>OU015544.1:2677500-3400000 GCA_907165065.1 Caprimulgus europaeus
ATGAGCTTTTAAACAGTCTCCTTGATGATATTTTTCTACACTTAATCCTAAATTCAAAAGGTACATGAAAATATCCTAGCTCTTTAATTCCATATCACCAGATACAACTCTTTTGGTCCCCTTAGGGGGGGAAAAAATGTAGTAAAAGGCAAACCTGTAGGTTGATTGGAAAGATATAGCTCTGTACCTTCCAGTTTCACCTCATTACCTCTTTTGTATGTATCAGAACTGTTTTGCACTACAGAATGAACATATTTTACACTGTTTAAATCTGAGTCAGAGCTAGTAAATATTTTGGGGCATACAGAGCAAACTAGTTAGTGTTTAACTTTTGGCTTGAAAAGCCAAGATAATTCACAATGTTAACATTTTAATTTCTTATTCCTTCTGAATGCAGTGGGAATGAATTAGATTTGACATTTTACATCATTAGGGGTTTAAGTTATATCTCACCTTTCTGTAGAATTTTTCCAGCACTGCTTTTGAAAAAACTTAAAATGCTGTGGTTAGGTTATTGTAAAAAAATATCTTTCATTCTGGTTGGGAAATAGGATAGTCTGTATCTGGAGCTTTCTTTTTCTCTAGACTAATATGGCTGCAAGAAATGTTAGCAAAAACTGCTACATATTTAATATTAACAAGAGGAATGTCACCTGGAGTTTAGGTGAAATCGTAGCATTGTGTGTGCAGCAAAACAATCTCTTCAGGAATGCTCAGTTAGGGAGGTCTGGCTGGTTTTATATAGTTCAAAATTACTTGATCAAAGAATTTTAAGAAATAAAATGCAGAACTAATCTTTATTGAAAATATACTTTTATTTTACTAGGTGACTTACTACTGTATAACACGACTTATTTTCAGTTACATGTGCTTCTGCTGTAGGTCTCACTATAATAAAGACATTTTTGGGTTTGCTTTGATGAAACTTCACAAGAGCCGGCTGTAGGGTAGAAATACAATTTCCCCTCTGCTTTAATTGTGCTCTGTCGTGTGTTTGGCTCGGTTAACCGAATCAAGGGAGCTGCATTCGGGTGAGCTGAGTGGATCTTATCAGCACTGGACTCTGGGTCATATTTTTAACTCTCTGCCCATTTGAGAATTAAAATTTGCTGCTCACTTTTATTCTCCCGATCGGCACCTAAAGCGAGCCAAGCGCGGTTTGGGGGGAAAGCAGCCGCATGAATATCCCCCCCTCCCCACCACCACCATTTATGTGCCTCAAAAAAAGGTCATGTCCTTATCAGTGATTGTAATTGATAACAATGTGGTGGTTTCAGTCAAATCTGTGACCTTGGTACCGCAGCGGGGCCCCCGCGCTGGTCGCTGCTTTCCTCACTTAGTGCTGCTTTGATGTGATCCGGCAGCTGATAGAGATGCACGCGGGTCAGCGAGAGGCAGCTGCCTGGCAGCGCCAGATTAAAATTTTTCTGACCCACAAAAGTAACCAAATGCCCATATTTCTTCATTTAGCATAATTAATACCTTGTATTTCTATTGACTTTGATAAACTGAGTTTCTCCCCCCCACCACCCTCTTTCTTTATTATTTTATTCCCTGTAGCTTTCAGTAATGATTGCAGGAGATCTGTAGTTAAAATGTTTTACAGACTCTGAAGAATAACATGTTTTGAAAAAGCTAAGATCAAAAGTCTCAATTAGGTCACAGCCTAGCAGGAAGCTTATAACCACATTAAAATGGGAAAGTTATTTCATTTTTAGTGTACTGTGTTTTCAGTAGCCAGTGTAGTAAGCTAAAGGCGAAAAGAAACATACTGGCTTTCTCACCAAGGAAATCCTCTTGCTCTTATGAATTTGCAGTTAGGGGGGATACATACAATAAGTAAAAGTGTTCAGTGTGCTTTAATGTAGATCCTTCGTGAGAAGAACTTGCTGAAATAGCATCTAGAGGAACCAATGAACCATTTTTTTTTTTCCTTTTTGGCATAAAGTTCACTGTGAATTATTGTTGTTACCATCTAAAATCACTATGTAAGTCGTTGTGAGCTGCCTGGGTCTCTGTGTTTTAGCTCAGAGGATCGGTGTAAAAAGATCTCTGTCTAGCAGTGACCCTGAGAGTATCCACTCAGGACTCTCATGTCAGCTGATGTCTTTATTTAAAAAATAATAACCGAAAACAACGGCAAAGCAAGCCATCTGGAGGGCTGACGTGTGCTGTGGGCGATGATCTTTGGAGCTGCTGCTGCTCTTTCTTTCCTGGGTTTGTCACAAGGTGGAGGGTGCAGCCCCTCTCCCCGGCCGCCGATGCCGTGTGCCGCTGCACGCCGCCCGTAAGCACAGGCGCAGGGCAGAGATTAACGGCACTGATTTGTTGTGATGGATGGAACTCGCTTAGGTTGCTCTTGTAAGGCCAGATATATACTTTATGCCATAACCAAATTTGATTCCTTTTTACCAATAAATTTTGAATTGCGTTTAACAGCCAGATAAATGCAGAGCTTATTTTATTGCAGTTATGATTCTAGATATCTGTATTACATGTATTTCTATTGAACTTTACATTAAGCGCAGTAGATCTTCTCTGTCAACAAATAAATTAACCTTGGGCCAAGTAGTATTTTCTTGTATGTATCATGGTTCTGGTTTTGCAACATGTTTTTATTTTCCAGTGACAGCAGTCATCAAAATCCAATACCTCTGAGGCTTATGCATCCTGAAGTACTCCCTAAATGAAGAGGTCCTGAGCTGTTACCCTTGGCAGAGCCCTTGTGTTACTATAGGGAAATGATCTTTGCTATAACTATTGCAGAAAGAAAAAAAAAGAATTCTCTAGGCAGTTTTACTGGTACCCCCAGAACGATTCAGAGATGGAGAGATGTGCAGTAGGATGGGCAAGGGGCCAGATACATTAGCAGATTTAATACCCAAAGCACTGGGGTTCAACACTCCCTTTTTAAAGCATCAGAAGTATTTTGTACATATAAACTAAACTCATCATGTAAGTGAAGTATTAGTATTTAGAACAAAAATGGAAATAGAAAATGAATTCAGTGTTTGCCCAGTTTGTTCTTTTTGCTCTGAATACATGGTCTCTTTTTGAACTGGTTGATGGTTGCTCACCTGACTGGATTTTCTTCATTCAGGAGTTCTTATCCTTTTTCACATCTTGCATCCCTCCACCATACTGAGATCTCTTACCCTTGTAAGCCTGTGGGTCACAGGAGGAAGCCAGGATTGTGTCTGTGTGTGTGTGGTGCTTGGTAGATGGGGTGCTGCGCTACAGTTCAGATCACCTTGGGTTAAACAAGGATATCGATTACCTGTGCTGGCTTTGGTGTATGCACAGCTGCTCTTGCTATCAGAATTCAGCATATTTTACTCTTTTTGTGCACTTTGCATTTGAAACAACAATTTTTATCCTAAAAATTAATTCTAAAAATGCTAGCAGTCAGGGAAGGTGGTGGTGGTAGATTCTGCTCATTAGAGCTATGAAGCAAATTTACAGCAGGGATGAGTTGGATTCAGCAGTACCAAAGCTGATATTCTTACTAAACTGCACCTGCTAAATTGGCATCTCCTCCACCTTCATGAACACTAAAATAATCTAAACTCTTCATGTTATATAAAATACAAATGTGGTGTGGCTTCACATTTCTTGTATGGCTTATTAACCGAGTCTGAATTTACTGTGAACTGTTTGATAAAGGGAGGGGATTGTGGAAGACTTGAGTCTGGTAGAAACAAGTGTGTGCTGCCATTTGTAAGCTAGGACTGCAAGTACGACCAACTTGCTCTCCAAAATCAGAGAAAGCCCCATTGGAATCTAAATTTTGTCTGAAAATAGTGCCGCTTTGGTGCTCTGAATGTCCCTCGTCTCTGTCTTAGTGACTGCAAATATGACTTGATTGTGTATGTTTTGGGAAGTGTTGCACATTTGGGGCTTGTCAGTATTTGTCATTACTGATTGCTCGTTGTGAAAGTGGCAAAAAGTAGAAACAGGGAAGGAAAGATGAATGTCAGGGAATTCCTCATCTTCACCTGTGCTTGCAGCAATGCTCTGGTAAAAATAGCAACAGCACTTATGATATTTATGTTGCAATCCAGCTGAGCTGCTGTGAGGCTCATTACTCTGTTTTACCATTTTTTCCCCCTCCTGTGTGACTGTGTTTTTGCACATGCTGGGTACAGTCGTTCTCAACATGTGCGTCAAAGCCAGGAAGTATCGGAGCTACTGTGCATGTGCGGATGAGCTACTGCTCGTCGCCCCGGCTCTGGCAGCCGCTGCTCCTGCCCCGCAGGGGAGGAGGAAGCAGAGAGCAATTTCTGCACAACCTGCTCTTTAGACCAAGGCAAGGAGCAGTTCCCAGTCTGGCTGAAATATTGGGGAGTCACTGTCACCCCTGCTGTGACAGGACTGTCCAGCTTGGCGGCCACCAACATGAGTCCTTCAGCCCAAAGCTTGTTTCTTTGGAGCCCTGTGGGGAGAGGGCTCTCAGGAACCTGCCCTCAAACTTGCTGTTCTGAGGGGCTGCAAGGAGCCCTACAGCCATACATTTAGCATTTTCTTTTTCTACAGCAACTTCAATATATATCCTGCATTGAAAGAAGGAAAAAAAAATCAGGCTCAGATCTTGTGGATGTTGTAATCAGCATCTAACTGGAAGTGCAAGTAGTTTTGATTCTGTGAAGCTCCACTTATGCTTAATAATAAACATCTGTGCAGTTTTTCTTACCCTAAGATTTCAGACAAACCAGTGTCTGAAGAGCTCACGGCTCAGCCTAGATGATTTAAAGCTCAGGTCAGTATTTCTGTGTTTGCTTGGGGAAGCAAAAATAGAAAACATCCAAGGAAACAGTGTGTTTCAGGGATGACGTTAACAGTTCTAATTCCGAGTAGGTTAGATGTCTGTAACTTGCATTTTATATAGAAATGTTTAAAAAAAAAAAAAAATCAGTTCAGACATGGCAAATCCAGTATTTAAGTGTATTTTGTGCTAATTCTTTTAAAAGAAGCCTACATTCCAGCAGGTCGTCATTCAGTAATTTAATTGGGATGTAGGTCTTTGAGCTAGTGACTGATTAGAAAACATGACCTGCTTGAGAGATCAAGAAGGTAAATTGATAAATGTTGTAGCAAAGGTTAGTAATGTGTGAGAGAGGAGAAGCTGCTCTGGGCTTTGAATCACTGATCAAGGTCAGCTGCAGTTCATTAAAATCTTTGGAGATTTAGATTGGTTGTAAGGATACCCGCATAGCCTGGTTTATCTTGTAAATCCTACATAGTGGTTGTTTAGTAATATTGCGTATTATTGCAACAGTTTTATGGCAGTAAATTTACACCAAGGTACAAAGCCAAAGTCCTGTAAAATATTTGAATTAGAAAACCAGGCTGGAAGGACGGACCCAGGCGGTGAGACTCGCTCTAGCACAGCCAGCACCCTGGGCCAGCACGTCCTGCGTCCCTCTGGCCTCACCCCAGAGCGCTGTCCCCGTACTTCTCGCTTCTTTGATGATTAGAAATCTTTTAGGGTACACCTGGTTTAGTGCCAATGCTGTCCTTTAAGTTAAATAGTTTTTCCTTCCCTGATGCTTACGTCCCTGGCCTGTTTGTGAGAGTGGTCACACGCTCAGCCTGGCTCACAGCTGAAATGGGAAGAAGCCCTGCTGCTTCCCTCCCTTATCTGAGCCAGGGCTTCTGTTCCCCTCGTCAGACTGCTTTGTCTCTCTTTCAAGTTTTCAGCTGGAGCACGGGCAGCGTGTTTGAGATGACATCTCACCGCTGTGCCTCACAACAGAACGGCTCTGTTTTCTGTGATAGGTGCTGGAGCACGGCCATGCAGGCGGCCCCATCGCCGCCAGCTCCTGCGAGAGCTGGGGGTTCCACCCTGGCCTGGCAATCGGGCGGGCACTCAGACTCCTGCGCTCCTCACCTTGCACTGTCTGCTAATGCATCTTTTGCTGTTGTTGGTTAGAGTCCTCAGGAACTTCCCTCTCTTCTGAACAGTCCAACTTCATTATTGGCATCGTTGTCCAGGTTTGTTCCTTGTCTTTCCTTAAAGGCTCTGAAAGAACAATGTGTGAAGGCCACGTGAAGGGCTTGTTCTTAATTGTGTCCAGCCAGCATGGTGCATTGGTCCTCTCCAGTTTGTCCTGATTTTGCTCAAGCTTGTTTGGATGCTGTCACCCGTTTGATGTCACTTTCCCTATCTCTGCCTACGTCACCAGTGCCAGGTCCTGTTTTCATTCCAGCTACTCGTTTATCTTTTGAAGAACACACATCTGCTGCTTTCATCTTTCTGGTAGGCGTTTCGGCTGCCGCTTCTCATTCGTGGTGCGGCGTTGGCCGTGCGCTGGTCTGTTGGACTTCCAGCAACCTGTGGTTTCGCAGCAGCTGGAATTTCTGTCTTGATGGAACCATCAGCACTGGAAAAGCTTCTGAGGCAGAATCCACTTGCTTGTTGCCGCAGCATTTGGGCAATTAATTGCCTGTTTCCCAGTCCACGGTTATTTCTCAGTTGTGGCACTTGTCTCGGGGCAATTAGACCCATTTTGCGGGCTAGCAAAGGCTGTCGGGGCGGCTGTGTCTGTCCTGTCCCATCGTGCGGTGCCGTTCAAACGGCAGCGTTCTGCTTGTCCTGCAGGCCAACTTCATCAAACCAAAGGCATCCCAGTTCTATGCTCACCGGCTAGCATGCACTGTAAGTGGTTATATTGTTAAGTAAAATGCATTTGCAGGTAAATGTTCTGGTAAAAGCAGAGAAATGTTCTTTAAAACTTGACCAAATACCTTTCCTTTAAGCTATTCCCGACTCAAATCTGTTGCCGTGAGGTTAAAGTGATGTTAAATCTACTACAAAAAGTGCCGAACAGAAATATTTTTAAAGTACTTTTCTTGAAGCATAACTGTGAATCACTTTGAGCTTAATGGTTTTAAAAAATCTAGAACAAAAGAGGGTTTTTTTTTTTCTCCCTACAACAGCTGTGCAGTTTTATTAAAAATTTAAAGAAATCTTATGTGTCTAATCCTTTGAGCGGATGTGTAATTACTTGGCTTGGGCTCTTACACATGGATAACCTAGCTGTACTGTGAGACAAGATTCTTATGTTTAATTTAAAGAATCATGGGTGTGCTTTGGAGATTATCAACACCAAGCCTCGTAAAGGAACACAAAACCAGAACAACTATTCTACATTATCATTTGTTATACAGATGTTACAGACCATCTGACTAGCAGGCAGTGTCGCTTGCAATGGTATTAGCAAATGATGGCAGGATATGTAGGATAAAAAATTGGAAAACTGACTTTTTGAAGATGTTTTCACTTCTCAAATTTTAGATTTCCCACCTTATATTTGGGTATTTGCTTTTAATATGTGTTCCCTTTAGGTGAGCCTGTCACTTTTATAATCAGTTATTCAAACCGTGCTATCGCTGTTTATCTGCAACAAGCACCTTTTTCAGCTTCATCATTCGTTTGATAGGAAGCTCAATTCAGCAACGTTCTGAGAGCTTGAGCAAGCTGTTATCTGAACTGTGCTGTAAATGCACAGTTGCATTAAAGGGAGTTTTGTGTCTGTCATAATGTTACTGCCACAGGTTAGATGCTTTAAAAATTAATGTATTTTAAAGGTCCAAGAATATGTTCATGCAAAACCGTTAAGAAACAGTTTGTTTTGCTTTAGGTGATTTTGTCAGGATATGGATGTTAGACACTCTTTTCAGAACATGTATGATTCATTTTTTTAAATTTTGAGGAAGGAACCCCACATCTGAAATGAATTATAATATCTTTCAATCAAGCTTGAGATATCAGTCAAAATCACCCCTGATGTGAGCAGGTACAACTCTGTTGAAGTCAAGTCTGCTTACAATCAAGCTGATCTTAGCCAAGGGACACTTTTTCCTTATTTTCTTCCCCTCCCACCCCTTCCCTTTTCCTCCCCCCCATAGTAATCTTCCTGGTACTAGTTGCATTTTTTTTTTTATATTACATTTGGTTGTAGTCACTCTGGTAGGACAAACACATATCATACAATTTTCTTCCATAGAAATCATGTGTGCACATTATTTTAAAAATCTGTATTACAAAGTCTTTTATCCTTTTATTAGTTTAGTACTTAAGCCCTAGACATAAGAAAGAAGCCTATCAGTGAAAATCAATTGAAATGCAGTTAGATAGAGATCTGATGTACTGTGCGAGGAGGCTCAGACACAGCACAATAAAATCAATTAAGGCCTTTCCAACCCCATCCAGTTTTACCCATCCAATCACTTTTCACACATTCCCTCCATTAGTTTTGCAAGAGTGTTTTTTAAAATATGAATTATGATGAATGAGACCCTTATTATGAATGTATAGATGGGTCATTACCCTCTGAAAAACAGACTCTACTGGTGCTTAGTGATTAAAGCTTTCTGCTGCTATCGTCAATAAAGTTCAAATTCATCCACCTCAATCTGTGATTGGGAGCTGTAGCCATTGTTGTCTAATTCACTTAACAATGTTATAATTGTGATTTGTTTTTGTTCATCACAATAATTTACATAAACCCTTTTGTATTTGTTAATAATTTGGATTAGTCATCAAGCTTAAGGAATGGAATAAACTAAATAAAAGGGAAATAATATATTAAAAAAAAAAAAGGCACCAGGCCTAGCCAGACAGATGTGAAGAGCAGATTAAGTACTAGTGGCACACAATGCCAAAAATGAAATATTTTGGATTGAGAAGGTAAATACGTGCAAAGTGCAGGTTAGATCGTGGGGCAGAGGTGTAACACCTTACTCCCAAAAGTCTTTTTCCTTCATGGCAGTGGATGGCTTAGTTGAATTTGAATTTAAACCTTAAATATCAGCTGTGCCTGGGACAAGTGGACGGGCAGCTCTGGTATATGAATGTTTATGCAAATGAAGATGCAATAAAACAAGGCTCCTTGAAAAATCTGCCCTAGTAAATTAGCGGAAAATGCACCGCCATAAACAGCTGTTGCATTTTAATCAAGCATCTGTAGAGTATATTTTGCTTTGTGTTGCAAACAAAACAAAAAAACACCCAGATTGCTGCAACCTCATTTTATATTCAGAAATTAACCCATTCTGCACTGCTAAAAAAGAGTAATTCCCAGGTTATAGCTTTAACACACCAAGGGGGTAGAAGTACATTTAACTCATTGGCTTTCAGGTTACTTTGTTTAATTTAAAAGGCAATGTTTCTGAATGGAAGAATAATTAGCAAATTAGCAAAACCTCATTCTCAGGAGGTTTTTTTCTCATGCAGTCTCATAGTTTGAAGCACGTTTTGCAATGAAATTGATCCAAATAGGTTTAAAGAGTGTTTCTTCTCTACCCCTAGCTTTGCACAAGTGACAATTAATCTTGCAAAATAGTTCAGCTGTCAGGTCTCGTTAGAAAATGCCTGTTAGATTCATGTGATACCAAATCATACCTCTTGGTTTTCAAAGAGTTAATAAACACCCCGAGCTGTGCTGATCTTGTAGCTTTAGCGAGCCTTAATCTGTAAGCTTGATTACCTCCTAACCCTCAGTCGCCTGCCTCCCTCCTAACACAGCGGGAGTTTTACGGCAGCATTAGTGGCATTTTGCCCAGCTTTGGCTTTAGGGAAATCATTCAGTGAGAAAGAAAAGCAGAAGGACTGGATCTGTCTACTGCTGCGAGGTCATTAACACAGCAGCATGGCCGGGCAGCGCTGGAGGAGCTCGGCGGTGGCAGTCCCCTCTGTCACCGAGCAGGTTACCTTCCACCACGCTCTTCCTGGGGTTTGGACACGCTGCTGCAGAAGCAACACTGGTTTGCCCCAAAATAACTTCTAATTTTCGCTCCAGAAGAGCAGTATTTTCTTTAAATCATATACACAGCATATGGGCATCGGGATGTGTATCTTGGTCCTTCTAAGAGCAATATTACTACAGATTTATGTGCTCCGGGCTCTTTCTGCACACGGAGGCAGACAGGAATATTTAGTGGAGTTTGCTCTCACTCCAGGAAGAACTCACAAATGGGAATAATTCTTGTCCATTGTACAAGCTGGATGTTCTTTATTTATAGTGCTAACTAAAACGAATAGCTGCCTTCTGCCTACCTTGCTTGTAAGGAGTAATTCTCACTCTACAGGTCGTGGGGAGGAGACACTTGAACTTTTTCATTAGATGCAAATACCCGAATACAGGGGAAAAACCTAAAATTTGGGAAGTGAAAACATCTCCAAAAAAATTACTGCAGTTCAGCAGGTTTGGTCGAGGGCTCTGCTGATCCACAACAGAAATGTTCAGAGTTTGGCCATTTTAATTTTAGTTAAGGTCCTCTCACAGTTAACGCAGTGATTGTTCTTCTGGCTGCCTCTCGGCACGTTTTCAAGTTAACATTCACCAAACCAATGTGCTTCTGTCCCCTGTATTACCGTTCTCTGCTTCTGGAAAACAGCCCTGGCACTTTGTACTATTAACATTTTGTGTTTTAGAAGAAATAGTGCAGTTAGGCCTCGTGCCAGGACTTAACCAGGGGTTTGTTGCTGAGTTGTTTGGCAGGAGAAGACACACTCTATAGCGTGACGTTGTGGGTACAGTATATCCAGTTCTGAATGACCATCGTTACACCAAGAGTGACCCATGGCCAGGGAGCAGGACAGCGTGGACGCAGAAGAGGCAGAGGTCAGGGCTGGACTCAAGCATGGCTCTGCCAATAGAGGGTGGTCTGTGCTGTCAGGTGCAAATAGGAGGTTTGCAGAAGTGACTCAAACTGCACCTGGTTGCTTAAATGCGAGATCTAAAACTTATCAGGGGTTTTGTATTTTCAGCAGCTAATTTTGTGAACAAGTATAGACATCACCTTAATAAAATGTATTGCATTCACTTTTAACCAAAGTATTTGATCAAGGGACAAGTAACTGAGACCACTGCTCTAAAATATAAATAAAAAAAACCCCTTGGCTGAGATAAGATAAAATAATCTTTAGAAAAAAGTCTGTTCTAGGGCAAAGCTGTGTATCCCTTATTCCCCTCTTGTATCTGAAAAGCAGCAGCAAAAGGGTGATGTGTGTCTTCCACTTGGTATTTTCTGCATCTCTCTGGTGGCTGGTTCGAAACGGCTCCGACACGCCAACGTGCACCAGTTCAGCTGAAGGTTTTCTGGCAACATACTGGCTTACAAAACAAAAGCAAATTACGTACACTCCAGTTTGCATGTTTGAAGTGAAGCTGTTCAGATTGGTTATTTGTTGTCAGGAGTGTGTGATAGTGGGACTTGGTTGTTAGGGATCCTCAGTGATCTTGGTGGCAGCAGTGGGCACCTTGGTAGTGAGAGAAAGGACATTTAGTTCTCTTGATTCATCTGTCATTTGGCCATGTCACGAGTGCGCACATGTCCCACCGTGCTTTGTTCTTCAGTGGAAATTCAGACTTAAACCCCTCAGGTACTACCTGATAGTGTTTGATTCAAGAGGAGTTTCACAACTAGTTGGTCAAGGACACACCTCATCATCCTCACCTCGCTGATGACAGAGCATCTTGCCTGTGGGCTTTAGCTAGCTTGTTTGCCGTGTTTATTTAATAAAAATTCAGCCTTTGCTGAATGTTTTGAAACAGCAGGCATGTGTTTAACCTCATTTCAACATGCTGTCAGCAAGTATTTCCTTAAAAGTTATCTTTATTGTAATGTTCTCTCTGCTATTGTTGACTGTAGCACCTCTTGTTCAGCAGTGAGGTTCAGCGCAGTGTCCTAACGGTGCTAAGGGTACAGTCCTGCAAATACATTAATATATATTTCTCCTCAAAATGTCATCTTTGTCTAACAATACTCTACAGAAAATGTTGATGTTGCCCAGCAATCCCTGCTGCTGAACCCACCCCTGTATTGACCTGCTCCTGCTCGTTCAGATGAGATGAATCAAATCTGCTTTATTTTTCTTGAACTTGAAGGAAATTTTCTCCTCTCGCCTTGCAGTTCAGGAGCAGCAAAGTGCCCATGCCTGGGGAGAGGATGAGGTTGGAGAACTTTCAGCTTGACATAGAAACAAATACCCTTGTTATCTTCACAACTTTTGTGATGTGTACAAGGTAGATGACACCACCTCCTTTAGCTCCTTGGAAAATAGAGTGTTTAAGCATTGAAGCTGAAGATTCTTGTTTTCTGTTCCATTTTTAACCTCTTTACTAGATTTAAATACTGATATTCTGGTGTACTCCAGATCAGTGTGGAGACCACAACTCAAATGTGAGGGTTATCCTCCTGTTCCTAGCAGAAGTTGTATTTACAGGTGAATGTGGATACGTGCAGGTACTGGTCACACCCCACACTTCACACCTTGCCTTTGTACAAGTAAATGTTAGTAGATGGACTTGGTGTTTCTATACATATTTCTTTAACAACCCATCAGGACACACAGAAGTGATATTTTTAGTGTCCTGGGTGTACCAATTGCCACCAAGACCTATGGGAAATTAAAAAAAATAATGATTTTACTGTCCTTCCAAAGAATAGACATAAAAGGAGCAGGGAGAGAGATTGCTCTAAAGTTTTAACTTCTGACAACGCTGATAGCTAGGAATAAATACAGAATGTTTGCATAGAAATTGCATTTGAGTTTAAAATCTTTTGCTTTCGATATCAGCCTGTAGTTTTGTGCTCTTATAAAACGCTTGCCAGCCTTTAATATCCTCTGTCTTTTCTGTGACCATGCCATGACCTTTCAAAATAAAAGTTGCAGATCGGAAGTAACTGGCTGAGAATTAGTGGTTGGTGTATTCCAGTTTACATAGAAATGTCCTCAGTTAAAATATGGTTCATTCATCGGTCAACCCGTCCTTACTTCCTTTAATTGAATTAAGATGGGCAAATGAGAGATGTGTGCAAGACAGAAAAAAAAAATTCTTTTGCAAATCACTGTTATCCTTTCGATAGTGTAAAACGAATCAATTAGAAGCATGTCAAAGCATCCTTTACACACACACAACTTTGAAGCAGAGAATATTTCATAAAAGTGGAAATTTAAATTGGAAAGAGGAGAATGTAAATTAGATTTTACAATTACACGTAATCTAATTTTTCTTTTTGAGAAAGATAGATGGCTATTATTTGATCATATTTTATGGGCTGTTACATCTACTATAATCATTTTTATAACTTGTTCATTTGAAAAACATGCCCGTGTACCTTTTGTCTCATTGAATTGTAACAGCAGCAGAAACAACAACAAAAAGATTTTAGCTGTTCACCATTAAAATGAAAGATTCTGTGTGTTAGCTGAGAGAACCAACTAAGCACTGGGCCCAGACAGCTGACAAAACAGGACTTTCAGAAGTATTTATGTTTTGATATTATTCTTTTCTGTGTTTCCTCATCAGTTGATCAGGAATTTACCATTTTCTGTGGTGTGGTTTTGGGTTTTTTGGGCTGTTTGTGGAGCTGGCCTTAGCAGCAGTATTTCATACAGTCTCTTAACAAGTTGTTTTAGATGATTAGATGAACAGGATAGACTGCTTCAACTCAGAAAGCTTTAAAGCTGGCTGAAATTTGGGGTTTTTTTCTCCTCTGTGTCTTGATGTGAGCCATTGCCAGAGAACAGCCAGGAGATTGGCAATGCGAGGGGGCAGCGATAGGTGTGGAACAGGCATCGAGCTGTGGGTCCAGCTGATCATCACCGCGTCGTCCTGGCATCCTCAGAGCTCCTACCGAAAGGAATCATACAAATGATTATACTCTACAGAATTTTTAATTGGAAATAATTCACATAAATTAATAAAAATATATGTGCAGTTGCAATATCTTCAGTAAAAGACACATTTCAAACACAGAAACCTATGTTACAGCGTGTTTGAATTTATTTAAAATATTTTTGTATATTTTGAAAACTTTTTAAAGCTTTATAATTCCAATCTGGATTAAAATTGAATTTCCATTAAAAAAAACCAACAACTTAGAAACAAATTATTTAATTAAAAAAAAAGAAAACCAGTAAAAATGACATTGCAAGAGGCTCTAAACACATTAACAACAGATTTGGAGTTATTTATTGATGGTTTTGCCCACTGGCAGTGTAAAATGCGTGTCGGTTGTCATCACCAGTAACAATTTCAGCACATTGTGTTCCTTTTTTATTTACACCGGTGGCAACATGCTTATAAACACCGTCACCGGGGGTGGGTCAGGAGGTCAGTGCTGGGGGTTAAGAATGGAAAGGGTCATCGGCTATTAACCCAAGTTTAGCAGCAAATAGTGCAGCCCTGTACGTACCGGGGCCTCGGCACCTCCCAAACTCGGGAAAACTTCAGGATCTCAAGTGATTTGGCTGCAAGATATTTTCTAGGGTTTGAGTTTGGGGTTTTTTTTTGAGGATAATTTAGTTTCTTGTGTTTTATATCTATGTCTGTCTGTTCTTATGAGCTTCCTGATCTTTGCACTAAAGTAAAACTGTCCATTTAGGGCTCGATTCCCTTCTGCTTGGAGTCACTGGGAGTTTTCCATTGGCTTCAGCGGGAGCAGAGTCGGGCTAATCCGACACGTCACAAAATACAAAAGATCGGCAGCGGCCGTGATTGAAACCTGAACTCGGAACTGATGAGGTAGAGGAGGCTTTTTCTGCAAGGAAAAAAGTGAAGTTTTCCTTTCACACCCAAAAAGTTTTCTACTTTTGTCAGGCTTTTCAGGAATGTGCAAACCCAGGCTATCCAGAGGAACCTGAAAGCAGGGGTTGCAGAAGTGGCGAGTAATTTGGGTGTGCAGCCCGGCACGCTGAAGGGACCTGCTTTTGAGAAAGTGCAGCCCTCCAAAAACAGTTCCCCCGAAGGTGTTTCCAAATGAGCAGTGAGAGAGAAAACACACGAGTGTTGCTCGCTGCTCAAAATACCCTGGCCGATGTGTTTGCAGAGGATGGCTTGTTAGTCTGTTATTTATTCAGAGCGTACATGTTGCAACTGCAAGGCTTCAAGGGAAAAGAATATTCCCCAAGGATCTTTCACCTCCTTGACTTTTATAGAAGCTTTTGCTTTTAATGCTCTAAAGGCAAAGTAATTTTTTATTATATTCTTTATATACTGTGTTTTCTGGAACTTTTAAGGGGTTTAAAAATTCATAACAAAAGGAGGAGTACAAGAGTTCACCTGTCTATTTCAACTTGTTACCCTGCAGTAATGAAATCCATCAGTGCTGTTAAAATTGAGACAAACCTGTTCCCATTAATGTTCCCTGTATTTACAAGTTACTCTGCGTTTTGAATCGTGTACAGTCCCGAACGTCTCTTCACTCTGAAAGTTAATGTACCTGCTTGAAATTCCCTTTGTTCCCACCTTTTTCATGCATTTGACACAATGATGTTTTCCTGAGAGCTCCTTTTGTCTCCTCTGCTGGGTGATCTCTGCTGCAGCATCCAAATAGTGTTTAGAACCCTTTAAAGAAGCTGAAAATTCACAGTTGCAGTTAAACACGTTAGCTGAGAGTTCCCAAAGATACCTAGTGGGTTTGAATACACAGATCTAATGAATTTTAATGGGAATGAGCTTTGAATTATGTAAAATATAGTAAGATGTTCATCTTGAACCAAACTAAAATAATCTTTTAAAGTAACATTTTAATACACAAATTATCTAACATAGATAATTTATACAAGTTTCTCTCAACCCTAAGTCTGTTCCAGTGAGCAGTACTTCTGCCAAAAAGCTTTTATTTTTTCATACAGAATCATGGGGTCTCTGAATTATACTCCAGAAAGTTATCTAAAGCTGCCTTTAAATTCCCACAGTCCTGTTGTCTGGATGGTCAGAATTTGATTTGTAAATAAAATTCACAGTCTGCCTCTCTAATGCATCTCTTCTCATTCATTAATGTGTATGTAGTATGATAGGGTTGAAAGAAGAATTCAGTTGGTAGGCTAATACATGCTAGACAGCACTTACTGAAAGCACCAAGCCACATTATTTAGAGATATTATCTCTGTGTAATACACAAAAGTAGAAAAATAATTTTTTCCCTTTTTATGTGGAGAGGAGTCCTCAAAGTCGGGCTTTTCACCCTAAAGTGAAAGGGAGGAGGCGGCTCCGTTTGGAGGGTGCAGAGGGGTGAGTGGTGCAGGGCAGCCCGAGGTTCAGTGCTTGGGGAAATTGCTCGCTCATTACTCACACTGCTTTATGGGAATGTTTTTGGAGGCCAGCATCAGCGTTTCCAATCTCTGTAACCTATTGGGGGAATTACAAAACCCCCGCGTTCGGTTGTGTAACAGGACTGGATTTCTGGATTGTTGCAATATGTGCACACCAATGGTGTTACTATTAATTTTCTGAATCAAATCCTGTGTGAGGAGCCAGATGGCTTGGGAGCATCTTGTCATCCCAACCATTGCAAACACATCTAGCCATTAAAAAAAAAAAAAGAAGATTGAACTGTGATTTCACAGATTTTTCATTAGTTAATCTGGGATAGAGAGGCTTCAAAGATCCCATCAGTTAATTCTCTCAGCACTTGTGGAAATTTCTGGCACGTTGTGCTAAAGCTGGTTTGAAATCCAAGCTGAGAATCGCTGCCTCAAGGAAGCTGATCTCCTCTATGTGCTAATACTAAAAAAATAAAATAATAATTTTTTTAAAAAAGAGGAATAAATAAAACTCCTGTTGTGTGGAATTGAACTGAAGCTGATGTTTTAGAAAACCCTTTGATACCTTCAACATTATCCAGAGTAATCAGTGAAGCTGTCATGACCTGTAACCTGTTTCATTCCAAATGCTTCTAGAAAGTGTTTGCTCAATTCAGATTTTTCTAAATATACAAATGATAAAAGAAAGGATTTTTTTTTTCCTTTTGGCTAGCTGTAATGCCACTTTCACCTTTGCAAACAGACCTACTAAATAATAATCAGCTGCAATCTGTGAATTTCCCTCCTCTTATCAATTATTAAGTATCATAAACCTTCTGTTTGGATAATCTTGGCACCACTTTAAGCGTTAACAGTAAATTTATTTTTAATTAAATCTGTGCATTGAGAATAAAATGAGGCTCTTCTGCATACTAAACAGAACACATATGCCACCTCTACTTATTATCAAAAAAATCTGATAATGCTTATGAAAGTTGTAGAGTTCACTGTCTGTGTCCCATTTAACTTCAGCAGTATTAGGTAATGAGATAACAGCCAAAGCGAGTAACTGCTCTTTCTTCACAAGTATTTGCTAAGAGAATTCCCCTTTTACCAAGTACTTTTTAAATTTAACTAAAACAGTCTTGTTTCAGCATAGCTACAGGTGACCGGGAGACACGGGTGTATGTAGCATGCTGGATGTGTCTCCAGAGCAATGCTTTGGGGTACAGAGGAATCTGTTTTCCTTGGCAGATGCATTGATCTGAAAGTTTAACATTATTATCATTGTAGATTGGAATATTATTATTATTATTATTATTATTATTATTATTATTATTATTATTATTATTATTATTATTATTATTATTATTATTATTATTATTTATTATTTATTATTATTTATTATTTAGCTGATGATCTAGCTGTAACTTTTTTCAAGGACTTTCATGAAGATTCATCAACTTGCTATTCCATGGCCTACCAAAATAGTTCAGGAACGTTTTGACAGTTCAGTTCAGGAAACTTTTGGGTACCTAAAGCGAGACGTGGCCGAGTGAAAATGCCTTTTCACGTGAATTTTTGTTAACCTTTTTGCTAATCAGAGCAGTATCTGAAGCCCCTGCCTGCTGCTGCTGCGGACAGGAAGCCTCCCGCCGGCGCTGTGAATCTCATCATTTATTTTTTCCAGCTCGAGGCAGTGTGACATTAGCCCAGAGGGAAACACCGGCGCAGCGCGGCTCGCACTGGGCAGCCATTGTCTCGTCTGTCCCGGCAAGAGCGCGTGAAGCTGTTTGCGTAGCGTGCTAACTCCGTCAGGGTCAGCTCCAGCCTGTGGCCGCTGAAAATGAAAAACATGCCCCAACCGGGACAAGAGCAGGGTCAACAGCTGGCAAAGGATATGGCAATCATTTATATAAATATGCTTTCTCAAGCCCGCAAAAACAAAAAACCCCAACCCAACAGCTGGGAAGGGTTGGAAGTAGCCCCAAGGCTGGTTAGTTCCCTTCCAGATGGGGAGGTTAGACCGGGGCTAGCCAGGCTGCTCCACATAGACTTCCGATTCGCATTAGAAATGAAAAGAGTGGAGGGAAGGAAAAAGGAAGAAAAGCTACAAGCATGACTGCTCTGTTTTTCACCTAACTTAATCAAATCAGTGAAGAGTTTCCGAGACGGAAGGCTTGCATTTATTGGTATTCACGCTCGGTTTTCTGTGTTTATCACGGTGTCTGATACACTCCTTAGCTCTTTAAAAGGGAAGGGTATATAGTCTATAGAATAGTTTAGATGTAATGTCATGGTCATTTGTACACAGATTGAAGAATCATGTGAAGATTTATGCTCTGTTCATGTCTTCTGAGTATTTATACAATCAGATCGGAGGAAGGGGAGACAAAAGTTTGCTGGCCATGCCCCTGAGTCCTAATTGGCAGATACAGTTGATTCCTATAATTTGCTTTTACCTGTGGCTGTTCTCTGCACATTTTTATCTGTTCGGTCACAGAAGAATCTTAACCCTTACAATTTTGTATCATGATGCAGAAAATTTTTGGTGAAAAAGTCTTAAATGTGAGCAGTTTGCCTTTTAGAGTTCACAACTGTGGGTTTGGGTTTTATGGTAAAGAGGAGGTGGTTGCAGCGATAGGTAGCACAGCAGTTTCAAAGTCATCTCACAAATGCTGAGATCATAGTAGAGGTACATGATCCATCAAATACAGACCTTTATGTTCTGTAGCTTTCGTTCAAACACAAATACAGGAATGTTTTTCAGGACTGATTTTACTGATGCGGGGTTTTTTTTGCTGTTGAGGCAAATCTCCAATAAAAGAATTTATACTGAAGCAGAATGGGTTAGATTTCTCATGCCAATGTTCACTACTGTATCTCTCCTTTAGCAAGAACTCCAATGTGTAAACGCCTGAGGACATGCTCAGAATGTGTGCTTTGTGCGTAACTCTGCCAAGTGCTGCTCTGTAACGTTAATTGTGCACCATCCCTTTAATTAACAGGTAACAGGTAAGGAAATCCTAGATCATAGAGGCCTGTTTCCAAAGTTGTCCATGAAGGTGGAATTTAGAGGCTGCTTTTGTAAGAAAAAGATCACAGTTGTTTCTTTTTTGCTTAAGAAATTAATTTAATATAAGAAATGACGAAACTGAATTTTCCAGTTAGTTGCCATCTTTTGAATAGTCATTAGTTCTTTCTTTTGTTCCAAAGAACATACATCATCTTTCTTTCAGTATTTATAATGTGAAATACGATACTTTCTGTCATGGGTTGAAAGTCCACATTTTCATTTTAGTTTGACAAATATCAAGCCCTTTATCTACAGTTTTCAGTGGTCTGTACTATAAGATTTTCCTTAGCAGTTTACAAGACTGGTACTTTTCTGTAGTGATTGCCATGGTCCTTTTTCTATTTATTTTATGTTGAAGCTTTCTTTAGATATTAAAAAAGAAAAACAAAACACAAAAAACCCGCCAAAAAACCCCAGAACCTGCAACAGCCGAGCTCTTTCTATGACCAAAGTAGGGCCATTAGAAACACTCCACCACTTCTGCGATGAGGAGCACTAAATTTCAACTTTGAGCTTGGAGCCATGAGCCATTAAATATTCTTTCCTTCAGCATCGTTGCCAGCCACACAGTGATGTCAGGGAAGTCCTTTCACAGTTGCAGATGGTGATTTATGATCATTAATTTTGCATTGTGGCTCCTTTGTTTCATGCCACCCTGACCAATGGTGTCAGTTCTTTGATCATCATTAAGTTATTACTCGAGTGTCCCAAGTTTGAAACTGGGACTTCACTATTTCTTCATACATGGGGAGAGGATTTCTGTCCTTTCTGCTGCACGTGCAGATGCATAAAATCCAACATGTATGGCTAAAGCTATATTTTCCATTTATAGTTCATTGTAGGTGTGCCCACACCCGTCAGTGTTTGGAAAACAAATACAAATTCATCTTTTGGCTCTGTCAGCAATTATTTGTGGAGAGGCTAAAAGAGTTCCTGGATAGCTTGTCAGCATCACAGCTCCTCTAGATATGAAATCATGACTGTGTTGCAAGGGTAAGAATATTTTTCAACTCTGAATGTTCAGTCAAAGTACCTACAGTTTGGAAAAAAGAAGTAACGTGTGTATATATTCACGTATGGGATATTCATCTTCTGCATTTGATCTTATCTCTCTTCCTCTTGGAAAAGACCAGTAAAACAAGGTAATTTAAAACTACCTGAACACATCCTTCCACCTTACTGTTAGACCCTGAAGTCATAACCTCCTGACCTCAGAGGTTATGGGTCTAGTGCTTTTTATCCTCCCTGATTTCTCAGTATCTGCCCACTTCCTCCCGACATCGGAGCCTTGTTATATAAGGAAATTGGAAACACCGAGCAGCCTGTCCAGGGCCAGCAATCTCTGCTGCAGATAAGGGGTGGCCCCTGCTCCGGTGCAAGAGGAGTGCTGATTTTAAATAGAAATGTGCACCGAGGGTATTTGAGGAAGCTGAAGAGGCTTCGCAGTGACCAGTTAGGAGTATGCTTACTGAAGAAATTAATCTGTGTTTTTACTCAGATATAGTCATTTGACTTCTTTTAAATGAAAAATATAACTTGAGACTTTCAGAGCTTAAAAGAATACATACAAAAATCAGAATAAAGAGGTTCTAATACCATAAGGGATAGAGAGGAGGATTAATAGAAGTATTAATGAACAGCTTGATTTCTTTTGTAGTTGCTAGCTTCAACCTTCTGAATTTTAACCTCTTAAGTCTTGTCTTTCTGAAACATGATTTAGAAGACCAGATATTGGGGGTTAACGTTAGAGATGGGTGTTTGAGCTAAGCTCTACCTGTAAGGCAATGAGCTCATGGAAGAACTCAGCATTGAATGGAGAAAGTGAACATGGTAATGTCAAAGCCGAGCAGTGTCATTTCTTCTAAAGATTGTTGCTAGACTGCTGTCTTGACAGAGTGAATCTTATCAAGTGCCTACTTGTTTGGTTTCTGTGAAACAAAGCTCAGTAAAATAAGAGAACTGAATGGGATCTAGGTAGTCTAAACAGGACAGGAAATTTAAAGCAAAAGATGATGATGGTGTGTGCAGTTAAAAGACGAAGGCATGCGTTGCATTGAAACACAGCAGTAGTCATTGAGACATCTGCATTAAAGGATGCCTGTGTTTACAAAAAATAGTTCAGGTGTATACTTCTGTCATTTTTATTATCTGTAAAGCTTAATACATGTATGATGCTGCTTGAGTGTGACAGTGCTACTGCTGGAAACCCTCCCAAATAACAACCATTGGAACAACTATGATAAAACTAAGTATTGTAAATTAGTTTCTTTGCAGTGTTTGATAGAAGCAGAAAGCAAGGTGAGAGAAAATTTGAAGTATTTCAAGTACTATTACATAAAGTAACTGGTAGGGAGCATCTGAAACTGGTAACATCCGTGGGATATGCTTGAATAATTTCAAGTCCAGAATCCAGGTCAAATAAACTTTTCTTTCAGGGCACTCAACCTACCTTACAAAACCTAAAAAAAGTGTGTTTGTTTTTCACTTGTAACAAATCTGGTGCTTAGAGCAGTAAGCACAGGGAAATGTTACTTGAGGCCAGGTTCCTGTCTGAGGGAATGTGTAGCTGGGAAATGCAAGCTTCCCGTGGCAGTTATCTGCAGGCTTCTTGACCAAGAAAAGCCACCATCTGTAACAACAGGGCTTCATGGGAACTTCTGCGCTCCATCAGTTTCTTTTGAAGCGTATTTCAGTACAGTTTTAGCTTTGTTGGTGACAAATAAACAAATTCCTATTCCTCTGCACTAAGATGGGGTGGGTTGGAACAGGTCCTTAAATATCTCGGTGACATTAGAGGCACAAGAATGTCTCAGATCTAGAAACGGGAAAAAACAGTTGTGCACTAAACAAGAGGTGGCAAAATAATATCAGATAGCAAGAGCTTTCCTTAGAAATTTTAGTAATTAAATGGTAAACAAATAGTCTGTTAATTAATATCTCTGGTTCTTGGAGGACAATTCTGAAGTACAAAAGATGGATTAAGGGAGGTAAATTTTAACTTATGTACTGGCAGTTTAAAGCATATTGTTGATTTAATCTCGTTGAACTATTCAACAAAGCACAACTGATCCATATTACTGAACAGAACTTGAACAGGAAAGACCAAAGAAGAATAAAAGACTGAAAAATAAACTATCCAGTAGTAGACATGCCGAAAGCTTCATGTAACGAGCAAAGAAGAAGAATTCATAAAATGAAACAGTAATTCCTTTCCAGAAGATTAATCAAATGGAAATGTTCAACACACAGGACTGGTTAATTAATACTCAGGTCCATCATTTCACTGTAGGCTTTTCCATTTAAGAAAGAGTCCTCTTAAAACAGAGAGAGGTGAAATGATTGAAGTTGCACTACTGTGCTTTCATTATTTTAATTCACTTTCAGGTTTTATTTAATACTAAACTGACCCTCTTGTCTTAGTGTTTTTCAGTTACTTGCCTTTAGGATAAATTTCCTTTTCCTCCATTTACACTGATAGGTAGAGCTCTTGCTAAATATGGTCATTAACATCTAGAAAGTCCTGTTTCTAGAAATACAGCATCTCAAGAGTTGGTGCCTTGCCATGTACATATAGTTGGCCTCAATTTTTATTATTTGGTGTTAACTTCTTGATCCTTACAAAGTTCACTAGAAATGCAGCTTCACTTGTGAATTATTCCTTAGTGCTTTTCCATCTGAAATTTATACTACAAATATTTTTCCTTAGTAGTCATTGTTGGTTTTGAAGCAGCAAAACCAGTGAAATTAGTAGCTTAAATGTAGCTTAAAGTCATTTCCTTCCTTCCTTTTCCTCGGAACACAGCTTTAAGTGCCCGGCTGCACGGGAGCACGCTGACAAAGCGGGGCTCTGCGTGGTGGCCGTGCTGCCCTCAGCAGTGCTAATGGACCTCTGGGCTGGCCCACCGGTGGCAGCAGGACTTCTCAGAGCAGGGCTGAGGACTAAAAGTGCATTTAAAAGCAGTGTGAGTTTCATTTACAAGGTTTAAATCTTTAGCTGGGTTACCAACCCCTCCAAACACAAAGTATCTCTTAAGGTAAAAAGGTTTGGTTTGGCCAGTGATGAGGAAAGCTGTTTGAAGAACGTTAATGACATTGTGAGTTTGTTCAAGACATGTAGAGTTTGGATTCAGGAGTCATTTTAACTTAAACTTTTGCTTTATAAAGAAAGCAGCAGCAGTAGACCAGAAGAAAGGATTCATATTACAAACCAGAAAATAATTTAAAAGAAAAAAACTATCCCCCTCAAATTGAATATTTCTTTATTGCTGTTTTTTCCTCCTTTGTGAACCAAGAAGACATTTAACTTTGATCTTTGATGTTAAACTTCAGTGGCTCCATGTCAAGCTGTAGTTCTTACCTACATTTAACAGGCATTGATCAAATTCTTTGTTATTTAATCTCTTGCCTACCAGCTGTGCTTATACTAACTGTAATGTCACTTTTCTGCCACCTAAAGGAAGGAGGAGTGCCCCATGGATTCTTCCCCACAAAGCAAAACCAGTTTTCATCACTGTAGACAAGTTTTTCTCCCTAGTTCCTGATTGCATTATCTCATAATGTAGTGAACAAAGGAACAAGACACTTTAAAACCTCATCATAAAATGTGATTTAAACCCCCAAATTTTAATAGAAATGTAATCTATAGGGAATTTGGAAGGATTTTTATATATATTTTTTTTTAATCTTGGTAGTCCAGCTCATAGGCCCCAGTCCAGCAAAGCACTTACATACATGCTTCACTTCAAACATGCGAGGAGTTGAAGTCAAGTATGTGCTTAAGTACTTCCTCTGCTCTATGCTGCCTGCCAGTGACACACCGCAGGGTGTTTGATTTCTACAGTAGCAGGTGAGTCATTTTATAAATCTCTCCGTATTATGGAGTGATTTCATGACAGCTTTTCAACTTGAAATAACCATTCCTGGGTTTTTTGGCATCGGATGAATTAAACTCTCTGTATTCATACATGGGTTTTTGTAGTATCTGTATTTTAAAATGTATAATTTCACCTTCTGGCTGTGCCAGTTCTCAGAGAGGCCAGATTGTTGGGGTTTTTTCTGTGTATGAATTTGGAGCAGCAGCAAGAACTTAAAACTCTGTCCCTGAGATAAAAAGGTCAGTGGGTATCAATCTGGAGTGAAATCATTCAGACTGCCAAGGGTTTCTTGATGCTTTAACAGCTTATGTTCTGTGTGGTGAAACAAAACCAGGTATGGAGATTATCTGATGGATGAGTATGTCAGTCCTGGCAGACCTCCTCAATTTGAAATCCTGTTGATTTTTCCTACTTTTAGAGAAATATCTATATTTTATTTTATATTTGAAGTTCAGATGTGAAGAAGAATAAAGGAGAGAGGAGCCCATGTGCGTGTCCGCCCTTTCACAGCTGGGCTTTTGGCAAAGTGTCATTCCTGCTGTTAAACACGGTGACCTTGCTGCCTATGATTTACTAACTGTTTTACAAACATTTCCTCACTCTGTGAGGTTTGATATGTTCTCCATCCTCAACAGCTCCACAGAGTCACTCAACCACTGAGCCAAACCTGCCTTTGTTTACAGCTTTTCCGGAAATTTTCACAGAGAAAAAAAAACTTTCTCCTTTTCCAATGTTTTATTTTTAAGTCAACACTTTCTGTAGTTTATTTGTGCAAAGCAACATTCGGGTACAAGGTATTGCACCGTATCCAAGTGGGAACTGCTGCCTTTCTAAAAATAAATTGGGGGTCATGTGAACCAGTGCAGAAAAATCTAAAGATACCAAATATTACAGGACCTTTACATTGGTGGTTCTTTTTTCCATAATATTCTGGGCCTGGATTTTTCTGAACTTTTTTTCCCACATTAGTTTCTATAATAGAACATAACGTAAAATGATGAAACACAGGAAGGAATCTTCTTTTAAACAAAATTATCAGTGTTAAAAATAACAATCCTATTTTCCCTCAGTGTGCATTTTTTCTTGTAAGGGCTTTATTTAGTAGTCTTGCTATTAGATATAGCCAGAGTGTCCAATGATACTTAAGCAGCATTTTATTTAGTTAGTTAAAGCTTAGTTTTCCTAAACACTAATTTGCCCAGTGTGTCTTGAAGTCCCATAGATTTAATTTCATGTTTTGGGTAGCACCTCAAAAATCGAGGTGCTTTGGACGAGGAAATGGGGCAGCTGCGTCTGACGTTTCTCTGCACTGAAACTCAGCGCAAATTAAAATTAGAATGGGATGGGAATGTTTTTATTAAATGTTTTTGCAGTGGAGATATGTTTCATGGAAATGTCCTTGTTTTGGTGACAGTGTTTCTCAGGGTCAGGGTGGAATTTCTAGTGAAAAGGAGGAGATGAGAATAAGCTGGGCTGCTTCGGCCAGGGCACGCGGGACTTCTCCGCGCCCCAGGTAGCCGGTCACCCTCAGGGATTTCTTTCCATTCTCTCTTTCCTTCAAAGTTATACATTCATTTAACATATTTATTGTTTCTACTGAAAATGCTACTAGATGTACTGTGGAACAAAATACTGACAGGTTCAGTGATGCAGTTTGTGCATTATACTTTTTTCCCCCTTGAGTTTTGTTGGGGATTTTTCTCTCTCTGAACCTACTTTAAAAATGTTCTTGTGCAGTTTGGAGGTTGTGTGACCTCATGCCAGGAGAAGCAGAGTGGATGTAGCAGCACAGGGGCATGGTGTATGGTGCCAGACACACCTTGGCTGTATCTTGATTTAAATCCTTAGTTCTGGTGATGTTCATCATCCCAGGAATGAAGAGAACAACACAGGCACCGTGTTTGGCCTTATTTTTGGTTGGCAAAAGAAGCTATTGATTAATGTCTTCTTACAAAGTAGAAGTCCACAAATCAGGAAAGCAGGTACAAGTCCTGACTGTAGCTGTGTTTCAGAGGCAATTCTGGATGAATCCTGCCTGATGGGAGGGAGGTGCAGGAAGGAGGAAGGGAGAAGGATGTACTTGCTTGTCCCTTGTTGTTGAGAACACAGCAGCCCTTGGAGCGGCTGGCTGCAGACTTGAGGCAGCTCACCAACGCGCTCGGCGTGCCTGTGGTTCCAGTATTTGATATAAGTAGCGTAGAGTGGTTTTGTTGCTATGGGAAAAGTGCTAAAAAAGGCTGTATCTCTTGTAGAGCTCGGATCCTTTGGGTATTTAATGTACAATTTCTGCTAAGAACACTCAGAATTATACCTCTGATTCTAAATTGCTTAAATGTTGAAACATATGGTCTGTTCAGTAGGAAACAACTGTCTGGATCCAAGCTGCCAAATTCAAATAAACTCAGAGTGTAGGAACAGGGAATCTGCAGCAGCTCAGCAGAACTTTAAAAAAGTGTTTTTCCTAAAAGGCAAACCTGATGTATAGAAAAATGCTAATTAAACTAGTGCTATATATCAGTAACAGATAATTAAATGTTAATAGCTGAGAAGTTTTTCAATTAAAAATGAACTGTTTGTGTCCTCTTGATTTCTTCTGGGGGGCAGGTTCGTGTAGCTGTCGTTTGTTGAGTTCTCTGCTACAGTAATCATTTTAATAAAATGCAATTATCTGCATAATTAATTTCTTTGACTGCTCTGCTGTGTCCTTCTTTTGCAGAGGCCAGAATGTCAAAGATCAAGTAGACTGGGGAAAATAAAAAATTCACATTGTGAAAGGATATAAAAAATACTTGGAATTTCAATGCATTGGCTTCTATTTATCTCAAATGTCAAGGGCAGTGTAAAATGTATTTTTAAAATGTGTTTTTGTATGGTTTGAGCCCATTCTTGGCGTAGTTGCGAATCTAGAGGGGCCATTGTTCTTTGAGAGAGTTTGAGGGGGTTTCTTTGTACAAAGTGACAAAAAGAAGACTTGGAGTACTGGGCTGTCATTGTTCCTGTGCGGCGCTGTAAAATTTGATTTGAAATTAGGACCTCAGGGCAAGCTCTTCAATAGCCAGTTTTTATTTTCTGCCAGCATTTTAATCACTCTTGGGCTTAAAGTGGATGACCAACATAATGCCTCTATGTTTAATAGAACAGTTCATATCTTGAAGGCCAGTTAACTGAATTCAGGGATCTGTCATCTGCCCAACATTAGTCTTTTCTGTTTCCTGTCTATTTATGAAGATAGCTCTCCATTCCAGCCAGCTCTCAAAGAAGAGCAACTCTCTTTCTTTCTTTCTTTCTTTCTTTTTTTCCCCCCTCTCTGAATTTCTTCAATGTACTAACATCTCTTTTAGTCATCTCTTAAAGGAGCCCAGTAGCGATGCTGCAGCGCAGCCGTGGCGCGGGTGCGAGCGCTGGCTGGAGCATCCGACTGTGTTAGTGCAACTGCTGAGCTTCACCAGATGGGGAGGGACAGATGGAGGAGTCGGATTTCGTGGCAAAAAGGGATGACAGGAAGGGAAAAGTGGTGTGTTGGGCTAAGCCTCACACACCTCGTTGGGAGTCACGGTGCAGAGGTGTGTGAGTAGGGAAGTTGGGGAGGAAATACTGCAGGTTTTAAAGAGCTGATGCCCGAGGCCTGTGTTGTGCTTAGGACATTTGCAGAACAACAGCGTGACTGGAAAGTGTTTTAGTCACATTGCAAGGGAGGTGGCTTGGTGTGTTGCTATTATGTGAACCTGGTGACCAATGCCAGGAGCAGGGGACATGGCAGGAAGATGTGGCAGGGGAGGCTGAGGTTGGCCATGAGGAAAAGGTCCTTGAGGCAGAGGGTGGTGGAGCACTGGAACAGGCTCCCCAGGGAGGTGCTCATGGTACCAACCCTGACAAGATCCCAGCAGCATTTGTCCAAGGCCCTCAGACACATGGTCTGAATCTTGGGATTGTTCTATGCTAGGGCAGGAGTTGGACTCCATGATCTTTGTGGGTCCTTCCAACTCACAACTTCCTGTGATTCCATGGACACTCTGGATGAAGTCGTACTGTGTCCTGGGGAATTCATGCCCCTGTTTGCTGGAGAGGTGCCAGGCTCGTGGCCTGGCTGTCAGCTGCACAACAGGGACGTGGTGGGGCTTTGAATGTTTGAGGATCTGTAGGAACCAGTGTCATGGACAGGTGTACACTGATGGAGGAACTGTGCTCATGCAAAGTCAAAGATGTGTTTCAGATTTAAAGGCATTTAGTAAATAGAAGTTAGGAAATAAGAGGTTTTACTGGTTTAGAAAGCAGCTACTCAAGGAGTTTTCTCCAGCACCACTCAACAGGAGGTCCCTGCACCCCACTGGCATCCTGCCCTACACGTGCCCTCCTTGGAGCACGCTGTGGCAGTGAGTTCTTCAGAGGGAGAGCAGTCCTACTGCTGCTCTCCTCACTGGGGACATTGAACATGAGTTTGCTGAGGTGTCAAAATGGGTTATAAGCAAAGGTGGCTTTCCAAAAAGCAGCAGTACAGTGCAAATTACACTTAAAAATATATATATAGTTGTATTTTAAATTACTTTCTAGTGCTAGATTGAAAGACAAGGATTAGAATGAATGTTCCTTTAATAATTTGATTCATGTCCAGTGAGCTTCATGTCTGCCAGCCGGTATCCCTGGTCTATCAAGATTGCTATCGTCAGTGCTAATTATGACAGTGGTGGTAGGTGTGGTTAGGGGAGGGATTTAAACCATTCGATGATTTCACATGGACCACCAACTAGTCATTGAATGGTAATGACTTCTGATTGAGTTTGAGCTGGTCAAAGCTGACACCAGTAGCCTAAAGTAGAAGGGAAAATGTTTCATATCCCATTACTAATTATGATCTGTTACACATTACAATCAATTCCTAGCAAGCTTAAATTTGGTTTTTAGTTTGCCAGAAAGGAGACAACTTCAAGCACAGATTATGATCTTCAGAAATGGCTTCACTCATAATCATCTGATGCCTTTGTTGTCTTTATTTGTATGTAATCAACAGAATCTAGCTTGTGTTCAACACTTTTCCTTGTGCAGATGCAGAAGAAAAGTGGTTCACCAGAGCTGGAGAACTCCAAGAGGTTAACATATTCAACATCATCAAGCACAGCTTTTCATTCACTTTTAAATGGAGCTGTGTGGGTGGCTGCACAATGTGGGAAACTCTTTCATTGAAGAATCTGAATATTTTGTAAGGAAGTGAATAGTTGCAAATAATCTTTTCTGTAACACTGAAATAAAGAACAAATGAGCTATTCTCAGAAAATACTGAAGCATTATTGTCTTCAGTCATTTAACAGAACTATACAGAAAAAAATATTCCAAACTTGACAGATTCATATCCTCATCTTTCGCTCCTTCATCGGGAGACTGTGTGGTTTGTACGGCTGATATCGGTTAAAGCAGAATCAGTTAAAGGAATCCACTTGCTTCAGCACTGCATGAAAGTAAACATTTTGGGAAATACAGCTCAATATCTTGAATTATAAATGTCAGGTAGAACTGTGATAGTCAGCCTGTGGCCTGAGTATGTCCTCCAAAATGTGCAGCAGCCTGTGTGTGCCCCCAGTGTTTGGCTTCCATGGTAGAGCTGCTGCAAGCCACCCTCTGGTACAAGGCCCTGTAGCTCTTCCCCACCGTGTCTCTGATATGATGTTGTGGGTTTATGGCAAAATATTGGGTACTTGTTGTTTGAAGATATAATTTTATTGTAGGAGGGAGGAAAAACTGTAGAAGATGGCATATTAGAATGGTTAAATGAAACAAGAGGTTTGTTTTGTTTAAATCTCTCATTTTCTTACCATCACCTGCTGCAGACATGGTTGAGATCTTTGTAAAAAATAAAAATAATAATAATAAAAAAAATCGATGTAATGACTACAGGAATTCCTATGCCATTTCCTTTCTTAAAAGCAATTTTACTTTCACGTTTTAGGCCACAAGGTGAGGTATAGACAAAATAAGATCTTTCTGTGAAGAGAGCAGGAGAGCAGTAAGTTCTTGCTCTGTGTAGAGCACCAGGCTCCTGTTGCCTGCTCGGGACAGACCATCCCAATCTAATCCCAGATTCCCTTAGGAAGAGAGAAGGGAATGATATTGTGTGAGGACAAGTTCTTGCTTTCATTATTTTACTGAGGTGAAGTTTTTTACCTGACTTATCTATTAAACCTCTCACTGCCTGCAGCGGTTAAAGGACAGGGCCAGGCTTCAGGAGTCCTCGAGTCATGATCCACAGCCCTGGTTTCTTGTGTTTCCATCCATGATATTTAGGGATGATGAAGTGGTGCTTTCCCTGCAGTCTGCAAACATAAAGCTCTGCAGAAATTCAGGGCAGCTGCCGCAGCTCCGTGCATGTCTGTATTCCCATCTAGATCAAGCTTGCAGTAAGTAGGGAGGATCTCCAAGGCGAGCCTGAGTAGGTCAACATTAGCCTTGACTAAACATGATTAACTTGATCCATCTCCTGGTGTATTTCTTTCCAATCCACTCCAGCGCTTGATTTAATTTTCCTTTTATGTAAACTCAAAGATTTAGCTTCATTAGAATGATTGCAGGGATTCGCTGCATATGGCCTGTTGCTTTCCTGATCCCTCCAGGGTTTCCCTACCAAACACTTCAGTCTGATGAGGTGGGGGGAAAAATTAAGTCGTCGCTGACAGCAGAGCATGAGAAAGCTATCACAAAAAAGTTACTCAGAGATGAAATCTAGTAGGAATCCCTTTGGAAAAACGAGCAGCAGGTTAGATCCCACTGGGGAGGAGGGAAGCACACGCTCTGCTGGGATCCAGACTAGGTGAGGTTTGTGCATCATGTATTTCAGGTGATCAGTTGATATTCTTCTTATTTTCTTCCTTTTTTTAATTAATGTAAAATTATTTCTGAGATTTTTTTTTTTAAATGATATTTCCATTTTTTCTAAATTACTTGCTTTGTGAGTCCACAGAAGCATGTCTTTATTTGTTTTTTACCTTTTATAACAAGTTCAAAAATCAGCCACAATTGTTTTCAAGTTTTAGGAGGTTAATATTGTATAAGCCATTTTAACCAACGTTTAAAACTAATTTGCTTATCCAAAAAAGGACTTCTGGCTTTTTCCACAATATTAGATCTATCATATCAGAGTACTTTATTGAATATTTTATTGACCGTCTGCTTGCCCTATGCTAACCTGCCCAACATCCAAAGTTTCTCTCTCTCTGGAGATGTGATGTCAGCTCTCATTAAGCAGCTGAGCGTGAATTTTCCTGTCGTATTTCCTGTGAATAAACTCCCTCCCAGCAGGCAGAGCCTGGTGCATCACGGGGAGTCAGGCTCTGGAGCCGGGCGCAGGCAGTGGGTGGATTTAAGGTGGTCTCAGCGAGGGTGTGCTGCACAGCACAAGTATTTTCCCTTTGGGGCTTGCACCAGCATTTTGTATAATTTTGCTTTACACAAATGTAAAGGTATTGAAGAGGAAAATTTCTTCCCCTGGCAAGTTAATTACTTGACTTCTCATAGAAGGAAAGCTTGAAGCAGAAGTTAAGGGGAAAGTACATCATCTGCTTAAATTACCCAATCTATCCAAGAACACGGATTTGATTTACCAAGCAGTTGCAGTTACAAGTGCATTTGAATTGTCTCAGTTCATTTTCCAAAATTTGATAGCTGTTATTAATATTTCATTTTCCTTTCTGTAGAACTTCCTTTTTAGAAGTCAAATTCTCCATTTTCTTTCTTTCTAGAAGAACAGAAAACAGTGTTCTGTCACCATGTGGTTTTATGGCCGTATAAACACTTTGCTTGCAGAGTCTGCTCTTGGCCATTGGGTTTGAGAGCTCTGCACTGAACCTGATGCCCTCTCAATAATGTGCCCATGGTTTTTGCTGTGCTGTGTGACATTTACTAAATATTTTTTAATATGAAGTAGGCAAACATCCTTTGTAATTCTGTAGTTGACATAGTTGAAATAGTGGACAATTCCTTATGTGCACTCCTTCATATGTAATGATTGTTTGGCAGATGTAGCAAGCATCCAGGGGAATGGAAAAGAGAATTTTATTCAAAGCCATAAAATATTTTGGGCTACCTTTCTTGGTAGTATTATTTTAAAATACTTCATTTTTATACAGACTCTCAAAATAATTAGAAAATGTTTTTTCTTGCAAGAAATAAGAATTAGTGCCAGAGCCTACCATAGGACAGCTTTTGAATAGTAACTTTACCTGTGCTCTGCTATTGTTAAAAAGCTCTCAGAAAGGAAACAAACGTGGAAGAACAGATTATTGCTTTGTGGTTTTAAGTCTGTTTTCATTGTTGTGGGGTTGAAGAGATGAATAGAGCTGATTCAGAGTATATTGCTGCGACTGCACCGTATTGCAGATCTGCGTTCTCAGCGATGTGTCTCTAACTCAAAATGCAATGAGAAAGGGAGGAAATTTAATTTAGTCATTGTTATGGAGGTCTGTGGAGAAGTGGGTGTACAGGGCACAGTCCTCAGGACACAGACCACTTAGCTCCGAGTTTTTAATGCCTGCCTTTTTTTTTTTTTTTTTCCAAGCTTGGTGTCAGATGTTGTAAGTTAATTTATTTTCCTATTAGTTTTTGCTAATGATACTAAAACCTTTTTTAAAAGCTTTCCTAATTAATGATCTTCTTGCTCACAAACAAAAACTATATTGTCTTTGAGAAGTGCCTGAGTATTTTAAAACAACGGGCTGTTGGGAGGTTTTATTGCCTCATGAATTTAGGGTCAACACACCTATTATTTGCCAAAGTTAATTTGTGCTGGGTTATTGACTGACTGGCTTGTCAGGGATATCTGACTCTTGTAAAAGTTACACTCATCTCAAATTGTTGTAATTTTATTCTTTGTGCTCTAGTTGCGTGGTGCCACAATATTTAGCTAATATAAGAAGGGAAATAGTTGTACAAAGGGAGATATTTAACTTCAGGCTTGTGAGGCCAGGGGAAATAAGACTGTTATTGCTCTTTATATTCCTTCTTACTTACACTGATTTTTTTTTTTTTACTTTCCTTTAGATAAGGAAAGGAAAAAGACAGCTTTCTAAAATTGTAAGATGTGTAAAAATGTGCAAGATACTTAGGATTTGCAAAAGTCCCTAATTAAGCTTTTCAGATGGCTCTGACAGAGTTCACTGGTTGCTACCAAGGTGAAGTTAGGCCAGTTGCAACAAGCTCAGCGGCACTGAAATAATGCGACTAACAGCAACTCCCCACAGAAAAATTGAAGAGCATAGTTTCATGTATAACTCTTGGTACATCAAGGTGAAAATATACCCCTTGGACTCTCCAAACTGGAAGCACAACAGATAGTAAAACTAGCAGTTGGTTTTAAAAATTTCATAAGAAGCCATCCCTTCTGTGTTGGCAATTCAGAGGTAAATTGCAGTCCTGTAGAACTGTTACTTCTTCTGTTTTTCCAAGTGTCTGCTTCCATCACAAATCTGAGCCACGTGTCCTTGTGGGGTAAAACACCATGGGCTGAACAAAATCATAGCCCTTTCCTATAAACCAGCCTTCAGATATGCAATGGCAAGGCAAAGCCTCTTGCTGTGTCGAGCCACCCAAACTCCAGTGGATAAGCAGATCCTCAGCAGAATCTGAATTTGCACCAGTAAGTCATGACCTGTAATGTGGGGATTGGGAAATAGCCAGTTATTCTGCAGGGTGTACTGGGGAGTGGTGTTTCTGTGTAGGAAATTCAGTGCTGAGCTCGATCACGTTGTCCAGTATTTTCCTGGTCAGATTTTTTTTATATGCCTCAATATATTATTACTACTTTGGGTGAAATTTCTAGAAATAACCTTTTCCGTATTCTGGGCTGATAGAAACCATGAAAAATTATTCCTAAGCATGCTGGATCTTCTGCAAATCCGAGATACACTTGACAGAAACTTGTTCTGTAAGACAGTTAGTACAGCCACTTCATATTAAAAAGTAGATGGATATTCTGACCTCTAAACCCAGGACTGCTGAGCAGATGACAGGCCAATTCTTTGCTTCATTTCCAGCAAGCCCTGTCTTTTGGCTCTCTGTAGTGGATATTTATTGCATAAAAAGGGGGAAGCATCTGATCCTGGTGTAAGACGATGAGTCGAAGTGTTTCACTGACTGCCATGGCAATTCTGAGGACAGTCTCTAAGAAATTAAAGCATCTCTGCTCATCTTTCACTTAGCTGAGATGCACACAACCTCTGTCGTGGTTGTTTTATAAATAACTACCCCAATCCTTCCCAAATTATTTTTACTAGCTTATAGTGGGTGTATAGCTTTTTAAAACTGGAAAACCAGAAGCTGGCTCTGTTCATGTTCTCATGAAATTGTAGCCAGAGGAGTAAATTCATAGCTAAGTGCTTACTCATTGGCTACTGTATTATAAATAACTCTTCACCTTGGCCCTATTTCTCCAGCTATTATTCACTGTGAGTAATACTTACTCATGAGCACGGAGAAGTAAATGATTCTGCCATCACTGCTCACCGTGTCAGTACCCTGGCACATCAGGAGGTCTGCTTTCAAAGCAGGCATCACTCTCCTGGAGGAGAAGTAATTTTTCCCACCTGATAGGACTATATTTTCAAAAACTACCCCAAGGAATGGCTGCTGAGTCCGTGCTTTCAAAAATCAAAGCAGAGGAAAGCAGGGAGAAACTACAGGTGTACACAGGGGATATTTGGAAGTGTTTGTGCCAAAAAGTGTTGTCATGGTTTATCCTTGAGCTTTGCAAGAAGTACAAAGCTGGGGAGTAGGTGAGGAGCGCTGATGGGAGAGCTGTCACCTCCTTCCTCCTGCTTCCTCCTTGCCATTACGCTGCTTTGCTTTCCAAGTGTAAATTAACTTAAAGGTTCAGAGCTTTTGGGAAACATTCCAGACCAAAGGTCATCTTCTCTGGCTGGTTTATTGGCTGTCCTATGTTTGCCCACATCTCTAGTGTTTACCAGCTGTGGGAGTTTATGAAATTTTGATGTAGGAATTAGGTTGTTGCTCATCTTGTACCTTCTTGCTCATATTATTGACAGTACCACTGAACTGCTTGAGGCAGATAGCATCTCAGTGATCACTCTGCTATTTCAGCTCTCCACTGCTGACAACATCAGAAGTGTTTTAACAGGGTTTTAATGGGCAGCCTCTGTAGTTCCTTGGAGGGTTGCAAATAGCTGCTGTGAAAAAAAACAACCCTTTTCTGCTGCTCTGAGCTGACATGCCCTCCTTTTCTCATCCAGCTGCTGCGTGTTTCGATGGCTGCAGCACTGTTGACAAGCACTTCTTATTTGGGCTGGGCACAGTGGAGAGGGACCATGTGGGTTAAGCAAGTTTCCTGCATCTTTTTGGGTGAGCTGTGAAGAGTAACAACATGGTTGTGAAACCACTGGGAAGAGCAGCAGGATGAGATGATGGTGACCCAAAGTGTGTGCAGAAATCCCCTCTCCTCCTCTGTGAGCTCTTTCAAAGAGTCATCCTACAAGTCACGCTAATGTACAATACAGAGCTTCCTTCTGGTTTGTTGCTCACAACATGTTTGTGATGATACCCCAGAGCAAGAGTTCAGGATTTGGAAGAAAACAACCTTTATTTTTTTTATTTTTTTTAGCAGAAAACAAACCAAAAAAAAAGGATAAAACACATCACTATTTCTCAAGATAAAGTGTTAATTTGGTAGCAGCAGTTTCTAGCTGACTGGTTGCCTTGCTCTGCCTGTTACCAGAAGTGAAGCTCTGAGCACAGCTTTCTTTGGACTATATTAAAGCTTTCTCCTCCCTGTTTTGCTTAATATAACTATAATGTGCCCTTTATCACACTTCAACTTGAGTAATCCCAGTTTAGAAATAGTGCATAATGCCCATGGGAAAAAGCACTGGAAACGTACATTATAAAAAACATACAGACAAAGCTCAAAAGATCCACTGACATGTAAATTTAATTAAAAAATTATAGGTTTTCAATGCGAGCTTGTGTCTTCAATTTACCAGTTTCCATGACTTCTTCAGAAAAAGTGTTTCTTTTTGCAGTCTTGGTGGAAAACACACTGAGGGATATTACAGTCCCCCAAAAAAGTATTGTGTGTCACGGGGAAAAAAAAAAAAATACCCAAAATATGTACATGTGAAATCAGGAAGAAAAATATCCACTTTCCTGTTTTATTTCTCCCCTCTTTAACAAAAGTTTAACTTTCCAGTTACCAGCATTAAAAAGCATGTCCTAACTGTGTGAACAAGCCCTCCTTTTCATTGCATGTGCAAATTTAAGGTATTTCAGTTCTTTCCATGAGAGACATGAGATGGGATAAAATAGCTGAGCCGGCGAGCGGGCAAGCGGAAGAGCGAATGGCCAAAGGAAGAGGCCGGCTATAAATAGGGATCATTATATAAAGTATCGCTGTTCAAAGAGGATTCTGCCTTAAATAAAAGAATCCTAAAGTTTTATTGAAAATCTTATGAATTGCTCCATCTACTGCATATTTAAAAGAAGAAATCCCCACCTTCCTCGGCGCGGTCTCTGGGGCTGAGCAGCTGGTGCGCCGGGGTTTGTGCGGTGGGAGCCGGTGTGGCCGGTGATTGCGGGGGAATGCACAAATGTGCTTAAATCCAGAGATCCTCTTCAATGTCCTTGGTCTAAAATCCAAAGTGAAAGTAAAACTTAAATATCTCAGCTACTAAAACTTAAGAGAAAAGTCTAAAAGGCTTTGAAACTTGACAAGATTAAATGCTGTCCTTAACTCTGTTCTTCTATCTGCTCTGCTTTCGACAGACCCGATCACAAGCTGAACGACTTAAATATCAGTGTGCTATAAAAGCTACTTCTGCTTAATGCCCATTCTTTCAGTTTTTAATGCAGTAAAGGCAGTGGCTTTTGTGGTGTTTTATTAAGTCCAAAGCAGCTGTTCAAAGGACCAAATCCTTCAGTTAAGGGAGAGAGAAAAACCCCTTGGTGGTGGAATTTCAGCCACTCAGTAAATGGAGGAGCAGCTCAGAGCAGAGCTCTTGACTTTCGTGCTTCTTTCCGCCTTGAAGCTTGTGGGCTCTGTTGTGAGCTGCAGCACTGAAAACCACTGTGGTTTTTGTTTCTCTGACTTAATTAATAAAAATAATTCATCGGTAGCTGATGCCTTTCAGAGCGGTTTTTTCCCTGAGTCAGCTTACTGGGGAAGAGGTTCATTATTCATCTGAGCCGGCAGTGTGCACTTGCAGCCCAGAAGGCCAACCGTATCCTGGGCTGCATCAAGAGGAGTGGTGGCCAGCAGGTTGCAGGAGGTGATTCTCCCCCTCTACTCCGCTCTTGTAAGGCCCCACCTGGAATACTGCGTCCAGTTCTGGAGCCCCCAACACAAGAGAGACATGGACCAGTTGAAATGAGTCCAGAGAAGGGCCATGAGGATGATCCCAGGGCTGGAGCACCTCTCCTACGAGGACAGGCTGAGAGAGTTGGGGCTGTTCAGCCTCGAGAAGAGATGCTCCAGGGAGATCTTATAGCGGCCTTCCAATACTTGAAGGGGGCCTACAGGAAAGCTGGGGAAGGACTTTTCACAAGAGCAGTTAATGACAGAACAAGGAGGAATGGCTTTAAGCTGAAAGAGAGGAGATTTAGATTAGATATTAGAAAGAAATTCTTCACTGTGAGGGTGGTGAGACACTGGAACAGGTTGCCCAAGGAAGTTGTGACTGCTCCTCCCTGGAAGTGTTCAAGGGCAGGTTGGATGAGGCTTTGAGCAACCTGGTCTAGTGGAAAGGTGTCCCTGCTAATGGCAGGGGGGTTGGAGCTAGATGATCTTTAAGGTCTCTTCCAGCCCAAACCATTCTATGATTATAAATTACAATTAGCAAAAAGAAAAACAAAAACAAAAAACAGAGTAAAGCTTCTGATGTGGTGGGCTTCCCTTAACGTAATGTCTCAGCCTGGTTTTTCTGTAGATGCTTGTAGCCAAAATGCTGTAATCTAGTTTATTATACATTATTCAATGTATAAAATGAAAAAAAGAGTTTGAAGTGGTTTATGAGCAAGACCAGAATTTATATGGGTATTATCTCTTTTAAATTCCAGAAGCTATTATCAAAACAGAAATTCCCAAGGTGTACCCACCTTGTATTTAGAATTGCAGAATCAGCAGTGTTTGTTTGCCAGCACGCTGGGAGTGGGAGAGCTTTCTAATCAGCGATATGTTCGTGTGAAGTTTTCTACGCTGCAGCCATTGTGTATCTATAGATACATACACACCTGCCTGTCAATGACCTGAGCCAGTCATCTGCTAGAGGCTTGATGTACCTGGTGTGTCACCAGCCTTGGAGCTACAAACAAGAGCTGAGTGTCCTTATCCCTCTGCCCTTCCCTTCCCACCTCCCGTCCTGCGAGAGCGAGTGACATGTCACGCAGCCGCGGCGCGCTTCAAGGTGATGGTGATGCTGCATGCTGTGCCTTCCTCTTGGGCTTCATCGTGATGAAGGGATGAAAAGGGAGCAAGTGCTGGTTTAAATTTATTATTATGCATATTGTTTGTCACCTTTGTTGGTTCAGCTGATGCGTTGAAGTTAGTCTTGCAGTAGTGTCGTGCCTTGGGCAAAGTTGTTTACTGCTTCGCTGTTCGTGTTATTTCACTTGCTTTTATGTTCACTTTGATTTCATGGGTTTGCTCTGCCAATTTGAATATAATTGTATGAACCTTTGCTTTTGGTTTTATCCTGTAACTTTTCCTTACAAGACCCATCCTTTACCACGCACAAAGACACTTGTGTGAATAAGAGGCATTGGATTAGCCTCCATATTACTGAGTTAACAAAAATGTAATGTTTTTAATCTTGTTTCTTAACATATTGTAAACAAGGTCAAAACCCATTAGAGATCAGAGCCACGTTCACTCCAAAGGGTGAATCTGATGTAGTTACGCATCTTCATCCAGGTGCCTTGTGTGTTTTCAGTAAGATCTGTCCAAGCAGGTTTGGACACTTGAAGGATGTTTGCATCACTGCAGCTTTCTGCTTCTTTAACATCATGGGACAGAAAACAGTGTACAATTGCACAGGTTATGTCACTACTTGAATTTTTTCTGTCTCCTTTCGTTTCTTTTTCATTTAGCTCGTGAGGAGGGAGGGCATCTCAGGTTCCCCCAAGTGCTTACACCCATCTTTGCCCGTTTTCTCCAAGCTGGAAAGGTGAAGGGGGAGGCAGGGCGGAGAGCTGCCAGGATGATGGCACCACTCTCCAGGGCTCAGCAGGAAGATTTCAGCTGCCAGTTGCTGGTTTCTTTTGCTCTATCAGGATGGACAGGATGCAGATATAAAACAAATACATTTTCTCTGTCTATATATTTTTCTATATTCTGCATTTCTAGGGACAGGGCAGGTACTGCATGGCCAATAAAGAGCCCTTCCTTGCTTCAGCATTGAAGAGTTTCCCTAAAACTAGACCCTGTGTGTAACTCTATAGATTAATTAATCTAAAATAATTTCTAAAATGTCCTTATAGAGCATGTACTTCTTCAGCATGTGAAGCAAATGTGAGCTGTGAGGTCTTAATTAAAAAAAATAAAAAAACAAAAACAAGACCCAAACCACCACAAACCAGCAAGGAAAGACTCTCTTGTACTTCCCTGTGAGGGCTCGTGCATTAGTGAGATCCACGCGGTGTCCCGGAGCATCTCCTGCGCCCGCAGTGTCAGGTGCGGCGTTGTCCCGAGGGCAGCAGCCATCACCCCTGGTGCAGGGTGACAGCAGAAACCTGAGATGCTGGATCATGCTTTGTAATATCCATTTGTATTTATGGCCTCATTCTGAAGGGTATTAAATATATAAAATATGTATGTTTAAATGATGTATTTGGATTTTAAAGTCACTCCACTGTTAATGTGCTTTTAAGAGTTTTCATGACGATGTGCTTAGGTAGCAACAAATTGGGCTTGTAGAAACGTGGAGGGAAGTTGAAGTTTAGGATGCCAGGTGGACTCGAGCTTCTTCAGCCGGGTTCTGCAGCAGGAGGAGGCAGGGCTGGAGCGTGGCTGTGTTCCCCTGTCCCTCCACGGCTGCGGGACTGTCCTTACCAACTCTTATCAACTAGGGCTAACCCTGGGGCAGTCAGGTATAGAAGACAGATGTTAGGAGATACTTGGTTAATGATGCTTCTGGCTTGGACAGAGGAGAGGATGTTCCTGCTCGTGGCTCTGGCAGTCTCCGAGCAGGGTGGTGGGGAAGCCTCTGCCATTGCTGTGTGTCCTTCAGCAGCTGGAGATGAGGTGACTCATCATGCAGATATTTGTAGTCACATGCTGCAGAGGTTTTTAGGCAAATTTTGTTTAAGCAACAGTCAGATGAAAACTATCAAAGCTCAGTTTTGTTCCTGTAAAACTCAGAATATTCGTCATAGGTTAAGGGGATGAAAGCAGTCATGTGTAGCAAAGCCACAGTGCTGGGCTCTTGTGTTCAGGAATTCAGGGGTAAATGAGTATCATCTCTTTCCTTGACTTTCATCACTGTGTCTTCCTTTATCTCCCCATGCTGAGGTCTGGCAGCCTAAGAACTAGCCAGATCATTTCTAAAATGCAATATTTACCTTCTGCCACTTATTTACGAGTCTGTGTCCTCAGTGACAGAACTGCTTTGGTTGGTGCTGCTGCACTTTTAATGTTACCTTTTATGTTCATGTTTGTTCCAACAGAGTGGCCACTAGCACAGACGACTTGAACTTGTATCACCCGCAAACTGACAACGCTGGAGCCACCAGTTTGTCATTATCCCTACTAGTGTATCTGATTTAATTTTGCAACAGTGGATTAATTCTTAAAATTGCAGTGCTTTTTGCTCGTTAATGGTCAGTAAATGATTCTGGGGGAGGGGGTGGGGGAATGGAATTCATCAGTTTTGTAGTCATTTTAATTCTTCTAGTTTTAAGTTGTTCTATAAATATGTCTTTATGGATTGTAGTTTTACTAGCTTAAAAACATCTAATTGAAAACAGTTGCTTAAATCTCTTTGGATCAAGAAGGCAGTAATAAGCAAAGAGAGTATCTTATCCCTCCAATCCAGGAACGCTTAGTGACTGGTATACTCGGTGCATGTGTAATCAGCTTCTCGTTTCATCTAAAAACCTTAGCTCTTTTGGTGTGATTTAGTACTTCACCAGCAGTGTGTTTTTTCTTGTCTCTAAGATTATCAACAAAATATAAACCAAAATGGCATCACATAGAAAAATGTTTTTTAAAATATTTAATACATTTATGCCATCGTGTTGCGTGTGTTCCTGAATGTCATCGGGCTTCTAAAAAGAAAAACAAACAAAAAAACCCAAACCAAATTAGATTTGCCTTCTTGTAAATGAATGTTTTGTTGCACATTATGTAATGTTATTCTTACGACTTTGCATCAGGCAGGACTGATCTCTGCTGTTTTGTAAGGTACCCAACAGATGAACCCATAGCTCTTAGATGAGATCAGCCTGGGTGTTTACCTATTGATGCTGCTTGTGATTCCAAAATCAATGAATTCCAAGGGATAAAAACTTGGATCTGCTTTGCTTTGTTTTCTGAAATAGCTAAATTCTGTGGGTGTGGGTTGGGGGGTGGGGGTGTTGCTGTGATTTGGGTTTAGTTCCTTGTCTACTGTTTGTGTAATGTCAGAAATTTAGGTCCTTTCTAGCTTATGGGATGTCATGACTGTAGATCCCCTGCATGATAGTGAGATACTTAGATTATTTAATCATAGAATGGTTAGGGTTGGAAGTGACCTTAAAGATCATCTAGTTCCAGCCCCCATTTTGAAACACTATAGGTGATGTTAGTAATACATTTAAACTAAAATTATTGATGACCATTCTGGTTGTTGGCCTTTTCTTAAAGAGGTTTATACCTGCCTTTCTCTGACTTGAAATGTGGTACTGTTTTCCAAAGTGATCCTCAGAAAGCACTCTGCCAAACCTCATAAGTCCATAAATGATACAGGACTCATGTCCAAGTTGGGAAGCAAGGAAGAGAAAGCCAGTCTGTGCTGGGGGAGAGGGAATGCAGAACCACAGATCTTTCTTCATGCAAGTGGGAAATAAAGCAAGTTAACTTCTGTGATCCTCAGTGATCACTTCTTTAAACACCTGTGTTGATTCATGTGGCTAGGGCTGTTCACATGGTCAGTTATGACATCTCATTTAGGAGTCATAATTAATGGAAGTGGTAATTTCATAACTTGCAAGTGCCCATTTAACTGTGCTCTAGATTGCATGGATCTTACTGCTTAAACAGGTGAGATGGGCTTTCATGGGACAACTACATCACTCAAAGTTTTGTCATTTTCCTTTTTTATTCATTTGATTTCTAAATGTCAAATAATTTCATCCAACTTTATTAATCTGAAGTATTAAAAAGTTGTAGGAGCATCGTGTCTCGGAGCATAGGTGGTTTGGTCAGGCTGCCTTCCCACAATATGAAGGAGCACACACTTGTGCAGCTACAGCATCTTATTCTTTGTTCAGGACTTAAAATGCAGTGAGAGTTCAACCCCTGAAATTCTTTTTCTGAGTCTTTTTGATAAGCAAGTAGCACTTCACACGAGCCCATTGTTAAAAATCACTTGCTCTTTGGTGGTTTAGGAAATGCATAAGTGTATTCTGTCCATCTAAAAGCCATCCATTATAAAAAATAATCAGACATCCTTTTTTCTTGTACATTTGTGTCATTCTGTGAATCAGAAACATTTTATGCACTAAGGGCAGTGTGCTTTGCTTTTGGAATTCCTGAGTTTCACTAAAACCCCAGGGCATAGTTGCTTCAGGAGACCTGAGGTGACCTGTAAATGGGAGCTGCTGTGTCCCTTTGCTGCTTAGCAAGATGATTTTAAGGAGAAATTGAAATACAATGTCCAGACACAATATGATAACATTTTAATCCAAAGAGAAAAGCAGTATTTTTATAGTAGTTGACCTCTTGGAACCACATTCAGACATTAATTATTTCTCATAGCTTTCCTCTGAGAGGAAGATGGGCAGTTTCCTCATTTGTAAGTGACAAATTCAAGACAGGTGACTTTGCTAACCCAGAGAAACTCCTTATGCAAGCAGGACAAGAGCTGAAATGCTCCTGTACAGATGTTGGCAGGCACGCAGCTTTGAATGCTGAGCTCTCTCTGCAGGCAGGAAAGGTGTAGGAGAAAAGCAATAACCATTTTGCAAATCGTTTTGGTTGTGATAACATGCTGTCTCATTTGTGAACCAGCCTTTGCATTCTTCCTGGGCTTCAAATAAAGTCTTAATTTTTCTTCTAAATCCGAACAATGGACTGTCTGTAAACATGCTGACAGGCTCAAAAATAATGATGAGCAACCTGCTCGCTCTGCGCGAGTGCGTTGTGTCCAAAGAAAGGAGTTAACGTTGGGTGTAAGCAGCTAGGCTGCTGTCTTATGGGGTTCCCTTCTTTGGGCTTCCCCAGCCTTCCTGTGGGATCTCTTCTTTCAGTTTAAGGCAGCTTAAAATTAATGAAGAATCTTTATGGGTGTTGTCTTGAAGTTGGATTAATTTTTACAATCTAAACTATTTCAACCTCTCCTTATTTTACTGCTCCACTTTTGGTGATGCTTTTGATTCTGGAATTGCAGAGGGGATGGCAAGAGTTTTGTCCTTTGCACAAGTCAAGGTTCAAACCTCGAGTTCTGGGTCAAGGTAGCCATGCCTCTAAATGAGAAAAAAGACTTTAAATTGTCTAGGGGAAGGTGTACTTCTCACATGCTGATAAAATACCCAGCACCAAGTTTTAGGTCAACCAGACCAGCCAACAGCCACAATCTGCCTTGTACAGAGAGGAGGGGAGCAGATCCCCAAGGGTTTGAGAAGCTCCAGAAGTTATCTGCACCTGCACAGAGACATGGATGGGTCCTCCATCCAGAGTGGATCCTGCAGGATCTCCGTGTGGCCCCCACTGCTGACTGAAGTCTTCTGCAGTGAAGTGGCACGTCCATGGCTGGGGCCACGCGTGCTGGGCCCACAGTTACTCTGCTCCACAGTAGCAAATCAAGTGTTGTTCTTCATACTCGAAGGTGCAACCTATCTCCTAGGCACTGGGAATATGGGACAATGGGATTTGAGACAAGTGATGCCCAGATTCCTCACCACGCTCAAATATATCTGCTAGGGACTCTGCTCCCTGGCTGCTGCGGGGGTTCATTGGGGCCTCTGTTTTGTCACCTCTTTGTGCTTCTGCTGGAAGAGAACTTTGAAACATTTTCCTGCTGATGGGATGCTGAGCAGGGGGGCTGCTGCTCGCTTGTGTTGAGTGTGTGAGATGCAAAATGAAGTTCTTGTATCAGTTGGGAATTTAGTGGAATTTGCTCCCATTTGACAATGTTTCCAGATGGAAAGGAGCAACTGCCTGTTTCTGTACAGTGCAGTTTTCATTTACTTCACAGGGGTTTGAGTTTGGGGAGGGAGGGCTGCTGCTTTGTTTTCGGTAGCATGAAGACAGATGTTATTTCACTTGACTATCTGGAAGCTTTTTCTCATCCCCCAGGCTGCTAGAGGTGCACGTCTTTTGAACAGAGACAAATTCCATTGGAAGTGTTATAAAGTTAGTTGCATTTTCAGTTATTTTAATGATTCCGTATTTTTTCTAGCACAGTAGGTTAGAAACGTGTTAAAGCTCGTGGTAAAGTAATTTATGAAGGGCAGATGGAGTTCAAAAGGTTCAAATATACAAGTTCAGTTCCAGCATCGTTTGGATCTTCACACCTCAGCGTCCCAATAGAGAAACTGGATACTGAGTTTTTACAGGTTTTACTGTAAAAACTGAGCCCTCCAGAACTTTTAGTAACTAATGGATTTTGCAGAAATGATTTGACTACTTTGGATGTCCATTAGCTGGTTTGCTTTTATGTCTTTGCTGGAAACCTAAATGGCTTTTACTTGCACTTTTTTTTTTTTACTAGTTATATGTTTGCAAGAGATGTCTTTTGTATTACAGTAGCCGGTAGGAAAAAAGAGATGTCCTCAGAAATTGTAAGAGCATTTAATCATAGTGTATCCTGACTAGAATTTAAACTGTGTGTTGTCAAGAAAGTTTCCATCTGTACCACACCAATCCCGAGCTGACTACATGCAGTTTTAATCTTCTGACTCTTGAATTCATTCTTTTTTGTGTGGCTTTGGTGGTGTTAAAATTTAATCCTCGGCAGTTACATTGTATTAAGTCTATATTTCTCTCCTTTCCTTGCATGTCCTATTTTTATTACTGGCAAAGGATTTTGAAATATCCTGAAAAATCTGTGTTTTCTAATGTGATTGATAAAATACCTTTCTACCAAATGGGGTAGTTTAAGAAAGTTCCCTCTCATCTTTGCTGAGCTGTTAGATACTTAGCAAAATTAATCTCCTACAATATACAATTACTATCAGAGGTGCATGGCTTTTATGGGCAACTGTCAAAAATATTTTGCTGATTTAAAATAATTTTTCATCTGGTTATGTTCATTATATGTCACTCATACTGGTTTTATCTATATTATATCCCAAATAAGAATGAATTTTGTCCACTACTGTGAAGAACAATGTGTGCCATTTTCTGTATGGCAAAGTGGTACAGAATAAGAGAAAAAATAGATAAATCTCCACATTTTGGTTGCTGTTCCCCCTTAGTTTTGGGTACATGTGATGATTCTGGAAATTTTACACATGGAAAAACTGGCTGGCAAAGCAGCAGAGGAGTGAGAAAACCACTTCCATTCTGGAAGAGAGGAGCTAGGCTGGGTGTGTTTCTCCATGTCGAACAAGCACTTAGGAGGAAGGTAGTGTTGGAGCTGGTATGGTTCACCACACAAGGGTTTTATTTTGTGGTGGAAAGTCTCATCTTTCCGAGACCATTTCTCTTGGGTATCCAAGTCTGAAGTCTGCTTTATATTGGGAGATTGGCATGAAATCCACAGCACTTAAGAGGATAAGGGCCTTTGTCTCCAAAATGTACATTTTCTTTGGAACTATAAAGGCAGTGGAACAAGAAATGGTTTTAGGTATATAATGTTAAGATCCAATCCTATAATCCTTTCTCAAGTAGAAATATGTTATAGATCCATTTTATCGATTCATATCTTTTCACCATGTGTTTTAGAAGATTCACTTAAAAAAGAGGAAACCTTCCACATTTAACTAATGATTAAAGAATTTTAAAAAGATTAATTATAAGGACCTACTTCAATTAGCCAGACTGACTCCTGTCCTCCTGTCCTCCTTATGGTCACTTTAAAGGACCCCACAGCCTGTTCATACATTAGGAAATTGAGCAGTTCTTCAACTTCAACACAGACTAAATATTCTGGATACTGATGTGCTTGTTAAATAATGTGCAGTATTTGAAGCCCTTCTCCTCTTCCTTGAAGCCTTATAGAAAGATGGATAATAAATATAAGCAAAGAATGGGAAGAAAACAGGGCAGGGCTGGGAAGGGAAGAACTGGGTGAGGGAAAAGAGGTGATTTAGGGGAGCTGCTGGGCAGGGAGGGACAGATCTCTGCAAATAGATGTGTTCAGTTTTCAGTTTACAGGCAGTGGGACAGAAGAAACAAAATCAAGAGGAGGAGGAGTTGAAAGGAATGAAAAGACAAGAGACTTATTCAGTAAGTAAATTAGAAATTATATCAGATAAATAGATGAAAACAAGAGCAGATCCCTGACTAATGCCAGTTGTTCTGGCACCACTGACTTCAAATCAGTTTACACTAGCTCAGGATCTGGACAGACTGGCTGAGTTGAGACCAGAGACTAATTTTTAATCTGGACTTCCTCGCTTTGTATACTTAAATTGGACATTTTCTGACATCATAAATTATAATATACGACAAAAATAGAATTGGCATAGGTACTCAGAAGGAGAGAAAAGTGATAAAAAGATTGGCTGTCTGGTGCACAGTGATCTTTGATGTCAGAGGATCACAGCTGTTAGTTTGTCAGTTATAGTGAACATTTATATGGCTACTTTTGTCTTGAATGGGCTAGATATTCTGGCTGGTAAATATGGACATGATTGAAGTGAGATTACAAAGATTTTAATCAGTTGAGGTTCTGGCTCAGTATATGCAGGTGAATTTGCTTTGTTCCACCTTAACATAGTAGATTTCTTGCAACAATATTGATGGTTTAAGGGAATTGTATGTATTTGGGAAATATTTGAATATTTTGCTATTTATTAAATGGAAGTACCCAAGTTGCCCAGTGTAGGCAGTCACACTCTGCTTTCCAAGAGAACCATGACCACTGTCGTTTTAGAAATCAGTTTTACTCAGAAAAAAAACCCAGAGTATTTCTTCCGTTTGTGTCAAGCTGTGGGGAAAGCAGCACCTGAATCAGCATGCAGCTTTGTGCCCAGCCTCGTGCTTTACTGAGCTGAGGTCCCTATGGGCACTGAGAAGGAATTTTCTGTGCCTTAAATGACTCACTTGTGATGGTCAGTTCGTTGGCCAAATACTGATGCACTTAAATTCAGATGTAAAATTTAGAGCAAATGATGTGCTAAATATTTAGCAAATATTGCTGTGGGATGCATTTTATATAGTTTTTTTTTCTCTTCATAGCAGCATAATGCTTTGGCCATCCCTCCTGTAAGGCACCTCCTGAAGTCAGGCTTAGGCTGCTTTTAAAATGAGCCAGCATCACTTGGATGTGGGTGAGGTGCAGCAATTTGGGAATTGCTCCCAGCTGGTGGAGAAATGATTTCCAAGCAAGCTGGGTGGCTCTTTAACCGCTCTTCCCAGTAGAAATGAGCTAAAATATATAGAAATTGTTGCTTTGACAAATAAGCTAATGAGCCACTCAAGTTGCTTTATGTATTGAATGTAGTTGCTTGACAGTTATTATTATTTTCTAATTATATTAAGTTATAAATTATTAACAAGTGTTTAATTTTAGTCCAAACAGATCCAACAAAAGGGATTTGTACAGTTATGAATTGCAGCAAAATACAAAATTGTTGAGCTTTTAGTATATGCAAACTTGGAGACCCTGGTTATTTCTCCCTCTTTCAACAGCCAGTCATGAAACTTTCCCGACCTTTTCACCTTTAAACTTTATTTGAACTTGGAAAGAAGACTTGTGAATTGTGGAGGAAAAGAGGGGAAAAAAAAAAAAAGGGAAAAAAAGAGGGGGGGGAGGAAGGTCTGATTATATGTTACCGTAACAGTAATACTAGCAAAATAATCCTCCTCTTGTGCATGAGTGTCTGCTACTGCAAGCTTCAGGGTAATAAGCTCACATGACATGCCTAGAGGCTAATGCTGGCCTATGCTTTTTTTTTCTTTTTCCTTTTTTTTTTTTTTGGTACATATTTAAACAAAGGCTGATTATCCAAACAAGAATTTGGACTGCATCAACTGGACCAGTTAAATTATAGTTAGTAAAACTTGGCGCCTTCGGAGCTTGGAATGTTACAATTACAGTTGGATCCTCATTTGTTAGGCAGCCTTACAAAATAATAAAAGTGGAGATTTTTATCTTTATAGGACATAGCTTAACTCTTTGAATACAGAGAACTAAGTGCCAAATATTACAGTTACTGCTTAGGCATACTATTCCAGGCCAATAAATGCAATTAAACAGTTGTATCCGTGCTCTCTATAAGACGTAGGGCAAATGGAGCTGCTTTGCCAGCGCTCGGATGGATGTTGTGGCACTCGTAGTGGACATTCATTATCCTCCAGGATTTCTCTGAGAGAAGGAACAAGAACACAAGCAGCAGTTTGTTGTTTGATCTCCCTTATTTTGCTGTTGTCTTTTTGACAGTATCACTGTGGTTTTATTTGCATTTCTCTTTTTTTTGTATTTCCCGTTGCTATGACAAAAGTTTGTGTCTGTGTAGGGTCTAGGTGGTCCCTCTAGCTGGTCTGATTTTCACCTCTTGGATGAGCTGGAAAACTGTCTTCAATCCTGGCTTCAGATCATGAGCAAACTTGTCACTACACCCTGCTGAGGGCTCCAAGATTGCCTCTCTCCGATGCCATCCCCGTGGGGCTGCTCTGGGGTGGGTGGGTGGCAGGGGATGTGCAGACAGAAGTGATGTTTCATTTTAACAAACTACCATTGACCATTCCAGGCTTGTTTTCCCTTCTCTCATCCTACAGAGAGGGATTGGCTCTGCTTAGTTACTCCCAAAGCCAAACTTTGGCTTTCTGGTTGTGTAATACATAGCTCTGGTTGCCAGTCAGAAAATGTAAATTCTTTTCCTAAAATTAAACAGAGAGTCCTCATCATTAACCCAGAACAGATCGATGCCTTTGCATTAATTCACATGGAGCAGGGCCAATTTACAGCTCTCCCCGCTCTGCCCAGTGGGGTTTTTTTTGTGCATAGGTTTATCTCAGTTTCTTTTTTAAGAAAATGTTTATTGTTTGCATTTTCTAAAAACCTTATTGAGTAATAATGATTGAAACTTAAGCAATCAAGACTATCCAGAATGTTTGCAAGAGCCCACCAGCTAGATAATGTTTACCAGGCTATACCAGGAGTTTTATCTTTTGTCTTCTTTGCCTCGTATAAAAGCTAGCATTCATTAAAGCATGAAAAAGTTCATTTCCTTTATTGGGACAGTTTTACCATGTTGCAGTGTACTTTTTGTCTCAGTCATGACAAATAATATGGATAATATGTAATTGCTGCAGTCAAGATACCGTGGGAGTTATGAGAGCACAGAGTGGGTATTTTTGAATGAGAGGACATGAGTTTTCTTGCATTGCAAACTGGGAAGTTAAAGATTTTTAATCAAGATAAACTTGCAGATTCATAAGTCTGGGAGAAGTGATACCAACTGGAAATAAGAAAGACCTAAGGAAAAATTGTGAGTTAATGTTTACTCTTTTATTGCTATTTAAATCGAATGTCTTTAGAACGTGACCTTTTTAAATTGTAGCTATTTTAAAAGGAATATTTGTGCACCAGAAGCCCATGGGAGGTGCTGATGGGTGCAACATCTGTCAGGTCCTGCGCTCCTATCGCCCTGAGCTCAGCGTGGAGCCCAACATGAGGGCTTTACTGTCAAACACTCAAGTTTGCCATGGTTGTGGCTCAAGGGAGGACTTCTCCCTCTGTACCCAGGACTTGGGCAACAACCCCTTTCCATGAGAGTATTGATGTTTTTGTTGGGGACCATTGCACCTACAGGAGGTAACGCTGCAGGAGGAGGAACTGACACCTGGATTCTGAGGGCAAATGCTTGGACTTTGTCTCCTTTGGAGGTTACCTGCTGTGGGTATGGGAGACAGTCAAGGATTTCTTCTCCCAGTTGTGGGAAGGAGTCTGATTCTTGCTCTGTGTTCCTTCCCACAGTCATCATCTTCCTGCTTAGTTCTTAGCCATGCCATTGAGAAGAAGTAGGGATACCCCATTAGTCTTTTGCATGACAATGTTTAACTTCAAGCAACAATATTTGGATTCTGTCCAGAAGAAATTTATTTATTTATTTTTACATCTGGTGTCCTTGCCTTTTTTTCTGTATTGAGTAGACTCACCTCATGCCATAGTGAGGTGACTGAAATAGTGCATTGCTGATTTAAGAGACCCAGGCTTACAACCTAGATACAAATATCTGCAGTACATGGAACACCCATCAAGAGGATATCATTGATAGTAAAACAGACAAGAAAGCTTAGCTGATCCATTAGGTGTTGCAGATGAGATGATGATCATCACCGAGCTGTTGACGGAGGGAATCTAAAATTGTAGAACCTGTCTTCAGACAGTCTGAATGTGTTTTCAGCTGCCAAGAAGTCGTCAACAGGAATGATCTGTAGATAAATGAAAGCAATGTGCTGTATCTGAGAGACACTTTTCAGTCCAGCAGCCTTGCTTTTCAGATGTTTTCTAAAACACTAATTAAGAAGCAGCCTTGGATCAGACTTTAGATAACCAATACTGTATTGAAAAAATATTCCTTGTCTTAATTTTTCTCATCTGTGCTTTTATCTAATTCATCTTCTATTTTTCCTCATTCTCTGTTGAGTAGATTTATTCCTGGATCAGCAAGGGAGTGAAGGAGAGGAAGCAGGGCAGGAGTTAGTTGCCATCGCAGAGGTCTTTCTGAACTATAGCTCCTACTCTTTCCTTTTCTTGCATCGCGGATTTATTGTGAATCTAAAATAATTCAGATTAAATCACAGAGAAAGAAAAGAAGAAAGTTCATGGTGTGTGGGTCAAAGTGAGAAGAGGTCCTAAGTAAAATTTGATCAGACAGTTAGAGCTGTACTTGGGAAAGAAAAGAGTATTTCTCGTAGAGCATGAGTCAAAGTCGCCAGTAGGAGAAGGAGACACGGTCCCTCCTCCTGTCTGACCTACTGTAGCTGCTGCAGGAGACCACGAGATGATCTTCCTGTTACAGACACTCTCGGGCTGTTTTCTGTAAAGAGCGTTTTAAATCGATCATGGAAGTCAAAACACAAAACCTTTCACAATAATGCCCATTATTTAAGAAAAAAAGAAATACAGGATTTTGATCTATTTTGTCATTGAGGCTGTTGTTACAGGAGTTCACTGGTTTTGGTGCTCCAGATGCACTATAACTAGCAGAATTATTTTCCATTTATTTAATTATCATTATGTATTATAAAATGGTTTCCTTGAGTGCACAAGAACCGCTTTAAAAGTTGCATTTTTGTCTGTGTTTTGATTTCTGAGGAATAATTGATGCACACACTAAAATAGCTGTAGCCTTCTAAGGCTAACAGGGATGTGAATGGTTTGGGGTCTGTTTAAATCTGATTTCTCAGTGCAGTTGTAGTCTTGGGTGAATGGAATAGCAGCCAAGTCTGTTGGTTCTTGTGGGTTGGTTGTTTGTTGTTTTAAGCTTAATTAAAGTAGCTTTTGCTTAAAAAGAAGGGGGGGAATTCAGTTTAAATGTAGGCATCTCCGATAACTCTGTAATGCATCTTTTTTTCTCACGAATTGTGTTTGGAATGGAGGTTTACATAGATGGCCATAGCTGAAAATAAGAAGGAAATTCTATTTATGCCACAAGTTAAGAATTCCCATCACTGGCAAATCTTAATTTACTTCTTCATCTGATTTCTGATGGGAAAAATCTAATTGCTTTTGTACTGGAAATAAAGTTGATTGAACTCAGAATTTTTTCCAGTGGCTCAAAAGGTTATTTCCCAAGCAGTCCTTTTTTTACAAACTGCAGTGTTTTAATTTATCTCCTTCTTTCAGCAGATAAATGTTCAGCATTAATATACATAAGGAAAAATAGCCTCTTAGCACCAATTTGTATTAGATGTATTCATAGGTGGAACAATATTTGACTTCCAGAAATATCTTATTACAGACATGATGGCCTTAACACCCTAGAGATAAAATTGTGTGATATAGAGATCAGCTAAATGTAATTCCTGTCATTTTCTGTGGTTGGTACAGAGCTCTGTAATTTCTTTCTAGAAGAAAACACCAGGACAGGACTTTTGCTGCCTATAGGAACTGTTCAGTCAGTATTAACAAGCAACTTGTCAGGAGCATGTTCTTAGAAATACTTACTCTAAAGGTCTTTGAATAGAAAATGTCAGCCATGAAAAACAGGGATTTATTTGAGTTTTTATATTTTCTAAAGACTTATAGAATTTCTAGGGAGCTAAAAATAGAAAATAAAATGTCATTTGCCTTTTTATTTCATAGAATTGTAAATTTACTCACATTTATTCCTTGTAGTAATTTCAGTTGACCTGAGTATAGTACCTGTTGGTGAGAGGAGAGCTGATCATAGGCCAGCAGCTTTTTCATTGAGCACAGTTTGCCTTCACAAACCTATTCAGTATGAACAGTGAAAACAAGGTTTTCTTGTGAGATCTCCAACTCCTTTTGGTTTTGGCAAATTCAGAGCTATTTGGAGACCTGAGCTGCTGGAGGAAAGTTTTGCTTTTTGTAGCAATCCCAGTTAGAAAAGTTTGAAGCAAGGGTGGTATTCTTTAAACTAATCACACTTTTCAAACCTCAAAGGTTTATACCCAAAGCAGCATTTGAAAGCTTAGGTAAGTTTTCCTTTTACTAGAACCTTTTCACAGAACTTGTTTTCCCATCACTTTGGCAAATTCCATTCAGTTGTTTCAACCAGCGTGAATGGATCCACCCTCAGAAACGATTGCCATGAGTAATGGTGCTGGATTTTGTAGACATCAGCACTGAGAAATAGCACGTTGCTGAAAATGAGTCAAAACTACCCAAATGGCTCAGGTTGGGTTTGCTTTCCATGTGGTGGAACTACTTAAGGGGTGGAATTACTTAACTCAAGAAGCCAGTTGTTTTTGTAATTATAGTAACATTTTTGTCTGCCAAGTTACTTTCAATGTAGCAGGTTTAAACTGATCCAATTAGTAATGAAATTGGTGTAATTAACCTAGCTGTTAATTAAATGAGTGCACGCACGCTGGCTTTCAGTCAGTGTGTTGGGGTGTGTTTTTGGAGGTTTTTTTGCATTATCCTGTTACAGGAAGCAAATTTCTCTCCGTATAATCTTTATTTAAAGCATTTGTGATGAGCTTTTGTGCCAGGTAATGGAAGTGGAGTACGATCTTGAGGATAACTTTGATTCTTGGAGGGGTTGGACTTCTTGTGGCTCGGCACCCCTTGGTCCTGGTGCTCAGTTGCACTTTGGAGAGATGTTCCTCCAACAAGGAGTGACTGTTGCCATCATGGTGCTGAAAGATTAACTGGCACATGGAACAAATTGGTTATTTGTAATAACGGGGAGCATGATAAACACTTGACAGAGTTCCCCATGATGTGGCTTGTTTAGTGTTCAGAGAAGAGCTTAACAGCAAGAGTCACCCATGACTAGGCAAGATTTAAATTAAAACTGCCTCAGAGAGGGTCCAGAAGAAATCCTCCAAGATGAGGGAGGCTCGCTCTGCCGTCTCCGAGATGCTGGTTAAACTCATGTGTGCAGCATTATGGAAAATTTTACTTAGCAGTTGCCTTCCCTGTAGTTGATTACTACGAGATTTCAGTGTTCCCAGTCCATTAATCTTCACCAGCACATCTGCATACTGCAAAATATTTTTAAAAACAACATATTACAAGCGCTGATAATTTTGAAGATAAAAAGAACTAAAAGAGCAACAATAAACTGTAGTTCACTTGCATTATGTGAATCCCAATCCAACGTGGGAAGAGGGGCTTTGCCATTTGAAGTATTTTAATTGCATGAGAGGAAAAGGTTGAAAAGTGGTTGTTCTCTAAGCACTGAATGCAGTTCTCACTGTGAAATATCCTGGCCTGCTTTGTATCAAGTAATAATATCTTGCAAGTCAAAAAGGTATTAGGGAGGTGTTAGAGACATCACAGGTTGGAGTTAAAGTTAATGTTGGGGCACTGAGAAAGTTAATTATCTTGAAAAGAAACTAATTGTGAAGGTGTCTAAGAACCACACGCTAGGAAAGCAGGCTTTGGTGTTTTGGGGAGTGCCTATCTAAGCCTGGATCGCTAAAGCCATTCTTTTCTAGCGTGTTTCTTGAGACAAACGTGATAACACTGATGTCCAGATGCCTGATATTTCCCAAAATGGAGTATTTTGAAGGGTTCCCTTCGTCTTTGGAAACTACAACTTCATCAACAACAAAACCTATGGTTAGTTTTACGACCTTGGCTTTCTATTTATTTTATCAAATACTTTTCTAGTAAGGAGATACGTGGAAGCATGTGAGGTGACTTTGTGATCCCCTTCCCATTTATCCCAGAAGCATTAAAACTCCTTATTGCAGAAGGCAGTGTGTGCTTCAAGGGAAGGCAATTCCCCATGGTATAACCTCATAAACTCTGCTCCCCGCTTCCAGTGGGGAATGGCACCACGAGGAATTCTGGGGCTTACTGCTCAGGCAGGATCTTACCGTGAACCCACCTTCTCTTGGTGGCTTGGGTTGAGATGCTGCCAGACACCTTCTGCCAGCTCCAGCAGCCGTGGTGGGGCCGGGGGCAGCCGTCACGTCTCCAACGGCTGCCGCAAAGTTCTCCAGCGCGGCTCTGCTCCGAGTTCCTGTATCCCTTCCCGAGCCAAGCGCTTCCAGCCGCGACAGGAACGAGGCACCATGAGCAAACCGAGCAGGGAAGGGACAAAAACCTGGGAAATACGGTTTAGCCCTTACTTAAATCAGATTTTTACCAAAAGTAGCTGGATTCTAAGTTCATTTAAAGAACTAATTTTCTGTATCCGAGTGTTTTTATAGCGAGGGAATGTTGTAAAGAAGTTGTTTATAATGGAGTTTTGTCTTAGACTCAAACTGTTTGCCAGCCTAATATCAGGAACGGTCTGAAAAAGCCTGACTGTGGTGGTAGCTTAAGGAAGGGGGACCAGGGTGGGGAAGAAAACCTAATAAAAATAGCTGAGATCATTCAACAGTTATCAAGAAACAGATACTGCAGTTTTATAACAGAGAGCACTAAAAGTATATGCACTCTTAAAAGGCAATTAAAATGTATACTCCAAAACTATAAAACATTTTCTTTTCATCTGGAACATTGAGGGCAGATTACAACACATTAATAACGTTTTGTTTAGAGTTCAGTTTCTGATGGCTTCCAAATGCAGTCTGTGTAGATTAACCAGAAGGAGTCCAGTTCTCTTTTAAGAGAGCTTGTAAAGGAAAGCAATGTGGTAAGATTGTTATGAAAAGCTAGTGTATTTAGGAAATAGCACTTAGCAGGGTCTCTCTGAATGGCTGCCAGGTCAGGAAGCTGAAGTGCAAGGCTTGGCCCTCGTTCAGGCCCCCCAGTCCCGGCTCCTTGACCACACAGTACGTCAGGAGCATGTCCCGGCGAGCCAGGAGCTCCACCACGCCTCCGCCGCTTGGCACACGTATTTTCACATAACCCAGGGCTCTGGAGGGGAGGGAGGCACGCCGGGGCCAAGGGAACGGGCTGCTTTTTAAAATAGAAGTGGATAAATAAAAAAAGCATGGGAATGGAGCGGCCGCTGGGTCCCGCTGCCATGGTTAGCGGTATCGGCACGGCACGGGCGCGCTGGTGGCGGAGGGAGGGGAGGTGGTGCCCTCGTGCCTCCCTGTGGGCCTTGCGTGAGCTGAACCTCTTGGTAAAGGAACTGAGGAGTGGGAGGATGTTCGTAGAATCACAGAATGGGGTGAGTTGGAAGGACCCCTAAGGATGACGGAGTCCAACTCCTGTCCCTGCACAGGACAATCCCAACATTCACACCATGTCCCTGAGGGCCTTGGCCAAATGCTGCTGGGATCTTGTCAGGCTTGGTGCCATCAGCACCCCCCTGGGGAGCCTGTTCCAGTGCTCCACCACCCTCTGCCTCAAGAACCTTTTCCTCATGGCCAACCTCACCCTCCCCTGCCACATCTTCCTGCCATGTCCTCTGCTCTTATCATTGGTTGCTGGAGAGAAGAGATCAAGATCCATATTGAATATGCAGAAAGCAGTCATGCAAAGGGAAGCGTGGGCGGCTCGGCAGTGCCGAGGGCCGCAGGTTGGCAGAGGTGACGGCCCTTCCAGGGCCTGTGCCTCTCCTTTCTCCAGGCCTCATTTTCTGCTCTCACCCGCCTTCTCTCTAATGGGCTTTCGGGTGGGCAGGACGTGGGAGGAGAGCACAGGCCCATGGGTGAGGTGTCCACGGGTGAGGGAAGCCATTGAGGATGTTGGGCTGTGGAGAGGCTGCCGGGGCAGATGGGCACCTGAGCTCTGCTCCTGCCCTCAAAAGGACACAAACATATCCACTAAAAACATTTCCTCTCAACAGAACCATAGGACTTCTCATTCTCATCCCTAAGGATTTCCTCCACGTGATAATCGTGCTGCTTTTTTAATAACAATAATGAGGGAAAACACCATATTTAGTTAATCTTTGTAATGTGTACCAAGTTTCTCTAAATCCCAGTTTAGGAACTTCATGCACATTCTCCAGTGAAGCCTCAAATTGTGTGTTGCGAGACAGGCTTTGTCTCCTTTCCCTCTCCATCTCCTCGAAGCTCTCTGAGGGGCTCTGGTTGAGCCATGTGCACGGTTCAATCTTGCTTTTGGCCAGTGGATAAAAATTTCTGAGAAATTGGGACATCCCAGTAAACCCGGCAATATTGTATACTTGCTGGTGTTCTCAGGTGCTTTAGCTGAGTCAGTATGGAATTTGGGTGCAGGTTTGGTTTAGTTCATAACTGGGATTGCTGGGACCACTTGTGACTTTTTAATTGCTATTTTGTATTAGCAAAAGGTCAAAATGAAATTCTTCAGAATCCGTTGTCCACGTTTCCTTCTTTCTACCTTGCGGCCAGCTCTGTGGAAACCCCCCAGGTGTTGAGTAGAATAATATAGCAGGGAAGCTTTTGTTATTCTGAAATGCCACATCAGTGTATTTTATATTAAATGCAAAGAGAAAATGATTGCTCTGCAGTCACTCCTTCGAGACAGAGTTGTCCTCTGGCCGTGCTTTGTTTGACTCTATAAGTAAATGTTGATCCCTTGTATAGGCTGGAATCGTGGCTGTCGACCTGGTCTCATGCCCTTAGAAATGGATCCTCTGGTTAGAAAAATCTCCTTTTCACAGCCACTAAGTTCATTCACTTCAGAAATATTTTTACAGAGAAGAGGGGGATGAAATGCATGGTTACATTTAAGGCTTGGTACACTAATAACTCCTGCCTTTCTTGGAAAGAGCATTGTGTGTTACTAACATGTTGTACATTAGCAACTCGTAGCTTTGATGGGAAAAATCTAATAAATTGTCATTACTCAGAACTGAGTAATTATATACAAAATTAAATGTGTGCGTGTGTGTATGTGAGAGAGGAAATTTAACTTGTTATTGGTTTCAGACAGTGACTCATTAAGCCATCCTAATGCCTCAGATACGCCGCAGAAGACTCTCAATGTTAACACTTCCATTCTCATCTCCATACATAAGGATTTGAACACATAATTCCCTGAGATGAGACTATACCTCTTGATTTTTATTTCTAAATCTATGCTAAAGTGGCAGATGTTAGGGAATAGCTTTTAGCATTTTTCATTTAGATTCTGATTAAAAGATAAGTTTGGGGTTTGGTTTGTGTTGGGGTTTTTTTTCCTTAAAACCAGCAAAACTAATTATTCATGAGCGCAAAAATCATCATCCCTGACTAACAGACGTCTCAATTTAGGGTCAGCAGCAGATAATGTGAGGTCTGTAACAACTGTTGGATCATTCAAAATGCTTCTGAGTCCCAGAATGGTGTTTCTGGTTTTCATTATCTGGAGGAATAGAGGAGAAAGTTCAGGGAGCTGCTCTCGCCTTTGCTCCCGCAGTGGCCGTGCACGCACCGCGGCTGCCGTGTCGGGGACTGGTGGGACATTGCTTTGCCCAAAGCTCCAGGGATTCCTTTGCTTCTGACTTGTTGGGCTTCACCTATTGAGTGATCATTCCCAGGGACTGAAAAGCTGAAAAATGAGAACCAGGGGGGGAAAAAAAAGATGATTTTTTTTTTTAAAGCTGTTTCAGGGTGACTGAATTCCTTCAGCTGCCCGTGTACTTGAAGACCTATTACTGGAATAACAGTTTTCCCATATTTATTATTCATATCCTGTCCAGTTATTGGTTATTTGTCACCACACCTTCATTACTCTCAGGAAAGTTGTTCACCACTGGCAGGATGAAAACATACTCAGTTTCTCTGCTGTATTCCTGTTTTGCTTCCTGATGTGCAATACCCGAATTTGTGATCCTTTGGGCACTCAGTAGCAGTGTGGAAACGGGTTTGTACCACTGAGCATTGTGTAAAATCCATGAGTTGAAGGAAAAAAAGTGTATCTGATTTCATTAGCTGAGAGATCATAATCCAATTATTTTATTTTTAATTTCTTTTTCCTGAGCTCTTTAACAGATGCTGCTTTTTGGCCCTCTGACAGAAGTCTTTTAGCTTTCCTTATGAAAATCACAGATTGCAGCCTTCCGTGTGGGTATTTCTTGAGTTACACAGTTAACCTGGGGTGACAGAAAAAAGGCATTATTACATTGCTACAAGTTGCCAGCTCCTTGCAAATATTTTAAAGGTGTGGGTGCATGTGTTACTCTTGTGTAATATCAGTTCTCTGTGATTTTGTAAACAGAACCCTGTGAACCCTGAGTATCCGACCTGCGGTGTAAAGGCAAAAACTAAAATTACTCATTTAAGGTCATCTGTTTTTACTGAGACACCAAAGGTCTAGGAGAAGGAGTGAGCAAGCATCATATTTCTCAAATACGAAATTTTACAGTGGGAACGTGTTATAAAACATTCTGCCAGTGTTGTTTCCCTTGGGATTTAGAGTGAGAGACATGAAGGCTGACAACTCTCTTCCTGTTGTAGGTCAGAGCTTCAAGGAACTCTGTAATCTTCCCACCAGCTTTACTCTCTCCTGGAACTCACGGTTAAAATTAGATGCTGGCTGAACTTTAGCAGTTCAATTTGAAGGCTTTCAGAGGGAAAGTAAAACAACTGCAGAAGAGAGCTTTCTCACAGTGCCATTTTGAGAAGCCACTTTGTACAGAGTAACGTGGTTTCGCTAACCGATGGGTCTCTTGCATAGCTGTTATCATAAATCATGATTAACAGGAGAGGCAACTGGGCATCATGGAAATAATCTCTGTGTGTACTTTGTCTTGCAAGGAGGTATCTTTCTTTAGGATATTACATTACCTTTTGATTTGATTTTTATTTTTTTTTCCCCCTTACTATTTCACCTCTTGCCCCAGCGTTTATCAGTGACAGAATTACACGAGCAGTTTGCTGCCCCAGCAGAAGGCAAAAGATCAAACAAAGGCAGGGAAAAGAAAGGGTGACGAGGCCTTCCAGGACGTGATGTGAATTACGAACTGCCGACCCAAGAATTAGGAGCTCCAGCAAGGCGGGAAAGCCTCAGCATACAGTACAGAGGGCTGAGGTGATCTGCTTAGTCTCTGCTGCAGGATGCTGTACCCTTCCCACTTATAACTCAGCCTGGCTTGATTACCCCTTTTATTCAGGACTCGAAACAGCTTGTAAATTTTTTTATCATTCCTCCCCAGGTTGCGTGGAGTGTATTGTGTGTAGCCTTCGCTTTCCTTTGTCCACATCTGTTTTCCAAACTCATTACTTTCATGTTATTAGGTTTGTTTAACAAGTTGTGTTTATTTCCATCCCACACGTTTAATTTTTATCTTTTGAAATGGTGCAATGACTCCATCAAGCAAAGGTTTATTTTAGAGAAACCAAAGTCTGCCAACCCTTCCTGCGTGTTCATTGTCGCTAGCGTTGGCTTTGGCAGCAGCCTGATCTCACCATCAACACCGAGGGCTGCTCAGAGGTGCCGTGCTGGGAACGCTGTTACTTGTGATAGTAGCACAAATACTTACTGTAATTTGGAAAGAAGCTCTCCTGAGAAGAGCTTTTGTCTCTCTACCTGTTTGCACAGTACCTAGCACAACATTAGTCTAATCCTGATGGAGACTGAGAGCTTTTCCTTAATACAACCATTAATCTGAGCCCATGGCCAGTCTCGCAGCTCTCTGAGGACACTGCTGTGAAACGTGCGTGACTACCGCTTGTGGATTGATCATCGTTCCTCTCTCACTCTGGTTTTGGCAGGTCTGTGTGTTATTTTTCCCCCCTGTAGTTTCTCTTTCCAGTCTCATAGCAGGGTGTTTGGGGGCTGACTGCTTTTTGTTCTGTATTGATGAAATATCTAAAATATTTGCTTGGACTGGGATCTTCAGGTGGCTGCACTGTGGGAATGGTAAGGAGAGATCCCAAATCCCATGCAGTGACATGAGGTGGGGTTAGCAGAGTTCTCATGTGTTCTCAGAGTGTTTAATCCAGCTTGGAATTTCAGATAAGGATACAAAAACACAGCATATACTGTTTATCATTAATTTTTCCTTTTTGTCATCACAACTACAGGCACTTCTTAGATATGAGAAAATTATTTATATGCGGTTAATTGCTCGCAGAAATGCAAATCACATTTGCTGCAAAATCAGTGGAAGAGCTGCCCGTTGGCTTCCTGGTCAAGATGGAAGGGACAGAGGAAGGGATGAAAGTTAATCTGACCTGGAGCAGCTGCTTTGCTGCCAGCCTGGGTGCTGCCTCGCTGCGTGGCTTTAGGAGAACCAGGCAGGTCTCTGGAGGCTGAATTCCTTCAGAATTAGGGAATAGTTCCTTACACCAAAGGTGATTCTCGGTTCTGTGGATCAGTGTGTAAGTCACTGGAGATTTAGAGCTGTTTGTGTGCAAAGTGTGCATCCCAAAGGCGTTCTGAAGGTATTTGCAGTAAACTTCTGACTTTATTCTCCATCGTCACATCCTACATAGAGGTTGGTTAGACTAGTGCAAAGTGGTGTAAAATTGTATTTTATCAAAACTTGCACAGTTTTCTCCTTATTGTCCTCAGGTGCATTTTTTAGATTCAAGATGAAGACAATAGACATTTTGGCTTATAAACATTTCTATCCATTAGTATACAGTAACCTATATTTGAAGAGCAGGAGAAGCCTTTGGCAACTGTAAGTAACTAGTTATTAATGCCAAAGCTGTAAAAATGAAAATAGGAAGTCACTGCCTAGGCTCTGAGTGTTGGTGTTGTTTACATTCCTAATTTGATTCACATATTAACCACAATTAACATGCTAGCTAGATTTCGAGCATATGTTTCTTCCATCACAGAATGTTTTTTTTTCTCTTATGCTTTACTCCAGATTATTCTTAGCTGGAAAACCTTTTAACAAATTCAGACAGTGGGAAAGAGTCGTGGTTTGCACTGTCTCAGGGAATATATTTATTGGACTTGGGGGTGTAGTTCTGTGCTGGGTGCTGGTGTGTTAGTGCTTCATGGACTTTGGTAGATCTGCAAGCACACGTTCAGCTCTAGTTGGGGGAGAATTTCCTTCTACGTGAAGCATTGCCCTTTTTTCTCTCTCTGGCACTCCCAGATGGAGATGGTGTTCTTGGTTGCAACTGGAGTAATAATAATAGTTCCCTGTGACTCACATCCACTGTTTCAATCCCAGTCTTTCCCTATTGCAAATAATCCCTTATTTCTCACCCTACCCCCCTTGGTCTGAACTCCCTCATCCCCCCATTTTCTTATGTAGCCCTGTGGGCTATGGAAGGATTAATTGTACCAATAAACACGACTTTATTTTATAGTTTTATAGCATGATTAGCTATCAAATACTCTGTACTAAAATAACATTTGCTAGTCTGTTTCAGGACAAAGTTTTGTTAGGCACAGTGGGCCTTTAATCCCTGGAGGAGTTCAGCTAACTAAATATAATATTAGTTAACATATTTTACTGATGTTAAGAAAATACTTCTGTGCTACAAAAGCAATCCTTAGTTATCGTATTGAGTGCACAGTTATGGCTGTTTTCCTTTGTACATAGTTTTTAAACTCATAGGTGAATTTTGTTGATTAATTCTGTTCCTCGTATTTTTTTAATGGTGATAGATATCTTTTATTGGAAATTCCAGTTAGTGTTACAGACAGAGCTTGATTCTGTCATCATGCTATTAATTAAGATGTTATAGGAAATAGTTGTTTACATAAGCTTTTTAGAGCTAACATTTAGGAAGAGCACTTTATCCCTCTTGTGCCATTTTTCCACTGATCTAATTCCACTGCCTTGGTGGGACTCTTCCAGATTTATTTCTGATACAATTGCTTCACTCCATGCTAAATACAAGGACCTTTCTAAAATAACTAGGAATTTTATGGTTTGTGCAGTCAAGGGAGGCTGTGATTTTTTTAAGATGTTCAACTGAGATGTCAGCTCAGACAGACCCTGATGTTTTTGGAAAAATATATTCTGGACATTGGGGAAATAATTCTGATTGCCAAGTTGTGTTAGACTACAGAATATTATTCCAAGTGGTGGCAACCTCACCATGTAAGATACTTAAGGTGAGACAGGTCCTTTTGTCAGGAGCAGAGGGAGAGGTGAGATGGTCTAACAGGGCTTTTATATTTCTGAATCCAGTTAGAGTTTACATGTAAAACCACATGAGGAAGGCTGAACCAAAAAAAACAAGTAAAATATTATCATAAATATTCCTATGGAATATTAACTGGACTCAGGAGTCTTTCTTACCTCCTAGAAGCGTCTGTTGTCTGTTAGCAGCAGGTAGGTGTCCCTAGGATGGATTGCCTCTGGTCACTGGTGAGTGTGGCTGTAAGATTCTTGCATGTTAAGGACTCTGAGAGTAGAACTATCCAAAATCTTTTAAGTGACCAGCTTGTTATTGAAAACATGACTCAGTGGCGCCTTTCCTTCTGTCCTCATGGCGTTGACCGCCCTTTATGCTATGGGAGAAACTCGTATGTTTTGATCTAGTATAATCCAAATGTATTTAGTCTGTATTTTATTCCACTTTGTAAACACGTTTTTTCCATAGCTGCAAATGTCTCCACAATTATTTGTTTCAATTTGTAAATTGAACAAAAGGCTTTAATAAACAATGTCCTCAGGCAGCCTCTCTCCTCCTCTTCTTGTGAAGAAACATGATTTCTAAACCCAGCAGCCTGTAAACTCTTTAGAAATCAAAGGGGAAAGTTCCACCATTTTGCTCAGCTTGGCCATTTAGAAGTTCAAAGCACTTCTTGCCGTGAATAAACGATGTAGTTGAATTTGTAAATAAAGTTTAGAATTAAAGTTGGTATTTTGGAGCCTGCTGCTAGTGGCATTGGTCTCATCCAAAACGTGGCCCTGTTGGGGACAGTGGGAACTTGTTGGAGGAGACTGTAAGGCACTCGATTGCTTAATTCAGTATTCAGAAGATGCACTCTGTAGCTAACCAGAATGTTTGATTTTCTACTTGGGATTTCTGCTTATAATTGCTAAGCTGTAATTAGACAAGTAGAAGCTCCATCAAGCAGCTTCCAGCCATGGATACTGTAAACACACAAGCGTAGAGGTCGCAGTGGAGTGGGACTGCCAGGCAGTGACAACCCAGAGACATACGACTGCAAAACTTTGCTGCAAATTAGAACTTGTTTGTGGGATCCCCCAAGCTGTTTCACTGCATTTTAGCAGTATCTGAGACAATCTTTAGCTTCCCTAGATCCTAAGGAATTTGAGCTGAAGAATTCCTGATTCAAAGGCAGTGGATGTTGTTTAAATCACTTACATAAAAGTGTATTATATACTTACTCATGTGTGTTGATAACACATACACACACCCATTCATAGAAAGGAATTAAATCTACCAAACATTGGAGTGGTTACAAAAGAAACCAAATCTGCTGATTCAATTCCTCTTGTATCCAGGAGGGATAGTCCTAAGGAATTTGAACTATCAAATGACTGTACAGTTGAATAGTGATATAAGATCTTACTCATATTTCATGCTACTTGCCTCCTTAAAGGCTTGGATACTCACTAAAAGACAGGCAGTATCTTGCTAGTTTTAAAGCCTCTTTTTTTTTGCATAATTTTTTAGTTTTTTACAGGCTATACCTAGGCAAAGACATGTGACATAAATTAGTAGTCTTTCTACAGAAGCTGTTGCTGTTAATTGAAAGTGCAATATTAAATAAAAGAGAGTTACTTCAAATAAACTTCTAAAAATGGAGTGTGGTCAGGCTGTGTGGCGTTAGGAATTCTGCCATCCAAGGGTGCAGAAGGGAAAAACAAACACGTTTTAAGAGGGATCGGAGTCATTTTGTGATGATACTCTGGTTAGGACTTTAAAAGGAAGACTTTGATGCATCGAAGACATTAGAAGTAGATCTGAATCTGAAGCAGTTTGGTGTCCCACCTCGTGTTTAATTGAGGATCCACAGTGGAGAAGGAATCCCTTTATGTCAGAACAACTGCAGAAACAACTTGCTCTAACTCACACAGTTGATTGTTGTGCGTCTGATTTTGCTGGGAGTAGGACTTTGAGAGTTGACTCTAGTTAAAAGCTAGAGATGATTGTTTGGTCTGGTGATGATGACAAAAAGAGGCTGTATCTCGGGGGAAGCCACATAATATAAAAAGGCAACGTGAATAGATTAGAACTTGGTTGTGGTGCACAAGACTAACTTGATTTTAGCAGTGATAGCCCCCAAATATTCTGCTTGTAGCTCTTAGATTCACCTTTTTATCACCCATCCCACTACAATAATACTTTATTCTATAAACTTCCTGGACTTTTTTCCTTTGCATCTTTAAGAGAAAGTGAATGATAATTATTACTTCTTTGATATTAAATGATTGAAAGTTCAGCTTTTCCCATATCAAGCCCATTGTTTGCTGCTGTAGTTTAGGAATATCCATGATGGGCACGTGCTGTCCATGAGATACCAACATTTGCCTGTGGTCCAGAGTGCAGCCAGATGAATGGCCAGCGAACCCCCTCGCATCAGTGTGGGGAAAAGAGAAGGTGATCTGCTATTCTCAGCATTCTGTGTTGTCCTCCTCTCGAGCTAACAGCAATCACAGCAGTGATCCTTTTCTCACTTAGTGTTGAGGTTTTATTTTGTCTTCCAGCACTAAGAAACGTTTAGCTACCCATCATGATTTTAGAGCAGAAATGGTGAGAGACAGAAGAAGGCTGTAAGGGGTTGTTTGAACCTTTCTCTCCTTTGATCATTGTTGGCTGGAACAACTTCTCCTTTCAGCATGTTTTTAGGTATTTCCTGATTGGCACCCCGTTCACCGTCACTGCTGTTGGTAAATCATGGCTCAGGTAAAGAAGCACAGATGTAATGGGAAGGGTTCTCCACTTCTGTTAAATTTGGTGCAAAAACATCCCTCTGCTGGACAGCAGTCGTTTATTGTGTCCTTTCCAAATCACTCCTTGAGATTTCAGAGTTGATTTTCAGAAGACAGGGATTGCAGTTTTGCTGACAGATCACCAGCTGGTTTTCAAAACCCTAACCCTTTATTGAAAAGAAGTTTTAAATCTCTCTCCCTGGTACCTGTTGCAGACAGGCTGAGCTTTAGCCTATTTATACCTGCACATCGAATCCTTGGCTTTTCTGTGAACAGGAGGGGTGGTTTGGTTTTGTTCTCTTGAGTTTCATGGGGTTTTTTTAAGTTATTTTTTTCAGCCTATATTTGGGGAGGGAATGGGTAATATATCGACTCCATATGTGTGGTTCCCTGCTAGGTGATACTGTCCATCTTACAAGTCGTTTTGTGCAAAATATGGCCTGTGAGATTTTTGTTTTGGCTTTGGCCAGATTCTTCTCCCATTGACTTCATTGTTAGGGCTAATAAAACCATGGGAAATGTTTTGATGGATAGGAGATTGCAGTGACTTGAGGTTTCAGCTTTGATACTGTATTGGCTGCTGCATATAATCTTTGGTAAACCAAAGATAAAAAGCATAGCTTGTTTTAGAAAGTCATGGGCTTTGCAGAATGACACTTGGCAAATTCTGATACTCACGTTGTCAAGTATTTGTCCACATATCAGTTGTTTTGTGCCTCTGTTTACACTCATTTTGCCTTAGGGTTTGTTTTACTAAGTCAGATAAAGTGTTTATTATGTGGCTTGCAAAATATGTTCCTAATAGTCTACTAAACCGTGGTGCCACAGTGGCGAGGAGTTGTTCGAATCTCCTGTTGTGCAACAAAGTGTATGGCAGGTAACCACAAGCCATGGTGCTGGCTGGCTGTTAGGGAGCCTGGATGGTTGTGGTGGGGCAGTTCTTTGCTTTCCGCTCTCTGGTCTCCCTCATCGTTAACTGTTTGCTTGGTTTGGCTGCTGGCTGCTGGCAGGATCAGCTCTCACAGAGATGTTGGTCTCTTCTATACCCAGAGCCACCCCTCTTCAGAAATCAGTGGCAAATGGCAGCTCCACAGAGACTGAAATTTGGATCACGAGGTGTCAGGGTAGCTTGTCATGCCCTCGCTCTTTTAGCAGATTATTTTGGGGGGCCGGTAGGTAAAGGGTGATCTCTGCAGAAAACCAACAAATTCCTGTTTAGCCTTGAACTCTCGTTCTGGGTTGACTTGAAGCTGCCCTTGCTTGTAGCCTGTGCATAGCAGTTGTGTGGACACTTTCTAAAACTCCAGCTATATTTTGGGAGTCTGCTCCCATCTCATGGCAGATGTGGTGCTTTTGTTGTTCCAGGATATCTCCCATGTGTCATCTCTCAGATTGTTCTGGGTGTTCAGGTACTTTTTCACTTACAGGAAGCTCTAACTATACTTCATGTAGCAACTATTACCTAATGGAGGCTAAAGAATTTATTCTAAAATATAAATTAGGACACAATCCTTCCAGAGACAGAGTGCCTCCTGGAGATTGTGCTTGAAATAAATAACGCTGAAAAAGTTTGCTTTCCCTTAATGAAATAATATGTAGGAAGGTAGGCCTTGTATTAAATTACTTTATATGTGATAAGATGTGATTATAATTAAGAAGGAGATTTATGTTTGCTATAAAAAGAAATGTGATTGTATTATAGTTTAAATAAGTTATTTGCATTTCAGATTTATTTTGGAGTAGTGTCCGTAGGCACCAGCTTTACACTAGGTTCATGTGTGCCAGGAACTGTACAAGGAAAACAACATTATTGCTGCTTCAGGAGCCTTGGGGGAACTTGTGGCTTCCCAGGTTGTATCACTTCACTGTGCAGAATAATAGTGTGTTTCATGTAGAACCTCATCCTTTCATTACTGGAAAGTAAGAATTACTTTGGGATTGGAGTTAAAAGCTGCATCATAGGTTGTTCACCTGATAAAAACCTGGTGAGCTGTTTAGTGGGACCCACTAAGAGGCATCTTAGAAAATCCTTTTTGCCCCCTAGTTTTAAAATTTGTTACTTTTACAGTTATATGAAATAAGAGCATTCATCTGACAGCAGGTACAACCGAGATCCGTGGCTGTGTAAATAATATCTGTCTAGTTGACTTGGATGAGGTGCAAATTGGGATCACACGGCTGCTGGGGTGGAGTGATTTACATTCTCTAGTTGCAGCAGTTAATTGTGGGTGCCCTGATAAGACTTGTTTATTGCCAGATCAGTTTCTCATAGGCCTGCTGAGCATCAGGACCTGGCGATTTCAGGGTCAGTTACCTATTCTGCATCCTATTTCACCTAAACATTTTAATGCAGAAGAAAAATCAAAGTGCCTTCTCCTTTCTGCTTCAGGATTGGAGACCTGAAATTCCTATTTCAAATTCTTCACAGAGACACCCCGGCAGCAGAAGTGTTAAAGGATTAAGTCTTTCTAAAAATGCATGTTTTGAAAAAGAATTTTTAACTATTGACTCCTTTTTTGAGCCTAATGAAGGGCAGAATCTGGCACTCGGCCCCTTTCGCTGCGTTGTGCTGCCTGTGGCCGTGCCTGCGTGTAGTGACACTGCCTGTTACAGAGAATTTAAACACCTTAAAGAAATGGCTGTGACCCTGATCAGTCCTTTTTAGAGCTGGGAAATGAAACTAAAGCTCTCTAAAGCTGGTCTCTAGAGGAGATTGCACCGATCACAGGGTCTGTTCTTGCCTGTTTGGCTGTCAGGGCCGGTGCTGGGAGGCTCCATGGAAAAGGCAGCGCGTTCCCCAGCTTCTGTTACCTTTTTGGTGTAATTCCCACGGAGCAGAACGGGAGCAGTTCGTCTCCTTTCCCGACCCTTGACTGTGCTCTTCGTTCCAGCCTGCCAAGTTTCCACTCCTTTTGTAGGCACATGCTTGTCCATGGAGATGGGAGGGAAAGGGCAGGATCTGCGGGCGGCTCGAGCACCCTTCCTTCCCCAGGACTTTCCCCGCTGCTCATACGTGTCAATAGAAGGATGAGGACCCAACTGCTGCTGGATGTGTGTGTGCTGGTGGTGTGACACAGGACCTGGCTGGTGTGATGCAGGTCCATCTCCATCCTGCTGCTGTCCATAACATTCTTCTCTCCTGTCTTCCTCAAGAGCTTGTGGCCGCCTCTATGTTGTCTGCAGGGTGCAAATCAACTTGAAAAAGCTATTCCTTCAAATAAGTTGTCATTAGACACCATTACAGAAGGTGAAGGATGCTTCTAAACCATTTCTTGTGTGAAAATGAATCTTAACTGAAGGTTTTAAACCCCTTTCATGTGTGGGCTGTTCTGTGAGACAGTGGTTGTACAGCATGGCTGGTACCCAGCAGGGTCAGATGGCCAGTTTCTCCTGAATGGGATGAAAAGGAGCATCGTGGCACGTGTTCTCTAACCCCCAGTCATTCTGGGTGTTCCCATGCACACTTCTGACATCCCCACCCTGAGTATCCATTGATACATCTAAGATGCAGCATCTAGTGTCTTGAAACAGCCTACAGAAAACCTTTGTGATAAAGTGACATCCTAGGATTCTCTTTTCTTCAGCCTAAGCTAATTTTTTTTTGTTTTAAAGCATCACTGTCTAAATTGCAGCCGTTCATCAGATTAAACAAAAGGAATCTTAAGGTAAAAATAAAATAAAAGATTGCCCTTTGCAATTCAATGACTGCAAATGATTGTTTCTTGGAAGTAGAATAATGAATGTTTTGTAGCCCTCCCAGTAATCACCTACAGAAACACTCAGTGCTCTGCCCTGGCACTGTAACAGCCCCGTGCCAGCCCAGCCTGGCCATCCTGCCCACGCCACGGCTTGACACGAGGGAAGAGTGCCCTGTGAGCAGAGCAGAGTCTGTCTGTATAGGAGTATTTAGTCTCTTAAGTTTGTCCCTGAGACAACTACACAGAGGAATTTCAGCCTCGCTGGCAAGAGGAGGGGTAAGGAATGAGCTCAGTCACTCAAAGGAAAATTCAGCAAACTTCAAAATAATGCATCTTGATTGCCAATATTTTGTGTAGGTTGCAATATGCTAGTTAATGAATGTTAAATTAGTATGTCGATATTTCCATTCCCCAGCCTTTTAGGGAAGACAGTGTAGAGTAATTTAGCATGAATATTAAAAAAATAAAACATCCAACACATGTTTGTGCAGGGTTCAGTTTTCAAGGGCAGCTTGATCTGGCCGGAAAATTTCCAGTCCAAGTAGTGGCAGCTACAAGATACCGTTGCTACCTTCATGGGTCTGGAAAAGTGCAGGGCAGCTCTGCACGTGCTTCATGGCTTCTCTGTGTGTTCCTCCAAATGGCAACATCAAAACCTGTTGATGTTGTGGTGAGTTTTAGCCTGATTTTCTTGTTCTTATATGGAGTTCTGCTACATTGGGATTGCTAGGATTCTGTGGAAAGGAGAAGACAGTCTATAAATGGTCCATCTAGTGTGTATATGGAGGAAGGCTTAATTAAAGCCGTGGCATCTCAAGTGGGGCCTAAATTTGGTCTGCTTGTAAATGTAATTTCCATTTAAACCATTTAGGACTGTATTCACGTGTGCAAGAGCAGAGCTGCTGATGCTACAGAGTTCTTGAAGGATGAAGGATTGCTGTTACTTTGTGGGTCTATCTCTACCCTTTAGGACTTTTTAAATTTGTATCCTCAGTTTTCCTAACAGTGCTCATTGCAGACCAAGATTTTGCTGTAAAAAAATACAGTAAAAATGCAGAACAGAAGTGCAGTTGTTCCTGTGAACAGCTTGGAGCCTGAATAAAGATTATCACAAGGTATGGGCATGTACATCAACCTAAAGGACCAGCATTGCCTGTCTTTATAGGCCCTTGGTTATGATCTCCATTGGTCTCAGTGGGGTCACCCACGTAGGGAAAGGTGACCGAGTGCCTGAGTACAATTTCTGTGAGGCCTTGAGTTCTGCTCTTTTCACATCTAATCCTCTTGACCCAATTGGATTCCTGGTGATGATGTGAATCTCCCAGTATCGAGTTCCTATTAGAACTGGGTTTAATTTTTTAGATTAGTAGCAGAGGCTTCTGTGGTTTTACAGTGCAGAAGTAACTGGTCATTTCCCTTAAAAAAAAAAAAAAGAGAGATGAATTTGAAATGCATTCAAATGAGATATTTCTGTCTTGTGACAAGAGCTTTAATAGCTTCTTGCGTTTGTGTTTGGAAACATATTCTTTGAACTTTTGTGTAACGTCCAGCCAGTATAAGGCAAACATTCTTCTCTCTGGTAATAGGCTGTCTGGTATCTGTAATTCACTTATTTAGCTTTCAAATTAACTGTATATATTTGTAAGTTTTTAATTAAGATGTGTTTCTACTCGGAGCTTTTCAGAGCTTACTTAGATGAGCATCAACCACTCCATAGTTTTGGTCTTTCCTTTCTGCCTATTAGCTTCTCCTCCTCTGCTTATAAATTTCTGATGACAGACATAAACATTTACCTCCGTAGGCATTACTTAACTCTGAGATCACTTTGTTCTATAAATACAAATAAATACAACCCCCTTTAATGGGTGGAGGGGAAGCCAGCAGCGAAGTGGTTAAAGGGGTTTTTTTTTGCCGCAGACTGGCCAGCAGGAGCTGGCGGTGGGGAGCACGGGGGACGCCAGCCTGTCTCTAAACTTTTTGGCCCTCCCTGAGTGCAGAGATGAAGGAAGAGCCCTCTATAAATCACTGGAGATTAGAGACCCTGTTCTTGCCGACTCGGCAGGGTTGCACTGCTTAATGTCAAAGCCTCACGTATTACTTTAACAGCACTCCTTTTCTTTATTAAATCCACTTTGAAATAAAAAAAAAATAATAAAAAAAAAAGATGATCTTTCCAGTGAGGGGGAGAAGGCCTAAAAGGATTTAGAAAGTATCTGTTATGTTACATTACGGAGACTAATAACCGTACAGGGAGTAGGTAACATTTTTGCACCATTTCAGAAAGTAAAATGAATAGACTTTACAGAGTTTTCCTCCTTCAAAATATTTATTGCTGTTGATTTTGACTGGCTTTTGTGGGCTCCTTAGGAAAGGTGGACGGAGCGTGAACGCTCGCGGGGATTTCCTTCCAAGTTTGCAAAATCAAATTTGCATCTTCATTTTTGCACGTTCTGCAGCATCTGGTTTTAGATTAATTTTTTTTTTTTAACTTTGGATTTATTCAGGCTGAATTTTATTCTGTCTTTATCTCCATCTGAGTATGATAAAGACATATTTTAAACAGCTGTATCTGTGTCAAATGTCAGTGTTTGCTTGTAGCCTCGCTGTCTTGAGGACATACGGAGGCTTCTAGGCACTGCATATTTATCTACTATTACAGCCTGATTTTCTTCTGATTTGTAAAAGTCACGTTAAGCAGGATATTATAGTTTTTTAATGTGCTAAGTTAATGTGATTGTTTATACATAAAATGCTGTCGTTCTTCCACACGTATTTCGTTACCTCATTTAATACATTGCATCCTGGCTAACATATTTGAAGCCAGAGGAATTGCACATATGTATTTTTTTTCTGCACATAAGTGTTTCAGAGCCTCCAGGTCATTTAGTATCCATTAGGACACTAAAGCTTCTTACTGTTTTCTCATTAATAGTCAAGTCTGTTACCACGACAAAAACAATTTCTGAGAGATGTGATTCTTTGAGAAACATCCCTGATGAAAGTCCTGAAAATCCTAACAACAAATGTTGTCAAGTTAGATTTCAGTGAAGCATTTCTTTTTAACTGTGCAGCATTATGCCTCAGGAATGTAGTTTTTCTTTTAGTCTCATGGCTTTAAACACAACATTGGCATGAAACCCATTAAGAGTAACAGATTTATAAGCTTTTGTTGATGGATTCTGTTCAAATGCAGTAGAATGGAAGGTGAAAATATTTTTAGTCTTTAAACATATTAAAAATATACTGTGATTATTTTAATTCTGTACATTTGAAGTCATTTGCTTCTTTGCAACCGTGCTCAGAATGTTTTTCTACCCGTTCACAGTTCATTTATGGTACAGTTTTGAAGTTTGGAAATAGTTCACACCTATAAAATGTGGTTTTGCATTTGCCAGGGAAAATGAATATTGTTTTGCAATGTATCTTATCCAAAAGTTGACAAGTAACAGCTTTTTTGCTAGTTTATTCTGTCAAACAGCTTGAAGGTATCACCTTTGTAGGCGGCTGCCGCAATGAATTGCAGATATTCATTTATAGCTGTTTGTACTCTGTGTGTTCTTTCATGTGTTCAGGAATATTGCCCAGTTCGAAAGTATGAGCTCTTAAAATAACTAAAAAATGGGGGTGGGGTCAAGTTATTGTATAAACACAGCAAATTTCTGGGAGACTGGATGTGTGCATATTTAAGAATACAGCCTCGGCGATTAACGTTTCACAAGTGCACTTTTGAGCCGAGAAGAGAGCGGAGCAGGAGGTTATCACGAGAGCGTAAGCAGTGGTCCCCAAGCCGACTTTCAGCCCAGCAGTTAGTGTTTTATTAGGAGAGAACAACTCTATAAAAGGAACAGGAGATTCAATCATAATATAGTGGGGTGACATGAAGGCAGCTGACAGCATGGCTTCAAAACCCATTTAAGATCCAAGAAAAGTTGCCACAAGTAATGTGCTGCAGCTGGGGAGAGCGTTTTGGAAAAAGCAGAACCTGCCATAGCCCTGCGGATTTGTGTTCTGGAGCAGCCGCGTCGCCTCGCACGGAAAGGCTGGGCTGGGCGTTGGTTACCACACACAGGCAAAACCGGGACAGAGCGCTCGCCCTCTGCTTTTCCTTCTTTTTTTTTTTATATATATATTTTTTTATTTTTTTTTTTTCTGAAAGTGGTTTGGGGAGAAGTGGGAAGCGCTGACCAGTGTGGTGGTTCGGGTTGGAAAGAGAGTGAATAAAGCGTTTGCTATGGAGTGCCGGAGCGTGTGCTTCTGCAGAGGGTTTGCTGCTGTAAGCAAATGCTTCCAAGAAAGGCCATTTTGAAAAGGGAAAGCATTTTAAACAGTCCATGAAGAAGTGAAGTGCAATTTAAAAGAGAGAAAAAAAAAAAAATCCTCTTTTCATCCCCTTAATTCTTGGTGATATCTGGTGGTTTAATAAGTCGCCGTTCTTTACGTCAGCTTTGCTTGATGGAATATCAGCTGCACATCAGCGTTGCTGACTGTGTCTTTCCTCTCTTCCTTTGATACCCAGGACTGTGAGCCAAGTCCTGAGAGGTGCAAAGCACTTACAAATTTAAGACAAAGAGTGGAATCTATAAAAATTGTAAACTTTGGTGTGCCAAAGCTGGTTTGGTTTGTGACTGCTTAAACACAAGTCATTGGTGAATCAGAATAATTTGGAAATATGATGTATTGTAGCGTGTCTACCTTGAGAATGTTGGGTTGGTTTTTTTTTTAAAGCCCTGCTACTTCATTAGTTGAGCCAGATTGTTACATTTCTATTCTTTAAACAAATTTGGGAGAAACTTTATGCTTTTTCTTGTGTAAGGGAACCACGTAGCAGTCTGTATACGTAGCTTTAATTGAGAAGTGGTTGACAGCTGCCAAGATGGACTTTGAGAGAGCAGCAGTATCAGTCGGGCTGGTGTCACCATTTAAAGAAAAGATTGGCCAGATTTGTGCTTCTCTTTTATCAAAATCAAAGTCATCTTGTATTTTAGCTGTGTCATTTATGGAAGAAAAGATCATCTTCTCCCTGGTAGAAGGTAATGCTAATTTAGGAATAAACAACTTCTTAGCACAGGGTTGCTATTGTACAAAAATAGATGGCATGAGAAGGTGCTCAAAGAGGAGAAGCACAATGAAAAAAAAATTACTGGTTTTATTGAGTAATTAGAAGGAATTTAATCTTTTTTTGCATCTTAACTTTTAAATGGACAACAGGAATACCAAGGAAATTTCTTCATTAACATGTCAATTTGCATTGCTTCGCAACAGGGGGAAGAAGTAGCCAGTTCTGTAAAAATCCCTCAAACAAGCAAATCTTTCCTTTTTAATTTATCTGTACTAGAAGCAGAATCAAAATAAGTTACAGTAAGTGTTTGGAATTCCTTTTTTTATTAAAAAATTCCATGCCGATTGTATTTTTAAAAAGAAAAAAACAGAAGCACAGGTAGAATTAGGAAATCCAGGCTACCACTATCAGCATTAAATTGACTTTAAAATGGGCACCTGGTGCCACCGACACGGATCCATGGAAAAGGAGCTCCGTTTTGGGGACAGGTATTGTCCTTTGTGATCTCCCATCTTCTAAACGCTCTGCTGGTCATTTTGCATGGTTTGGGCCTTTTGAACACAAAGTACAATTACAAGGATGACTTGATGAAAAAACATATTCTTCTGTGTTCTTGCTCCTCCTGCCACTTGATTTCTTGGTTTTGCCTTCTTTTGAAATTCCTCAGTGTCTCTTTGGTGCTGCACCCCATGTAAAAGAGATTGGACAGGAATGAATTATTTAAGAAGCCATTTTTTGCATGCGAGAAGGGTTGGGATTTATTTGCCCTTGTTGTCTCCCTCCCCATATTTATGACTGGCAAGGTAATGTCAGAATCAATGTGCTACTTTGGCTCCTGGGGAGCACACCACCACAAGGAGGTTGGGGTTATTAGCAAAGCAACTATCTATCATCCTGAGAACAAGGCGGCTTAAAGATTACGTCCTAATTTCACACTTACTATAGCACAGCATTACTGGTGCAGAAAATGATGGAGAATAAGCTGAACACTCATTTGCCCATAAACCTTCAGGGGGGTAATGTCCTAAAAAGCCACTGAAATTGGATATCTGGAAAATGAACTCATTTTTAAGTGGGTCACAACATCTGTGATTATCTTGTTGGGATTACTAGCGTGATCATGCTGTGGTATCATCGGCTGCTTCCTGTGCACTTCGCCCCTCTGTGCAGTCGAGTTGGTTGGCAGCGAGTGTGTGCAAATGGTCTGTGGCTTGACAAGCACTGGTAGGTCCAGCCAGCACATACCCAGCTTGCCTTCGTGGGTGGGTGGAAGAAGTATGTCAGGATGGTCTAGAAATGCTGGATACATCATCCCTGGTTTAAAAACACCAACTTCAATTTTTTAATTAGGGATATAATTTGACCTGTTGTCTTCCATCTCTTAAAATAATATCGTGGTCTTCTATGCTATTGTCTTTCTACATTCTAAGAGGTAATTTAGATATTTCCAAGGCTTGAAAATTATTTAGAAAATAGCAGGAAATTTGTTTTAGAAAGTACCTGGAGCTTTGAGTCAAACTGCGTAGTGGACCTGGACCTTCCTTTTCTTCCGAGCACCAGCAGTCCTGCTGAAGTGGGATCCAGTGTATTTGGGTAAGGAATAGAGTATTGTCTCTGAGTAATACAGGTAGTAGAGTTGGTGGCAGAGTTTAAAACAAACTCATAATCAGGAGCCCCCCAGATAATCATGTTCACATTTCTTTGGAAGGCTTAATGTTGTCAGTGCACTTCATGGTGATGACATGTATTTCAGACTTTTGCACCATTCTAACTTAGCGCTATCTTGCTTTCCCAAACAGGAGGTAATTACCTTTATTCACCCCCCTCTTTCAGCAGGGTTTGTCCTGTACATATTGGCAAGACTTGTGAGTCTCCACTGGTGAGCACTGTCACTTTGAAGACCCACAAGTGGGTTGCTCTGTAGCTAGATACAGGCCATGTCTTTTTTTAAGGTACCTTGATGTGTCGGTCAAAGGACACGCTCTTTTTAGGTGATTTGGATCCTTCTTTCACCCACCATCAGAGCTATATCTCATTCCTCCTCTTGAAATCTGTTCATGAATATGTCTTTGGGGCAAACTACAAAGGATTTTAACCTCTTAGCGGTTCTTCCTACACAGCCTTCTAAAAATGGTGCCCTGCTCTTGTCCTCGAGGCACTTCAGGCTATACATGTGGTGACTTAATCCTTGGAAGATGTGGGAATCCTCAAAACTATGTGCTGGGATTTGGGGTGGAATCTCAATTTCCTTCCTCTCAGATAGAGCACCATGAGAAAAGGCCGTGGTGGTTGCAGGAGCCATCTGTTAGAAACGAGCCGTGATAACCGGGGCCCAGAGCAGCCATCGCACCCTCTGGCCAACCTCCCGGCTTTTGAGCAGAGAGCTGCAGTTTGCTCTCTTGCCTCTGCCAGGAGATGAGGCAGGATAGGGGAGAAGATTAGTCTTGACTCCAGAAGCCGTGAAATTGGTATTTTTTCATTCCCTAATGGTAATAGCAGTTTTATGACAAAAAATCCTCTTTGCTGAGGCAACCTGTGGAAGAGGCCCGTGCTCCCAGAATGGTTCTCTTGAAAGGATTTAAAAATACAATTGACTGAAACTTGAAAAATGTGAAACACTCAGGGGGAAGAAAAAAAAAAAAAGCTGCCTTCTGTTAGACTAGTTCTGTAGAAAGGAAAAAAAAGTGGAGAGGGACAAAAGCCAAAAGCGGAGCTCACACATTCCTCTCCTGCTTAACGCTTTGAACGGAGGTTGGCCTCCCATCACTGGAGCCCTCAGCCCCTTCTTGAGGCAGGAGGCAAATCATTATCATTTGGAAAAACTGGTCCCAGTTTTAACCAGGTTGTTTTTCTCAGCAGCAGCAGTTGGGGTCATGGGCTCCCAAAGGTTATTTCCTGCCGCACAGTCAACCGGCCAAACAACATTGTTCTTGGGGAGTGCCAACTCCAAACAACATTATGCCCCCAAGCAATTGTTTACCTAACACAGTTTTTGCTTTATTTTTCTTCTCATGCTACTTTGTTTCTGTTCAAGCTCTTACAAAATGTAAAATAGGAAATGGTAAAATACAAAGAAGTAGAGGACAAAGCAGTGCAAAGAAAAGATTGATGCTGGTTCAAACTTGGGGGGAAAATGTAACGTATAGAAGAGTTTGAAACCTAAAAAAGTTGAGTCTTCATATATTTCAGCTTTGAATATAGTCAGCTTATAAGTGCTTAATTATTTTCATGCCTAAAACACAATGCAGGAAGCTGCAGAGAACTGAAATATGTCATGGGATTTATGAAGGAACAGCCTGAAGAGCTTTCATCTGTATTTATAAATGTCATCCATATCTAAATACACCGTGGACTTGCACAGTAACCCAGAAGGAGAGAGGTCTTGTCATGAAGCATGACAAAGCAATTATTGATCTCACCAAAAGAGAAAGCAGTGCTAAAAAAGCACCGGGGACAACTGAGAGAAGGATGGAACGTGACAAGGAGATGGAAGGAGAGGCCAAGGACAGGTTACCAGAGAAGTGGGCCTGAATCCAAATACCCCAGATGCAAAATCCCTCAGTTTTGGTAAACTTGGATTAGCATTTAAGAACAAACAGCAGAACACAGCTGGCCTTCTAGCTCTATCATTGATTAAACAATATCTGAAAGTCTTTGAAGTCTGGAGAAGTTTGGGGAGCTCAGTCTTGCAGTTTATCTGGAAGGATTGAAGTATTCCTTCCTGGTTTTCTGTTTTAGCACCTCTGCAAAGGGTCTTTCTAATGAGCTAAATATATAGAAAGGTGTAGGGAGAAACCTGGGATTCGTGTGTGGAAAAGATCTATTTAGAGAAACCCTGTAGTTGTACTCGAGGCAGTTTTTAGATGCTGTAAGATGCCTGTCCTGCACAACTCCCAGTGCTCAGCACACAGCTTTCCTGTTGGCATCCCTTCCATCTTCCCACTCAGGATGTTGTGAAAGAGAATTTCTTCTGTCTAGAAAATTACCTTTCCAAGCCTGATTTGTATATAAACACAGGGGTTTTCAATACTAGGGGAGGGAGAGGGACATAAAACCTGGATTTTTAAGCTGTTACTGGTGTGTGTAATTAAAAATTCACAGATGTGGGGGAAGAATTGAGATCTGGAGGTCAGGAGGCAGAAGTGGGATGCAGAAGAGCAGAGTTTTATTTGTGATTCTTCTACTATTTCTCATGGTGATATACAAAACTGTTTTCTGGTTTTGGAGCATTTGGTTACAACTTAATAAAGGAGATCAACAACTTCTGGCTTAAATATTGGGCAGTTATGTTTCAGAACAATTGTAACAGCTTTATAAATATGAATATCTTAAATACCTTGAAGGAGATGCTCTCTACACTACAGCATTAGCTAGATACCTTTACTCCCTGTTTGTATAAAGTGCTATAGAAGTTGCTTGTCTTCCACTGCTGAGCATTTACTTGCCTTTGCATGTATTTGTGTGCATCAGAGAAGTTATAGAAGGAAAACATTTATCAATATGGTGTTAGTTTGAACACAGATATTTGAAACACGAACTGCTGCCTTTCTTGGATGTGTGACTGTGTACTGAAGGGTGGCTTTCTGGGGTGCAGTACCCTCCTCCTTACTGGTGAGCTCTGCTTCCCTTGTTCAGGGCACTCTACGTGAACCCAGGCTCAATTACAGCTTGCTGGATGAGCCAGGACAAGTCACTTCCCTCCTCCTGCCTCAGTTTCCCTCTGTACAAAATGAGGTTGTGGTGCTGTGACTCTCTTTCTTAAGAGCTTTGGGATGTATGGATAAAAGCCACTATACAACCCCTGGAAACTATCATCATCACCAAATGATTTTATGTTTAATAGCCAACTGTTCATACAGTTCAGAAACTACAACAGCATCTCTGTATTTTGCAGTGCCCATTGAAATCTTTATGGCTGATCTGAAGAGGATGTTATAAAACAACTAGATACCCCAGATGACTCTGTGCAGATGCTGTATAGAGACATCTTCCTTATCAGTTAAAAAAAAGATGTTAAAAAAGAGTTCTCTGAAGCCTGTTCATCTGAAACAGTTCTAACATGGAAGTAGCTGTGATTTTTTTTTTTTATGGAAGTGATAACTCACTTGCAGATAATTATTTAGGGTAAATTAGTCTGTATTTGCTCCAGGTGGACTTGCATAGTTAGCTTTGTACCCCAAGTTCATGAAACTGCTTTATTTTGACTGGTTAGCTTAATAGAGTTTACAAAAACCCTTTCATTACTGTAGCCACTGGACTTAATATTTCAGCCCTCCCCTTTCTCCAAGGCAGACTGCAGGAAACCCTGGTAGAACATGCCAATCCCTTCCCTCTCTTTTACTAGAGAGGGGTTGAGTCCCACAGTATTTGAGCTCATTTATCATGTTCTGGGGCTGCATCTTCCCAGGCTGCTCCTCATGCCCTATTTCACTTCCACATCTTTCCTCCTTGGCATTCTCCCCCTCGGCGTTCCTTACACACCTGCAGGTACCGTTTCCTTAGGTTTGCAGAAGGTCTCCCACCACTTTTCCTGTTCATTCAGATCCCTTCTTAAACCAACATCTTCCAGCAAGTTCTTCCTCCTTTGCTGTCACTAATAATCTCTCCTACATCCTCCTTTATCATTTTTTTTTTATGTCCTGTTCTCTGTTTTCTGTCAGAGGTCCTGCAAGGCAGGGAGTGTGTCTGTTCAGATTGGTCTTTGCCATATATACTTTAAATACATGCTAAGAAATATTGCTCGTGTTAGAACCTTGAAAAAGACAATATTGAGCATTTATACAATTTCACCAGTACACCTCTGGTGCTTTGTGACATCCTAATTCAAAGGGTACAAGAGGCAAAGAGACTAATTCAGCAGCAGCTTATCTGGCTGGTGTAGATGAGGGGTAAAACCCTTGTTCCTGCATTGGAGTGTGGTCCTACAGCTACTCCTCTGCATAATAATAATAAATATTATTAAATAAATAGTCACTGCTATTTAGGAAATGTAGTGAACTAGAAAATTTAATTCTATAATTTTCAGCCATGAGACTAATAGATGAGCTGAATTTGTATTTGACTTTAAAAATATTTATATCCAACTGTAGGTCTGTGTCTGTATTTATCTATTCATATATGTACAGTGTGTCTGTGTGCATGTGCTATACATTGAAATACTAAAGTAACATGAGCAGGTTTTTATTTCACTTGAGTATGCTATAAAGAAAAAACTCGTGTTATACTAGTAAAAGTGGTAATAAAAAGACTGGGTTTTAGGCCTGTAGCTAAATGGTGAGTTACACGTAAACATGCACACGTATTTGAGAGCAAAGGAGAGATACGTGGGAGATAAAAGAGAACAAATGGACAACTTATAATTACGTGTATTTTAGTTCATCTGGTATCCAGATGATCATCCTTGATTCTGATGGTTTTGACAAATCAGTTTATTAGAACTGTAAATGTAACCCAGGACTGTGCAGTAGGCAAGGGAACACTGATTTTATTTTTTACTTTTTTTTTTCATATTATATTCAGTCATTTCATTATTGGAGGTAAATAGTGCTTGTACTTAGAAACACAACAGCTGGTCTCATGTGAGAAGGCAATCCACAGATTAACTTGCCAAATGTATTACCAGTTCATTTCACTAGACTGAGAACCTAAGGGTATTTTAATAGTTTTGACCTTGATCAGACAAGAAAAAAAAAAAAAATTAAAAAAAAAATGCCCTCATTCTCAAGTTGAAGCTGCGACTTAACCACTGATCTGCTCTGCTGCAGCGTGAAGCGTGCCCCAGCAGCCTCCCTGCAGAGCAGGCTGAGAACAGGGTACTTGATAAAATAAACGGGTCATATTCTGTGGTGAAAGGTGGGGTTGGGATTCTTGGGTTTGCTCAGGAGAAGAGATGCTTTGATTAATTCTTTTGCTGGTTTCGGAGCTGCTTGCGTGGAGCACCCGTGTCAGGGTTGTTACGTGCAAATCTGCATTTGAGCAAGGAGGAGGTTTTAGTCCTGTGCATATCTAATTTGGCTTTCATGTGGATTTTCACATTAAAAAATTGTTGTTATTCAAATTGAAAGGCCAGATGTGAGCAACCTCTTCCCTGTACCCCAGAGCCGTTTGCAGACCTCGCTCTCCGCAGGCTGCACGCTCCGATGCCAAGTGCATCATAAAGAGCTGCTACAGTGATAGGTGTGTATGTGATGAAAGGAGCTCTGGTGGAAATGAAGTTGCAGCAGATCTTCCAAAGAGAGAGACTATTTTTTAATGGAGTTTTCCCTGTAACACTTTTTGTTCCATGGGAGTCTTCCTTGGAGGAAGGTGGAGTGCTAGACCCTGCAGCCTTTTGGGGCTGGTGGGACCACGTCCCATCATTCTCAGCCATTGCTGTCCCCAAGCAGTGTCTCCTGCTGAGTTTCTGTCACCTCCATGGGGACTTCTCACACCCAGACTTGCCCAGTGTTGAAAATTGGGTTAGATCAGGCTTATTCAGTAGGGTCAACTCACGTGTTGGGGCTCATCCAGGTGCAGTCTTTTGAACTGAGGTCTCCAGTGCGTGCATATACGTGGGCCTGACTATCTGCTTTCCTTCAGGAAGAGTTACGAGTGCTGAGGATTTAAGGGTGGAACTTCTGAAAGCTCTTGACATTGGCCTAATTCAGGTTCCTTTGAAGTTGAGGGAGCTCTACCGTTGATTTTGTTGGAAGCAAAGCACAGCAGACACCGAGTGATTAAAAAAGGGGTTTAGCTTCCCTGTCCTGTCCAGAGCTGTGTGCTCTCATCCAAGGGGCCACCTGGTAAAACCACTTCTCTCTTCCTAGTTTTGTGTCTCTACTTTCCTCTCCTTTCTTCTCCCTGACTGACCAGATAAAGTGACAAAACCTGGAAGACACCAGCTAGTCCTGACAGTGGCAGATACCTTCACATAGATCTTGAGCCTCACTTTTCTGTCTCATTTCTTAATCAAATCTTTTTCAAAGTCTCCATGATCACTTATCATTAATTCTCTGTAAGAACTCTTCTGAAGAATCTAGTTTTGAGATGCAAGATGGCCAAAAACACTGTAAGGCTTTGTCCAGAAAATCTACATCTTATTTCACAGTCCTATGACTGCTTTTAAAAATAGCTTCTCCCTGCATCTATCTCCAAAATCCCTTCCACTGCTGCACGATCTTTGAAGTGAGATAAACCAGACAAATATCAGGATTTTTTTTTTTTTTTGCTTTTTCATGACATTTACCAGATTAGCAAATAGGGATTTAGTTTGTGCTTCCTTTCTACTGTGCTGTCTCTGTACAAGATATATAAAACTCAGTATTATATACGGTCCCCTGGTCTGCTACGTATTGCATCAAGCTATCGGTTCCTACAGAGGATCCTTGAACTTGGATCTCTGCAACAAAACTCCTTCCATTTGATCTCTAAACTTATAATTGCCAGATCTACAAATTATGTCTTCAGCTGACAATATCCATATAAATACCAATATATCATTTCATTTCACATAACGGAGATATCTGTGTCCATGGCACGCTGCGTGACTCTGCCAGGCAGACCAGATCCTGCCATCATTGATCCTACAAGCCATCCTTCTTTTACCTAAAGTTCAATCAATTTTAATAGGATAAAAGCACTGTTTAAAGATACAACTTTTAGATTCTTCCACTTGAAGCTTCTTTTGGTCACTCAGCTGTACTCTGCAATACTGCAGTCTAGTTTCAGCCTATTTAGGAATCACTGGTTACTTTTTTGGCCTGATTCTCTGGTTCTTCTGTGGATGAAATGTGCACTGGAGATTGAGGATGGATGGTTGGAACAGGGCACTTGTATGATCCTAGAAGAAATTGAGTGTTGTGATATTTTGCTGTTGGATTCAGTAAAATAATAATTTTGAAAAAAAAAGAATAATTAGACTATGAAGAAAATCCTAGATTTGTATTTAGGACCATTTCAAGTAAAAACAGAGGCTCTTTTTTTCCATATTTTCCTTGGGTTTAGAATAATTCAGAATCTGATTTTACTGAATGTTTAGACCACATTTGATAATAAGAAGGCAAGAGTAGTTTCCTTACCACTTTATTCTCCAACTGTGTTTACTTTTTCATAGTAACACAGATTTGTATTTCTTAAGAATTTCAGGGTGATTTAAGCATCCATTAATGTCCACTTCAATGTGTTTTTACTAGTTTTGACATGTAATTTCCTGAACCCACTGACACTTCCCACCCTCATATTCTTAAGGCAAATTGTTGTTCCACCAACACCAATTTTCTTACTCGTTCACTAATTTTTCCTCTTTGATTCTGCTTGTTGGCGATGGGGGAAAAAAAAAAAGTTGAGTTGCCGTTATCAGCTCAGATCAATAAATCTGAAGGAGAAAAAAGGAAACCTCAACTCAGGGGAGTCCCAGTCAGCAAACATTTACTGATAAAGAAAACACTCGTATATCTGACACGTCATCAGCTCCCAGTGTTTGCTTACGCCCCAAGTGCTTGTCGCTACAAGAAGAAACTTATTGCTACTGGCGCTGGGTTTCCACGGTCCCTCCGAGAGCTGCTGTTTTAGTCAGAGCTTTGGGTATGAACCACCAAGCAAAGTCCAGTAGAGACTGCTCTTTTCAAGGAATCTCCCTCAAAAGATGGGTGACTTTAAAAGAGATGCTTTCACAAAGCCACCAAAATTACACTCAGTTGATGGGGGGAATAAAAGAGCACTTGTTTTTTTTACTTGTGTTGTGTGAACTTTGCTATCATGGTGGATGAGATCTAGAAATATTGCTTTCTAGTTACTGTGGCTCATGGTTTTCTGGCCTTGATACCACAACTGATTGGTATTTATTGCTGTCATTGGAATTCATTGTTAATTAAAAAAAAATAAAATCTGAAGATAGATTGATACTGATAAGAGCAGGGAGTAAATCAACCTCCTGCTGAGGGAGTCGTGCAGTAATGCTTTTTGGTTAGTGTTGTGTCTTGGTTATATTTCAGATAGGCTTTTAGTCTCATGAGCTGGAAAATCTTGAAACAAATACAGTAGGTTCAGTTGTGGTATCTCCACTGAAGAACCACCACAATTATCCACCCAAGAAGTCCTAAGGGGACGCATGAAGCTGCTCAAATGCTTGGGGCCTGGGTTTAAACATACTTGCACTGCAAGTACCTGGAAAGAAAACTGTTTATATCGCAGTGTGTTACTTTCTTTAATTATTCAGTAGACCTCTGGCAACTACCTTCAAGTATGAAAAAAAACTTACTCCAATTTCTTTTCTCTTTGTCTTGCTGCTGTGGCATTTGCTTTGAAATGTGATCATCAGTGGTTGGAGTGACACTTATGCAGATTAATTCCTTTTCCCAAAATTATGTCCATTCTCATTTGAGTGTGGTTCCTCTTTCTTGTTAAAGCCTTAAAGATCATCATAAATGTGCAGGTTGGTGTCTGTGCAGAGGGGTTCTTTGCAACAGAGTTTAAACTCATCTCAGTATCTCTTGGGATGGGACACTGTTTAATGCTGTTGCTATAGAGAGAGCCTGAGTATGTCATGGATAACTTTACAAATAACATTATACTCTGAAGTAGGGATTGGAGGTACAAATCTATTCTTTACAACGTGAGGAAGCACTTGGACCAGGCAGATGGCTGGAGTGGCATGCAAGGAAGTACAAGGTTTGCAAACAATTATTTGAAATGAAGACGAGCAGAGTTGCTCTGAAGGGTTTATCTACCTCAGTTTCCCTCATTTTAATTAGATTTTGTAATTTACAGTAAATTAGGGCTTCACAGTACAAATTGGGTGAAAGTCGAGATCTTCCCTCAGAAGATTGCAGACCTTCAATACACCAATATCCCTAATGTTTGCTCATTATTTTTGTAGGCAAAGAGAGATTTAGCTTTGTTTATCTGTGGGATTAGTTGCTGGGATTGGCTTTGACGCTCAGAGGATTATATTACGATATTTGTGCACCACACTTGAGGAAATCTTTGCGTTCCTGCAAGTTTTATAAACAGTGCTCATCTGTATGGTAAAAATAGTTAAATGTGGGCCCTGCAGGTGGCAGCTGAAGTGTCCTGAAGTCCCTGTGTCTCCATCAAGGATGACAGCAGAGTAAAACGAGTTGTTCTCCCTACTTGGAGGTGTGGGATCGGCATCTGATCCGGCACTTCGCTCCATGTGGGTCCGGGGTTGGGGGGACACCACATTGTCTATGTGGCCCCATAAGAGCGAGGGTGAGACCACCAACAAATTCCTTGTAGGCCACGGTAGTGACAGATGGTAACTACTTTCAATCATGACAAACTGGGCTGGATTTAAACCAGTGATTTAGAGCTGAAGGTCTCTGCATCCTGTTCCCGTGAGCCCTCGAGTACTTGGGGCACACCTCATTAGTTTGATGGGCAAGAGAGAGTTTTGCTTCTCAGTGTTCGCTGAAAGTCTGCCCTTTTTGTCTGCTTCACTTTCTCCAAGGACTCCCTCTGATAAATCTCCATCTAATTTGAGATTAGGCTGTTAATTGAAAAAGGGGTCGTTTCAATTTTTAAAGTCTTATTTCATTCTCGGCCTCTGGACAGTGTGGAAACTGATTAAAGGTCTTTCTAATCTGGAGTCCAGGTGAGAGCTCCTGCCTGTGGATGTGCTTTGCTGCCTGGCTGGGCTACTCCGGCGTTGGGACCGTGTCAGGAACCAGATGGGGAGGAGCTGGGAGCTTTCCTGGTTGGGTGCATGTGATGCACAGGGCATCGTGGCCAGGAATTTGTCTAATTTCAGTGAGTGGGTGGCACAGGCAGAGGCAATCTGGCTCTCAGTTCAACTGAGTTTTACCACAGGATGCCAAGATACTCACCATAAATTAAAATAATGGTCACATCCCGTCTGAATTCCTGTTTCTGATGATATATTTTCTATTTCTGAGGAGGAGGGACTGTTTCCTAGAGACCTGAGTGTCTTCCTGAGCACATCTTGGTGAAGCATTGAATGAAGTTCCCCTTTGGTTGAAACCAAAGCTGTTGTACTCTCTAAAATCAAAACTGGGATCAGAACCTGAAATGATTTTGAGGATATCGAGAGCTGCACACTTAAACCACCTGTTCTAGAAGTAATGCAGCAATAAAACAATGTAAAGCAGAAATAAGGGTATCTATTTGATAATAATACAAAAAAGCCTGTCTCCTTTTTAACATTTTAATCTGGTTTGTTTGGGGGTTTTTTTGGTGGGGTTGGTTTGTTTGTTTGTTTAAGTTCAGCAATTTATTAACCAATAATGTCCTAATGGGCTTTTTGTTGGTTTTTTTCCCTTATTATCTTCATTTTTGCATTTTAGTGTTTATTCACTTTTCCTTATTTGGGTTATAGCATCTCATTTTTTCTATCCTTTCCTCTAGGAATAATGAAAACCAAAAATACCACACAGTAATGAGAAACAATAGTGTACAAAGATTAACGTCACAAACCCATCACTGACCTCAATAACATTTCACAACATTTAGTTTTCATTACAGTGAAATGTTACTGCATACTTTTTACATGAACTTCTGAAGAAAAATATATGATAGGGCTTTCCAAAAATACACATATGTTGGGAAATAAGCCTTTTAAATCAAGAGTTTTACACATACCCTGATCGCAGTTGATGAATCAGATGTATGGTATTAATTACTCTGAACACACAGCAAACAGTCCTAAATGGTTAGAAAACAAAGATTTTGTGCTTTGCTGATACAGACACGTGTCATGCATTCTTCAAAAGGTGCCTTCTGTCTTTTAGTGCTATTTGCTCCCTTTGGATGATGAAAGAACATTCAATTTTTAAATTGTATTTGTAAAAAGTATTGCTTGGCATAGGGCTTAGGAAAGAACATTTAGAACAGGTTGATCTGTAACACCACAAGCAGTCTGTTTCCTATCAATGATTCCTAGCCAGCTTATTAAACAGATTTATACAATGAAAGAATCTAATAACAAAAACATTCACCTCCTTTATTACTTGGCATTATTTATGGCTCTGACTTTTTTTTAGCTACCTTTTTATATATCGGAATCTGCCAACATTGTATCTATAAAGTTTATGTACTAGCAGCATTTGTTGGGTAGGGATTTGGGTTATTTTATGTTTCTTTCCTCCTGCACTTATTATTACTGAATCTATATACAAATGCTTGTAAAGATTTAAAAAAAGAAAATTAAAATAAAAAACAGTTCTGGAGAAATGGGATGTTTAAAAAATTAATTAATTTTGGAAAAATGGTATTTTTAATGTACTTACATTTTAGATATTCTCTCAATAATAATAAAAAATAATGGTGCTTAATGACAGAGCCTTTTCCAAGGCTTACTGTGTTCTCCAAGATCTTCAACGTTGAATCATAGATCAGGAAGCGTTGACACGCTGCGAAATCCAAAGTTCCTCCTACGACTATCAATTCAAATCTCTAAATATCTCTAATTACTACCCAAAGAACAACTATGTCCTCAAGAGCTCCTTCCTTCCCTCCTTCCTTCCTTCTGTCCGTCTGTCTCAAGGCGACTGTGCTACAATGGCGCGTTTGTCATCGCGAGATGGAGAGTTAATGGGAACCATTGAGCTTTCTCTGCTCGGCTCCGAGTGCCAGCTCTTGGCTCGTGCATCACCTCAGGGTTGGGCCTGGCACAGATATAGCCATGGAACTCAAATATCGTCTCTCTTTCCTATAGATTGTTCTTTTCTGGCAAGATCTGCAGCTTCAAAAGTGGCCAGGGCAGCCTCTCGCAATGGGCCTGCTGGGGACGTAACAACCTGCCGTGAAAATGCCTTTTTTTCTGCTTTCTTTGATGCTCCTGTGTGTGCACAAGACAGGCCTTTTGCCTTGAGATGTCTTTTCTGTAATCAGAAAGAGAAATAGAGGATCATATATGAAACAGGGACTGGTATGATTGCAGCACAGGACTCCTGTGTACCCATCACCAAACTGTGATCCAAGTGAGAAGGACAGAAGTCTGCGGTCTGCAGCCGGCATCACAAGGGAAACAGTCAAACCCTTGGAGACTGATGCAGCAGGCACAGGGAACTGCTGGTTTCCCCATGCAAACAATAGCAGTAAACTGTGACAATAAATAAAAAGTGAGATGTAGAAACAGGGGAAGTTTTGTCTTGAATTCCCTCGATTGAAAGTTGCAGCGGTTGGAAGCGGCCGATGAGCTGTGCTTTCTGCAGAGCACCTGAAGCTTTCTTGGTTTATAAATGATCAGTCCAGGAGCGGACACTCTGCTCCAGGCTCTTGGTTTGCTTTGTCTCACCCTCCCAGGAGCGTTCCTCCTGAGTGCCCAGGCTTCAGCTATTTCAGAAGAAAAGCTTTTCTTTCTTTTTTTTTTTCTTTCCACTGAGGTTAACCAAGCCTCCTTCTGTTTTGCTGTGCTCAGCAGTTAAGGCCAAAGTTTACCAAGAGAGGTAATTACAGTCTTACTTTTAATTGTAATTAACTCTGAGTAAAGAATCAAAATAATCCAGCTACTTTTTTGCTGAACCAAAGCGTTATATATAATGTGACAAAGAAAACAACTTGCCCTTCAGCCGTTAATTTTAGCAGCTCTGTTATTCCTAAATCACATGAACCTCTGGTGTCAGAGGGGAAGGAATATGAATCAGCTCAGATATCTCACTGGAATACCTTGCCCATAGTTGTGTCGGGATTTGCAGCGCTTTTGAAGCTCTTCAGATGATGATAAATTAGAAACACGTAATGAAGAAAATCAGGAGCTCCAAATAAAGAGGTCACGAGTGAAGAATGTCGGTAATGAATTACAAGCACCTCTGGGTTCCTAAGATCTGTACCTGAACTGAAGTCTTTTGAAGGGGAATCTTTACCCTTTATTGCAAAAGCCTTTGGAGAAATGTGAGCGTGGTGAGGAAGCTGAGCACCGTGCTGGTTTATTGGGCAGCGCTGCCGTAAGGAGACGTTACTGACCCGTACGTGGTAGGACAGACACATACGTGTGTATATGTAGATGCATATTCAACAGAAGATGAAAATGAGAAACACTTTAACTCTCTTATTCCTAACTGTATTCATTGATTAAGACCCAGAATTGAATTCAGAAGGTTTGCACCTAATTGTGACAAATTCTGCTCTTTCTGAGCCCTTTATTTAACTGGGATTGAGCTCCTGGTTTCTTACCTGACATTTGCCTATGCTGTGGTCACTTTTCTTGGGTACGTGGTAGACAGCCAGTCCTGAGGGAACCGAGGGAGTATAGGGATCAATGGCACCATTGGTGACAAAGAAAGAAGTTGAGCCAATCCTTGTAAACACAGGGAAATGTCAGATGTCCTTGTTTAAAGCCCGTACCAAGGCGGATTTTACTTGTGCTGCTGGCACTTCCACAGCCAGAAATCCAAGCTGACATGGACCTTGGCAGCATTGTTGGGGTGATCTTCATTTAAAGATGAACTATTCTTGAACAATTTCTCCACTGTATCTGACACAAACAGGCTTTTCTTCAACACCAGACGTGCATGTCTTCTTGCTCCAGCTATTTTTTTCTTGAACAAACATATGTATTGTAGCCAATGCAAGGAAAATCCTACTCACTATTTATGTTTGAGTTCCCTATGTCCCATTAACAATATCCCAGTGTATTCATGGCAGTATCACATCTTGATCCCGATCCAGCACTGTTTTCCTGGATTCCCCTTTGGAGACTTAAGTGCCACAAAGCAATTGGTCTTTTTTAGTGACCTTCCATCCCAGAGGCTCTATTTTTTGGGCACTGAAATAGTTTCCTGTCCCTTTTTACAATGTTTGCTAAGTAGGGAGCACCTCTGACTGTGTGTCTGAACTAAGAATATTTAACAGGACTGGTAACAGAGCTTGCAGTGGCTGGAATTTCATTATGCTTAAGGATTTTATCTGCTCCCCTATGCCTCTTCTGCATATATAGGAGATCTTATTTTGGTGATGCTACTGACCACCATGCAAAGAATTATTATATGTATGCTATTTAAATCTACTTGAAACAGCATATAGCTCTCAAAGGGAAGAGCTTTTTGTAATTTGGAAGATTTAGCTGGTGTGTTTCCTTTGAGGCTGCTCTCCTTTGTTGCAATATATAGATACAGAAACAAATAGATTTGGGGTTGGCATATATTTGGTATATATATATTTGGTGTATATATTTATTTTATATATATATATTTGCTATATATAGTGTGAGTGTGTGCATATTAGGGTTAAATACCACTGACTGATATGTTGAGTGATTTTTGTAAGTAATTATGTAGAAAAATAACAGAACACTGGCTGTTCATCCTGCAGACAGGCTTAAAGGTGAGAGGAGCCGAAGCTGTAGCACTGCCCTCTCCCTTTAGCACGGCACTCACAGGAGTGCCACGGGCTGTCCCCTCAGATAGCAGCTATATTTGTCCCAGTGTAATCCCTGCAAAAACAAACCTCTGATTTGACTGAAGAGGTTTTGGGAAGCAGCAAAACAGGAGGGAAAATAGCACTTGATAGAGTCATTAAATTAGAAAGAGCATAGAGTCTTAACAATTAAGCACTCATGGTTAGAATTACCTGCTTGCTGTTTAATATCTTTTGATATTTTAGGTCACTGGATAGCCCACACTCAATACTTTTAAAAGTAGTGTACAGAAATCTCTTGCCCTGCCGTATGCATTCAGACTCCATTGACACTTGGCCACCGAAGCCCTGAGTGGCAAGCTAAGCCTTCTTGCCGGCTGGCGTCAGGTTCCTTGCGGTTCCTCTTTGTTTTTGTGGACACAGAGATTTAGATGTCTGCAGTCCCTTGCAAACCAGCGAGATGTCTGCTGGCTGCCTGGTGTCGATTCACCCCGACACCGCCAAACACGCCCCTTCGCTTCACCTTTTGTCAGCAGCAGAAGAGCTTCGCTGCTCCGCGAAAGATTTGATGACACGGTCAAAATGTTTTCACTTGAATGCAGCCCAGGGGCGACCCCACAATAAAGGCGATGGGAAGGAGCCACGCAAAGATCAGACGCCAATAAAGGCAGCAGTTAACCTCTCCAGCCTGACTTTGAGGCAATCCCTGCCTAAGAATGTGTAGCTGTATTTTAGCACCTAACACTAACAGATCTGCAACTAAAACCTGCCTTGGTTAACATTTCCTAGTTTAGGTCTCTTTTAGCTTTTTCTCCCTTTTTTCTTTTTTTTTCTTCATTTTCTTTTTTCATTCTTTTCCTTTTTTTCCTTTTTTCTTCTTCTCTTTTTTCTTTTTTCTTTTTTCTTTTTTCATTCATTTTGTAGACACAGTGCTGAGGGACATGGGTTAGTCGGGCACTTGTCAATGTTGGGTTCGTGATTGGACTCGATGATTTTAAGGGTCTTTTCCAGTTGAGATAATTCTGTGATTCTGTGATTGTCTTCCTTCCTTCTTTTTCCCTTCCTTCCTTCTTTTTCCCTTCCTTCTTTTTCCCTTCCTTTGTTCCTTCTTTTTCCCTTCCTTCCTTCTTTTTCCCTTATTTTCCTGGGTTTTTTTCAATAGAAAGGATTGTTAGGTACACTTTTCTTTGATATAAATAAATACAGCCTTTGTACCAATTAAAAAAAAAAATGTTATGGACTATCATTGCATAACATTTTAGCATATGTTGATACAGATTTATTTTGGGATGGAGTCTGCCTGCTTTTGTTAGCTTAGCTTTGGAAAGCTGGATTTAAAAGCTACCCTCAGCTCAAAGTTTTCTGTCCTGTCACTGTCAGCCATTGATTTATCCAAAAAGCTATATTGTTTACAACGGAGACATTCAATCCAAAACAACTTTCATTGTACCCTGTGCTCAGATAGGCAAAAACCATTTCTTAACTGTTAAGCCAGCTGGTCTAATCTTTAATGACTTTGGTTCAGTGGCCAAATCTACTTCATTGTGCTGTTATAATGCAACGTTAGATTGGTTACTGTCTCTGAAATTGCTGTCAGTCAGGCTCTGTTTATGAAGGATCATGGTATTTTTCATAAATCATTCCTTTTTTTCTTCTTTCACTGTTTAAAGGATAATAGTACTGTAGCTTTGCAATTGTTTTATGAGGCAGTAATCTTGTTCCTATGAGGATAAACCGTGAGGCCAAAGGCAGCGCTTATCTCCGCAGAAGCCAGTTATTACTGAGGGAATCACTACAAAACAGCAATTCTCACCACGGCAGCGCAGGTTTTACCCTCTTGAAATATCAAGGACAAGGTTTTTGTGTCCAAAATAGTCCATACCATGGGAACTGTGAAAGTGAAATGCAGGAGTTGTGGGATTCTGTTGCAATTAGTTCAGTCTTCTGAGGTAAGTCTTCTTGACAATCCAGGGCCAAAATCCACGGATATTGTCACCCAGCCGTACGCTCAGCTCTGCTCACACAGCAACCAGAGTCATTGGTGAAGCAGCATCGTGCTTACACCAACCAGAACAACCCATTCTCCTAAAACCATACAGAGAATTTCTGCTCCTTCGTTATGGTTTTAATTCAGGCTGCAGGAGGAGGATTTTCCAGCTGCGCTCCCAGGCTGACGCAGCACTGTACCCAGAGCAGCCGCACCTTGGGAGCTAGACATTAAGTTAAAAACATTTTTAGGCATTTCTGTATTTAAAAGTAAGCAGAGGACACCAGCTCACAGCAGTGGTCGTGCTGCTGAGTCTGAGTTTTGCAAAACACGAGCAGTCCCGGGCACGCTTCCCACGAAGGTCCATGTCGCACGCGCTGGCTTGGGAGTAACGTAGCACCTAGCTGGGAAACTGTTAAACGTCCTGCCTTGATGCACTCTGTCCTTAAGAGGTTTATTCAATTAACAGTTTAAACTTTCATTATATTTTGCCATTTGGTGAAGAGGATTCTTACACATTTAATAGTTTTATGCATTTACCCATTAGGACTCTAAGTGGGCTCGCTCGGACGAGCTCTGCCATTTCCCCCGCGGCGCGACGGGCGGAGCAGACAGTGATCCATGGCGCGTGTCGTGGCCGCTTGTATCTCCCTGACCTCCTCAATCCATCTCTCTGAAGGTTGCCGTGCATTAATCCTATGGCAGCTGCTGGTGTGACCGCTTCTAGGTACTGGGGCAGGTAGCCAAGGGTTCAGGTAGCCTCTTTGCACGCCAGGCTGTGGAAGAGCCCAGATTGGCAGTGTGTTTTCATCAAAACAGAAATTTAAAAGAAAATGGTATGTGTTCTTTAACCTGAGGACTGCTGATCACTTAAATTAATCCAGCTTCATTTGTTAGAACTAGCATCATCTGCTGAACGACTAAGGGTACGCTGGGTTAGACGTCAAAACAGGCACTGCGACAAATCTTTCACATCTTAGCCTCATGCTTTATGCAAGTTTGTTTAAAAATCATTTTACAGCAATATTAATATTATCTGTTAGTCCTTATCCATATTCCTTTTAAAATTCCTACTAGGCAGCAGTGCACAGTTTTTATTTCCTTACATTGCAGATATTTCTGGCTTGTCTCTGTCCCTGCAGAAGGCTGGGCAGGTCACAGGATTTATCTGCATCCAGGCTGCTTTACAGGGAGCTGAGGCAGGAGGTTGGCTACTCCTTTGCTTAATCTGCAAGTAAATTCATGTCATGAACATGCAGATTGTTACCAGTATCGGAATTTTCTGTCAGCCAGTTTTTCAGGTCTATTTGGCTTCTGATAATGACCGAGAATTAAGTGCTTGCTGCCTTAAAAAAAATAACTTTTAAGAAGTAAAATAAGCAATGGCCGTGTAATTACAAAAAATGTTCAGAAATGCAATATTAAATTGGATAGTTATTTCTTTTAGAAACCCCATGGAACAGTAACTCCTGCTGGAGGCAGTTATTTCAGAGCCCGAGGAAGGACAGAACTACGGGCTTATTTTATTTCTGTCATTTTGTACTGAAATAATCAGCATATCACATCATGAAAATAATTACTGCAAGGTCCCAGACCTTTGAACGGCTCTGTCCTCTTGCAAACAACCCTTAAATCTATGGCCACTGGAGAAAAGGCATTCCTGGTGCAGTGCCCTTGGAAATCACTTCCATTTGGGTTTAATAGAGCTGGAGCCTGTTCCCTCAGGGACTGTTGCCACCCTTTATTTGCCATTTGCTTCTGCTATTGAGGCTGAAGCCAGAGAGAAGAAAAAAACTTGTTGAAAAAAAATTTTTTATACCATATACAGGCAGTGAATCAGTACTTTTATCCCAATTTTGATGTGCTATTTGTTTATAAATCTTCCAGTAAGGCCAATGTCAATAGAGATGTCAGAGAATATTCAACCACCTTTAAAAAAAAAAGAGGAATCTAAGAAAAGTCACTTGCATAGAAGATTTCTGCATAGTCATTGCTTCTGGCACCTTCTCCTAGTAATAATCAGTGTAATTATTATACCTGTGTTAAATTGAGCAGGTTTAATTGATGTAATTGATGGGAACATGAGTATTTGCCTAAAATGCAGCTGATCTCCTGTGTAAGAAGCAGCCAGCTGATGGGGGAAGGAGACGTGAAGTCAGCAGTTTTGTATCAACAGGCTTGAAAGGATCTCATGGGTAGTTTTAGAAGTAAACCCAGCTGAATCACACCCTGCCTGCTCAAGTGGTTTCCCACCAAGTGAGAACAACAAGGGCTTTCCCTTCAGATCTCACTGTGAAGCTACACAAGGCCTAATGTTTTATGCGAGATTTAGTCCAAAAGAACGATATCATTCAGCAGGTTTTGGTGGAGAGTCTCATGGAAATGCTGAATATTGATTGTCTGTAGGTCTGGTGACTTTTTCTTATTCCATCAGGGTTGTTAATCCTGGAGAAAAGGAGGCTGAGGGGAGACCTTCTGGCTCTCTTCAAGTCCCTGAAAGGAGGGTGCAGAGAGGTGGGGGTGGGTCTGTTCAACCAAGGACCAAGGGACAGGACAAGAGGAAACGGCCTCAAGTTGTGCCCAGGGCAGTTGAGATGGGATGTGAGGAAGAATTTCTTTGCTGAAAGGGTTCTGAGGCATTGGAAGGGGTTGCCCAGGGCAGTGGTGGAGTCCCCATCCCTGGAGGGATTGAAGAGTTGTGTAGACACAGTGCTGAGGGACATGGGTCAGTGGGGACTGGTCAGTGTTGGATGATTGGACTTGATGATCTTAAAGGGCGATTCTGTGTGGCACTTAGGGACGTGGCTTAGTGATGGACTTGGCAGTGTTAGGTTGACAGTTGGACTTGACGATCTTAAAGGTCTTTTCCAACCAATCTCTTCTGTGATTTTGTGTGATTTGCTGGTCTGCTGACTATAAAGAACAATGCATGAAAACCCTTGAAGTGCTATTTTAGTGGAGCACGCAGCTGTTTTCTTATTTCTTACTATTCTTTCAATTATTCTTTCTTATTTTGCTGTCAGTTGCCAAATGGTTTGTTAGAGCATTGTGTTCTGGCAGGTCCAGCTTCTCCAATACGCCCTGGCCATCATGGAATGAGGGTCTGTGGGGATGCTTGGCCATCTCTGAGCTCCTGTCTACATTCAGCAGAGCCGTAGCCCTTCTCCAGCTCCCCAACCACCAGCGATGTTCTCTCAGGCGTTGCTTTGCAGCAGGCTCCTCCAGTGCGGATGTATTATTTTCAGCCAAATATGACCACCTGCAAGTTTGTGCTGGTGTTAGCATTTTCATCTCCCATTATTCCCACCCAGCTGGCTTGCCTTTGAAGTGAGTTCCCTCATGTTAAATGTTAACTATAATTTCTCTTGGCTAAAGAAACAGATAGTGCATTCTTTCCTGTCTGTGTGATAATGGCCACAAGTGTGCTGGCTGCCTTCGGCCCGACCCACCGCTGCAACTAGTTTTTTCTCCTTGAAGAGGAATGTTGAGGCTCAGCTCTGCCACAGGGAATGGATTTATACTGCAAAAAGCTCTGGGCTGAGCCTAGCCCTGAGAACTGTATTTACACATCGAGTATGTCCTATGTTCAAACCTCTCTTCCAAGACTGGGGTGTGCTTAGGGTAGAGAAAAATTACCCAAAAATCACATCTAGGGGTCAATTTTGAACAACTACAGAGTTCTGAGGTTTTTTCATATTCATGCAAGCTAATGTTTTGCTTTTTCCAGCTGTACTAGCATTTTTCTAAACATATTTCAGTGCTTATCCTTGCATTAAGCAGAATAGCAATGGAGGGGGAGACTTGTGACCATTTGAACTTGAAATCCCCAGAGAGCTTTTTATTCTAATAAAACAGCAAAATATTGGATACATGACACCCCTTACATCAAACTCTATCATATTAAGGAAACCTTAGAACTCTGCTCTGCAGTCTGGCCTGATACATTACAATTCATCTGGGATCAGTATAAGAAATAATTACATCTATTTATTTATTCCACTGTCAGAATGTTGACACTAGTTTTTCATATTGTCTCTGTCATGAAGAATTATAATTAAATAACATGTCAAATGTATTGATCATACATTTATAAATTTGTTTGATATATCACAGAGGCCTTTTGTTATTAGGAGATATCACAAGATTAAAATTAAAGTTTGCCAAGCCATCTACCTCATTCTACATTGGACTTTTTCCTCCTGATTAACCACAAGATTCTGATGGCTTGTCATTCTGATATTACATAAAGTCATCTCTTCCTTTTTATTTCAGGTTCAGTATGCTGTTTCCCTTTGACCAAAATCTGGCTAGATAGTTACAATCATATTAGGCTGTGAAATTACCTACTTCTGTTGATTTTTTTCCATATTTCTGTCCTAATTCCTCTACTTAAGAGGCACGGTCTTATCACAGAGAACATCAGCTAGAGGTGGCCTTTCATTTTTGGGTTCTTTCTGTATAAAATGGAGAGCAGGAGCCTTGACCATTGTCATTCCTTCCCCTCTCTCATGTGGACCCCACCCAAAGATGTGAGTAGATGCCAGTCGGTGTCGGTGGCTGTGAATACTTGAACGTCTGTTGCGGCTCCAGCTCCTCAACACGCTCACACCTTTGGGAAAAACAGATTTTTAGGAAGGTGACAGGGACAAGAAAAATCAGTGCCTTACATGTCTAAAGGGTCCTGTTTCTTCCAGAGCAAATATAATTTGCAAAGAATCATATTTTCTCTATGTCCCATAGGCTACTTGAAGGGATAAAAAGATGTAAATAAATAGGCATTTGTTGTCCCTTTTTGATGTGTTTTCTCCTGTTTTCTGTAAGAACATAAGCTAGGAAGGTTTTACTCAGATTTGGTGGCAGAACACATGCATTAAGATTAAGTTTCTTTTTAAAATTTGCATTCTTTGCTTTGTATGTTTCCTAAATGGGGCAAGAGGGTTTCTTAGTATGTCTTAGCATTAAAATCTAAAGTAACAGACCTTCATTCTAATGAGCTTTGTAAATCTGACCTAAAAAGTGTCGCCGGGAGTCTTTGAAATGAGTTTCCTACAACTTCCTCTGATCTGATTGTGTGTTTTAGGGGAGGTTAAATGGGTTAAGAATCTTAGCTGTCCTAAAGCCATTGGAGTGATTCCTTATTAATCTTTTTCACCCCCTAAGACATCATCTACAGATCTAGGCAGATTTAGTACATAAGATAACATAGTCAGCCTGGCCATAACTATCTACACAGCTTCTGAAAGGACAAAAGGGTGACAAAAATATGCAGAAACCCTTCCAAAGGTTCACGTTAACAATACTTCCCAGTCTTTCCCTCGCCCATATTCAGCTCTTACTTGTTGCATAAGACAAGTTTTATCGTCATAGGATAATATCTCTGTAACTTGTGATCTAAATTACAAAGAAGCTTGTTGTGTTCTGTGTCTTATGGCAAAACTTGTGAGCATAAGACAGGGTCTTCAATTAGCCCTGTTACTGCCCATAACCAAGAGCTTCTTGTTCCTGCAGCGAGGATGCAGCCGTGCCAGCAGCTCCTCCTCCCTTTCTGCTCCCAAACAGCTTTTCCTACGAGTCTCCTCTTTGCTGCACCCTTCCTGAGGCTGCTGAGTTCTGGACAGAAGGGTTATGCTGATGGCAAAACTTTCCAGAGCTTTAATTCAGGGAGAGACGTTTCCTTTTCCACCAAGGAAATAACAAAAGGTAAAAATCCAGAGACAGTCATGTTCATCAGAGCGATGGGTGCTCAGTCTTAGGCACTCTTTGATGTAACAGGACAGTTCAGGGCCTTTGCTTCTGGTGGGAAGGTCATGCAGTAGTGTTAAAATACTTTTACTATCAAAATACTTCTTTTTTTTTGGAAAAAAAAAATATCCAGTTATCCTTTGACATCGATCATATATTTTATATTCCTTTTTACCCTGTTCAAGTCTCATATCTGCATGGCAGCAACAGTGTTTCCAGTTCCACCCTCTTCTGCTAGAGCTTATTTGCACATAATCATTTGCTGTGCAATAAAATGTGAGCGAGGTCTGCGGCCAGAGGATTTTTATACAGCTGTCCAGGGCATAACAGCATTTGGGAACCTGAGGTGTTGTACAAATAATGGCAATATCATTTCAGGGATCAGCTGCCATTTAATCAATGTCAGGAGATTGTCAATTCTTTCCATGATTTATGGTTGGGAGAATGATTTGTAAACCAACAAGAAGTATCCCCCCCCTTTCTGAACAGGGGGTATTTTGAAAACACAGCAAACTGAAACACAAAAGTATTTTGGAAGAATTTTCTCAGGATTTTGAAGTGCTTGCCTTAGCATTGAGCTCCCTGTTGACATAAGTGTTCCTTAGTCCTTTGCAGGTGCTGCTAGAGTCTCACGGAGCTCTCAGGAACCCATTACAGTCTCACAGCCTCAAAAAAAGAAAAACACTTAAAAATAGTGAGTGCCTTCTTCAAAGCTGGAGCGCCCCGATAAGTAACCTGAGTGGGTGGTTTTCCCTGTGTTTTAACGCTTTCTGAAGTGTAAGAGCCCAGCCCCACAAACACCACGGGGCCAGCGGTCCCTGCAGTCCCCATCTCACCGGGGTAATCGCTCCGGCTTCGCTTTGATAATACACTTAAGCATATGCTTAACTTCTTCCACGCCGAGGAAAGCATTTAAGCATGGTTCTTAAATCTCAGTGTCTCTAAATCAAGCAGATCTTTATAAAGTGCTCTTCTCAACTGGCTAAATGGTGGCAGGTCTTTCAAGGAAAGGGTGCTAATAACTGAATAGAAATAGAAATATTGAGCACCTGAACCAGGCGGTCGTGCGAGCCGCTGGGGAGCTGGGATTCTGTGGGACCTTCTCTAGCTCGTCTGCAGACTCACCTGAGCCCCAGGTTCTATCATTTAGGCTTTCTGCACTGCTTTGCTCATCTCTAAAATGGGACTCATGGTTTTATTTTGCACCAGGGAAGGTTTAAATTGGACATTAGGAAAAACTTCTTCACCAGAAGGGTAGTCAGGCATTGCAACAGGCTGCCAGGGAGGTGGTGGAGTCGCCTTCCCAGGTGGGATTTAAAAGATGGGTAGACAAGATGCTTAGGGGCGTGATTTAGAGGTGGAATTGGCAGTGTAGGGTTCGTGGTTGGACTCAGTGATCTTAAAGATCCTTTCCAACCACTGTGATTCTGTGATTCTGTTATTTTCTTACTGTGCTGCAGATATTCTTTGTGTATGGATTCAGGTCACCAGGTCATCAGCAACTTGTAAGTGCACATGCTTATGGTTAGCTGTGTATGTTATTCTGTCTCGGAGATCTAGCAGCAGTAGGAGCACTTCTCAGAGGAGATGTAGCTGTCACTCTTCCTCTTTAACAATATTTAAACCAGAAAATATTAAATTGTACACATATTTAAAAAGCCATGCAACCTGTTGATGGCTGAAGATGAGAAAGTTCACCCTTTTCTAGCAACTGAGAAGCAAAATTATGACTTTTTTCCCACTCTGCCTAATCAAGGCACCCTACTCCCATAATTCCCTTTCTGGTACTTTTGCCACCAGGGATTTTTGCCAGCATGGAGACCAGCTTTGGAGTCTGTAGAGATGTTTCAGAATCTGTGTGAGTTGGAGAGCTCAGGAATGTGTGTTTTATTTAAAAAAAAAAAAAAGACTGGAGGCAGTTTAGGTATTTAGCCTCTGAAGCATTTTTTGTATCTCTTAATTACTTATAATCTGACTTTTCTTTCTAATTGAGGCTCCCAGCATCTGTCTAGCTACCAATACTCTTAACTACTAATTTACATTGCAGTTGGCACCTGACCTTACATGACACACGTAAGGCTCTTAGACAGATAATCCCAGCTTCTTCTGGAGACTTATGTCGCCACGGAGGGGTCAGTGGTGTGAGACAGCACAGCTCGAGGTGCGAAGTGCCGCAGCGGCTCACACACTTTACCTAGCTGAGTCTGGGAATCCCTTAACAGGCTGAGCCGGGCTTTTACCCAGCCAGTCCTCCTGCTTTTGTCCTGGGCAAGCATTTCTCTGCCTGTCACTTCCAAGCTTTAAAGCAGCATGTCTGTTGTTGGTTCATTTGCAGACATCAGGAGACACATTTCACACTGAATTCCACCCTGTGGGGCCGTGTCTAATTGGACAAATTTGAGCAGCAGGCAGAAAAGCCACCGCAGCATGGAGCAGTGATATATGGGCACAGGCAAAGGGTTGTGATCTTAAAGACACAGCTTCTCCTCTCGCCTGCCCGAGCCTCTCCCAGGTTTGAAGCAGGACTGTCCCAAGGAGCGAGGTTGAACATCCCACAGCATCACCTTGGTGCCGCAGGATTGTCCGGAGCGGACTCGTTTCTCTCTGCGCGCTCATCCCGCTAACGAAGCGCGCTCTGAAGGGAGCAGGAGAGCATTTGCAACGGGGCACGGGAACGTTTAGTCCAGCCTAAACCCCTGAAATTAAAGCCTTGTTCGGCTTTAACCCGCACAGCTGCCATCCACATTAGAGTTTCTTTGGGGGAATTTCCTGCAATATTGCAGCAGGCGAGGTGAAGCGGGGAGAGGGACTGTTATTAGCAAAAAGAGAAAGAAAAAAAGAAAGAAATTCAGAACCTTGGCAATAAAAGTGAGCTGAAGGGTTGTTTCTGCTCAGAGATGTTTCTTTTCCATTTTATGTTGCTTAAGCGTAATAAATGTCAGATGGCTGGAGTAGCATGTTTTATTAAAATAAGTGAATTTGGAGTTCATGAAAGAGCACTGCACTGATAGCGTTGTGCACGGGATGGCTTTGGTTGTGCCGGGAGCGGGTCGGGGGCTCCAGTCCTCACCCACCTTTACAAGGAGCAGCTCTAGAAGGGTGAAATAGCCTGAAATCCTCCTTCCATGTACTTGCTTTGGTTTTGGTGTCTCTGCTGAGATCACAAACTAAAGTGCCATCTAATGACAACTGCAAAAGGCCTTTTGGGATGTGGAATTGAGGAATATTGTGTGGTTTGGTTGGTTGGTTGGGATTTTGAATGAGGCTCTAACTCAATTTTCATAAATTGCAGAAGGGACAATAGAAAATGATGATTTTCTGTTGTCGCCTCTCTGGTGTTGTAGTCGTGTGGTGCAGCTCAGCAAAGTGGTTCCTGGGAGAAATCCACCTCCCAAGTGTCTGTTCATCAAAGGAATTTGCAAAATATCAGCCCCTCCTCGGAATAATTGTTTCTTAGAAGGCATTTATATTAGTGCATGTATTTATATTGGTGACATTTTGATCTGCTACAGGTTCCCCGTTTGAGTTTTGGTTTTTTAAACATCTCTGAGCAACACAGCTCCATATTCTGATTTTTCTTAGATGACAGTAGTTCTGAAAAAGGTTCTTATTAAGCACAAAAGCAAAGTGTTGAAGCAGCTTCCCCGAAGGATGGCTTTGGTGACAAGTGCTTAGATTTTGCCTCGGTCAGACCCTTGTGTCATGAGCCTGAACTTGGACCAGAAATCCTCTGCTTGACTCTGAGAGTGCAGAGAGCTTGCTGGGTGCAAAGAGCTGCTCCAGAGAGAAAGCCCAGAGAAAAGAAAAAGTGACTTGGTGGCTTTGGAAGGATCTGGAAAATGGAAGTTTTTGGTTAATCAGGTTTTAGAAACCAAATAGAAGTCATTGATGTGGATATGGTTGAACTTCCTCCTCTCCTTGTGACCTGTTCCTGCAATCCTGTAGCTTAGATCTGAGGGTTTGCTTTATTTAACTTTGTCCAAATTGAAATAAAAAGCAGCTTACTTTAATGTATATCATGGGAGCACTGTGGATTTTTTTCCCCTCCAGGTTACTCAAAACAAGTCCTAGGCCCAGCAGTACTGAAAACTTTGGTGAAGCTGAAAGTGCAAGATTTAATGCCTTGTAACTTTAATCTGTCTCCATAATAAATTATTTATGCAGAATGTGTCAAAAACACATACGTTGCAAAGCAATAAATCTTGCTGCCGTGGTGGGTGAAGGCAGGGGAGGTCGTGCCGCTGCCCGCCGGCATCCTGAGCAAGTGGCAGAGACATCAGCTGTGATTCAGACTGTCCTCCTGGTCACATTCCTGCTTTTCCTACGGGAATGGTGCTGTTTCCCATCACAGCTGATGGGAATCTTCCAGTGGAAGCCTGCTTAGAAATACCATGATACCTATAAATACTAAAATATGTATTAAAAAACGTTAAGTACGAGGTCATCAGCTACCAGGGTATGAACAAGAAGGTCAGAAAAAACAAGGCTAATAAATATTCAAGGACCAGTTTTCACATTGATGGGGAAAGGCCTGTGGGCAGGTGTGGGGGGAGAGTCCTGCCAGGAGGCCCCAGAGCCCAGTGCAGGGAGATCTGTGGAAGAATTTCTTTGCTGAAAGGGTTCTGAGGCATTGGAAGGGGTTGCCCAGGGCAGTGGTGGAGTCCCCATCCCTGGAGGGATTGAAGAGTCGTGTAGACACAGTGCTGAGGGACATGGGTTAGTGGGGACCAGTCAGTGTTGGGTTCATGATGGGACTCGATGATCTTAAAGGGCTTTTCCAATCGAGGCCATTCTGGGATTCTGATCCTTGACTCCATCACCTGCTTACTCCACTGTCCTACAGGACAGCCAGGACTTTTTCTGCCCTCTCCATCTCATTTTTGTCCTTCTGTGAAATGGGAGATGCATCCCACACACCCCGTAGGGTAACTGGTGAGGGTGCCAGCCCCGTGTGAACCCCAGCCGAGCTCCTCCGAGCCACGTGCATCCATCATCAGGAGTGCGAGTAGCTTGCGTAGAGGTTGGTAAATATGAATCATTGCTTAAGTGCCAAAATTATAATTAAAAAGGTTCTCTCTTTTGGCTTTTGTCTCCATACTTTCCCAGTATTGTCATTTGGCAAAGCCAGGGTGTCTCTCACAATGTAATCGCCGCAGAACATTTCCTTGAAAGAGTGGCAACGCCCCGCCTCCTCCTAACACTTGCATGTGGAAAGCACCAACTGTTTTATAGGCATTACTGAATTATGCTTTTCAGTGCAAGGAGGTATTTAACTGTCTGTGCAGCTGAGACAGCTGTAGAACAGCTTCTGAGATGAAGTGACCTGCCCGAGGCTGCACGTCGGATGCTGTAGCAGAGGCAGGAGCTGCAGTCATGCCTCTTCCAGAGAGAAAATGTGAAGGCTTTTACAAGAGTTTGTGTGTGTGTGTTTTTTCTTCTCTCCCTCTTCCATAGGGGTCTGTCAGTAGGAAGAGACCTGTCTTGTCCCAGAACAGCAAGGACAAGAGGAAATGGCCTCAAATTGCACCAAGGGCAGTTGAGATTGGATGTGAGGAAGAATTTCTTTGCTGAAAGGGTTCTGAGGCATTGGAAGGGGTTGCCCAGGGCAGTGGTGGAGTCCCCATCCCTGGAGGGATTGAAGAGTCGTGTAGACACAGTGCTGAGGGACATGGGTTAGTTGGGGACTTGTCAGTGTTGGGTTCATGATTGGACTCGATGATCTTAAAGGGCTTTTCCAATCCAGGCCATTCTGTGAGCTGCATGTTTGTGCTGAGCCGTGTCCGTGCGGCACAGCCGACAGTGGCACCGCCACTCAGCTCCTGTTGTCACCGCCTCTCCGCCCGGTTTTTGGAGGGAAGCTGGGGTTGCAGGGATGCCAGGCCCGCTCCTCTCATCAGTACTGTTGGTACTTCTCAAGTGTTCAGGTCTTTATAGAGCAGCAGGGCTCTCCTGGCACCCTGTTAAAGAATGCCAGGTAATCCCTTTATGTAGTTACCGGCATTTCCCTGCCAGAGCATCCCAACCTGCACGGAGGGCGGCTGAGAAGTAGGGGAGCCTCCCTGTTAGGGACTGAATGGCAAGAAATACCTCGAGGTTTGTTTTTTAAAAGAGCAGTTGTGGAGATGCTAGAATTAGTAAATAAATAAATAAACAGAACAGACCTTTAAAATCAGTTGCAGAACATACTTTCTATTTTTGGGCAAAACTTTGAAGATCTGGAAGTTTTCCAACTGTTTCGAAATGAAACCTCAAATTAAAACGATAGCTTTTGGGAGGGTTGTTTAATTATTTTTTAATCTTTAGTACCAAGAAAATTAATCTTCTGGACAGGTGTTAAGCTTGAAGGAAGGACAGTGCATGGGCAAGTGGGACTTTCTGCCCCCTTCACACTGGAGTTTGGGGTAACATAGGCTCAGGTCTTCAGCTGGCCTAAATTAGCACGGCTCTGTTCAGGCTCCAGCTGTAGGCACATATTACGGTTCCATTGCAGCAGATCTCATTTATTACATGTTTTTAAAGCAGATCTGTGAAATGATCCAGCTTTAAAAAAATAACACTAATAAGGGTGTAGTTACATGAGCATCTTATCCCAGAGCAAAGCCAGTTTAAGAGGCTCCCAGCCTGTCCCTGACCCTGCCTTCTCCTCCCAACCCCACGGTTCATTTCCCCTCGGCTCTGCTGCTACAAATTTTTGGTGTTTGGAGGTTTGGGGTTTTTCCCCCCTTTCTTGCATTGTTTCAGTGACCAGGTTGGGCGTATGAGTGGAACGGAGCGCGCAATGCACTGCAGCAAAGGGACAGCGATGTGGGACCAGGGGAAGGGCTGGGAAGGACGCAGCAGTGGCAGTCTTTCAAACTGGTTTTGGTGCCAGAGCAGATGTTCCTGCAGCTACTGCTCAACCCAAGTGGCTTTGAAGGTTTTTATTTGAAGAGCCAGACAAGGCACACAGCAGAGCGGGCGCTCCTGGCACTGCCTGGAGCAGTGGGTGGGATCTCGCTCCCCACGAGCGATGCTGGCTGAGATTTTGGCTCCTGGAGTCAGCACCGTAGCATGGTTGCAATCAATTCCTGGACCTCTGCTGAATGGGGGCCACAGCTATTAGGTTATTAAGTAAATCATGCTCTTTTTTTTTTTTTTTGTTCCCAACAGCAGCTTGGTTTTACCAGAGCAGCGCTGGTGTTAGCGCTGGAACAGAGGAGAAGGAGTTGAGGTTTCAAGGAATCTCAGAATAGTTCACTCTACCAGGAAATTCAGTCTACCGGGATTCTGCACTATGTAGCAACGAGATCAAATGCTTTTCTAACCTATTTACTTTAAATGTATCTTGAATATTAGTAATGATGGAGTCAACAGACAGATCTTTAAAAAGCGTGGTGCCTGGTGAATGTCTGACACAATATTTAATGAGCTTAAGGTTTTTTATCCAACTGCTTTTGGTCTGTGGAATGTGTTTTCTCCTTCTTGTTTTGGCTGGATGGATCTTGTGGCTGATCTATTAAAAAAACAATTAAGTGAACAGTTGCATAAAACAACATGGTATCTTAGACCTGCACGTGGTACAGATGAGGTGGAAGCACTGAGCTTTCCTTTGCGTGTGGTGTGGTTATCAGTACCCTCCAAACAAAGCGTGCAGATATCACTCCACATCCTTTCTAAAGGAGCTGCAAAACATGATGACATGTAACAAAACCTCCCTGGGGCTGCAGTTTGGTATTGGGTGAGGAAGCAGAGGGGGCTTGGAGGTTGGCCATGGCTGCTTGGGTGATACAGGGAGCTCCTGGCCCTGGGGACGTGGCGGGTGAGTCCCACCTCTGCAGTGCACTGCTGGCAGCAGTGCCCTGGTGTGGGTTTGCTCGTCTGCTGCTTTCTGGGAGCAAGATGCATTACTCACTCCTCTTATTCCTTTATACATTATACAGAGTAGAGACAAAAATCAGATATAAACACAGAGTCCATCAATCATTACTAACCCAGAAGATAGACCGTGATAGTAAATCTTCCTTTTTCTTCTTCTTCTTCCTGGTCTTTATGTACAGCAGTACAAGATGGTGTAGCAACACAAGGTCCTGGTGTGAGCTGGGCTAGAGCTGGTTCTGTTCAGCAGCTGGAACAGTGCTGAGGTTTGGGTTCAGCTGGGATTTGTTAGGAGAGAAACGATGAGAACATCCCCATGTTGGCATTTGTGTCCCTGGCACTGAAGGACTTTGTGTTTGTCCCTCTGCAAGCGCAAGATCTCAGGGGTGAGGAATATTGCCATGGATCAGCTCCATGGGCACTGGGCTCTGCCAAGGGGCTGTTCCATCTCCTGTCCCCCATGGGCAGGAGATCCATGAGGGGCTCTTCCTCTCTGGCTCTTGCTCGGGCTCTCGCTCTCCCGGGATTGCGGTTTCGGTTCAGGATTGTCGCTCCTCTGGGATCGTTCTCTTGGAACGGGCCGGGCTGGGTCGGCGGGTGCTGAGCAATGGCACTGGGCATCACTTATTTGCATATTTTATTCCTATTATTATCATCATTATTATTATTTTAATATCATTATTATTTTGAGTTTTATTTTATTTCCAATATTAAATTGTTCTTCTCTCACCCTACGAGTCTCCTTACCCTTGCCCCCCAGTTCTCTCTCCTGTCTCCTGGGGAGGGAAGTGAGTGAGCGGCTGGCTTTGGCTGCCAGCCCAGTGCTCACCCGGTGAAACCACCACCCACAAGAAGGATGAAGTTGCTCAGATGCACAACGGAGCATAAAACCAACTGTCTGTACAGTCATCGTGCCTTGGCAGCGGTGTACCTGTCTGCTGCACCCCTGTGCGTGGCTGAGAGCGGGCTGCCCCTCTCCTGGGATCACAGGGTGGTCACTGGAGCGCTCAGGATGTGACCAAAGGGGACTGTGAGACAAAGCCTAGCAATTCTGGTTTAGCTGAATCAGGACTGAAGTGTTTAACCACACACCCAGGTGGAGGCAATGCCCAAAATAGACCCCTAAAGTACAGATTGGCACCAGCGGCTTTGCCATTTGGATTTCTTTTAGTAATAATTTTTGTAGCAGTGCCAAGGAAATGATGGTGGTAAGAGGCGCTTGTTTATGTTTAGTGGTTATTAGTGTCATTTCTTTTTTGATTAACCTTTTGTGTACTGCAGCTGTTCACTGCTATGATTCAAGAATTTATGACAAAGACCCTCTAACACAGGGATTTGAGCTTGTGAGATTGTGCGGGGCGTGCAGAGGTTGTTACAGGAGCATTCAATGGTTTCCCTTCCTCCTGTAGTTCTGTTGATTCCAGTTATACAATCATAAAATTCATCTTAGAACATTAACACATGCAAACATGTAGCCACATCCTCATTGTGTAGCCTAATTTAAATCCTTGGATAAAGGACTTAATTTTTATCAATTCACAGGCATGGAAGTGACAAGCCCGTTTATAACTATCAGTGATAGAGAGCAGCAGCTCCAAAAAAGCCATGGGATCTTGGAATCTGCACTGAGAAACTTTTCCATAAATGCCAGGAATAACATTATATTTGAATATTTAACCCTTACCCAGGCAATTTGAGGACTGGAAACCATATGTGCTTTTCATAATGGGAGCCAAGATGACCCTACATAAAGATAAATATAACTACATAAAAGCATTCAGGAAGGATGGTGTTGTGGTTAAGAGCTGGGCAAGGACTGGGAAGCTCGAAGGTCTAATCCCAGCTCAGCCACAGGCTTCTTGGGTGATCCTGGGCATGTAACTTAATCTCTGTGTGTTTCAGTTTTTCCATTTGTGAGTGAGAGATAATAATACCGCCCTGCAGCCGTGCCTGCAGAATGAACACGTTGCTGCTTGGGAGGTGTGGGCTTGGAGATGCTGCTGGTGACCACCAGGATAAGTCTCAGCCAAGTGCTCTGCTGAGGGTACGTGTTGCACCGCTGTCAGTCACTTCTATTTTTGGCAAAAATGTTTTACCTTTCCTTCTCTAAAGGCTGGTTGAATAAACTCCTGCCTTAATAAGACGGCGTGTCAGACCAGGGGAGCACACCTGAAGCCTTGTCTGGGAAGTCGTAGCACTGGCAAATGTGCATTGTTTGAGCTTTATTTAAATTTAAAAGCAATGAGGGGGGAAAAAGGAGAAAAGGGAAACCTGCAGTAGATGAGACCATCTGGTTTTGTTTGAGTGCTACCTAAGTAACTTGTGTTTATTGGTTATAGACTGGTGTTTTCTTTATACGGTCTCTGGCCAGGTAGCTGTTGTTAGGCTTATGACTTGGCATTCACTCCTGCCCTTTGTGAGTCTGCTCAGGAGGTATAAATCCTGATCCTCTGGCTATTCTTTGAAAAGTTGAGATGTTTCAAAGAAACCATCAAGACGGAGACTTTTCTTCATTGGACACTGAGAATTTCCACTCATAGCCTGTTGCTCCCTTGGGAATATCATTTCATCACTGTGAGAGCCAAGGCGATCGAGCTGATGGCACACGGGAGAGGCAGCTGGTACGATGGTTGGTGTGAGGAGGAATCATGTTCCTGAGAGAAGATCTCTGCTGAGGTGCTGTCCCTGCTCTGGAAAGCCGGTAAAAGCCTGCTGAGGGCCGAGCAGCCGGCCCCAGGCTCATGCACAGGCTGGGCTGCGTAAGGTGCAGGGGAGCGTAATCGCCCATTGTTTGGAAGGAAGAGTTTTGATGTAATTATACCCTTCAGCCATTGCCACACTTTCCTCTCTTTCATCTTCAGGCAGGTCCACACGTTCAGATGTGAAGCTGGAAATGAAACACATCTGGATATCCAAAAATGACAACAGACTTTTATTTGCTATTTTTGGTATACAACAAAAGCTTTGTATCTTGCTAATTGAACATATGGGCTCTCAGTTGCTTTTTTTCCCCTGCTAAACTCCACTTTTCCATGTGTCATCATATGATTCCAACATTTGATCTGTCGAGTCCATCTTGGCCATGTGTTTGTTGTAATCTGCTACACATGTCGGCTTGTTTTCGTGTGCGTCCTGACCTCCAGCGAGAGCTGCAGTTGTTTCCATCATGGATAGTGTTGAGGAGTTACACATCCTTTTTATCAGTGTATTTGGCCACCGGCAGCTCCTCACAGCACGGAGCAGGGATCCTGCCAAACCTCTGAAAGCTCCGTGTTTAGGGTAGCTGAATCTCTTTGTGTTGTGATAGCAGATGCTGGGGGGGGTTTTTCAGTGTGACAGAAGTAGAAGGAAAAACTTCCAAAAAATAGAAGATACCCACATAAATAAAATCCAGTGTGTCGCTGAGGGTCAATGTTAGCTAATTAGATTTGGAGCATAAGGAAGGGATGGAGGTGGATGGTTGGTTGATGGTCACCAGGCAGACTTGTGCATGTTGTGGTGGGGTCGGCATCACGGTGGCCAGCGTGGAAAAGCAGCGTTTGCTTGTGCAGAAGGCAGCGTGCTCTTTGGAGTCTGCAGCAGAATGGTCTGCAGGATGACAAGAGAAAAATGCCCTATCTGGAGTGGAGAAGTGAGCCCCTCGGAGCAGGCTGTGCCATAACTACCCACTGGGAACTTGACCCCACCATACAGACGTTCGTGAGACTCGTCTCGTTACGAATACAGGACCTCTTGATTAGCATGAAAGATTCGTCATCAGAATTTTTTAGTGCCTGTGGGGGATCCATTTACTTATTTCCAACTACAGCTCTAAATTGTTCCCATTCTTCATCATGGTTTCATTAACTAAAAACTTAGAGTAACTGTTTGAGGCACTCACCACAACAAAAAAGCAGGTGACAATGATCAAACCGTACGGCACAGAGCAGGGACCGCTGGTGCTTTAGGGTATGAATGTGGTTGGAGACAACCCCATCACAGGTTCCTGGGCGCTGAAATGACGTATTACCTGTACGCTCTCAAAGAGCTGGGCACTGCTGCATATTGTTCCCCAGGATAAATGACAAATCAAAGCAAAAATAAAAGGGGTAACTGTGGATTTAACTGCCTGCACCCACATGCACACATAGCCCCGTCCTGCGCATCCACGTCGTGTTACAGCTGTGCCAGTGGTCACCTTTCTCACCGTAAATATTGGGCCAATTTCATCACATTTGGTTTCTGTTTATCAACACAGCGCTTAAGCAATGGGATTTTAGTTGCAATAAGGGAAAGAGTCCATTGCTGTCTAGCCCCAAGGTGAGGGAATGAGAAGCAGTGTGCAGCGTGGCGTGGCTGGAGGTTTTCCTCTCTCCGTGTCGCAACACCCGCCTGACTGCACCAAAAATCAAATATTTGTACTTGAAGACAGAGCTGAGGCAATTTCCACCAGGAATATGCCATCTCTCACCAGTTGAAAAATATTATACATGCATCATGCTGTTATTCTGTTCAGTTCTTGACACACACTGCCGAGCAGTTTTGTCTTCAACTCCCTTTTTAGCAAGAGCATCACGTGCAACAAATCTGAGATGGCACTCAAGGACTTCCCAATCAACTGAAGAATGAACTCTGAAGTTGTATTTAACAAAACAGACTTACAATTATTATTCATAAAGGCACATGTTATGGCTGCAGTTGTTTCACTTCTTTCTTTTACAACCCTATAAATTGTATACAGAACATAAAGGCTTTACTTCTTAAATAAATGTTTTGCAGCCGCCATAAATTATCTTTCTTGCATTCATAATGAAAAAAAAAATCACTGTTTGATGTTTTATATCCTCTTCCCTAAAATGTAAAATATGGTAGTTGGAGCCAGATTTTATCTCATTTGAAAATAAAAGAAGGTTCATTTCCTACTAATTTTTTTCAGTCTTAGGTTTGGAGTTCCCATGAAATGTTGCCCAATCTGCAAAGCAGCGTTGCAATAGACTCTGCTTTATCTGAGGGTTTGTGCTTGAGTTGTACCAACGTTAATAGTCATCATGACATGAGTTATGAACACAACCTGAATCTCTCTTATTTTCTTTTAATCCCTAATGTTGGTTATATTTCATCTTTCTACGCACCCCGAATCGCTGGCTGGATATGGGATTGTTGAACTTTTCTCTCTACGCCAGCCCTACGAGGACCCTGCCCCAGCATTGCTGTCCTGGAAGCAGGCCTTGCTAAACTCCCTGCTCACTGGTTTGCAAAGCAAACTTCAGCCTTGTACTATTTACCTTGGCAAGTGCCCGACCAGATTGATGATCTGTAAAGTGGATTTGTTATTTGGCTGTTTGCTTTGGCAGCTCTTGAAAGCAGTTTGCTGATTACAGTCCCAGATGTCATTGCATACATTACTGTTCACTATAAGTTTCTTTTAAAGTTTTAATTTCAGCTGCAAATACTATTAAGCTTTTTGCACCTTTCTGTCTTTAACTCATGGATATTAAATATCAAGAGCAGACAGCCTTGATTTCCTTAGATTTTCCTCTTATTGTCTTTGTTGGTCTCCTCCAGGCATCTCTGTAGGGCCAGCAGCTGGGACGGGGCTGTGCCTGTCCTTGCCATGGGCAGTTGCAAGTTGCTCACATGCACAATTTTCTAATTGTAAATAACCTGGAAAATTGATGTAGCATTTTTGTAAATTATCAGGTTTAAAATGACCAAATGCTCAAGTCAGTGGAGTTGAGAACATCAGGAGTAACGTTAACTAAAACCACCCTCTGCCCCATTTGTGTTAGTGTAGACACAAAAGGAACGTGCGTCTTCGGAGGTGTTTTTTCTGGGTTGTATCCATCTCCTTTAACTGTTATCATGGTTTGTAAAGGCTCTCAAACCCGATAAGCAATTTGGCAAATCAATAGGCTCAAAATCAATTTGTTTCTGATGTTGGGTAATCCTGAGTTTGGCTCTGGTGCCAGCAGTGCCTCTGTGTGCTGCTCCCGATGCTCTGCTCCCAGCCCCACACACATGTGGCCGTTCGGGTTGGGGTCAAGGAATACCTGGATATTTTATTTCCCTGATGCCTTGAAGTACATTTGCCCTTCTAAAGTCCAATGCCAGGTATAGAAAAAGCTCATCTGGGTGTTTGCTGCTCACCTCCCGCCAGCGTGGCAGAGCTGCCTTGGGAGCAGAGTGGGTGCCCAGCACCATCCAGCGTGGATGGACCATTGCTGGGTCCTGGGTTTGAGCAATTAAACTGTCCTTCCTGGACAGGAGCTTTTTTATTATTTTTTTTCCCTCAGTGGGGGTACTTTCAGCTTTGAAAAATTCAAGTTGAAGAAGTTAATTCACTTTAAGTAAGTTTACTTTTTGAGGGGAGGATATCACTGTAGTATTTTTGGCCACTGCTTGAAAATTCCTCTAACCCTTTACTATAATAAGCAAATTGAGCAGATTAAAGACACATTATACTGCCAAATGGTTTTTCTACCCAGGGTGACATATATATATATTTATTTATTTTTTCTGTGGAAAAGGTTGTGGGGGTTTTTGTGAGCTGCTCTGCTTTTTTTAGCGCTTCCTGTTTTATTGTGTTTGAAGTGTCTTTGTGGTGACCTGTTGGGGTAAGATTCTTCCATATGGAAGTGTTTCTTCAACTTTTAATCATTTTGTTTTTTAAAAAAAAAGATTTTAAATCCGATTTGCAGATGTCTCTGGTTTTGTTCGCAGAGAGCTCGTCCAGCTCACTCCAGTGTCACAGAAATGTGAGTCATGATGAATTGTTTATACACAATGTGAAGATGACATCCATGTATTTGCATTCTTAATTAAGTTAGATACCTTCTTTGAAATCTGTTTAAAATATCTGTAGAAAAACATTTGTTTGTGGTTCAATTTATTTTTCTCTTCAGAAAACTGTATTCCTTTAAAGATTTGGGGTGCAATCCTGCCTTCACTGCATGCCTTGGCAAAACTCCTGTTGGTTTTGGTGGAACTGAGATTTCATCAGTAGACTCTGACTCTGTTGTAGGCATCTCTGAAGTCAAGTGATGTTGAGATAACGAGCAATTTTGTCCTTTGCCTATTCTTGGAGAAAATCTTGCTGGGATTTTATGTAGGGTCAAAAAAAGTTACAAGTTTATTTTTAAGTCTACAAGACAAAATTCTTCATTAATGTACAACAGAATGCTTTTTCCCTGCACTTATATTGGACTTGCTGGGTCATAACTGAGACCAGAATTGGGACCACTGTATTTGCATTATAGCTGCGTCCTGTTTCCTATTAGTTTTGACACTAACATCTGAATTTCAGATTTCTTCTTGTTTAGGTTTAACTGCCCAATCAGTACATACAACAGACATCTCAGGACCTCTGTAGTTATCTGGCTTGCAGAGGGTGCAAGGGCAGAACTTGGCATCTGTGTGACTGGTGCTGGAGCAGCCCCTGTGTTTGAGTTGGTAGTTGAGTAGAAGTATGTCCTGGAACTGTCGATCCGGCATCTCCAGACTTTCCCTCTGCACTGTATCTTCAATGTTTTAACCATAAGAAAACTGCCTTTGACAGTGTTTTTGAGCCCACATGTGAATACCACATGTTGAGGTCTCATGTCTGCAGTTTCACTCCTAATTAAGTGTAGATGTAAGTACTGGATATCTTATAAGGTCTTTGGCTCTCTGCAGTTCACCACAAGCATCTAATTTCCACTTCCTTTGTCTTGGACCTATTATTTATATGAGAAGGGTAGGTGGACTCGGTGGTTACAAGTCTGTTGGATTATTATGTTTCTGTAGCTGTCATCCTGTCAAAGGTCCTGCAGAAGTTTGCTGGTTTATTCTGGGTAAAATCTCTTCCTGTGCCAAAGGCGAGCTCAAGGTCTGTGCACCACTTAAGTCTTACTAAGCCCTGAAAATGGGTCTTAAATAGTATATTGGCCTTTTGCCTGCTCTCAGCATGGAGGTGAACTTCATTCTTTATGAACAGTGAGGTTTCCAGTTCTGCTTTGGCTGTTGATCTTCACTGCTATGAGTACTAGGGTGGAGTCTTTAAACCTGCCTAAAACTTTGGATGCTACAGCCCACAGAAGCTAAGACCTCACAGGCTTTCTGACCTAACAGCAGGGTGGTTTGAAAAACGGCAGCTTTTTGATGTAGGTAGGCACAGCACTCATCTGGTTTGGATTTTTGAGGTGTTCTAAAGTCATATTGTTAGCTACAGGGGGTCTTTTGTGAGCAGTGATATGCACTGACCTGCTACTGAGACCTCAGAGCGTTCTTAGATATTTATTTTTGGAAAACTGTAGTCAAGTAGCTCTGTTGTCTCATGCCTGTTTTACAGGTGGAGGAACTAAGGCATAAGATAGACAAATGACTTCACTGGGCTGGTCAAAGAGGTATCAATATGACTTAGACATAAAGCTGGGGAGTTATTTTACTGTTTCCGTTTGCTCTAGTTTCAGTGGTCTACAGATTGTGTTGGAAACAATCTCAGCAAGGAAATCCTTGCAGCCCTATTTGCATCAACCCAAAGATCATGCTGATGGGACCTCTTTAGGTGAGGCTTTCCCTTATATCCTGCCTGATGAACTCACACGTTTAGATATGGGCCTGGAGTTGGGACTGACTTTCAAAGTGGATGTGAGAAAGATTGAATTGTGCACTTGAAGGTCTTTATCATCTCTGGACCTTCTTTCTGCTGCGCCCTGGCAGGGCTTCAGGGTCTCTGGAGAAAAGGTGCTTTCAGCTCAGTGGCAACTCTCCAGTTTAAATATTTCACCAAAACACCTCTGACATATCCCCCTTCCTCGGTAGTTTCCGAACGGTGTCCAACTAGATGAAAATTAGCCAGTGTCTTAGTTTGTAGAGCTACAAAGGTCAAATGTCTTGGAGAAACAAGGTGCTAAGATGCTAATTCTCCACCTTGGAACAAGAAGGCAGTTCTCTGCTCGATTAAGCAGAAAATGCAGGTGGTCTTAAACATCTCTAATTTTGCCTCCTGTTTTGAATGCAATTGAACAAAATCCGCTGTAATTGCAGAGAAGATACCCAGCTTCCATTGCAGCCCCAGGTCCTGCCCCAAGGTCAGTTATGAAGCAAACAGCTTGGGGAGGGAGCCCCTGTGAGAGCACAGGCGTGCTAGCAGAGGTCCTGGGCTGGTCCCCAATGCAGGACATGCAGGAAGCTTGTCCTGAACTTCTGTTCTCACACTGCACCTCCTACACTTCTCCTCTTGGAATCTTGTTTTCCACTTTTTGGAGATTTGTGAAACATCTGCTTTGGAGGGGTCCCAATTTTTTTCACAGCAAGAGAAGAATTGCTCTTTGCATTGTAAAAAGCCTCACGGAAAAGTACGCTCCTTCTTTATAATGGTCTTGCCTGGCACAACTCAGTAATCCCCATTTCTCATCACTTTGCAGTGTACTTTTATAGGATATAAAAATGGTGTTATGATCCATGTTCCCAAACTTTGCCTCAGCTAGCAAGAACATCAATAAACACAGCCTGATAGACACCAGAGCTGCAGCACTGTTCCCCTCGGTGCTCTGAACGTGCCCTACCGTACCTTTGAATCCATTCTCCATACATGAAACCACTCGTGCCTCTGTTGACCTTTTAATGTGTGAAAGGTAATACTTGTGTGCTTAGGAAAAATTACTTCTCCCAGGATACACTTCCAATCTGGTTGCTTCAGAATGTTTTCTTTACTTCATCTCATGTCCCACTTCTTTTTTTCCTCTTTCCTTGATTTAAATTAATCTGCAGCTAGGCAGGTCGGTGTACCTGGAACTGGCAACAGCTTTTACTTCCTTTCTCCCCCTTTCCTTTCTCTTTTCCCTCTCTAAAATTCTTATTGTTATTTCTTTGGTTCACAACTGAGATGATGGGTTGATGTTTGAACAGTTACACACTCTGTTCCAGGAAAGTCTGTCTTTGTTCCAAGGCTTCCAGCGCAGAGGCTCCTTCCACCTTGATCTTTCAGCAGAGCACTAAAACATTTGGCAAAGTTTGTGTCACATTTTTTTGCTGCTGTCCAGGGGTTTTTTTTAGAGATTCCCTTTGGACAGCTTCCACCTTTGAGCTTGCCCACTGTAGGGAATATTGTATTTACTCAGCCCCATCGTCAGGACTGGTGCATCACTCTTGTATCTTCATTAACCGGTACCTGACACCCGCTTGCTCACCTCCTTGGATTTGCTTCTCTCAGGTTTTAGAAGCAAGTTTTCCTTCTCGATGCTTTGTGCCAAACCTACTTGTAGATGGTTTTGTGCTGATGGGAAGATCGTTAGGACACAAGGCTGGGACAGGGTTTGCTCCAAGGGACTCACAGATCATCATGCTGCTGACAAAGGGGAGGTGGCTCGACAATCCCCTCTGCAAAACGTCAGCGGTTTGACTCCTAATTTTAGGCTGGGGAAGGTGTAGGATCAACTTCTACCTGAGTTATAGGGTTCTCCCTAATAATCAGATTTCTTTTCCATATTAAATTCCCCAGAAACTTGTGATTAGCCCCACTTCTGCGAGCTCACAGCGGCTTAATTCTACTGTAAAACTGTCAGCAGTGATTTTCTTGTTTTAAGCAGGGTTTTGGTCCTTGTACAGAACTACTTCTTGCTAAATTCCTTTTCAACCAAACACACTTGTCCTTTCCCAGCCATTAAAGACAATAAACTCCATCTTTGGATTTTTACATGCTGAACTTGGTTTATAATGATAGATACTTGTTTATAACACACTGAAGATTTTTTTGTTAGCTTTCTGGCATAAAAACTGGAATCTTCTCATTTGATTCGTAGTTATTAGGAGCAGGTTTATCCTTTTAAATATGTACAAGCCATTATTTCAGTGGCATATTTATTGTCCACGAGAATGGTAGTCTGCAGCTCTCAGAATCCGTCTTGCCTTGGCAAGCAGCGCGGTTATGATCATCAAACTACTCACGTGGACTAAAGCTAGTTCCACGGGAGGGTTTAGGTATGGCAACCCAGAAGGTCATGGTACCAGGTTTAGATGCTGGGATCTCTGGGAAGAGATGGATTTTTCCTTCCCTGGCTGGCAGGGCTGTGCCTAACAGGGCAGCTCTGTCTCTTCCATCATCCCAGGTGTGCTGGGAAGGGGCCAAGGGTTGGGAAAACTAAGACAGTTCTTCCTGGATCCAGAGAAATCTGCCAGAGAGGGGTCAGGCAAGGATTTGGAACATCATCATTTGGACTCCAGACACCAAAGTTTCTCCTTCATCCCACTTTGTGTACATGATCCCTTTGGGCTTTGGGTGGCTTCTGATTGAATGGTTAATCCCGAATTACATTATAATTTGCATTCATATTTGCATGTCCTTGCCATCAGTGCTCCACAATGGGTTTTATTGAAGGAAGAAAAAAGAAAATTGACTATAAAAATCCAGTTCTTGTGCTTCCAAGTTAGAGCAGGCTGCGTTTCATAAATTAACAGCACAACATGAAGTATCAGGCTTCCCTCTTACCCTTGATTTTATTGGCATTTGGGTTGATGGACCCACTTTCTGTCCTTCTCTGCTTTAGTGGGCAAATGGTCATCTGCCATTTATTGAGAAACCTGTACGTAGTGAGCGTTCTTGTAGGCAGTGATCTGATGGGAGAGGACAGAGAAATTCTAAGGACATTAGTAAGAAATATTTTAATTTTCATTTTTTCCTGTAAGAATAAAGCCCAATAGGGACACCCTTCTGGTCACCTCTTCTGATTTCTGTAGCACGAGGTCGGAGTGCCATTGTCAAGTAAAAAAATGGCAGTTATTCAGGCACCAAAACATCCTTGTAGGATGTTTTTTAAGGAGTTCTTGCTTATTCCTGAGAGCTTGGCCTTGAGCTGTAAGGGATGAGCCATCTCTGCAGAACTCCTGTTTGCAGTTGGAGTTGTTACTGCCAATTGCCAAGTGCAAACACGAGGCACGTCGAAGGGTAACTCTGCTGCCCTTTGCATGCAGTCTGTGCCGAGGATGAGAGTGAGATGAGTTAAATGACCGAAAGCCTTAGGCTAGGACGTGCCACTTGCAATAATTTTTGCACTCCATCATCTCACCTTGCAATGTCGCTCTGCCTTATCCAGCCACCAGATGTCTGATGGATAATATAAGTGACAAGGGCAAAACCTCCTCAATGTATGCAGAGGAAAACTTCAGACAGCCAGGACGGGTCTGCTGGCTCCCGAGCAGCTGGGTCCTGCCTGGCTGGAGTGAAATCCCTCCCTTGGACAGGCTTTGGAAGGAGATCAGACCTTGGTATTGCGAGTCACCAAGTGCTCTGGCCCCGCTCCAGCACCACACTTAAGCACACGCTTAACTTTCAGCATATATATATATATATACACACACACACCATTGAAGTAGCTGTGGCTATTTGCATGCTTAAAATTAAGTATATGCTTAAGCTGGCTTGGGACCAGAGCTTTCAGTGCCTTGTAGGTTCAGTCCTTGCTGGAGCTTAGATAACTAGCTCGTGCAACTTGGCACATGCTTTTAATGAATTCAGAATTGGGCCAAAAGAATTTATCTTCCCAGACTTGGAAGGCTTACAAGGAAACAAGTTTAAGGATTTTTTGAATTTTTTTTATTTTCTAAACATAAAACTTCACATTTCTCTGTAGTCCTTAAAGAAATGCATTTTCCTAGTGTTCTTGGAGGGATCTAGAGACTTGGAGTGAGCAATTTCCAAAATGTCCAGAGCTGATGGAAAGGTATCTGGGAGCTGCTGCCTGGCCAGGGCAGGACCTGGTGGTTCTGGAGGTCCCATCTGTGTTTTTGTACCTTCTAGGACGATGTGGCATTGCACTGGGGTGGCCTCAGACACAAGATTTCTTTCTAGGCAGCCCTGGCACAGGCTTGCCCAGTGACTTTGAGTGAGTTCCTTAAACCTGGATGTTCCAGCTCTTCTCTGGTGCAAGCAATAAAACTCTATGTCAGCCCTGATAACTCATTTTGCCTCGGCTAAGGATTTGGCCCAGTAGCTATGTTTGGAATCTCTCCTCCATTCCTTGATCTTGGTTGCTCAATTAATAAATAGTAAAAATAAGTTTCCAAACCAGTTCCTGATGTTAATGGTGCCATGTCCTTAGAGCAGCCCCTCAGCTGCCCTGAACACAAACACGTCCATCACTCTGGTTTAATAACCTGAGTCCATCTCGTGCTGGTTGTGAAATACATTACAATACTGGTAGGGAAGTTGTGATTACAGCAGGCTGTGCACGTGGTGTTAGATATAACCCTAATAAATGGAAAGTTAACACAGTGAGATTGCTACAGAAAGTGTCAGAAGAAGGTTATTGCTCTTCTGTTATTCCTGCAGCACAGGAAAGACAGGGACCTGTTGGAGCAGGTCCAGAGGAGGCCACAGAAATGATCAGAGGGATGGAACAGCTCTGCTCGAGGACAGGCTGAGAGAGTTGGGGTTCTTCAGCCTGGAAAAGAGAAGGCTCTGGGGAGACCTTGTTGCATCTTTCAGTATTTTAAGGGGGTCTCTAAGAAAGATGAGGACAGACTTTTTAGCAGGGCCTGTAGCAATAGGACAAGGGGTGATGGTTTTAAACTACAAGAGAGGAGATTCAGACTGGATGTAACAAAGAAATTCTTTACATTGAGAGTGGTGAAACCCTGACCCAGGTTGCCCAGAGAGATGGTAGAAGCCCCATCCCTGGAAGCATTCCAGGTCAGGTTGGACGGGGCTGTGAGCAACCTGATGTGGTTGAAGATGTCCCTGCTCACTGCAGGGGGGTTGGAGTAGATGACCTTGAAAGGTCCCTTCCAACCCAAACCATTCCATGATTGTAAGGAAAAGCCGGTTACAGCACAGGTGTATGGCAAGGAGTTACATCACCAGCATGGAAACCCCTGCTCTAAACGACTCAAACTAATTTGTAGGAAGCCATTTCAGACTGTAGATGCCTGGTGCTTGCAGGGGCTGCCAGCAGCATTGCAGCTTTGGGTGGTGGACAGCGGGCAGAGCTGCGAGGCGGCAGGCAGGGGCAGAGCCTGGGCACTGCCAGGAACGTGCGACCAGCAGGAGAGGAGAACTGAGCCTCTGAGCTCCTCCAAGCACCCAGCGAGGGCCTGTGTTTGTGAGGGAGGTTTATTTATCCTGTGTACAAGCAGTTGTTAGACAGTAGCTTGGAACTGACGCGTACATTATCTCATAGTGAGGTAAGAGAAATAAATTACAAGCTAGAGGCCCTGGCTGGGGTTAGTGATGCACCTTAGGAAAATATTTTGGTTTGTGTTTATATGTCAGCTGGGTTGTGAAATGGTTTGTCTGGAAAAGGTGATACAAGACCAGAGAAATATTTGCTCTTATAGTGCAAAAAAATATTTGTTTCATTCTTAACTGGTTGCTAGTGATATAAACCAAATTTCACGTTTCCGGAGCTTCAATGGCTGCTCGGCCGCTTTCCTACTGATTGTCTTCTGCAAACTTTCTCCTAGGCCATAAGAAACTGCCCCTTTATCTCCCCTTGTCTGTAAACATTAACTCTGTGTGCATAATACCTAGTAAAAAAATGACCCAAAGCCCAGCAGAAGTCTTTGTCTCTGGTAGAGTAGGTCTGCAGAGTGGGAGGATGTTGAGGATGCCTGGGCAGGGTTTCTGCTGGACCACATCCATCCCTGCTCTGCAGCTCCAGCCAGGTGGGTCTGTGGTGGGGAAGATCTTCATCCCTCCTCTGCAGTGAGTCTAAGATACAATATCCCCACCATTCAGCTGCAGAGGAGCCGTACCCACGATGAACTTGGCCTTTCCAAGCATTACACTCTCTGTTTCTATTACACAAGAAAGAGTCTCCTATTACAATTGGAGTGATATATTAGTGTATAGCAGAGTTCCAATGTTTTTTCAACGCTAAGATTTTTTTAATTCAAACGAAACAATCAGAATTAAATTCCTTGGCTCAGGCAGTTACCACTAATTCTCAAGCAAGATGACAAATCCACACTTGTGTCTCAAAGTGTAACATAAGATCTTAGTTATCCAGAAAAACCTCATGAGTTGTCAGATCTTTCCTTACTTGTGGGTAAATATGAGCCTTTTATAATCCATTATATATGTCCTTTGTATGTGTGTGTGTATATATATATATGTGTGCATTTGCACATGCCATGGGATTGATAATAAGCAAGATAAATCTTGCTGTTTTCTTAAGGGAAGTAATATATTATTCAAGTTCCTCCAGTGGAATTGGCATATTTCTGCCTGGAAGAACGAGCTCTCTAAGGCAGGGTATGCCTGCAAACCTCTGCCAGAGTTCAGAAATGACTTGGCATATAAACAAATAAGCAAATAAGCATCATTATGTAGCGTCACAGAAATACCAGATGTATCCTTCCCGCATCTGACACGGCTTTTCCCAGCGAAGCCCATACAAAGGCTTCAGCATCATAAAGTCGCAGCTTTTATACAGATGAGAAGTAAAACAAAATAAGGACTCGACTAGAAAAGCCTCCACTGAGATTTAATGGGATTCATTCTGTGTTTAAATTTCCTAGGCATTGTTGAAAATCTCAATAATCATCTTACTGTAGGCTTAACTAAGTCGTAGATCTTCAGAGAGTGGGAAATTTTACTAGGAGAGAAAAAAAGAAGTGACTGGATTTTCTAATTTTAACCAGGACTGAGAATTATAAGTATGTGAATACCACAAGAAAACTTTTCCAACCTTGCAAAAACAAGATCTTTTGTGAATCCTTTTTTAATGAAATTTCCAGACCTGGAGGTTGAAAGAACATCAGGTGAAGCTGGTTTTTTCCCTGCTGTGCAGAATCATACCTGGTAACGCGCATCCCCCCCGCCTTGTGCAGACTCTCTGTTCTTCAGGACACCCGACTTTATGTTGGGATTAAATGTAAAGAAATGTTAATCTCTGAGGGGGCTTGGGGCAGATCATAGCATTCCTGATTTTTTCCAGGCCTTCTGATTCTGTAAAGAGTTAAAATATGCAAGAATCTTGCTATTCAAGGGAGGAAAACATTTTTTCCTTAGAAATTAATTTTATTACAAAGGGATATGTTGTTTTTAAAATCATAATAGCATCCAGTTATACTGTAGTTTCCATCTCTTTTTGCTTTTAGACTGCTAAATAAATTACATCCAGTATTGCAAAAGGAATATGAATACACTTATTTTTGATGTGCTGTGTTCCTTGGGCTGTAGATGAGTCGCACCTTCCCCCTCGGTGCCTGCAGCACCCAGCAGCCGCCCGTGCTCACCCCCAGCCCCTGCTTTCCTCTTCCCAGCAAGATGACAAAGTCCTGCGCCTCTGCTACTGCGAAACCACGGCGTAAATTTCCCCAAACGCAGATTTTTGGCATTTTATCTTTTAAAGTCTTGCTTTGGATGGATGTCACATCCTGCCTCTGCTTTTTAAAGCATCCCATCTCTCTCCCGTGTCCTTTTGCTAACCTCCACGCCTTGGCCAGGGCTGCAGGAGCCCTCAACGATGCTCGGGGGGCTTTGGGGGGCTCTGTTCAGTTTTGACCAACCCCAGGGCTTGGTGGTGACACTCAGGTCCCTCATTTGGTGGCCAGGTGTATTTCTGGTGTGGAACTGCAGTTTGGATGGCATGCAGGAGTCGCAGGGATCATTCGAGGCAAAGGCAGAGTTTAATAAATACACTTAATCATTTATGTTTTGACCTTAACCCAGACTCGTACTCAGACACAGAGAGCAGAGAGCTGCAAACGTACTTTGTCAAGGCTCCTTTGGCTGATGCCGTGGTAAAACAGGGCAGGCTTGCTCTGAGGAAAGGCAGATCCTTCAGAAAGGAGAGTAAAAGGTCAGAACTAATCCAAAAGGACAAGCAGTGTATGTCTGTGTGTATATTGGGTTTCACATATGAAATCCAGTCATGATAAATCTGATGGCTTTAGAAACATCTACTTTGATTAATGAAAACATAGTTCCCATAGACCATGGGTTTCATACTTCAAAGTTCTCCTGGATTTAGGACCTTAGGTTTAGCTTATTCCTATAACATGCAGGAAACTATTTTTAAATGAATAAGGGAGTTTAAAAAAAAAAAAAGGCAAATGTTTCAACATCAGTGGTACAGATAGACTGGATAATAAGGAGCAAAATTAACAAACAGCAGACATTTTATTATGCATTTTACAATAATGTTTACATTCTTTCCTCTATATTTGTTTTTCCTTGAAAAGATTTATGTATTTATAAAAATATCTCACTGCTCCAGCTCTGAAAATTGCAGCCTCGCTTGCATTTGAAAGCCTCCACCATGGCTGTGATCGCTGGCTATGTTCCTAATCATCCCAAATGCCTCTCCTGAGCCCGTGGTTAACCCTTTGTGCAGGACTGGAGGAGCGTTTGTTGGGGCAGTGGGGAGGAGGAGGAGGAGGATGAGATGTTCCCATGGCACTGCTATGATCCTGAACGTTGCCATCCATCACCTTGGCCAGTGTCCTGAGCAGGGCAGCAGGAACATGTGGCCGATGCCACATCGGATGTGGGCAGTGGCTGGGCAACCTCCTGCCCAACCATCTGCCTTCATCCCGGCAGAGCTGCTGGCCACGGGGGCTCCCAGGCCCACCCCACCACTGGCGTTCCTCCTCCCAGCAGCTGCATGTTTGCTTAAAACTCATTTAGAAATAATGACAGAGGAATAAACAGTATTTTTGTTTACAAGTCCGTAATGCGCCGAGGAGGGACGGGGGAACCTCTCAGCCCAGAGTTCAAAGGGATTTGAAAGTGTTGGTTGCCTGTGGGACTGGGCACCCCGACTGAAGTCTCCATTAATTAAATGCACTCCCAGGATGCAGAGCTGGTGAGTAATGTCCTGTTTATAGCAGAACTGGGAGCGATTCTGGAAAAAAAGAAACTCCGTGGGAGGGAAGATGACAGGGAAATAGAGTTACTGGCAAGGGCTGTAGCTCCTGCCATCCTTTCCAGCGCCAATAATTAACACTCACACCTTGATTAAGAGCCACGGAGGTGAGTGGTCGCGAAGTCTGGCACACGGATGTTGACGTGCACGTGCTGTGGGAGAGCGGGAAGGCAGCGTGTGAGCTGTGCACGGGAGAGGATCAGCAGTGCATGCTGCTGAGCATGGGCACGTGTTCAAAAGTCAGATATGGGGCTGGTTGGGGAGATTCCACCTCCTCTAAACTCAAATAAGGCGTTTGCCCAGGTCCCTGTTCAAACACCAAGAGCTGCTGCTTGTGGCGTTCCCCCTGGAGTAACAAAGTTATGGTATGGAGGTGAATTAGCAAACCCTGTAGGAAAGTTCACCCATTAATGTTTAAACGGAGTATGTTACAATTTGACTCACGACTCTGGGCAAGGAATTTCCGTGCGCTGGTTCCTCACGTGCCCGTGGGGTTCTCGCTGCTGGCCAAGGAGTTTCTGGGCGGCTCTGTTGTGCTCACGCCGCAGTTACCGGTGTGTCGGGTGCTGAGCAGGTCGGGACTCCCATCAAAGTCCACTCCTGCTTCTGAAAGGACCAGAAAAAGCAAGGGCTTGGTGGTGGGCAGCCCTTCCTATCCCTCTGAGACCGTCTCAGTCGTGTCCCAAAGTCTGCTGTCCCCGGGGGTCCCCCCATCCCGTTCATGAGAAGGTTGCATCTTTTATCGGCTCAGATTGGCAGCTCATTTCCTCTCCTATTTACTCTCTTGTTTTTGCTCACACGTATGTTGCAATATGCAAGGTGAGGCTCCAAACTGTCAAGCTCTCTAATAGAACCATTACTGTATTTTTGGAGAATGTACTCGTTTTGATTTACTGTTCCTTAGAAGACAGGAAATGGAGCTACTTGATTTCATATTTTAAACAAAGCCGTCCAGAGGTTTAATGAAAAAAATTTCCCCTGGCTTTTGAATTAAAGGGCTATGGTGAAAGATTTAGCTTAGCTATTTTGACTTAGAAAAATAACACACTAGAAGCATTAAAATATTTTGTAAAAATACTTTTTACTATTAGATTTTTTTCAGAGAAGAAAATAAGCTTCTCTGGTTTTCTCGGTCTTGGTTGGTAGGGCTGTGAAATGAAAGGATGTTTCCAAGGTTTGGGTGGATTGGTTTGTTTTTTTTTTTTTCCTTCTGTAGAATTTATTTTCCTTTTATATTAAAAGCCTTGAAACAATTGCAATGCAAAGGACAAATCCTGTGCTTGGATTAAGCAAGGTAATTTGGTATGGGTAATAACAGAAGCCTTTGCTATTAATAAAATGTGAGAAACCTTAAGCAGAAAGATGAGGGGCCTGATTCTGCTCTATCACAGCAGCAATGTGAATAAAGGACAGTTCTCCTTGGGAGGCAAATGTCAGTGGAAGGACAGGAGTGGGAGATCGGTATCAGGAGAAAATTAAAGTTTTAGTAGGAAAATCCTGCGTGTAGAGGAGAATTAGCTTGGAGTGTAAAGCTGAACATGTTGGAACTGCAAAACAAAGCACTTCTGACCTAGATCTTCAAGCCAAGGTTTCTGCTTGTTCCATTTGGTGTGATTTGGGGTTGGTTTTTTATTTGTAGTGCAGGGGATCTGGGATGGTCCTTGGGCATCATACAAAGGAGGCTGATGGTCTTAATTTCTACCCAGTTTCATCTTCAGTAAATAAAGGGAGAGGTAAATGTTTCACTAGCTTGAAAGCACCATGTGATAGGATGGAATATTGACACAGTTTTAAGTCAATGGGGGTTTTTTTCAGTGTTTTAATGAGGTTGTAGCAGGATTTCAGTAGTAATTGCTTGACTATCATAATACCTCATGCGCTTCTTTCTTGAGTTGTTTCTAAATGAACTGCTCCTTTTTGGTGGAGCCTGTTCCACCGTCACAGCTGTATCAGGTCTGGGGGACAGAAGAAAGGCGAGGCTTCACACGTCAAGGTCTGATATTGGTGGCTGTCAGTAGGATTTCAGCGGTGTGTCAGTAAAGGCACGGGGCAAAGTCTGCCTTCCCTCACCCCTTCGATAATCCTCAGGATCAGCAGGAGCTTTCTTGGCCGCACGGGTCCTGCCGTTACATTCTGGCTGTGGCTTTTGGGGGATTTTGAGAGCAGGACACTCCACTGAGGTTTATTTGTAAACTTCTCTCTGGCTGACGATGGGGAATTCGATATGTTATCAACCGAGATACTAGGATTGAAAAGGGGAGAGCAAGGCAGCCAGAAAGAGATTACAATTTAATAAATAGCAAAGATAGGGTTAGCTGCTATCGGTGGAGGTTTAATGCCATTAGCTCGTGCCGTTGGTAACGATGGACGTAGGGCAAAGCACCCAAAGGCTCCTGGGGAGCACCCAGCCCATCTGCTGCTTCAAGTGCTTTGCAGAAGAATTTCCCAAGGTGTAAAAAATACCCAGGACTTAACTGAGCCTTGAGAAAATGATGTTACTGTGATAAATCTGCTGCTGCAGCGGCAAGAACAGGAAGGTCCGTGATAATCCATCTTGTTTTTCCTGAAACTGTTTTGTTTTACATCAAAGATGAACAGAGCTGAGGGTTTATGGTAGAAGAGGACCTACCCGATGAAGCAAGGTCCCATTTTCTACCTCCACACCCTGAGTAACCCCGGTCACACATCTGTGTGTTCAGCTTTACATGGAACTGATTTTATCAATGTGTCTATTGAAATAAGGAGGAATTTGTGGACTCCACTGCAAGACGGAGCAGATGACGGCGCATAGACCTCCTCTGCCCCCTCGCTCCTTACTCACAGGCAGGGTGATCACCACAGGGCACAGTGGTGGCTGGTGAATCATAGCTGGATGCCTGGACGTGAATTGTATTGCCAGATGTGCGTTCCTAACACGGAGAAGGAGTGAAAAGGGTGGAAAGATAAAACCAGAGCTTCACCAGCCTTATAGTTTTCTACAAGAAAACTTTGTGTGCAGTGAATGCCTCCAACCTGCTTTTGCATTAACACTTGCAACCTCACACGTCGCTGCTAAGAAGTTTTGGCAGCTCTTGGCCCTGATTGGGGAGGTAACGCTGCGCTTGTCTCCTTTGCTCTCACTCAAGTATCTCAGGAGCCAGAGACCAGCGCTTGATGAAGTTTCTCCCTGTACACATATGCAGGCATCTTGGCAGAGCTTCAAAAGCCATTTGCCTTATTATTCATATGTCTGCTTATAGGAGCAGAAACGCTCCCATTTCTCACTTTCAGAATAAGGGCAGACACGAGTCAAGAAGAGATTTCTCATCAGCATCTCTGGCACAAGCCTGCAAACCCGTGGAGCTCACCATCTCCCCGCTGCCACCCTGGGGTTTGGGGTTGCAGATTTAAAAGCCCTCTGTCCTGGTAGCTCTCCAGGTGCATGAACAGCCTTATCAAAACCAACTGAAATCACTGTGGTCTTGGAGTTTTATGTGGAATGGGGGTGTCAGGGTCGCATGAAACCGCAGAAGGATGACTTGAGAAAAAAGAAATTTCAAAAAAAGACCAAATTTTGTTTTTCCTCCTGCAGTTAGGAGAGCTGACAATATGGAAATGTTGCAGAGACTTAAACAGGATTGAAATGACTTTGCCTCCTCACTGCATTTTCTCAAACAAGCTTCAAGAACCCTCACTTTAAAACAAATTACTAGACTGGAGTAACCTTATAAATCCAAAGACCCATTAAAAGTTGAAATATTTGGTCATTCCTCCTCTCGATTTAAACTGGGATTCATCCAGAGTTCAAGTGCATGTATCGCATAAGAGCCACGGTCCCATTTTGTAGAGGTCCATTTCAGTGTTGATGGTTTTCTAGTGCCAGGAATCTACTCTGCAGCCAGGCAGAGAGATAAATCAAAGCTGTGCGCGCCGATGAAATTCAGGAGCCAGAAGTCACCATTGCAGCCCATATAAATCCCTGAATGCCAGCCCTGGTGCTTTTGTCCATGCCATTAGAGTTCAAAATTATCTGCCCCTCTTTGCTGATGTATGGATTAACCGGCTGCCCGAGTGTTTACTAACGGTTATCACCCGGTACTTTGGACGTTATCAGAGGAAGGGACGCCTGCCGCGGGGCTTGGTCTCTCACCCTTTCTATTACCACCTGTCAGTGGCAGGGAGTGTGCTGTGAAGCTGTACAGTCACAGACTACAAGTGTAGATAGTTTCTGACGGCTGATCAAAGGGGAAAACCAAAGGCCTGATAACAAGGACGTGTTTCATGTACTTTTAACTTTGAGAAACATTGGCATTTGCATTTTTTTTCCCCTCTGCAGGCTGGCAGAAACCAGGCACAATAAATGCTGCATATTCAGTTACCTAATAGTTGAGTAAATGGTATGTGCTTGAAGCAACAAAGCATAACTGTAATCTTGTTCCAAGTGGGAATGATTTAAGTAAGCCTTCGCAGAAGACTTGCTGTATAATAAAGTAGAATAATTTTAATTTGTACTTTGAAGTGATCTTGAATTCAGAATCTCATCTTTGCATTCGGCAGAACATGGTACCCTGCTGTGAATGAGGTAATAACTGCAAGTTAAGGGATTATTTTAAGTATCTTTTGTAGGTACGTACGCTCCGTCACAATAACCAGCATCTTCAGTAGCACGCTGACAATGAAAGGGTCTCTGGAGCTCAGATCTGACCTAAAATTTCAGAGTGGAGGAGCAGAGAAAATCCACAGATATCCCAGACTGAAGGAAGGGCTCGCTTTTGTCCTTTGGTAGACATGCTTCAAACACACGTCAGAGAGCGAGCCATCCTTTCCTCATCGGTGTATCACACTGTTGCTGAAGAGCAAGAAAGGGATTGGAGCAAAAAATTGTGCCTGTTAGCAAAGACAACATGACTGTTCCCATTGTCTGAGATGAGAAGGACAAGAGCACTCAACAGCAGCCCAGTGAAAGACAAATCAACTTTAAAAATAATTTCTGGTTGTCTAACATGTACTTAATAACACATGTGCACGTTTTTAGCATTACATGTCATTTACATCAGTGTCCTTATGCTGATTTCCTGACTCTCACTGGTGTGAGGCCAGAATTGGGTCTGTATTTTTAATTTAACTTTTTTGCTGACAGCTGCTTGGTCAAAGCTGCTCAATACTTAGAGCTCTACTTGCTCCTGCTGAGCTCTTAACACCAACATTTTAACTCATGTGCTAAAAGTAGCTTCTCAGGAACTCAAAATGCAAGGGCTTCTTTCTTTCCAATGCAATAAACAATATATATGGAAGTAGTTTGGTCCCAGGGCCTCCCAAACATCTCCCGTTTGTTTGTTGAAGGTGCCTTCGACCGGAGCGTGACCTTGTTGGAGGTGTGCGGGAGCTGGCCCGAGAACTTTGGTCTCCGTCACATGTCCTCCATGGAGCACACTGAAGAGGGCCTTCGGGAGCGCCTGGCCGATGCGATGTGTGAATCTCCCAGCAGGGACATAGTGGGATCAGGAACAGGTACAAAGAAGAGGTGTGATCAGAGATCACATACATCTCACCCAATGGTGATTTTTAATTTTTTTTTTAATTTTTTTTTAAGTTTTGCTTTTCCATTTCTCTGTGTGCTGCCTCTCTGATTAATGAACTTCTATGGGGATATCACTTAGTGTGTGATAAGTCATTTATAAAAAGAAAATAGTGGTAGATCACATAAACATAGTCTGAGAAGCCTAAAGGAACTTGAAGAATAATACTGGTGCTTGAAGCTTCTTTGTCATGTAGTCGTGACAAGGGCTCTTCTCCCTCCCCTGCCAACTCAGGAGCATCCGAGTCTCTGTGCAGATTGCTGCCCTTACCCAGCCAGCTCCAAACAATGTCATAATCACACACATCCTCATTTTGTGTCCTGAATAGAGCCACCGCGAAGCGCTGGTTCTGTAATCCAAATTAATCCATCTTCATCAGTGTCCATTATATTGATAAATTATATCATCTGTTTAAGTAAATGGAATGGCACGTCAGAGATTATGCTGCTCAGGAGGGGCCCGGTGGTGGGAGATGCTCAGAAATGTTGAAGCCGCAATTATTGCGGTTTTATCATCTCCATTAATTTTGACTTGTTTTCAAAACACCCTCTAGTAAAAGGACCAGGCCCATCTTTGATCTGTGCACCAGTTGTGTTGTGACCAGCAGCTAATAGTCATGGTGGCTTTTAACATCAGCTGCCAGTTCGCTTGTCACTCTTCTGGCAACTTGCCTGGGGAAGGAAAAAAAGGACAAGCTCTAGCAGAAACATATGGGTGTGCCAACCCTTGGGCGTTACAGGAAGGCTCTGTAGAGCAGAAGCTGGTTCTTCCTTTTGCTGCTGCCCTCGTGTGTTTCTGAGGGCCCTGTGCTGCTCTGAGCTCTCCCTGCTTTGCTCCAACTGGAGAAGACTCAGGGGCCCTTCCATCAGGGCTTTTATCCCTGCTTTGCAGGTGGGTCGCTGTTGAGTACATACCCCATGGCAGGTCACCAACCTGCTGCTACCTCCCCATCTGGAGGAGGAGGCTGCAATGAAGCAGAGTTTAAGACCTTGCATGTAGGTACAAAGAGCAATAACCAAGCTGGTGGGTGATACAGAAGCATCCTTCAGAGCCCAACTTGTCACCTTTTAAACTGTCTTTCCTCTGATTTCCATCTTGAAAAAGGTGGAGTCAAGGAATGGCTCAAGATTTGGTATTAACAGAAAGCGTTGGTTGAACACTAAGTATGAGCCTGGTTTACAGATCTGGTGCAAATTCTCACTAGGTTGTTGCCTTGGACGAAGCACTTAATGTGCCTGTGACTCCAGTGCTCCATCACTGCAATGAGGATAGAGATGCCTCCAGTTGCTGTTGCGGAGTTTAATCAGCTTAGGTCTGCAAAGGGCTGTGAAGGTGGAAAAACAGGCTGTAAAAATGGATAAAGGCACATACTTCATCACTTACTGACCCATACAGTGATCAAAGGGAACTTTGGGATGGTATCTACTTCCAATAACAGGTCAGCTCCCCTCAGGCTCTGTACAGTAGGGGAAAGGCGAGGGGAATACCTTCTGTGAAAGCTGGAGCCATCTAGACGTGCCAGGTTAAGGTGACTGACTGCCCCAGAGACTTGACATTACATTATATTGTAAATTGAGAACTCTGTTGGAGACAGAGGTCTACATCTTCCATCCATTTTCACCAAACCCACCTGGTAGCAGTGAGTGCCACCTTCCTTGGCATACGATCAGGCTCACAGTACTGCAGGTGTAAAGACAGAAAGGAACTGTTTGTAGAGATACCATCACTGGACTAAAATTCATCCAGAGAGATTGCTCCCTGCTTTTACTCCCAACACATAAATCTTCACAGCGAGTGTAAGATCGATGCCATCTCAAAGCAGCACATGTAAGCAGCAATAGGGAGTAACACAAGCATTGACCCAACTCACCCCATGCCGCTGCCCTCCTCTCGCTGTCGTTACGCTCTGTGTTTTCTTGCCTGATGTGGGATTCTCTCTATCACTCACATACTTTATTCTCAGGATTTGGGCATGTGGTGACTCAGTGCAGCAGAGAAAACCTAGTGATAAGGCTGTGAACTCCCGTGCCCTTTCCACTTCCATCCCCTAACAGCTCTTGAGCTCTTCTTACCAGATGGCCATAAAAAGTCCTCTCCTGCTTAGATGATACCTGGAAAACGGTGCTCGCCCAGGGAGTCGACTAGCGCTGGCTACACCGTGCGTGGCTGCGCTCACGGCAGGCTGCCAGCACCCATTTGTCAAGTGGTGGAGCATGGTGAAGTGCTAGCATCTGTCTGCTGGTTAATAAATGGGGAAAGATAAGTTTGGAGGTACATTACCCTGGCTTCAAAGAGGTGTCTTTGTTGGCTCATTATAAGTAGGAGAGTTTTCACTTCCCCCAAAACCACTTACATCTTGACAGACCTGGGCTGAACTGAATTATCTTTGAAAAACATTGTTTTCTAGCCCAGCTCTTCCTTCCTTGGATTCTCTCTTTCCCACTCACCTCAAAGAAATGATAGCAAAGAGTTCAGCAGAGAAGGACACCAGAAGTTTGCTTGGTGATAGTTGATTTATATATTGGTACTGGTTCCAAAGGCAGTATTTGTATTTCTGCATTGGACTCAAAATTATGGAAGCTACAAACCTCTCTCTAATAATCCTAAAATTACTTATTTTAACTTATGCATGCCTTTGTGTTACGTGTGCCTTTAGCCCCTGTTTGTGCACCTTGGATTCTCATCAAGTTCTTAAAGACATTTTACAGAGATTTAATTAAATTTGTAAAGTCTTGTTTGAACTGAAACATGAACTAATGAGAATTTCTGAGTGTGAAGATACGTGCATGTGTAGTGCTTGGGTCCACTGCATGGACAAAGACAAAATGGGCAGTAGGGTGGACAGTGAGACTTTATCAAAGTGCTCAACTGGTCCTGACATGCACTTAATGGCAAGAGATAAATAGATTCTTTTAATGCCTTAACTGTTAGGACATAGCTGACACGTAGATTTATATAGTAATCAGGGCTGATATGCTGCAGTAGAGCAGAGGAGACACATGCTCGTGGTACACAGATCACTTTGGGGAGGAGATATTCACAGTGTCTTTGTTTCTTACCTACCCTGTTGCATTGCAAAGCCTCACTGGTTCAGTGGTCCTGGCTACAGGCAGAGGCAGAAATGACCCAAAGATTGGTTATACAGGAAGCATCAACCTGGAGGATGCTAAAAACATGAGGGATAATCAGGCATATGCAAGGAAGGGGAATTAGATGGCCTGATGGATCTTCTCCACCTTTGACTCTGGCTGGTTGCCAAGGGCTGGGAGAAGAACCAGGTCTGGAAAATGACCCCCCAAAAATGGACTTTCCTTGTGACCTAAATGATAACTCCAGTCATCCAGCTAGTTGACTTGATTGGGAAACCAGCTTTGCTCCTTGTTATCCAATTATCCAGACGACCCATGTCTATTTTAAGTGGAGTCTGCTGTACATAAACTGTCAGCATGGATACACACATAATTCCAAGGAAGGCGTAAATTGGCAAAGATGCAAAAAGATGGTTTTGCTGTTTCAGTTTCTGTCAAAGTCTCACTGGGAAAAAAAAATAAGATCTACTCACAAAATGTTAGTGGTCAGTGACCTCTTTTGCTTGCAAAGCTTTGTTTTCAGGCAGCTACAGTATTTATATTTGCAGTATTGTTTCTGAGTACGTGCTGGAGCTTCCCATTGCAATATCAAACAAAACCAAAACCCCACAACTAGTATTGTGATTTATGAAACTGTGCTTCCAGGAGACAAATATCTCTGACAGTATTGCAGTCAAAGTAGACATGAAGAAATTGCCAGCCCAGGTAATCTCTCTCTTCTGTAATCACTGTAATGAGTAAATCCTCTGATTTATGGATTCCTTCAAGAAGTACATTTCTTAAGCTTTCAAATGCATTTTGGTCATTTCTAGGCATAATATTAGAAATTAGTCTATAATAAGGGACCAAGCCCTTACAGTCTGAGCGACAGAATGTTTTCTGAAATTTCTCTGTGCAGCTCATTTCTATGGCTGTCCCCTGTTTCTGTGCCATAGGAGTTCAGTGAGCTGAAGCCCAGGAGACAGATTCCCCTGGTGCTTTCTGCCCATCCCCTCCGGGCTGAGGATGGCATCCACAGCCATGATGCTGATGTGGATTCTTCCTACGGAGGTATAACATGGCCCATGTACATCCCAGGGACCCAAATTCATCAGGCCCCCCAGTCACAGTCACTTAAGATGTAGTGTGGTGGTTGCACTTGGCCAGCACTGGGCTGACAGCCAAACCCAGCCGCTCGCTCACTCCCTCTCCCCCGCGCTCCCCACAAAGGGATGCAATTGGGGGCAAGGGTAAGGAGACTCATAGGGTGAGAGAACACTTTAATAATTGAAATAAAATAAAACTTAAAATAATAGTGATAAATGTGCCACTGCCACTGTCAGACCCCTGGTTTTTCTGCCAGGAAGAGCTGCTGGAGCCCAGGCAGCTGCAGAGATACAGGATGGAGCTTTCTGTGTTTGCAGTGTGCGATCCCAGTCTGTGCCCGGCTGCTGCCTCTTCTCTGTTACAATTTGTTTGGCTGCCTGAATGTTGTACTTATATTCATATCTAATTTATTTTGACAAAGCATACCCAAATCCACATTGCTGCAGCATTTTACAAGTGGTGGAACTGTTCTGTGAACACACAAGAGTAGAATTGCTTTTTGTGGTTAAGGATCGGGGTTTTTATTTTAATTCATCATGAAATCCAGTACCCTATGATGGCTCAGTTTGCACTGCAGTTTATGGAGCAAAATAACTTTTTTTTTAATCTATTCTGTTTTAGGAATGCATATGCATTTGCAGTAAGAGACAATATGAAAAACTGCAGGGCACTCTCCAAATTTAACATCTCCAAACCAGCAATGTAGGGCTGAACAGGGAAGGATGTGAGTATGGCACCATCATGGTCAATACAACCTACAAGGTTTGAACAATTTAAAACAAGGTGTTTAAAGCACATTAAAAAGTTTCAGTTAAATATATATATATTTTTTTTTTTTATATATATATGGCTCATTTTCTTCCAAAACTTCAAGTCTGCCAGCTACCTCCTGTGGAAAGCCCGTGCCACAGCAGTGAGGTGCAAACACTGCAGAGCACCCCGTGCCTGGCCCTCAGAAGAAACCATCTGGATTCCTTCCAAATTTCATGAACAAACTCATAATGCAATGAAGGAAGCTCATATGTTGAAGGAAACTCTTTAACCTGATTAATGGGATGTAAGTAAGTGGAGCTAATTAGCCGTGCCGTTAGGGAATAGCCCGTACGAAACCCAGGATCGCTGCTTGGGGCAGTTGGGATCCTGGTCCCCAGCCAAAGCCGTGTGGTTACACCAGCCTGAGCCTAACTTGGGTCTTGACACCTTTGAGCTTTGCATTTTTCAAATCTTTATGTGAAATTTGTGGTTTGGAGAAGTGAAGTCACACACTTTCTGGCGTGCCTGGCTGAGGTGGGAAGCCAGAGGGAGGAGGATGAGCCACGGCCCTCACATCCCATGCAAGGAGCATCCTTCCTGGGTTTTCCCCAAAAGAGAAAATACCCATGGTCATAAACTGTTTTCAGAGATTAACAGCCACCTGGACGTAGATGTACCTGTAGATTTAGTTTCAGGAATAGGATTAGCCCTGTGTAGAGTCAGAGCTTCAATTGGTGCCTTTCCATCCCTTTTTTCCTTCCTTCTGTCCTTCTTCTTCCTTTTAATTTTTCCCAGACAATTTTTTCCCTTCCCTCTCCTCAGCTGCTCTTTAATCCTAACTCAGACATGGGATATAAGAACACAGAAACAATTGATTTTCCCTCTGAAGAGCATTTCTGCAAAGAGATTTCTGCATAGGTTCAATGCAAAATCAGCTGGGGCAGCAAACACACTGGCGGATCAGATAACGTTGATGCTAAAAGCAGCCTTTGAACTTTCAGAATATTCATCCCAGGGTCAGAGATTAAATTACCCCCTCAAACAAGCCTAAGAGCTCAGTGCAGTTCTTCCTACAAAAGTTTTATCTGGATGAGCCTCCTTTAAAAGAAACCCCAATTCAGGGCACTTTCAGAGGCACCATTTTTGAAGTGCTGGGTAAGAAGAGCAGTTATTTGCATTGCACATATTCTAACATGGTTTTATTAGTTATTTCTCACGTGTAACATCCAACACCAGCGCAGCTGCCCCGTGCAGGACATCAAACACTTCAACATGGGCTTTTCACTCTCTCCTGCCCTAGCCAACAAGGGCATTTGTAACTTCACAGCCATTCCCAGGTCTCCAAATCCAGCTCATCACCAGCTCCGGGAGTTTTTAGTGGAATTTCTTCCAGGTTATACGTTATTTAAGGGGGTGGTGGTGGGTGAATGCTGTTATCATAAATGTTTCTGGTGTGAATTTAGGTTCATTGCTATTGGTAGAAAACGTCTTCTGGTGTTTCTAAAGGGAGCACTGATACCACTAGACAGCTCTGACTTTCTACCATTTGTTAAAAAGAGTTAATCAACTGCATTTACTTATTATCAATTGTGGTGTGGGGAGATTCCTTTTCTTTTTCTTCTTATTAAATTAAGGCATTTTTTTTAAAGAACTATTTTATTTTTGATACAGACACAGCCGGTGAAGTAGCAGTAAAAAACATCACCACAAAGAGGCACATGGCTTTGAAATGTTTTGGTATGTAACACAACTGTATTGTTACCAGGTCTTAACTTTTGCACAAAGAATCTTTCTCCTTGTTCTAAAAGCAAACCCCCCTGTCAGCTTTCAAAGGGTTACGTCGCTAACGTGGTCAGAGAGGAGCAAAACAAAAAATACCCAAGTGTCTCAAATCATTTCACAAATAACATTGTTCTATTTCTCTCCTTAAACGAACAAGAGTTTCTTTGATATTTTTTTTTTAAGTCAAATTTAGGATTCTGCTTTTCAGAGCAGAGAGGTCACAAGGCCCTAATGTATTTAGCATTGACTGCCCTCTCTTGTAGTGCGTCTATTAGTCAGTAATTTGATTTGTACCTATTCATTTGCAGTCCCTGCAGGAGCTCTGAGCTGGCCCCAAGTATAATTGGTGCTGTCTCTATTTTTACATCATTAGATTAGCCCCGACTCCTGGCCACTTGTTGTCTGCGCTTGTCTGTCCATTTATACAACCTAATGTAACACAAAATTCATTACTGATCACATTACTTTCAACTCTGAAGCCAGCTTTGTGATAAACATTTTGTTAACCCTTTCTTGCCAGCACACAGACCTGGGGGATAAATGCACTTTCCCTTTGCAGAAAAATCAATATCATAATAAAACAAAGTGCAGTCACATTTCTAGATTTGTCATTCCTCCTGGAGAAAGAAATGGGGAGAAACATATATGAGATGACTAAATGATGTCTGCATCCAGGTATCTCACTCTGCTGTATATGAAATGAGCTCAGCAGTGTCCTTTCTGCTAGAATATAAAGAAGTGACACAAGATAGGGCCAGCACTCAATTTAAAACTTAATTTCTTACTCATTGTTCTGCAAGTATTTTAGCTCTTCTCTGCAGGCTGTAATCAGGTTATGACATTATTGGAACTGGACATTTTTCTTCCAGTGCTTTGGCTCAAAGTAGTTGACAGAGAAACAATTCCCTTTCTCCTTAGAGATGTGTTATTGCGCTGGGTTTTGTTTTAGTTTGCTGTGTTTTGTGGTTTTCCTTCCTAATGATTAAGCAAATTAATATTCCTACTGCAATAATACTCCAGCATTTCACCAGAAAACATAAAGCTCTGTTCTGTCTAGCTTGGCTTTGCTGACACTTGACTGTTTCGCTGAGTACCTCCTAAAGCATTAAGCTTTTTGCATCACTGAGGCTTCTTCTATTGATTCCAAGGGGAACAGGAGGAAAGCCATGGTAGGTGGGTGTACATTGAGGCCTGATTCTGCAAAGGGCTGAGCATCCCCACAGCTCCATTTGCAGCATCGTGCCTAGGAGGTGATGTTTGCTATGAAAAGAAATATATTTTGGTGCACGCAAAAGCTGTTGATTTTTAACAGTTTTCTACATTCTTTTTCTGTTTGTTCAGCTTGGCTTGGAAATTGGTTATTTTGGGTTTTCTAAATATTTAGAAAAATTTCTCAGTGTTTATTAAATCTTCCTTTTAAAGGTCCCAGTTTTGAAGCCTGCCCTAAAACGAGCGGTCCTGCACTGAGCAGGGTGCAGGAGACCACAGGATTTTTCCATCTCTAGTTTCTATAATTACTTTGTTATTCCCTTTAGGAGTCTTGGCATGGTATTTTTATGTAGGATATGACTTAGGGCAAGTGTATCTCTCTTAGTAAGTATAAGAGCCCTCGTCTCCCAGCATTTGAACCAGGACTGGTATTTTTACAGCTGTTTTGTGAGCCAAAACTTGTTGCAGCTGCTGAGGTGGTGGCAGAACACAGACAAGACGGTTCCTCTCCCTCCTCCTGAGCCCAGCAGCCCCAGGGAGCTTTTTGCTATTTTGCTGATGTTTACAGGAGTGATTTTAGGTGTGTGCAGCACTGGCTGGTGCTTGCTCCTAAAGCCTGGCTTGGCTGGGAGAAGGTGTGAGTCTCCGCTCAGCTCTGCTGCTGCCTTTCTGCCCCTCGATTTCTGCCCCAGCTTTGCTATCTGAGCACTGGGGAGACCAGTGTGCCCTGAAATTCCCATTAGGTGACTCCTGTCACCCTCACATTAAGGACAAGCAGGTCAGGTCACAGCATGGAACATGCTGTGTGCTTGGTGGCAGAAGGTGCGTGGCCGACCAGACCACGTGGCACCACCTCAAGGTCCCGCTGTTGGGGTTTGTTAGGCTGGCACGCTGCTCCCATCTCTTCTTGCCCTATAGTGCAGATCTCCTGCACGTCTTGCATTAACTCTTGGAAAGTTTGAGCCTTTTGTTATCTTTAAAACAACATGCAGTCAATTTGCCGTCTCCCCTTCCTGCCCCTGCAGAGCATTAACATCACGCTGATGCCATGGGCATCTGCCATTCCCTGGATTGAGAGAGGACCATGGCCCCAGTCGTTGCAGAGCTCTCATAAACTATGCATTGCCCTCCCTAGGGGACACCAGGGAAGAGGCTGTAGAATGGAAACCCATTTATGCAATAAATTGTTAAGCAGTCGAACTGTTAAATGAACACTTCTTAGTAGAGAGATATGATGAAGTATGAGTCACCAAACAGGAAAATACACATTAACACAGCAAAAACCCCAGCAATAAATGGAAGGACAAAAGCTAAAGCAATGTTCCAGTGTGAGCCAAGCCTCTGGCCCTGCAGTTTTCAGGCCCCTCTCCTACCACGGGATCGGCTCCTCACGCTTCAGCATCAGGAGGCACCAGTCCTTCGATGGAGTCCCAAAGTGCCACCTCTGCCAGCTCCAAGGGCTCCTCCCACCCGTTCAGATGCCGTATCGTTTCCTCTCATCGTCCTCTAGGCTGCAGCCCTGCCATCATCTCTCATCACCCCCGTGCATTTCTCTAACTGAATATCAGACAAATAGTAACCTGATTTTCCCGATAATCTAGCCTTGCTATCCACAGTGGAGCCGGAGAATATCAGGGCTTGGGGCCATATCCTTGTTAACGGCGATGTCGTTCGCTATCGGGTGCTCGTGGTGTGTCTAGTGGAGATGATCAGGCAGAAAGCACAAGGGAAAAGGAGAACAAAACCCAAAGGGATTTTGGCTGCGGGAGGATCTCCCTGATCGAGGGGGAAGGAGATTCCCTGGAGCGTATCCCATGGGAGCAGGTCTGGTGGCTGCCCACCAGCATTGTAGCCAGGTCCCCAGCAATGCTGGGAACAGTTAGTTCTCCTTGAGGTATAGATCATAATTTCTGGTACAAAAAGATCAGCTTTCCTTCCATTCCTAGCCTGCTGTCTCCCCACCATGGATAATATATAAAACAGTAGACTTTTATTCATTAACATTTATGGGAAAATGTTAATATTAAACTGTAAGTGAAAAGCCCTATCTTATTGAATTCTTCTGCTGTGTTATTGGGAGCCTAATTACATTTTGCATTTAAATAAAAACCAGATGACGTTCAGGACGGTCAGGCAAGCATTCTGTAAGTGAGAATTTATCTTGCGATCTGGGTAAACAATGTCTCATCATTTAACAGTTATTATAAATAATGGGTTTTTAAGCACTTTGCTGGGAGTTCATATTGGCTCCACACGGGTTGTACTAAGGGAGAGAGAATTTCAGTGACATCTTCCAGGCATCCGGTGAGGAGGAATCATATCCTGAGCTCACTTCTCAAGCTGCAGCAGTTTTCATCCTCCTCTCTTTTATTATTGCTCAATATTGTGTGCACAATTGGCTGACAGAAAAAAAAAAAAAGGTTAAAAGTAAGGAAAATGATGAATTGGTTGGAAGTGTTTTGGAAATGGGGGAACCGTCTCTGCTGCTGGCCCAGCAGAAGGGGAGGGTGTTGAGGACCCCTGCAGAGGTTCGTGCAAGCGGTTGTAACCCCCAAAGGCATATTCTGGCTATAAAAAGTGTGTCTAAAGGGTGTGTGTTCCCAAAGAATGAAAAAGATGTTGAGGCAAAACGTAAAGACACAAAGATAACAAACTGGCTGCTTTTTTCTGTGTTTCTGCTGGTGCCCTCTGAAGTTACATCACTGCTGAGTCCATGCTTGGTAATGCGTCAGGTAATTCAGAAACAAAGAGTAGAACTTCTCAAAAATGTAAGTAGCTTCTTCCCCACTTCTGCTGTTGCTGTTCTGCGTTTCGTTCCTGTCGCTGCAGCCGAGGCGGCGGTGCTTTTGTTGCTGACTGGCTTTTAGTCCTTGCTCCGTGTTCCTCAGGCATTAGCGAGAGCCTCTGAGATTTCTCCAAGGCATTTCCCGTCACAGGCAGGGAGCAGCTTCCCCGCAGTCTGTCCTGTATCCCGAGGAGGATGGAATTAGTTTTCCATGCAGACAGAAATAGGTGCTGAGGGGATGAATTTTTTCAGCAAACGTTTGTTGTTGTGAAAAGGTACAGGATTTGGGAGTGCCCGATGCTGGCTGGTGGCGTGTCACCTCCTGACACGCCATGAAGCCACCCACCCTGTAAAATGGCTGTTCCAGGACACAAGTTGTTTACTGCCTTGTTCAACAAGAGGCATTTTATCCCGTTTTCCAAGAAGACCCCCACAGCTAAAATACCATCTTTATTTATTTCTTTATGGTATTTATTTGTTAGTTCCTTGGTCAGTGACTTTCTCAGTCTCTGCCCAACACATGAACTCTGTGTTTGCATCAAAAGCTGATGGTGTTGTGAAAGACCAAAGGGTCAGTATCACTTCAACTGTTTCCAAAGATGTTTTTCTGGGAAGGCTGCAGACAGGGTCTGGAGCCAGGACCTGTCCCATTCCATCTGCTCCAGCACGGTGGCACGGCATGGGAGTGAGGAGCTGGGAGTGATTGGGGATGGTGAGTATGTGTGGAACCCTGGTTGAGGTGAGCAGGGTAGAAATGGTGGTGGTTCCCTAACCAGGTAAGGATAACTCTGTGCTGGGGAGCCCAGGGATGCTTGGGGTGTTGTTCTCCTGATTTTCTCCTAAGGCAGAGCACAGCATTCCGATGGATGGCATCTCCTGTCATTCCCAAGATCACCATGTACACGCTTTGCTGAGCAGCTCTTCCCATCACTGAGGGGAATTGTCAGGTGGAAATGACGTTTGGAGGCATTAATTAAAAGACAAATTAACTGAGCAGCCTTCCTCCCTCATCTGCAGCCACGGAGGCAGCAGTGGGGAGAGGAATTGTACAGGGACAGATCCATGACCTGAAATCTGGGCATGCTTTTTGGCCTTTACCCAGAGCTACTTTTATCCAATACCCTTTCAAAGAAAAAATCTTTAGATTATATCATGTGAGGGTTGTGTTGTCTCTTTGGTTTCTCTTTTGCAAATGCGGCTGGTCACCCATCAAAATGTGAGTGAAAAGTCTGCAGAAGAACACAACATGAGGAGCAGGTAGTTGTGTTAACTTCCCTGCCAGGTGCCTGAGTACAAGGCAGAACCTGCCCAGCTTGAGATGATGTAAATTGCCTTTTCTGTGGGATGTGGCCAGAGGAATGCCTCAGTTTGCCATTAGGTCTTTTAGATTTCACACAAGAGTTGTCCTCCCGCCACGCGCTCATCTACAGACTGCAGCTCATTCACACCTTGGGCAGTGCTTGTAAGAGCGTAACTCAAAAGGCAAAGCGTATTAGAATCAATACTTGAAATAGTTTTTAAAATACGACTTTTTAACAAGTGCAAACATCCAGTTGACTTTTTTCAGCTGCCTTCTTTTTTTATGAGAACGGATGCAAACTGCTGTGCTGAACAACTCCATTAACAAAGGGACGAATTAAGCTTCGGATGTCATTTTTATTGAGGCTCCTTCATATTTATGTCTAACGTCAGAATTTGGAGCTATATAAATAAGAGAGAGTGTATTAAGAGCCTCAAGCAATCCTGCAAGAGAGAGCCCACAAGGTTGGCCTGTTGTTTTTCCAAGCTTGGTTAATACTCAATCTAGGTAGAGACGTGATTTTAAGAGTCCTACCGCGAGCTTTGAGTGCTTCGTAAAATTAGCTCTGTGTTTAGAAAATTGGTCTGCTCAGAGCAGCAATGTCGACATAATCTTTAAAATAATTGCCTAAATAGACCAAATAAGCTGCATTTGGAACTAGGATTATTCAGATGTGTTTGGAGTTTCTCAAAGACACTAAAACCAGTGCTGGGGAAATGAAAGGAGGAGACCTCTGCTCCTTAGATCTCCACCTGAGCTTTTCGAATTCGAGAGCCTTGAACTGTTTAGTTGAGCAGACGAGGCTGAGACATCATTTCGTGAGCTTCAGTGAAACTGGTCTGATTTGGACCAGCTGAGCATCTGCTCCCCCCAAACTTTTAACTTTTCCTTTGAATTAAACCCAAGTTCCAGTCCAGTCTGGCTTCCTCCTCAGCATCAGTCTGCACCAGGGAGACGGCCCAGAGCCTCTCAGTAGCTTTCCTCGCTCACCCAAAAGGCCACTTTGTGTCAGAAACACTAGAAGTTGTGCCAGAATTACTGTGCTTTGTAATATTATACTCCAAAAATGAACTCGGTGATCTGTTTGTGTCAGCAGCACATAACGCACACATGCGAGATGCACGCAGAGGCACGCTCCGAGCATGGGAGTTGTCCTCTGGGGTTGCCTTGTCCTCCGAACTGAGGGTCATTAAGGAGGCCCAATAACCAAGGTAGCATCACAAGATAGGGGGAAAAAGTAGGTCTTAGACATGAAAGAAACTGCTGAAGTTTGGAGGGTCAGGCGGGTCTGAAATGCCCCGTTCAGCGCATCGGCGAGGGGCTGCCCAGACGCTCAGGTAGTCGCCAGGTTTTTGGTTTTTGACCTTCAGGCAACTTTTCCTTACCCAGCTTTTTTGCTGGGACTGTTTGGCTGAACCCAGGGCAGGAGGAGGGACCCCCAGTGCTCCCAGTCATCATGTTCATGTGCAGTGGCTTTTCTACAGCTGTCCTTGAGATGGAAACCCCTGCCCCAAGATCTCGAGTGTCTCCAGCTCTGGTAGGAAGGAGGATGCTTAGTTCTACGCGTTGGGTCCAGACCTGCTCTGGATAGAAGTGTGATGGTTCCAGAAATAGGAATATTGCCTCCAAAACTTCTGAGCAAGATCCAAAGAGCTTGGAGGGTGTAGGACACAGAGCTGGTAGGTGTCATGAACATGCAGATTACATTGAATTTGTAGTTTCCTTTGTGGAGTCAGAGGCTGACGGAGGGGTCACTGTTGAGCAATCCAAGGCACTCCCATAACCCTGGGAATGAGAGACCAAACCCAGGAATTTTAATACAGTGTTTTCTCTGTGAATGCTTTTGGTCTGATATACACAGATGTGCTGCTTGCGTAACTGAAGACGCAAGATAATTCTGCCTAAATACATTAAAAAACTTGTCTACACGCTGGCTCGCCCAGGGAAGTGTGGATTGCATGTAAGGGATGTTAGAGGACTTCTAGTAGCAACATATTGAAACTTGGGATGGGACAGGAGGGAATTCATTTAAACCCAAACAACAGTATCTACACATTGGTTTTAAAAACTCCTTGGGAAATCTTGCACAAGGAATTGTAGGTTTCCATGATGTGCATGGGCTACAGAAATGGTTTTCTATAAGCATTTAACTATTGTAGCTTTTGAAATTTCACATACTGACTAAAATGGGCAACTCATCCTTCTAAAGTGCCATTTATGTAGGAAAACATCCTAAACCTCTTTACAAAAATATACAGCTCTAGGAAACTTGAGATTATTTTTTAAAAGCACTGCAGTCATTGTGGAAGTGCCTATCATGAAGAATATTCTCCCTCTAAATGCTCGTCCTTTATCTCCTGCACTTTTAACCTTCCATAAAATGCTCAAGTCAAGTCTGGCAAGATGCCAAAGTCTTGGGTCTCCTACTCCACGGACTCGAGTCGTGTGGAGCTTTTTGGGTTCTCTTTTTAAAGGAAAAAACAAGCTGCTTGCCTTTTTCTTTTTTTCTTTTTTTTTTTTTGGTAGACAAAATTCTTCAGAAGTTCATGCATGAAAATGTTTTGTCCATATCTCCACAATCTCTTTGTGCCTGAAGTAAACCCAGACATTTATGTAAGTTCAGATGTCCTCCCCATTTCGGAAGTGTTAGTTGTTTGACATCTTTGCGTTGAATTAAGGCGTTAGAAATGAAATTTACAGTCTCAGCAGGGCTCTGATGTTCAGAAGGTTCAGTCTTCATTGCCCTGGTTATCTCCTGCCTCCTGTACCTCCTCATCTCCTTATCCTGCCACCTTTTTCCAACGTGCCAGGTTTCATCTCCGAGTGCATGGCGTCAACGCGCTCTACGTGGATCCAGCATCAGAGTTACTGTAAGATAGTCTGACAGTGACTAATATTTTACATAAGCCACTGAATCTGGGATTTCAGAGGGGTTGTTCAGGGAGTGTTTGCCAGTCTTTTTTACTTTGCAAATTTAATGTAGGTGCTCTGTGGTGTCTCACCATCTTTCAGGTTGCAGCAGGATGAAATGGTTTTAATACGGGGATTGATTTTTGGTGTTCAAATGCCGTAGTGTTACATTTCCTTTTTTGAATTGAGTTTAAAGTCTTTTTTTTTTTTTTTTCCAAACTACTGGTTTGAAAAAAGGAAAAAGAGAAATTTTCTTAGGTCTATCACAGCCACCCAAAACATCATAGGGAATCTGTCCCTGCAGCTGCCTGTGCCAGTTACTGGAGCGCGGGGGGAACTGGCACAGGTTAATGGCTTTGGCAGGAGCAGGGCATGGGGCTTGGAGTTTAATTGACTTTTAAATATTATCATAATCATACCAACTTGTAAACATTACAGTGATGTATAAAGCTGGGAACTGACTTTCTGTCTACGCTCCCTTTGGAAAGGAGAAATATAAAAATACGTTGCCCAGAAATTTCTTTTCAACCATCTCAAATTAAAAGGAGCTGGGAAAATTAAGAGCTTTAATGAGTATTTGGTGCTTCCATTTCACTACAATTTTGACATCAATGATTTTTGTTTATCCAAATACCCAAAAGCACAGGTTTCCCCGGGGGTGTGGTGCCCCCCCAGCCCTCACTGCTGACGGGTCCCTGCACGGGGCTGGAGCCAACTCCGCAGGTCCTCGCCTGGGAGCAGCTGCCAAGGGTGGTGGAGATGGATTATAATTAGAGTTCCCTCGTTAGCATAATTGCATCTTGTAAAAAAAAAAAAAACAACCTAACCTACAACTCTAGTAATGTTTATTATTTCTGTTATAATACATAAAAACAATTACAAATGACAGCAATGCCATTTCCAAGCCTCAGTGTGAGGGGTGCTATTGCCGTGTCCCGGTTCGATTGACGCCGCCGCGTCAGGTTTTGAGCACCGTGCACATCCCAGGCAGCGGCACCGGCTCCCGCGGGGACTGGTTATGATGTTCGTAGTAAATGTTCATGCAGAAATAGAGCCAAAAGTGTCCAGCTGAGTTTGGGATGTTGTCTAAACACTAAAAGATGGAGAGCTTACGTGTAAAAGTGCGTGTTGGCGTCCAGGGGAGCGGAAGCCGCACGTCGGGAGCCGGTGCGAGCTTCTCCATGGGAGCACATCCCGCTCCCTTCGGCGGCAATCAGTAAAATAAAAATGTTTAACTAATCCATTCACTGGGGAGCGTTGTGTAAATTACAAACAGTTTAAGAGATCCTCAAGACTTCCATTGTGTTAATACAAATTGCCTTTTAGCGTTCGCTTTATATAGGGTCCTTTTGAATGAGAATCCAGATGGCAGAAGCTACATAATTATTATTCATTACGGTTAATAAGTAACACTCGGAAGCCCCAGTCAGCTCTGCAAGTCCCCTGTGATAGGCGCTGTGCGAATGTAAGGGGGAAAAAATAGTCCTTGCAGCAGAATATTTTAGGATTTTGGTTAAAGACAAGAAGGTGTGAAGGGCCCTTGGGTTTGCCCGCCCAGGGGCACAGACGGGGCTGTGGGTCTGAGAGCTCTGTCTGCAGGGAGCCTTCTCACTTCCCCTCCAAACAAAAGAAATTATCTGGGATTTTCAAATGAAGCTCTAATTTTGGCCTTTTACGCAAAAACTACTCGTGGTGAGGGAGAGGTGGTTTGCATAAGCAGCACCTCATTTCTCTTCCCCGCCGCTGGAAATGCCTGTCGTGCATCCTCGTTTTGGGCAAGGGGCAGAGCAAGGTCCTGTGCCTGCAGCCCCCTTGGTGCACGGCGGAGCCCAAAAAGTTCCCCAAAACAATTTCCATGAATGACAGAAATGAAACTGAGGAGATTCGGGCCCTGCTGGCCATTACCCCACTTCCTGCATTCTTACTTGTTAATTGTCTAATTCCTAACGAGCCCGATGGACTTTCTGCTGCGTGCTTACTCCGATGCTTCCTTCCCTCCCCTCCCCGGCTTCATCCCTCACCAGAGACCTTGTTCCTTTAAAAATGCCATCCTTAAAAATGAGAAATACTCAGCCCAGCAAAAGGAAAAGGGAACTTGACATGAGTTGAGCTTGAAAGGCTTGGTGCTGTGAAAAGTGACTGACGTGTGAAAAGAGGCTACAATTAGTTCTTTCCCCGAGCACTCTCCCATTCAGTCCAGGGTCACTCCTTCAGCAAGCTGCGGCTTTGAGGGTAATGTGTTGTGACAGTTTGAGATGATGAAGAATAATTCTTGTATTCAGAGTTGCTGCCGCTTCCCCGCTGCCCTGACACATCAGGCTGCTGTCATTGGATCATTTATCCCGGTTGCGGCTTTGCCGGGCGGTGCGGGAGCCTGGGCAGCCCTCGCTAGGTGAAGAGGAAAGGGTCAGCTCTTCCAGCAAATGATTTTTTTTGGAGGATATTTTGAAACTGTGCTTAAGAGGGGAAAACAAACAGAGAGAAAGGAAAAACCATTAGAAGAAATAATGCACTCGAGATGAGATTTTTGAGTAGACATAAAGGAGATGCCACGGCTTCAAGTGGACCACTACAGAGAGAGCACAAATAAGAAAAGCAGCATAATTTATGAGTGTTCCGGGCAAAAGAGGGCTATATAGATTTTCTTCAGGCATTGAATTAATGCACCATATAAAATGGTTTCACATTTAAGCTTGGCAGGGCTTTGTACCTTTCTAGATTCGATGAGGTCCTTTGACAGTTCTTGGAGCTTTCTGGAATTGAGGGTGCAGCCACCTCTCTGGATGGGGGTCAGCACCACTGCCCTGGACCTGAGGACCCCAGACTGTCCCCAGAGCAGCTCCAACTCCTTCTCCTCTTCCCCCTCCTCCTCTTTCCCCTCCTTCTCCTCCTCTTCCTCCTTCTCCTTTCCACCTTGGCAGCCAGCTTGGGGACAGTGAACAAGGGATGGGACCGTCAGGCTGCATCACGGCAGTTGGGAATATTGGCAAAAATAAATAAATAAATATTTCTGCAGCCCCTGGACACTGTGGCAGGGGGACAGCTGCCCCTCGGCAGGGCTGGGGACTCGGCTGGTCACTCACCACGCCAGCAGCAATGGGGATTTTTACTGGTGCTGCCTTCACCACGGTGGCAAGCACGTGTGCCCTGAAAATCCCTGTTATTCTGGGAGCCTGGGTGGTGCCAGCGGTGCCCATTACTGTTACTGTCAAAAGTGCAGGCAGGGCTGTTCCCAGCTCCCCTGAAGTGACTTTCTCCTCATGGCTTCAGCAGATGTTCCTGCTCCTTCATCTTTTTTCCCCTATCTTGTTTTGGTTTGGTTTTAGGGCGGTCAGGACTTTGAGAGTCGTTTCCTCCAGGGACATGGGCAGGTTTTAGTATTTACGTTTCCAGTATTAGCATTTATTTGTATTTGTGTTTGTTTTTCACGGGCTTTTGAAAGCCTCAGGGAGCCATTTATGGGGCCAAAATAATGCAAGTGCTGGGCTTCTCACAGTATTTCATTTCCTTGACGGTGGAAATGCTACGAGAAGAGCAGGTCTCATGTTATTTTGACCCCATAAATAGCTCCCAGAGGCCCCTTTCTTCCTTCTCCCACCCACTCCCCCCCAAATCAAATATTTAGGTTTCTGCAAAGCCTGACTTCTCAACCTTGGTTATCTTGCTTCAGCAGAAGCAAATTGCAGTTATTATAGAATAGCCAGAGAGTCTATAAGGCCGAATGGCTTTTATATGATGCACAATTTGTTGGCTACTGTACAAGTTCATTAAAGTGTATCATAAGAGGTTGTTTTACTGGTACATTTAAGGAAGTTAATACATCTCGACAGTATATGCATGGGGGAATGCAGATACAATAACCCTCAGACATGCTGGGGCCAAGTCCATTCTTGGCCTAACTCCACCGAAGTAAACGAAATCACTCGCCAGGCAGCCGGGTCCTGCTCTGCTGACGCGGTGCTGAGCCTTCATCCAGGCTCTCCTGCCGCTCGCATCCATCTTTCTGTGGGAGGATCCTGGGTTTTGCTTCTGGTTTGTGTTTTTTCAGCAAGCCCAGAGGACATCAGTGGTCGGACCGGTTATGTGACGCGTTTTATTTAGGTCTAGGAAGTATTTTCCCTCTTTTCAGCTGTACCGAAGGGCTGGGCTGCTCTGTCCTGGGCTCATGGGAGGGCAGCAGTGCCCATGTGCAGGGACCTGCCTCTTCTCCCACCCAACAGCCCCACTGTGCCATCCAGCTTCTTTGGCACTTGTCAGGTCTACTCAGGCATTAGGTCTACCAGAAATCAGCCCCTGTTTTTTTAACCCTAGAACAGGAAGAGTGTCCCCATGTCATGGAGCTGTTCCCGGTCTTGTCTGAGCTTCCCATAGGAGTGGCATCAATGTTCCTGTGCACGTGTCTCTGCCATGCCCCAGTCTGCTGGAAGGTCTGGAGGGAAGAATAATAGTTTGCTACTTTGCATTGGACTGTTTTTTTTTTTAATTATACTTTTAATTAATGAAACAGCTGGGAAAAAAACTCCCAACTAATTTGGGGGAATGTAGGCAAATGTGCTGACTGTGGTCCATGGGGTCATATGTGCAGTGCAGGTAGTCCCTGGTGACCGTGTAATGGCTAATTGCACATCTCGCGTGACCCAGGCGTGCACGAGAGCCGGGCTGGGCGAGGGCAAGAGCCCAATTTCCTGAGCACAGCGGTGCTTTCTGCTGCAGCAGGCAGGAGTTTTACAGCGCTTTCTTAGGTATCAAAATACATGGCTCGTCTGCCTCGCCCTGTAATTAGTTCCAGAGCGAGCGGGTTCACGATGTGGGGCTGTCTGAGAGCGGCCGGACTCGTTTGCCGTGGGGAATGTGTGTGTTTGTCATCTGCGGGGCTCGGGGTGGCAGCTCGGATGTGGGAGCTCCCCTGGTTTCTAGCCTGACCTGCTCCAAACCCAAAGTGGGCTCTGGAACCTAAATCTCAAGGTTTTTAGCCTGACCTGCTCTAAACCTAAAATGGATTCTGGAACCCAAATTTTGAGGTTTTTAGCCTGATCCCCTCTGAACCCAAAATGGGCTCTGGAGCCCAAATCTTGAGGTTTTTAGCCTGACCCACTCCAAACCCAAAGCTCCAGGGCTGGAAAACTTCCTCTCCAGTTCCTCTTGAGCCTTTGCATCTCTTTTACTTGTTCTTTTGTCCCTCCCCAGTGCTAACTGAAGGGGTTTCCATGCCTGACAGCAGGAAGGGGAGTGGCAGGGACATGGGGACCCCAGGTACCCCTGTGCCCACTGCTTTGCCTCTGCTTGTTTGTACATGTTTTTTTTCCCAGCTTGGCATCAGTCTCTGCAGTGCCACCCCCTGGCAGTCCCCTGCAGAGGTGACAAGTGCTGTCAGCTGCAGAAATCCCACAGTCACCAGAAAGCCACCGGATTCCCCAAAATCCCATCCTGGCAGGGTGTATGGTCCCACGCAAGTCACCGAAGGACAGGCAGGACGTGGCATGGACAAGGACAGGCAGGAGCTGGCAGGAGCCCGTGCTCAGCTCCAAGGGACAGAAACATCCACGCAGGAGCCACAGGCTGCAGGGAAACAACTGCTCCCTCGCTCTTTCCCTCTCCCTTCTTTTGCTACGGTTACTGAAAACACAACATTTGCCTGAAAATCAATTATAGCTTAAAAAGAGAGCGCGAGCGGAGCAGCTCAGCGAGGGGTTCTGCAGTTTGGGGGAGCCCCAGCCTGCCCAGCACCCCAGAGCTCTGACGTGGGACGTTTAACCGAAGCCAGCTGCGTGCGGAGGGAGATAAAAGCCCCAAATCAGACAGGATAAGCGCAGTATTAGTGTGGGCTACGCCACTCATTTCTGATTTAAATTACTGTTTTTACTTCCTGAACTCATGGGAGAGTAAGGATGTGAGGAAAATGAAGAGGTTTAGACATGGACATTCCTTCACCAAATACTGGCAAGAAATTGTGATTAATGCGGCTGAGGTCATTATTATCGCTGCTTACAGGGTGAGCGGTTTCCTGCTGATTTGTTTTTCATGTATCCTGGGCAGATTATCTCCATTGCAGGTTACCTCCACGATCAAGGATTAAATCCCTGAGCCCCCTTTTGCCAGGTGTGCACTCGCCTGGCTGTTCTCCCCGCTGTGCCCAGGTAGCAGTCGGGAGCTGTGCAGTGTCCGAGGGTGCTGGGGTGCGATGGGTGTATTTTGTTTTAGCGAAGAGCTGACTTTCTGCTTTCGCTTTGCGCTTTGTGTGTAGTTGTGTCCTTATCATGCATCCCATTACAGAATCACACAGAATTGTCTCGATTGGAAAAGCCTTTTAAGATCATTGAGTCCAATCGTGAACCCAACACTGACCAGTCCCCACTAACCCATGTCCCTCAGCACTGTGTCTACACAACTCTTCAATCCCTCCAGGGATGGGGACTCCACCACTGCCCTGGGCAACCCCTTCCAATGCCTCAGAACCCTTTCAGCAAAGAAATTCTTCCTCACATCCCATCTCACCTGCCCTTGGCACAACTTGAGGCCATTTCCTCTTGTCCTGTCATTTGTTCTTTGGTTGAACATTGCAGCAAAAGGACTGTTGTCATGTTTATAAAAGCTTAAATATCCCAACATGAGACAGAGGCATCCAGCTCCTGTGTCTGCATCTCATTTCCATCCTCATCCAAGCAAAACCCCTGCTGCAGGATCAGGGAAAGCTGTCTGTCTGCTCTGGGGGTTTGCTCCCTCTGCCTTCGACACATGACACAATGGTGAGCACCAAACAAGAGGGTTTTTCCTCTTTACCCTTTGGCAGCAGAGGAACTTGCCCGAAGCTCCTCTCCCCGTCCTGTCCCCTCCAGCACAGGCTGAAGTCTCACTCAGGGCTGTGCATTGCAACTGTCCAGAATATTTCTTGTAGCCTGTCACCGCGTGTCTGGGAGAGGATTCCTGCCGTGTACGTGGGGCTCTGCCTAATCTCCCCGCTGCATGCCGCTGCTGAGAGCCGGCCGGGGCGATGCTGCCTGACAGCACCGCTGCACGTGGCCACCGAGTCAACTGTTGAGTTCAAGTGGCTCACGGAGAGGCCACGCTTAGAAGCGATGCTCTGCACACACAAAAATCCTCATGTTTCGAGATTAGGGAGCAATGAGGGCTTTGGGAGGTCAGCGAGGGGAGGAGATGTCTGGATGTGTGTGAGAGGGAGAGCTGCGGTCAGGCCTGCTTTCTCTTTGGCTTTGAGGCACAGCTCAGGCACGTAGGAAAGGGGATATTTTCTCTTTGGCTTGAAAAAGCAGAGTTATTTATGTCAGATAAAAGGTTGTGGAAAGCCCCAGTGTTCCCAAGGTGGAGAATCGCCACCGCTGGTACACAGCACCAGTAACCAGTGCTGCTGCCTCTGCCCTTTCCCTGCCATCTCAGCAGCATTGCTGCAGAGGAAAGATGCTTTGTCATCTGCCACCGTACCCTTCAACCCTTCCCAGTCCAGCCCTGAGTGTCCCCCCTATTGAGTCCTGATGTGTCACAAGCCAGTGGCCTCCTCCTAGGAGCAGGGCCACTCTGCCGGGCAGCATTTAACATCTCCATCCAGCTCCACTTGGGCTCAGCTGAGCTGTGAACCCAGCAGACAAGTAGAACCAGGAGCTGGGATGCCTCTGGAGTGATCCATCAAATCACCCCAGAAAAGATGGATGACAAGTAAATGCCACGTTAGAGCAATGATGCAATAAACAGAATAGTCAATGAAGTGGGTCTGAAACGCTAACCAGGACCTGCTCTCTCTTCCCATTGCAGAGCTTCAGCGAGAAGGAAGCATAGAGACGCTGAGTAACAGCTCGGGTTCCACCAGCGGCAGCATCCCACGCAACTTCGACGGCTACAGATCGCCCCTCCCGACTAACGAGAACCAGCCCCTCAGCCTCTTCCCCACAGGATTCCCTTAAATGAGCCACACATCCCAGGGGAGATCCAGACAGGGTGACGAGCCGCCTCTCCGCCTAAACAATCCCGATGTCTTTGTCACCTGCCAGTCGGCCGCTGCGCTGGATGGTTCTCGTTACCCTGATGGATATTGACAACTCCGAAACCTTCCTGAACGTGCTCACAAAAACCTTGACTCTGTGTTCCTGTGCAATATGAAGAGACTCCGTCTTCAATCCCGATAGCTCTGCGGCTTCTTTTTTTCGCTGTGTTCAGGAAGAGGTTGGTTGAGGAGAAATATTTCTTAAGCCATTTTGGGTCAAGCACATGGTTGCACAACCATTCTCTGCTTTTTTTTCTCGTGTTGAGAGATGAAGGGAATCTCCATAACTCAGAGGAGCTCTCGCCGTTTGCGAAAGTGCCGAGCATTAACGAACGGACGGGGGAGAGCGGAACCTGGAGGACTTTCTGTGGACAGGGTTGATCATGTTATTCCTTCCTCGTTGCATCTCCTTGCTGCCCTCCTTCCCCACTGATACTCATCCATGCCAGGAGTATTACAAATGGAAATGTTTCTTTTTGTTCTTTGGAAAGATTATCTCTATTGCTCCGGTTTTCTTCTAGTCATGTATTTTAGAAATGTACTTAATTGACTAACTGCAGTCACAGATTTCTCATATTTGGTTATAAAAGTTGTTCATTGGAACTCAGATATCTGTCCAGAAATGCATGTGTCATTGAATAAATCTAAGTTAAACAAGAAACTGCTTAAATGGCAATGTTCATGGAGTGTTACTGGGCTGGCTATGGGCTTCGTACATCTTCCTGGACCAGATTACGTGCATATTTACTAACTTGAGGGCTTTAATTAAAGCCATCAGTGGATGTTACGCAGCCAGTCTAGCTTGTTTTTGCATCCCTGCTTTCTCATCCCCGTGCACAAGGGCAGGATTTTTAAAAATGAGGGACTGAGATGGTGTTCCTCGCACGTTCTGAAAATGAACCCGTCTCTGTTGGGGTGTCTGACCCCAGCTCCAGCTCCTTATGTTGGTTGTGTCCCTGCTTCTTCATCCCACTGATTTTGGTGGGATGAGGACCAAGTGTGCTGGAAGCAGAGGCACCCACCTACATCTCTGATATTACAGGATCACATATAAAGGGGTTTTGCAGAACCCATATAACAGCCTGAACCCATATTCCCGACTGAACGTGCGCAGTCAAAACTAGCACCGCATAACTGCTGATCAAATAGTCCTGGGCTCACACATAGGAACCACACAAATTCCTCCCTCTCAGCCAACTTGTGTCGAGAAGTGGAGAGTGAGATGAGACTGTCAGCTCACAAAATTTCCTTCCCACTACTTGTTTTTAATAGAAGCCGTTTGAGTCATGGCAATGAGAGGAAACTATCGAAACCCACAAATCTTTTTGCACTCTTAGAGCTGAAACCAGCCACGCTGAGTGATGCAGAACTGACCACCCTCTTCCTACTCTGTCCCCAAACACTGAATACCAAATGCAGTCTTGGGCTTGATTTTTTTGGTTGTTTTTAACTGTAACACCGCGACTCAGATGTCAGAAATTGGGTTTTTTTTTTTCCCCTCTCTCTTCAGGCTTGAAAACCACTAATAAAAACGGAGAGTCTGCAGCAATAATTTCAGTTTCTTGCTTGGTTTTCAGACAGTCTTTTCTCAAGAAAAAAACAACTTCCTTGGGATGAAATCAGAGGAGTTCTCCCGTAAGTAAGTACTCACAGCTCCAGCCCGCTGGCTGTATCTGCCATAATGCTGTTTCTTTTATGTCTGTAAAATAATGGCTGGAAGTAAGGGGCTGAGGGTAGGGCTGGCACTGCGGACAAATGGGACCGCAAGGTCAAGTCAGTCCACACCAGTCAGGATTTTTAACACAGTTCAAGCCAAGGTCAACACCAAAAGTTCAAACAAAATCCAGATTAACACATACAGGAGGGATTGTGTTGTCACTGTGATGCTTGTTTCCTTGCAGGCTTTCCAAGGAGCAGTCGTAAGGGACAAGGTTCCTGCAGAGGAAGGTGACTGCTGTCATCCCTCCTGCCCTGGACAGCTTGGACACTGGTTCTTACTGAACACACAAAGTAGGAGAGCACAGAGTGGTGTCATTGGAAATGTATTTGTTGTTGGCAGGCATTAAATCACTTTTTATAAGTGCTGCAATACGGCCGTGTGGAAATTCCCAGTCTGCAAGAAGCTCCTTTGAATCAGGATGTTTTGTTTAAAGGGGGGTGGAGGGGAACCTACAAACTGGGGCTGTACCAAAATATTTTCAGTCTGGTTCATTGAAAAGAATGTCCTAAATTCCCCACTGTTGGTAGCCCTGTAGCCAAACTGTTAAGAAAGCTTAGAGATATTAAAAAAAAAAAAAAAAAATAAAAGCACTGCTATGAGGTGGCTAATTTAACTTTAATTTGATACTTTCACAGATGACCCAGCAAAATAACCACTGAGTTCCAGCTCTTCAGCGAGCCAGGGAAAGCTGAATGTGTTGCAACTATAACTCTGTGGGGTCTGATTTAATGATAACTCCATAGGGTCTAATTTAATGATAAGTCTATAGGATCTGATTTAACAATAATTCTGTGGGGTCTGATTTAATGATAAGTCTATAGGATCTGATTTAACAATAACTCTATGGGGTCTGATCCAACGATAACTCTATAGGGTCTGATTCAGCACCTCCCCATGGTGTGTGCCTCGCTCGCAGTGCACACCTACTCCCACCAACAGCCCCTGCCTTCAGTGCACACACAAGCCCCCCCATTTCAACTGGGTGCATGCGCTTTCCTGCACCACCACCTTTCCTCCACCTTAACCTCAGCAGCCACGCTCTTCTCAGACATCAGGAGAGAATATTGCTGCTCACTGATGGTGTCTGGAAGCTGCTCCAAGGTAGGTTTGCCCTTAACTTTAATGCAACCAGGCTTTCAGTCTAGAGACCTGATCCAAACCTCACTTAAAGCAAAAGTAGCCAGAGGCTCGTGATCTTCGCTGGATTTTGGATCAATGTCTCCTGTTGTTGTGGACATAACCCAGGTGAGTTTCTGAAATGCGGGATTTTCAAATGCAGCAGCTGGCAGGCGGTCAGAGGCAACCCAGCAAGAATGTTGTGCCATGATATAAACCACTGGCTCAAAAAGAGCCCAAAAGATAGGCTGGACTTGCAGGTTTTTAAACTGTTTCCAGTAGTAGTAAGCAGCAGCCTCCTGCTGAGTTCAAAAGGCAAAACGTCTCATTTGAAGCGGGGCGGACTGTATATCACTCTGGGCATAAAGTGGAGCTCTTCTATTAAAAGTTGAGTTCAGATTTCATGAATTCACGTGAAATATTGCTTTCTTATCCTACCCTGGTTTCTGTAATAAACACACGCGTGGAACGTGCTTAAATCATAGGAGGGGAATGTTTTGCTGTTTGAAAAGAAGGGGAAAGCCAAAGGTTCTCCAAGTGTGACAGCTTGAAGTTCAGATGAACTCAAATCTCAGAACCAGCCCAGGGCCTGGGCATAACCATGGGGTTTCCTGGCGCTCTGCAGAGCGCGTGGGGCTCGGGCTTTGGTTGCTTTGCTGGTGAAGCTCAGCCCGCTGAGCCCCATTGACCAAGCAAAGGTGATGAGCCCCATCCCGCCACCCATCCCAACCAGGGAGCAGCTGCTGGGTGTCCTACCCCCAAGCAGCATTAGCTAAACCCAAGAACACAGTTTGCCAAGGCTGGGAGAAGGCAGACCAGGCAGGGGAACCCACTGAGGGCAAAATACCCCTGAGATCTCCCGTCACAGCGAGCCCAGAGGAGGGTTTCGCTGCAAAGTGCAGCTGTGAAATCCCTGAGCGTGGCTCCCCCTCCTCTCTGTCCCCTCTGAGCGCTGGGTGAAACACGCGGCGCTTTCACCAGTGCCTCCTTAGTCACTTTTTGAGGATCCAAACTGCATCTGGGCCGCGTCTCTACATTTATTTTCTTGCTTCTCTGCTCTGGCTTGTTGCTGTGCGGGGTAGGAAAGTTTGCGCCATTTCCTGTTGTCTTTCCCTTGTGCTCCTGAGATATTGTAAAAATGTTCGGTATCCTCCAGTAGGTTGTAATCACTTCACCCTAATGTCTCACAGCTGCTAAGTGTAACTTTAAACCCAACCATTTGAGTGCTTACAATTAGCGAGTCCATAGAGCTGAGATCAGGTCTTTGTGATTGCAAAAAGAGAAAATTAAACTTTTTTTTTTTTTTTACTTTTTTTTCCTCCCTGAGTTTTAATTGGATAAAATGGGAACAAAAGTTGTGGAGATGAGGGTTGTTTTTTTTTTAGTGCAATAAATGGTGAGTGGCTTATGTGCTAGGAAAAAAATAATTGAATCCACTGCTTGGCCTGTTTCACAGATGGAAAAGGCACCGGGACAAACATGTGTCTGCGGCGGCTGCGCCTCTGTCCTGGTAACTGCACCAACACCCTCTCGGAGCTCCCGGCTCTCCCTTGGCTGGTGAGAAGAATTAGCAGCAGAGAAGAGGCTTCAGCTGTGTCCCTCACCTGTCCCTGTCCAGGAGCTGCGGCACAGCCAGGCCGTGAGCCCAGACCTGGAGCTATTCCTGGCGACTACGGGTGCTCAGCCATTCCCAGCCTGTGCTCAGCACCTTGCAGGATCTGGCTCTCTCAAAGGCAACAGCTCCATCCTCAACAGGTTCATCTCCCAGCAGCTCTGGCTGGGACAACCCCACAATAGTGACCGCTGGCCTTACTAGGTGGTCACCACAGTAGGCAAGGTTGGGGGCTTGCAGACTTCCCTGTCCCCTCTGCCTCCTTCTCCCCATCCCGTTGGGTTCCATCACGTTCCCGGGGATGGGCACAGTGCAGCAGGGATGCTGTTCCTTGGCAGCCCCTCCCTGCACGGGAAGCACTCCTGCCACCTGACCATAAATACTAATTAATAGCAAAGCCCTGGTCTAGATCAAGGAGGAGGCTCTGAATTTTCTTGGGAACTTGGTTGTCTGAAAGGTATCTTAAATATTCTGTAGCACTCAGTAGGTCAATTATACGGTGAGCAGTCATACGAAGTTAATTTCTAATTTAATACAATGTTAAAAGGTTGTCAGGTTAAAATCTAATCTATAAACAAGACATGAAACGTCTCTTTAAAACGAGTGTCATGAACCGGTCCTGGCTCGAACCACAGGCTGCTGCTTCTTTTATAGGATGTAATTACTTCCCAGTGAGTATTTACAATATTATTATAGGATGGTAATAAAAGGCCGGTGCCAGCCGTGCCCGTGCAGCAGCCGAGTGCCAGCTCGGTGCTAATCCCACTCCTGCCCTGGCCCCTTCTCCAGGGAGGTGAGAAGTGTTGGCTCCTGGAGCTCTGATGAGGGAAGAACCCATCGTGTTTTCATTTAAATACACCTCAAGGTCAGGGGAACAGGGACCCCCTTGATGTGTTTTGGAGGCTACATGAGTGTCTCTGCATCCCCCAGCAAGGAGGGCTCGCCAGCCCGGCACTGCAGCGTCTCAGCGGCCCCCACCGTGTGCTGTACGTGTCCAGAGAAGGGAACTGAGCTGGGGAAGGGTCTGGAGCACAAGTGTGATGAGTTCACAGCTAGGGGAACTGGGGGTGTTGAGCCTGGAGAAAAGGATGTGAGGAAGAATTTCTTTGCTGAAAGGGTTCTGAAGCACTGGAAGGGGTTGCCCAGGGCAGTGGTGGAGCCCCCATCCCTGGAGGGATTGAAGAGTCATGTAGACACAGTGCTGAGGGACATGGGTTAGTCAGGAACTTGTCAGTGTTGGGTTTATGATGGGACTCAATGATCTTAAAGGGCTTTTCCAATCCAGGCCATTCTGGGATTCTGGGATTCTGTACCTGACAGTCCCGGTGGAAACAATGGGCGAGGACGTTTGTTTTTGAACACCCTGGGGAAAGGACTTTGGCAAGGTTTTGCCATGGGCTGAAGGTTACCAGCCACGTTCAGACCAGCAGCTTCATTCAAGCAGAAAACCAGAGGCAGCACCTGCAGCCCGGGGTGACTCGCCGGCCCCGTGCCCTCCGCACCTCGCACCCATTCCCCTGACTCCATGGGAGGGACGGGCAGGATGTGGGCAGGGGGGACCGGGCACATTCTGCTCCTTCTGCTCCCACACAAGGGGTGTCTGCGTTGCAGCCACCTCTCAAGGTACACTGAATTTTGTTCCTTTTGCTGTTGAAAGGGGAAAGTCCAGCTGTCATGTGGGAGTGATGCCATTGTCCCACCCGGGCAGCTGGCCGGACCACGAGACTCCTGCTCCTGGTAGTCCACAGTGTCTATGGGAGCTGGCCAGGGTCAAGGCTGCCCTTTCCAGGCTCAACTGAAAAACACCACGTGTCACCCCACCACAGGTCACGCAATTGGCTTTGAAATCCTGTGGATTTATTTTCCAGGAGGAATCTCACCGGCTCCAAAGGTTTGGATCAGATGCGGTCATGTCTGTGCTCTCCTCGACACCCTGCAAGCCCTGCAAGGTGGGGTTTTTCTAAAGAAGACCAAGATTTTGATGGGAGCAGGTGACCCCCGCAGCGAGAGCTGCAGGGAAACTGAGGTAACGTAATACCAGTGCTAAAATGGAGGGAGCTGGTGATGTGCTGGTCTGACCCAGCCCATGAAGATGCAAAGGATGCGTGGGCTCTGCTGTGGCCTCTCAGCTGGCCAGGACTCCTTCCCTTCCTTCCTTGGGTTTTCTGGTCAATTCTGCTGCTCTTTGTAATTGAGAAAAGCTGCTGATGAACATCTGCACAGGCACCATCCGCTCCGAGCCGGCTGCTGGGGTTGTTAGTGCTTGTGCTGCCGGCGCTTTGATGTGCGTACGCCTGATACACGGGCTTGGCCAAGGCCACCCTGCAGATGCTGATGGTGGGTGGTACGGTGGTCCCACGCCGGCAAGGCGCAAGGTGGGACGGCACCCGCCACATCTGTGCAAACAGCAGCCCCCAGTATCCCCCACTTGAAACGCCCTGTGCCTCCTTGACAGGACTCAGGAGGTTACCTCCCCTGCTTCCATCTGCAGAGGAAGGTACCCAGAGGCATCCGGGGAGGTTGGCTCAGGTGCTTCCCTCCGTCCCACCAGCACATGAAGGGCAGAGGGATGGTGATGCCCACGTGCTGGCACGGCAGAGTCCCATCGTGCTGGTGTGAAGGAGAAGCAGCCAAGTGGAGAGAGAAGGACCCACAAGGATCATGAAGTCCAACTCTTGCCCTAGCATAGGACAATCTCAAGATTCAGGCCTTGTGCCTGAGGGCCTTGGCCAAATGCTTCTGGAATCTTGTCAGGGTTGATGCTATGAGCACCTTCCTGGGGAGCCTGTTCCAGTGCTCCACCACCCTCTGCTTCAAGAACCTTTTCCTCATGGCCAACCTCACCCTCCCCTGCCACATTTTCCTGCCATGTCCTCTGCTCCTGGCGTTGGTGGCCAGAGAGAAGAGCTCAGCGCCTGCCCCTCCTCTTCGCCTTGGGAGGAAGTTCCAGACCACGATGAGATCTCCTCTCAGTCTCTTCTTCTCCAGGCTGAACAAACCAAGTGACTTCAGCTTCTCCCCATACAGCTTCCCCTCTAAACCCTTCACCAGTTTGGTGGCCCTAAGAGCAGAAGGTCCCTGGACTCGGGGCTGGTGGCACCAGGCAGGCAGAGCTTTGCTCTGCAGGCACCGTGCAGCCCGGGGAGCACAATCTGTGTCCTTAATCCCGCCGTGTCCTGCGCGCTCTCAAATCCCCTTCACTTCAACCAGCGCCTGTAGCGTCAGGCCTGCGGCGGGCGAGCCGGCGCGCGGGGCTGGCGGGGAGGATTTGCTCAAGAGGCACTGTTTTTAAGGTGAGATTTGAAGGATGGAAGACAGATGGCAACTGGAGAGGACAAACGGATCAAGTGAAGGGTTTGTTTTCAGCGTGGAAGGGAAAACACAGGAGGGAATTACTGCTGGCTACAAAATGGGGGCTATTAATACCTGCAGCATCTCCAGCTTTGCACTTCGCCCGGCGAGCCAGGATCCTCCCACGGCGGGAGCAGACACCGGCCCCTTTGCGATGCCGGAGTGTGGTTTTTTCTGCTGAGATGAATTGATCCCAGCCTAGTGCTGAGTGTCCCCAGACAAAGCTGGGAGAGGGGTTATTAGCCGGCCGGCGGCCCTGCCATTGTCCCCACTATCTTTTCTTCCCTTTCAGCCTCCCTCCCCGTGGCACAGGTCTCAAAAGCCCATGTGTCAAGAGATTAGTGACCTGCACGAAGGGCAATCGCTTGCTTTGTGCCGCCAGCCTGGCGTCAGGGCCCTCATTGACTTGTTATTTGGTGCTGCCTCCATTGAGGTATCCATGGAAAACACGCCTGGAGAGCAATCTGCCGGCGCTGCGGAGCGAAGGCGGGCGAGGAGCTGGGAGAGGAGGCACTTCAGGGCAGCAGGGTTTGGTGTGGTCACCGTGTGCCCACTCTGAGACCCCCAAATCCCCCGCAGTAGTCAATGCAAGATCCCTGCGCCTACAGAGAAGTGAGGGAAAAGCTGGACAGTGAGAATATGAAACGCAGCGTGTTGGGTGTAATGATGGAGCCAGGGCCATGATGGGGCATTGCCCCATGGCTGTTTGAATTTGCAGATTTGTTTGAAAAATTAAAAGATGGGAAGAGTCTGCCCTGTCTGCTCGTCTCTGGCAGAGAACGGCTCAGAGGAGCGCTGGGCTTTTGAGGAAATGGGAATCAAACTGATGGAGTTGGCCCTTCCGTGCAGCGCTGGGTACACATCAAATTTGTTCGTGATGAAACACCCACAAGGCAGACAGGTGCAATAAGAAAACATATTCCTGTGCGTGATTTATTCTGGCTGGTTTTATTTTCGCAGCAGTGAAATACACTTCTCCTGTAAACACGAGACGGTGATTTTTCTGCAATCCTAAAAGTCAAACCTAGACCAAAAACCACAACTCACGTGACGTGGGAACAGCGGCGTCAGATCCTGCTTTCGCTTCGATTTCAGACACGTTCCCAGGTCACGTCTGGAGCAGCCAGGCCGAGGTGTGAGCCCTGCCTGGCTCTGCTTACCCACGGGTGTTTCTTCTGCCAGAACTTCTGCCAAATTCCTGGCCCCAAACAGAGAGAAAGGGGTTTCTGGAGGCGCAGGGACTGTGTCCTGCTGAGGGGACAGGGCTGGGTGACTCCCATGGGTCTGAGGGCTGCCCTATGCCATCCCCCCTTCCAGGGTCAAACCAGGGGAGTTTGCAGAGTTTAAAAATAATGGGAAAGAGGGAGAGAAACTGGGGAGGGGTGGCAGGAGCCAGCCCGGGACACCCCATGCGCTCAGGGTCTTCTTGGGGGCTGATACCGGGGCAAAGGGGGGTCCCCGCCTGCAGGGGGATTTGGGGGGGGGGGGGCAGCAGCAGGTGTGGAGACCCCCGTGATTTTTTCCATTCACCAAAACTCAGCGACCACGCCCCCTTTTCTGCCGGTTTTCACCCCATTTCTCCCAGACGGTCCCAAATCCTCACTTTTAATCCCGCAGAAGGAGCAGGCAGGGCCCCTACCAGCATTATTTTATCAAATAATAATAAAAGAGAGAGAGGGAGGGAGGGAGATTTTTTTTCTTTTAAGAGATTTTGCTGATATTTTTTTATTTTTAAGAGATGAACTGGCCACAAAGTGCAGCCCCAGCTCTCCTCTCCCGGGGAACCGGGGCGGCAAACGGGACCCCAGTGACCGATAAACGCCGATACAGCCCGCGAAGCCGGGGGAGAGGGCGAGGGTTCCGGGATTCAGCCGACACCGACCGCCGGGGTCCCGGCGTGGGGCCGCCCCGACGGGGCGGGGGACTCGATGGCTCCATTTCCCCGCGGGAACCGAGCTGCGGTCACGCGTGGCGGAGGTCTCGGGGGTGCTCGTCCCCAGCCTCATCCCATGCCGGCGATGAGGCGACCGTAACGCCGTGAACCCGGGGATTAAGCGCCCGCGCCGGGATGTGACACACTTTCTCAAATGGAAGTTTGTTAAACAGAAGGATTTGCATGATCCCCCCCTCCTCCCCTCCCGCCCGCCCCCTCCATCCCCGTCCCCGCCCGTCCCCCGCGGTGCCAGCTCGGCTTTCAGGGCACGGTCCCCCCCGCTCTGGCACGGCCCCGGCCGGGGCCCCCGGCTCCTTTTAAGGCAGCGGGCTCGGTGCGTGCGAGGCACCGGGCCCCGACGTGGGGAACCGGGCAGCCCCGAGGGTGGGGGGCCGGGAGGGGCTGGAGGGGATCATTCCGCCCCTGCGCATGGAGGGTGCTCAGTAATTAAAGACTACTACTAATAAATATATATTAAAATATATAAAATATAGTAGGAATAATAATAATAATAATAATAATAATAATAATAATAATAATAATAATAATAATAATAATAATAATAATAATAATAATAATAATAATAATGAAGCAGAGCGAGCTCCCGGATCAAAGCAGCAGAGGTAACGCGGAAGGGGTGCGGGAGGGGCGCGGAGGATGCGCCCCCCCAGCGCAGGACGCGCAGGGGCCGGGGTCAGTCGCCCACCCGCCCTGACAAACAGGCTGGAAAATGTGTTTATAAATTGTTCAAACTCTGGATAAACTTCAGCGGCGTTTGTGTCTGCGTCTCCCCGCCTGTTGTTATTTTCCAGAAATCTGGATTACTGGAAATATTTTCTTTAAAGCTGGAGAGAAATCTAAACAGTCAGAGGGCAGGGGAGCTCGGGGTGGGGGGAGACCCGGGGGCTGCTGCACTGGCGGGGCTCCTCGGGTTTCCCCTCGCCGGGCCGCGCATGGACGGAACGCGCAAACTCCGCGGCAGCGCAGCAGAAGGAGGAAGATCGGTGGCGCCGGGGCTGGTGTCGGGTCGAGCATCTCTCTCGGCCGCTGTCGATAAAAATGCATCAGGCGGGTCCCAGAGCCCGGTACATCCCGGGCAGCTGCCGCCGCACAGCGCGGCCCCTCCGACGGGCACTAGAGCACCGGGGGATGGGGGTGGAGGGTAGCTGTCCCGGCCGCGAGTGGGTGACAGCAAACCAGGGCCGTTTCCTTACACGTGTGTTTATTTTCCCCTCCAGGTGGAGCGGGAGAAGTGGGGCCGGGGGGAGCCGTCGGGGCTACGGGGCCGGACGCAGGAGGTGACCCCAGGGCTGGAAGGGGCCGCGTGTCCCGAGGGTGGCCAGGACCCAGAGTGCAGGGCGAAGGGCTCCTGCCGAGGAAGGGGACGGGGCGGAGGGAATTCTTCAGCCCGCACCTGCAACCCTGTCCCCTTCCCGCCACCGCACGGCCCTTTCCCACCCCTCGCTCGGGTCCCCCCGGCTCGGGAAGGTGCGGGCGGCCTCAGTCCCTCGCCGTGACATCAGGGCCGGGACGCGGGGCCCGACGGCTCACCCTCAGCACAGGACAATCCCTTTTGCCTGGAGCCGGAGTACCCGCGGCTGGTGCGCCCCGTCGGGGGGGAGCGTTCCCGGGGGCGCGGGGCTGTCGTAGCCCGGTGGAGCCGGGAGGAGGGGGAAGGAGGAGGCCCGACTGTTTGTGAGAATTGTTATTTTTCATCAATCACCCGCAATTTGTGTAAGTGCCCCGGACAGGCCACCAGCCGTCCTGCTGGCTGGGGTCACGGAGACAACACAGCAATGGAGAAGAGCAAATTGCATTTGCTCACCGGCTCACGGGCCCGAATTCCGGCCCTCGCATGGCGCGGGGAAGGGAGCGAAAGGTCCATGTGACATGAGGGAAATATGAAGGACTTTGACAGGTCTTAAACGGCCTGGCGCCACGGCCTGAGTCTGCCGGCTAAAAATAGCGGAGGGCTGATGAGTGGAGATGGGCAGAGATGAAAGGGGAAGGGCGAGCGGGGCCGCGCTGGGGTGGGTGGGGAGACCCTCCCTGGGAAGGGGACTGGGTGAGGACACTTCTTGCCCCCGAACCCCCGGGACAGAGCGAGAGGAAAACCTCCTCTCTCCCTGCACAGCGCTCGGGGATAGACGGGTCGACGTCGGGTTCCGCCTGGTCACGAACATGAGCGGCCCGCCCCGTCCATGGGCGCAAGTTTCTGGGTCCGGTCCACGCCCGTCGGGCCGGGGGCCGCGGCCAGAGTTGCCCCGGGGAGAGAGTGCCTGGGTCCCCGTTAGCCCCCCATCCCCGGGAGTCCCATCGACGGATGCCACTACAGAGGGTCGGGGGATCGAGGCTGCTCGGGGTCGGTTTTATTCTGGGGGCAAGGGCGTTACAACGGTGTGGGGAGCGCGGGCAGGGGTCCCGGGCCCTGGGCCGGAACAGAGGGGACCTTTTCTTGCGAGGACCCGGCTGTCTCAAGGCCCCGACGGGACGGGCCCTGCATCTCCTCAGGAAGCGGTGGGTGAGGGGTCTGCGGGAGAGCAGCCCCCGCCGCGGGGCAATACCGCCCCGGGGCAACGAGAGGCTCCGGTTCTGCTTTGTGAGGGGGAATTAAAAAAATAATAAAATATATATATAATAAAATAGAAGCAAGCCCCGTTTTTGCCAAAGCTGCTGTCAGCAGTTTTCCGCGGCGGCGAGGAACCAAAGTCCAAATCGGGTCTAAATTTCAATCCTCGGTCCCCGTTCAATGGTCAGTGGGACCCCTCGGCCCCGGCTGGGGCAGCCCCGGGGGGACGCGCTGTGCCCGCCTCGTCGGGCAGCGCAGGCGGAGGTGAACCTGCCGCGGGACCCGGGCAGGTTGTGAACGGCCCCGAGAAGAGCCTGGGGCTGGGGTCTGGGATGTACGTGGCACCGGGGGGCAGCGGGCCGGTATTGCTATCGGCTGGGTGAACCAGGGGGGAGGGGGCACCTGGGGATCCCCACGTCTCACCCTGCACGGGGAGCAGCGACGCGCGGCCCCGACGGCTCAGAGCTGCTGCGGCTGCGCCTCGCTGCGCATCCGCGGAGCGGTGGGGCCGGGGGGAGATTGGGGAGGGGGTCTCGGGAGGGCAGAGGAGGGGGCCAGTCCCCACCCCGCCGTCCCGCCTGGCCACAGCGCAGGCGGCGGGGGCAGGAGCCTCGGAAGGATGGCAGGGCGCTTTTTGAAGATTTGGGGGTAAATATGAAGTGACAAGAGACGGGTCTTTATTGTGAGGGCTCAGCCGCCTGGCGCCAGGGCCCTCTCCAGCCACCGCGGCCCTCAGTTAATCACCGCGGATCTCCAAACCCACCCCTCCGCGGGGACACCCACCGCGCCCGCCCCCCCGGGCCGCTTAATCCCTCTGCAAACAGCCCCGACTTGTCCCCCTCCGCCTTATCTACCTCCCCCCGCCCGGGTAAACAGCCCCTCCGGCCGCGCACCCGACGGTGGGGTCTGCACCTCCGCCGTGGACGCGGGGCTGCGGATGGGACCCCCACCACCCCGACCTCCACCACCAACCCCCCCCCGTCGGGGCGGCTGCCGGCAGGGCGTGGGGGCGACGGCTGGGAGCGACTCACCCGCGCTGGAGGTCGCCACTCGCTGCCGGCGGCCGCCCCGTCGGCGCTGCGCGATTGTGCGCGGCTGATACGCGGTTGTACGCGGAGCGGCGGGCGGGGCGCGCCCCACCTCGATCCGCTCTCCAGGATCTGTCGTAAGACGGCGGCTGCCGAGCTCCCCCGGCCGCTCCCCCCCCATCTCCCCGGCCCGCCGCCCCCGCAGAGCCCGGAGGGGCCCTTTGCCCCCCCCTCCCCGCCCCCCCGGGGCTCCGGGCCGGGCGGACCTGCGCTCCGCTCCCCGCTCCGCCGAGGTGGCTCCGCGCTGTCCCCGCACCGGCGCAGCCAGGGCTGACCCGGTATGCGGAAAGGAGCCGGGGGTGGGATTTCGAGCACTTTTCTCTGTCATTGGTTAATATTTTATTCTGTTGACATGTTTTCTTACTGCCGAGGCTTCCGACACCTTCCTTTTTTTTTTTTCTCTCCTCCTTTTTTTTCTTCCCCCCCCCTTTTTCCCCCCTTTCTTTCTCCATTTTCCCCCCTTTTTTCTCTTTTTTCTCCCCTCTATTTTCCCCTTTTTTTCCCGTCTTTTTTTCTTTTTCTTTTTTTCTTTTTTTTTTTTTCCCTCTTCTTCCCTTCCTCCCTCCCTCCGCGTCCCCCCCCCCTCCGCCTCCCGCGCCCCGGAGCTTGGCCGGAGCTGTCAAAACCACGCCTATGCAGATCCACAATTGGTCTGAAACGCGTAAAATCAGCAATCAAGGGGGCTTGGCTCATTAGCGGGCGGATCAGAGCAGGAAGGACATGTGAGATAGTCACAGTTTTACAGAGATCAGGACAAGATCGAACCGTTTCCACTCCGGCTCCTTTAGCCATGAGCAGCTCTCGCCCCAGCACTATCCGCGGAGCGCGGATCCGGACCGGCCCCGCCGGGGAGCAGCCGGGACCCGTGGGGGTGTGAGGGCCAAGGCGGCCACCCCCTGCCCCTCCGCGCAGCTCCGCGCCGGCTTTTGTTTCTATTTGAGTATTGGGAAGGACTTTACCGGGAGGGCTCTCGCTCCCTTGACTCGCTCTCCTTCCTTCGCTGCAACAACAACAACAAAAAATAAGGACCTACTGTCTCCCCTCCGCAGACCGGGAGTCCCAGGAGCCGGGAACTGCCTCGCTTTTTTTTTTTTCCTTCTTATTTTTTTCCCCTTCATCTTCTTAATTTTTTTTTTTTTCCCCAGATCTAGTTCCGCTGTTTTTCGGCTTTTTTTGTCTGCTTTCTTTTTTTTTTTTTTTTTTTGGTGTGTGTTGTTGATTTTTCCTTCCTCTTCTAGAGACTCGAGCGAGTTTGCTGGGCAGGAGAGAAGAAAAAAAAAACAAAACTAAACAACAACAAAAAAAAATAAATAAACCGCACACACACCTTTTTATCAAGGGAATCCCTCTTTTTCTCCTGGATTTGTGGATGCACCGATGAGAGATCCAGCCTTCCCGGGGACTGCCATGGCTTACCACCCCTTCCACGCACCCCGCCCGGCCGATTTCCCCATGTCCGCTTTCCTCGCAGCCGCCCAACCTTCCTTTTTCCCGGCTCTGGCTCTGCCTCCGGCGGCGCTGGCGAAGCCGATGCCGGACCCCGGGCTGGCCGGGGCTGCCGAGGCCGGGCTGCACGTCTCGGCCCTGGGACACCACCACCAAGCCGCCCATCTGCGCTCTCTCAAGAGCCTGGAGCCCGAGGAGGAGGTAGAAGACGACCCCAAAGTAACGCTGGAAGCCAAAGAGCTTTGGGACCAGTTTCACAAGCTGGGTACCGAGATGGTGATCACCAAATCCGGGAGGTAAGAACCGGCTCCGCGCAGCCCCGCGCAACCCGTCCCGCACCTGCGCTTCATCCCGCTTCCCCCGGTGCTTCCCAGATTAACGCGGGGGTTAGATCACTGGAGTTTTTCGGAGGAATTTACTCCCCGCTCCCAGCTTCCTCCCCCACACCCCCCAATTATTACTTTTCCGAGCGCGATCCCAAATTAAATTTGTGCGCGTTAATTGAGCGCCAGTAATCCCCCGCTGTATTTGTTTACGCCGCTTCCCTCCCTCCCTCCTAACAAACTTTTCCCGGGGTCGGGGTCGCCCCCCGGCCCTGCCCGTGTCCTCAGCCCGGGGGAGGGCAGCGCGGGGGCTGCCTGGGCGCTGGGCAGGGAAAAGGGCTGAACTCCGGGATGCTTTTTCACCCCTTATTTCCCAGAATGAGATTTTTTTGTTTGTTTGTTGGGGTTTTTTTTTTTTGGGGGGGGGGGAGTTTTTTTCCCTGCTTTCTACCCGCGGTGAGTGCAGCAGAGCGGGGTGAGAAGTAACGAGACGTGAGAAAAGTGAATTTCAAGTAATAGATGGTGGTTTCGGAGAGGCAGCTGGGGCCGGGCAGTGCGGGGAGGCCCGGCGGGGCCGCAGCCATCGAGGGTCGGAGTCGGGCGGGTGGGTACAGCCCGGTACCGCTCTGGATCTCTCCGCAGGAGGATGTTCCCACCGTTCAAGGTGCGGGTGAGCGGCCTGGACAAGAAAGCCAAATACATTTTGCTGATGGATATAGTGGCGGCCGACGATTGCCGGTACAAGTTCCACAATTCCCGCTGGATGGTCGCCGGGAAGGCCGACCCGGAGATGCCCAAGCGCATGTACATCCACCCGGACAGCCCGGCCACCGGCGAGCAGTGGATGGCCAAACCTGTTGCCTTTCACAAGCTCAAGCTCACCAACAACATCTCGGATAAACACGGCTTTGTAAGTGCGGGGCAGAGCCGAGACGGGACCCCCGGAAGAGTTGGGGTTTGCTGGGGATGGGGCTGCCCGGCCCCGCTCTGCCCGGCCCTGCTCCCCCGAGGAAGTGCGAGGGTTGGGCTGGAGCAGCCCCGGGGTCCCCTGGGCTCCCGCATCCCCCTTCCGCAGCCTGTCCTGATGCCTTCCCTCGGCTCTGTGGGCGTTGCGGGGAGTGGGATTTGGGTGGTGGATGTGCGGGGCCAGAGCTGTGCCCCGCAGCGAGGGCAGCCCCGACGGGGTGGGTGCAGCCCGAGCTGTCGTTACCGGCGGTGCGGGAAGCGTCGGCACCTGCGCTGGGTTTCCGCGGTCGGGAGCTGGGCTGGGGCTCCGCACCGCCTGTTTCTGAAAGGTTCCCAAATGTCGAGATTTATTTCCCTGGTGGTGATATCTGCATCACCTTCCGGAGATTAAAAAAAAAAAAAAAGACAGAGAGAAATAAAAAAACTCAAACTAAAAAAAAAACCCCAAACAAACCACCCACCACCAATAATTAAAAAAATCCAACAAAGCAAAAAAAGAAAAAAAAAGGAAAAAAACAGAGAGAGAGAGAAAGGAAAAAAGGAAGGAAGGGAAATAAAGAAATAAAAGAAAGAAGAGAAAGAAAAGAGAGAAAAGAAAGAAAGAAGGAGAAAAAAAAAGAAATAAAAGAAGGAACCCGAGGCGTGTTTGCAGAGATCCGCAGAAAACAGGGTCAAAAAGCGAGAGGAGTGTGATCCTGCGTAAATGCACGGGGGGAGGAAAAAATCACAGCGCAGGAGTCGGCTATCTTTAGCCTCTGGACAAGCATTTAGGGCGATAAAGGGAAAGTTCATCGTCCAGCGGTGGTGATACGGTAATTAGCGGGGCCGAGGGACCCGGCGCTCAGGTGGGAGAGGAACCCAGCAGCTCCCCGCACACTTTTCTCTCTAGTTTTATTTTTATTTTCTTTTTCTTTTAAGGCAGGAAAGAGCCTCTTTGTTAAATAATACATTGCAAGGTTATTTATAGACAGTAAGGTAAATCGATAGAGAAGGAGTCTAAAAAAATATCAAATTTTTTTGATACTGGGGAAAAACTAGTTTGATTCAGCGTTTTTAATGGTTCGCCTCCTTCAATTAAAGATTTCTGGTATCTGTCGTTGTCCAAAATCCGGACTGGGTTAAATCTGGGTAGATGAGGGTTTAGCCAGTGCCCATCTGGTCAGAGAGGGATGATTTTTTTTTTTTTTTTAAGGAATGCAGATTTGCACGCCTGAATTAGACTTTTTGCACCATTTTCATGATAAATCTCGTCTAAATGATATCAATATAATAGCGATCCGACAGTTCATCAGCAGGTGATTATTGCTGGGGTTAAAAAAAGGGGGATTTTTTTTTATTACCTTCTAAAACGAAATGAAGTGATAATTATTTAGCCATTTGGCCGACCTTATTTGACAAGAATTACTCAAGCTTTCGCCGTTCCCCTACCAATTCCGGGCGGTGAATTCTACATTTCAGCCCGACCACAGCAGGTTGGGGAATTATTTAATCGTTCTCAGGCAGGAAAATATTGCCGGTGCGGGCAGCGAGGGGTAGGGGCCGGGGTGCGGTTCGGGGGGTTCAGCCCCTTCCGAAAAATCTCAGCCAAATCACAGTGGATTTGGGTTTAAAAAATAATAATAATTTTTTAAAAAAATAAAATCCACGAGTGGGTAGAAAATGGCTTTGAGTGTTGGCAAGGCTTTCAGACACCTGGTTGGAAAAAAATATATCTGTTTCTTCTGCAGCGTTGCTCCGAGACATAAATTTAAGATGGCTCATAGTGAAACGCTCCTTTCAGATTGCAAGCGCTGGCTGGGGCTGGCAGGGCTTGCACAAATCGAGAGGTTTTTTAATATTATTTTTTTGTGGTGGTGAGGTAGTATTTTTTTTTTTTTTTTAAACTGTGAAATGTGTTGAAAACTCGCCTGGGTTTGCAGGGTTGTAGTAAAACAGGGAACTGCCTTTGGCTGCTCTATTTCCGTGCACCCGCAAAGATGCTGCTGCGCCTGCCTTCCCTGACCTCCTGATTTGGGGGCAGATCGTGCAAAAGCATAAAGAAAAACAGAAATCTCCCTCTTTGGCATCAGCTGGCATTCCTTCCTCATGCTGAATTTGTAATTTTTTGGGGGCTTGTTTTCGGGAGCAAAGGGATTTTTTTAGGGAGGTAACTAGGACACGCGTGTAACATGCAGTGTGAGGCTGACGGCAGCCGTGGGCTCTGCTCTCTCGCCCACCCAGACCATCCTGAACTCCATGCACAAATACCAGCCCAGGTTCCACATAGTCCGGGCCAACGACATCCTCAAGCTGCCCTACAGCACCTTCCGCACCTACGTGTTCCCCGAGACCGACTTCATCGCCGTCACCGCTTACCAGAACGACAAGGTACGGCCGGGCAGCCCCTGCCCTCCCCTCCCCTCCTGCCCCGGCCCTGCCCCTCCCCATTTCTTACCCCCTGCCCCTACTCTCACCCCTGTCCCATCCCTTCCCCCTTTTTAAGGGGTATCTGTGCGTGTGCTTGAGGACATTTAGCGGGGAGAGTGGTCAAAAGGCAGCAACAGGAGAAAGGTTGAACCTCAAAGCCCTCAAAGCTGGAGGCACCCTTCATACTACAACTGGTTTTATTGCTATTGCTAATACTAATGCTATTGCTAAAGCTATTATTAGTATTTCTATTATTACTACTATTAATTTCCTCCTGGACTTTGTCACACCTCTTCTGGGCCGTGGGAGTCTTTGCTGCACAGAGAGCAGCACTGTGGCCTGGGCAGCCTCATCGAGAAGGTGCCCTGGGCCCAAGGAGAAGCCAAAAAAATAAGACTAGATAAGCTAATTTTAGGTGCTTTCGTGATTTAGCAAGTGTCACCCTGCCAGCAGCAGAGCCAGGAGAGTCCGGTGGGGACTGGAGAACGTCTACTAGCCCTCTCCAAGGATTGTGTGTGTGTGTTTTAACCCAAAAGCTGACCCCCACCTCCACCCTTAGCTGCTGATGCTAATTGACAGCTCTGTCTGAGGGTCCTGGTGGGCTTGTTTCCCTCGTAAAGTTTATGGTGAAGAGTCATAATCGATTAAAGAGCACTTTGTCTGTTCACGGCCGCCGGCCGGTGGGCCCCGTCGGGTGGGGAAGCTGTGGGCTGGGGGTGCAGTGGGACTGGGCAGTCATGGCTTTTTCCAGCACCCCTCTCGGGGCCATATTTCAGAACCATACATTATTGAGCTCCCTAATGTCGCCGTCCCCAGAAACCCGTGGCGGGGAGGGATAAGAATAGCTTTTAACCAGCGCCGCGCGGCTCAGTCGCCATCTTCCCTCCGGGGGGCCGTGAAAAATAACTTCCTATCATTAAGACTCTATTAATAATTCAAGCCTAAACCTCAGCATCATTTTTAATAAAGCATGCGGTGTGTTAAAGCGGGATATGGTGCTCAGGCTGGGTTCCCCGACGGGGAGGGGGGGTGGACGGGGCTTCACGCCGCCTCTTTTTTTTCCCTCTCCCCCCGTTGCAGATCACCCAGCTGAAAATCGATAACAACCCCTTCGCCAAGGGTTTTCGAGACACGGGCAATGGCCGGCGGGAGAAGAGGTAAGAGGTCTACACCGTTCCGTCCCCCGCGCAGCCGCCGCTCCGCGCCCGCGGAGGGGCCGGGCGGTGTCCGACGCTGCCTCTCGCCCCGTAGGAAGCAGCTCTCGCTGCCGTCGCTGCGGATGTACGAGGAGCCCTGCAAACCCGACCGCGACGGTGGAGAATCAGATGCCTCTTCCTGCGAGCCCTCGACGGTGCGAGACACCCTCCACTCCCCCGTGGGTCCCCTCCCCAGCCCCCTGCGCCTCAAGAGCAGCAGCAGAGGTAAAGGGGGTGACCCCCGGCTCGGTCTCCACCGCCACTTTCCCCCCTCGTTTCCCGCATCCCCGCATTGGTGCGGTTCCCAAATTTCCCCCAACATCGGGTTTTTGCTCCCTCGGGGCTGGTGGGTGCCGGTTTCTTGGGGGGGAGAGTGGCAAAGCAGCCAGGTAAAAAAAGGGGGGTGAATATGAAGAAGCCCAGGGCTGAAAGGAGAAGAGCAGAGCAAACGTGAATGGCATTCACGGGTTGCAACATTTTCCTCTTGATACATTAGTGTAAGTAGGAAGAAAAAAAAATGGGTGCTTTTGCCCGGGTTCTTGCTAGTGTGTGCCCTGCCTCTCATGGCTGGCTCAGACTGCCCTGGGGAAAAAAAAATAAAATAAAAGGAAAAAAAACCCCAGAATTAATACATTTGAAAGGGAAAAAAATGTTGTAACTCCAGGGCTTGAAGCTAGTAAATGAAAATAAACTAGCAGTTCCCACATCGCAGCTTTTACGCAGTTTTGAGATGCTGGGTTTTGTCTTGCCGCACTATCAATCTGCTGCTCTTTCAACTTTCCACCAGCCCGATTCCCTGCAAACCTTCATCAAAACTGCAACCCCCCCCTGCTCCACGAGCTGGTGGGAGGGTTTATTACATCCCTCTCCTCTTTCAAAGGCTTCCCCAAATATTCGCCCCAGCCTGCAGAACTTCACCTAACCCGCACCAAAATGTTGTTTTGGTTTAGCAAGAGCTGGTCGGGCAGGGGCTCTGTTCCCCTCACCATCCCCTCACCCCTTGTCCCCCTTCCTCCTCTCAGAGCTCGATGGGTTTTTTAAATTAAAGCCCCTTTTAGGAAAGACTCTATCATACTTTTTGCCTTAAAACTGCCTCTTTAACCTGCCTCAACCTGCACATTTGGAATAAATCCACGGCACGCTGTTGATCAGCTCCACGTAATTAAATATCTACAGGACCATTTCCTTCAGCGCTGTCCACCCGCCCGCACTCTCTTCATCCCCCACTTGGAGTGTGCAGCTAAGGAGAGCGATGCTGTCAGAGATTTTGGTCCTTCATCAAACATGTTTTTCCTGTTTGGCAAAGCAACAGGACCGCTGTTGTTAATCCCCTTTCCCCAGAGCAGCCACGGTGCAAGGGCCCGTTTCTGCCCCCGAAATGAGTTTCTGCCATTAGTAACGGTTGGGATTTCACCACTGTAATCTCCTCGATGGCAGGGTGACCTGCTCCTCATCACCCCTGGGTGCTTCTGCTCTGACCCTCTGCTCCTCCATCCCCTTACAGAGGAGAAGCCAGGGGCTGACAGTGATGCAGAGCTGGAGAAGGCGCCCGAGGAGCGGCCGGTGGCAGCGGGCAGCCCCGGCGGGGAGGACGCGACGCCCCGCGGCAGCCCTTGGTGCTCGGAGGAGCGGAGCAAGGAGAGACGCAGCCCAGAGAAGGTCAAGGATGGTGCCTCACCCCGGGAAGGTCCTGGAGAAGGTCTGTTTGGCACGCGAGGCCTGGAGAAGGACAAAGTGGAAGGACGGAGGAAAGAGCCGTCGGAGCCGAGCAAGAAGGACGGGGAGGGTGGCGGGCTGGGCAAGGAGGCCTTCGCCCCGCTGATGGTGCACACGGACAGTCCCCCGCACCTTAGCGCCGGGCACCTGCAGAGCCTGGCACTCTCTGGCCTCCACGGGCAGCAGTTCTTCAGCCCCCTGGGCGCCGGGCAGCCCCTCTTCATCCACCCGGGACAGTTCGCCATGGCCCCTGGCGCCTTCTCTGCCATGGGCATGGGACACTTGCTGGCCTCGGTGACCGGTGGAGGCAGCCTGGAGAACGGAGCCCTCTCGTCTGCCCCGGGTGCGGCAGGGACAGCCACCCCTTTCCCTTTCCACCTCTCCCAGCACATGCTGGCCTCTCAGGTAAGCCCCCGCTCCTACTCCACATCCCCGTCCCCACTGTCCAGCCAGGCCCTGGACCATCCTCTCCATCTCGTTCCCCAAAGCTTCCTGAATGATCAGTGGGCTCTGGGGCCATGGGTCAGGCCTGGCTAGCATCTCCCCCAGTGTGGGGACACACAGGGTGGCCCCAGTGCAGGTCAGGAGCTGTTGGTGCCCCTCTGCATCTCATGGGGACAAGGGGGTGACACTCCCTTGACCCCTGACGTGCTGCCTGGTGTGGCACAGACAGGCCATGGGGGACATTTGGAAGGTTGGCCTCAGGGCTGATTTGAGGAGGAATCTGGATTTTTTTTTTGCAACTGGTACAATTCCCCCACAGGCAGGAGCCGTGGCCCTGCCTGACCTGGCTGTCCCCATCCAGCAGCTCCCCCCCAATCTCCCGCGACGCCCGCCCTTGGGTTGCCTTTGCCAGCCCCTCTGATGAAACGCACAAAGATGTCTTTGAACTCCCCTAATTTATCGATCCTACTTAACAATGTGTTTTAATGTGGTTAAAGGCCCGTGATGCTGCACAGATGGGGACACGCAGCGTGCGGGGAGGCTCAGGGGCAGGTTCTGGAGAGGGGTTTGTGTCCAGTGGCACCAGCCTGGGTCGGTGTGAGGTGGATGGGGCTCCCCAGCTATATCCCCTCCTTCAGCTTGTCCCACAGGGATGTTCCCATGCTGTGGTTTTAGGGTGTCCCAGGGTGTCCTGGCTTTGCCTCAGGGGAACATGGCTCAGGGGACAGGCAAGAAGTGTACAAATATCTAAAGGGTGGGTGTCAAGAGGATGGGGCCAGATTCTTTTTGAAAGTGATAGGACAAGGGGCAACAGGCACAAGCTGGAACACAGGAGGTTCCTCTTAAACATGAGGAGAAACTTATTTACTGTGAGAGTGCCCGAGCCCTGGGACAGGCTGCCCAGAGAGGTTGTGGAGTCTCCATCTCTGGAGATGTTCAACACTCGCCTGGATGCAATTCTGTGCAACCTGCTCGAGGTGAACCTGCTTTGGCAGGGGGGTTGGACTGGATGATCTCCCGAGCTCCCTTCCAACCCCCACCATTCTGTGATGCTGTGTTTCTATGAAGAAGTGGGATGCAGCAAAGCACCAGCCTGGCTCTCACCCCCTCCTCTCTCTCTCTCCACAGGGAATCCCGATGCCCACCTTCGGCGGACTCTTCCCCTACCCCTACACCTACATGGCAGCAGCTGCAGCAGCCGCCTCGGCCATGCCGGCCACCAGCGCGACGGCCGCTGGGCCCCTCTCCCGCAACCCCTTCCTGAGCAGCAGCCGCCCTCGCCTGCGCTTCAGCCCTTACCAGCTCCCGGTCACCATCCCACCCAGCACCAACCTGCTGACCACCAGCCTGCCCACCAGCCTCAACCCCGGCTCCGAAGGCTCCAAGGCCGGCAGCAGCCGGGAATCCAGCCCCCTCCCCGACGTGCCCCTGCACAAGGGGGGCAGCCAGCGCCCATCCACCTCCCCCAAAGGCTCCCTGAAAGAGTCCCTCAACGAACTGCAGAACATCCAGAGACTGGTGAGCGGGCTGGAGAGCCAGAGGGAGCTGTCACCCGGCAGGGAGTCCCCAAAGTGACCGACGGGGCGGGCAGCGAGCCCTCCCGATGGGGCGGACAAGCACTGGTATTTTGTACAGCACAGTATAAATATTTATTGCGGAGCGAGGGGTGGGAGCGGATGGATGGGGAATGGGATGATGGAGCCCACTGGCCAAGCAGACCCACCACCCCAGAGCCAGGAGCGAGAGGTGGGAGCACAGGGCTCACCCACTCCCCCCCAGTTATGGGGCTGGGAGCAGCTCCTCCTGCTCCTGCCCCTCCGCTTCCCCACTCCGGACAATGGGCAGCTCTTGGGGGGCAACAAGCCGGTGAGGAGACACCCAACAGGTGGGGTGGCCCCGACCCCCGGGGAGGTGAAGCCTCATCTGTGCAAGGGAATAATTAAAAGAAAAAAAAAAAGAAATAAGAAATGAAACATGGGAAAGAAACCGCCTCGGCAGCCACCACCATGCAGAGCTGGTACGGGGAGGGGGGGAGCCCCGCGGGTACCCAGGCAGATATTTATGAAATAAATGGTAATTTGTGTAAATAAGCTATAAGGATCCCAGAATATGCAAATTGGTATTAATTTATTCAGAGTTGTACATTGGTGTGTACATAATATTTAGAGTTTAACTCATTGCATTTAAGTTTTTGTTTTGTTTTGTTTTGTTTTTTTCATTTTACATGAACATATATATTGTAAATGAAAACTATTTAGCTCTTTGTGATTGAAGGAGATACCGGTTTCTTTAACTGTGTTTTAAAATATTGTTTATCCCGCCTGTTCTCTAGGACAATCATGTGCCACTGGTAAAACAATTTTTTGGAGTCATTGAAACTAAGAGTTCAATTCTCTAATGGACTTTGCAAGAAAAAAACAAACAAAACCCACGAATCCAAATTGTAACTAAAATATCGCTACAGTGCGGGGTATAGAGAATGCAGGAATAAACCTCAGGTTTTTATTTTTCACTCCAGTACAACAAAAAAAGGTATAATAAATTTCAATATCACAGGACTGTGCTCTATATTTGTTTTAAAATAAAAAGATACATGATTTGCAACGTGCTGGTTCCTCGGGTATCCGTCTGTTCAGTTTTGATGAATTCTCACATCTTTCAATAAAAAAACTACTCGGAGAAATCCTGCCGGCTCCCGCCTGTTTCATTCCCGCCGCCTTTCCGCGGCCGCACCGCACCATCGGGGCCGCCTCTCTTCCGCGGGTGCTCAGCGCGGCACGGCCCACGTCAGGGGTCGGTTTTCGTGGAGGAAGGGGCCGCGCATCCTCTGCGGCTGCCGGGACCCGGGTCTGATGGGGAAAAGATGAAAATCTCCCCGAGGTGCAGGGCGGAGCGCTCCGCGGGGGCTCCCGGGGACGCGGAACCTCCGCTGGCCCTGCCCGTCGCGGGGTTTCTGCTTTCAGGGTCTTCCCGACCCGTCGAGGGGGTGTGTGTGTGGTGTCAGCGCACCTGCACAGGTGCGCAGGGTGGGGCGCGGAGGCATCCGTGGGTGAGGACGGGGATCTCCCCGGTACGCCGGGATCTCCCCCGGGTGTAGATCTGCCCGTGGGCCGGTGCCACCCCGGGAGGGCAGGGCTCGGGCACGCCGGTACCGTCCCGTCGTGCTGCGGGGATGCGGTACCGTGACCAGGGGACGCTGCGGTGCACGGTACTAGCGGGGATTGGGGTGCCCTGGTCACACCGGCACCGTTGGGGAAGGGGTGACCCGGGCAGAGCGGTACAGTCGGGGCTGGGGAAGGGGTGAGCCTGACACGCCGGTACCGTCGGGGCTGGGGCTGCCCCGGGGCGGGGGTTGTGCGTCCCTACGTCTCCCCCCGCGCTCGGGGCGTTGCGAGGGAGGACGCAAACAGCCCTTTTCCTCACCAATTACCCCTCTCTCGTGCCGGGGAAGATTTACGAGCCCGATCACGGGGGTGGGGGCGGGGGCGCGGCCCCTGCGGGCGCGGAAGAGAAGGTCCGGGCGCAGGGCGCCCTCTGCTGGTGCCTTCGCGCACCCACCGTCGCTCAGCCCCGACGGGGCGGGTCGTGCACGGCCGTGGCTCCTCCCCGGGCTCCCCCGAACCTCCTCCTCAGCTCTCCGGGGGGGCTGCAGACAGGGAAAGGGCTGCGGATCCCCCAGTCACAGAAGCGTTTGAGGGCAGATGATGGGGCTGGGTTCCCCGACGGTGGGAGAGCAGCGGCTGTGCCTCACTGAGAGGAGTGGGGCCGTTTCCGCCGGTGGAGGGGACCAGCAGGATGGGAACCACTTAACCGGGAGGAGGGAAGTGTAGTTACTAAAATAAGGCTCACAGGATTATTTCCAAATAAACATCACTCAGGATGAGTAACAATTTAACGGGCTCTATTTTTAGCGAGGAGTACGGCGTGTGTTGGTGCGGGGGCTCCCCTGGCCCTTCCCACCACCTTTCCAAACACCTTGGGTTTAGGTTGGGGTGAGCTCAGTGACAAGATGGTGACAGTGCTGCTGAACACAGCCAGCGCTGACAGAGTCTCACACCAGGCTCCCGCTGTCCTGGCGGGTTGGGGACAGTCATGCTGGTCCGAGGAACAGTGAAGGTGTAAATGTTTCATCTTCCTCGGGGGCCAGGGGCAGGGAAAAAATATTCCCTGCGGAGTGTGGGTTGATGATGGTGACCTCAAGGGATGGTATCCAAAGGCCTGGTCCCCCTAGCTAGCTAGTGGTGGCTTTGAAGTTTTTCCAGCTAAATGCACGAGGTGTGAGGCCAGACACTAAAAATATCATTCTTGCTGTGAGGGTTTCATGGGCCTGGTGGACAAATTCTGGCTAACATGGCCACCAACCCACCATGTAGCATGATGGCTTGGCTCCATGGGCAGGTGTTTGTCAACGGAAACGTGGGCTCATGCCAGAGCATCTCATAGCCCCATGGAGGGGATCGCTGCCACCGTTCCTGTCACCAGAGCATCTTGAAGCCCCACAGAGGAGACCGCTGCCACCATTCCTGTCCCTGCACAGGCTCAGTGGTGGCTTTGCAGGACAAGCTAGCCCTTACCCGGGTTGTGTGTGTTAGCCCGGTGCCACTGCGTGCTCCTTGAGCACATCAGGTCATAGCACATGACAAAAGCCTCCACTGCAGTCATTGCTGAGCTGCCTGGCCTTGACCTGCATCCAGGTCGTGCTGATGGAGCAGATGTCTGGGGAAGAGCCCACTGGAGTGTCCCGAGAGCCCATGCCAGCGGCAGCGTGCCATGGCCAGCCTGCATATGTGGCATGGCCACCTTCAAAATGGCTTGGAAACAGCCTGGCCACTGCTGCGTTCCCATCACTCGGCTCCTTTTTGAAATAGAGTTGCTTTGGGATCATTTAATTTTTATCTAGGTGGTGGTGGCACCTCGCTGGGTGTTCTTAGTCCCCAACAGCTGGGGCGAGTGGGGAAATGTGGCTTTTTGTCACTGCTGTGCGGGGCTTAGAGGAGCTGACACTTCACACCCCAAGGGAAATGCAGATGAGCAGCACCCCGAGCTGCCATGAGAGGGTCTTGCACCCCGACGGGTGTGGGGGGGGCGGGTCTCAGGGCCCGTCGATGGCAAACGCAGCTTTAAATTCCCCATTTGAATATTTCAACAAGTATTTCCAGCCCCGGCTGTGCCAGCACGGGCCGCAGCCGTCGGGGAAGGGGAGCCCCGGTTCGGTGGCAGCCGGACGGGCAGGGGTGGGCGGTCGGGGCGGGCAGCGGGGCGGGCAGGGGCGGGCAGGGGCGGGCCGTCGGGGCGGCAGCTCTTTGTGTCGGGCTGGCGCCTGCCTGCCGCCGCAGCCGGGACAAAGCGGAGCGGGCTGAACCCCCCCAAGACTGCAGCTCCCAATTAGGGCCACGGCGGCGCTAATTGGGGGGCGAGGGGGGGGTGCGGTCACGGCCCCGGAGCCCCAATTACCCGCGGGGCCGCCGCTCTGTCTGCCGGTCCCGATCGCGGATCAATAGACAAAGGGCAGCGCTGGGCCCCTGCCCCCTCACACCTCCCGTTCAGCGCTGCGCACCTGCGCTCCATCCGCGCAAAGCACCTGCGCACGCCACCACACCTGCGCGCTCGGGGCGGGATGCGCAGCCGCGGTGATGCCTCCGCACCTAAGGCCGGACGTGATTTAAGGGGCTGAGCCAGGCTGGGCAAGGTTAGTGGGTGGTTGCGGGGTTGCTATGCACCCCTCTTCCATCCTGCTTCTCCCGGAGCCCCGGTATGGAGCACAGCTTGTCTTTGCAGCAGCCAGCTCGGGTGAGCCCCCCTGCTTGTCCCAGGGCGTCTTTTCCCGTGGAGCCCTCTGCCCAGGTTCTTCTTCCCAAAGGTTCCTTCGCCCCCTCACTCGGTTAAACCCCGTGGGGGCACATTCCCTTCCACCCCCCGCTCTGGCCTGGCGTGGGCTGCAGCCGTCGAGGCTGTTTTGTGCCACAAGGTTCCCAGAGCCGCTTTGATCTGTGCGGGTGTTCGGGGGGGTTAAAAACATTATCGGGAAAAAGCAGCTGTTTGTTTTGATGCAAAGCTCTTTCTTGCCGCAGGCACCGCTTGCTCTGTCTTTGCTCGAGGGCAGGAGGGGAAAGGAGAGGCTCTGGGTTTATTCCGGTTGTTTACAGCGGCGGGTGACAGTGAGGGAGAATCGGGACCATCGCCCCGCCGGGCCCTTTCCCAGACCTTCCCCGGAGCCGCTTCGGGAAGGGAGGAGGCGCGGCCGCGCCCCGGTGGATCTCTTCTCGGGACATCCGACGGGACCAAGTCCCCAGCTGCCCCCTCCGCTGCTCTCCTGGGGGGCCCGAACCCCTCTCAACCCCCTGCTCCCCCCGGAACGGGCCTCGCAGCGCCGCTTTGCTCCGGAGTCACAGGAAAAAAAACGAGGTTTTTCTTCCCGGGGATGTACCTCGGCTCCGAAACGTCCCGTCGGGCCCGGGCAGCCGCCGTGTCCCGGCCGGTCCCGGCCGTGCCCGCTGCTGTCCCAAGTTTGTCCACCAGGTGGCGCAGTCGCGCCGCGCCCCGGTGGCAGGTGGTCGCGGGTGGGACGGGCGGTGGCGGGGATGTTCGCGGGGGTTCAGCGGGGGAGCGGGCAGGGGTCCTCGGGGGGCTAACTGGGGGGGGATCAGCTCCGAGGGGGCGGTCAGTGGTGGGGCTCTCTGGGAGAGCAGCCAGTGACGCGGGTCCTCGGAGAGGGTCACCAGGTGAGTGCGTTTGCAGCAGCCCACACCACCAGTGAGCCCAAGTTTTGTCTTCTCACTGCCCACACAGGTCGGGGGGGTCTGCAGCAGTGACCCCCTCGCAGGCCTCACTGTGCCCAACTGTCTGTTCCATGCTATCCTGCGGTTGAAAAGAGCCTGGTGCCATTCCCCAGCTGGGTGAGTTCTGCCAAAAATGTACATATTGCACCTATAGACCCTTCAGAGAGCAGCCACTGCTCGCTCCAAAGCACCAACAAGCAGCCAGCAGTTACAATCCATCTTCTGATTTTTATATTAACGGGTGAAATTGTGCCAGAAGAGCTGCCCCTCCCCCTCACCAGGTTGGCATCGCTGTAACCGGTGACATCAGCACAGGTACCCCTGTCCTTCGCCTCCTCTTGATTTCTGTAAATGCTCCTTGGGCCTGGCATGCTTGGTCATTCTTTGGAAAGAAGATCTAATTAAAAAGAGACAGCTCTGTCCAGGGACAACCTAATTGTCTTTGCAAAATGACCTTGTGGAGATCTTGGCTCCTTTCCCAGCAGAAAGGTGTTGTCAGTGCAAAATCCTGTGCAGCTGGAGGGGAATTGGTTAAAGACTTTTGGGAAATAATTCCCCAGGCTGGGAAATAATGAGCTGGTGGAGACACTGTGATGCTGTCCTCCCTGCTCTGGCTGTGTCAGGGCTTGGGGACACACTCAAAATGGCTTTAAAAGAGACAAATCACACACCCCAGGGTTCAGCCAAGGTAAATACCAACAGGTTTCCCATTGCTTCCCCGTGTGCTAAATACCTGTGCTTTCTCCCCACACCAGTGAGAAGGTGGTTTGGGTGCTAAAGCCTCCAAAGCATCCGAGATTCCCGAGTGATGGATACAACCATCCCTGAGCTCACCCTGTCCCCTCCCTGCTCGGCTCCATGGAGATGCTGCGAGGGGAGCGTGTCACCAGCTCCCACTGACCCCTCATTCCCCCGAACCCCTCATCCCTGGGACATTTCTTGGGACAAGAGCTCTCCTGGTCTCCCAGGCAGCAGGAGAGCCGGCCTCCACGAGAGGGAGCGTTTGCAGGGATTTTTCTCCCAGCTGGACTGAGGGTTTTTTGGTTTTTTTTTTTGCTTTGGTTTGGGTTTTCTTGGTGTGGGTTTTTTCTTTTGTTTTGGATTTTTTTTCCCCCAGTTATTTTTAAGCAGGGACAAATCCCTCCAGGCCACCACCAGCCCCAGGCTGACAGAGCAGGCAGCCGGGGCCCTTTGCCTGCATGAAGCCCTGTGTGAAATATCCATTTTCCTAGAGAGGGGGGAGAACTGGGCAGAAATCTCAGCTTTCCTGAGAGAATTGTCATGAGTTTAGGTGACAGGAGGGGAAATCCTGCTCTTTCTCTGGGTGGGTGGCAGGTCCTGTCCTTGTGTCCCACCATGGGAACAGGAAAGATGTTTTCCTCCTTTTGCCCCATTCTTTAAAGAGGGGAAGAAGTCCCTCTCACTGGGGTGACTGGTCAGTGTTGTGACTGGTCTTCAAGTGTGGGCCAGGGCACAAGGCTGCCCTGGCTACAAGAGAGGGGCTGAAGAAGCCTCCAACCATGGGGAGCACTGGAAGGTGCATCATCACTGGGCCGGGTCACCCAGGTGAGGATGGTTGGAGGGACCCTGTCCCTGGGATACCCCAGTGTGGCTCCTCATGGCAAAAAAGTGGTGTTTGCAGCTCACACACTTGCCTTGTGACCTGGGGTGACTTCCTGGGACCTCACTTCAGGACTGGAGGGGCTCCCACCACCCCCTATCTCACTGCTCCCCTCTGCAAGGTCTGGCTGCTTTGAGACCCCAGATGCCTCCAGAATGGGAAAAGGCTGTTTAGGATTTCTCCAAGTGATTACCACAATCCAAGGCCAAAATCCTCACTTTTGAGGGTGCAGGATCAGGCCCTGGCATGTTGGTGGCCACGTGTGCCATGTGTTGTTTGCAAGAAAGATGCACCAAGAGCCCAAGTCCTCATAGGGGACCTGGGTCCTGCCTCTCCCTGCCCTCCCTGCGTGTCCCTGGAGCCTGCAGATGCTCAGGCTGCCCTATCTGCAAATTGCAGAGCAGATTATCAGCGGGTGCGTTGGAGATTAGAGACTCGTATTTATGTCTGCTTCCCCCAGAGCCGGGGTGGCCGGAGCTGGGTTTGGTGCAGACTCTTTGGCACCACGGGGCTGATACTGGGGTAACCTTTTCCTTTCTTGGGAGTGCTGGAAGGAGGGCTGAGATGATTTTCAATTAAGGAAAAAAGAGAAAGGAACACACAACAAAAACAACAACAGATTCCTCCATCAGGCTGGTGGGAGGGAAGTCAGGTGCATCTCTGAGATGCCACCAGTTTGTGCAAGCTGTGACCAGTGAGGCAGGGAGTGAGTTACTGGGGAGGTTTGACCCCGTGTGCTTCTTCAGCCGCCCTTTGATGATGTAAGTTTTGGATCAGGAACCCAATGAGAAGCCCTGAGATGGTGGGTTTGCAGCTGTGGGATGCAGAAAAGCCCTGAGATGGTGGGTTTGCAGTTGTGGGATGCAGAAAAGCCCTGAGATGGTGGGTTTGCAGTTGTGGGATGCAGAAAAGCCCTGGGGCTGTTTCCACTTTGCTGCCCCAGCCCCGCAGAGCGTGTGCAGGTGCAGTGCGTGCTTGTGCTGGGTCACGGAGCCCGGCATGGTGCCAGCAGAGCATCCTCATCCAAAGGGAGTCACATTTTTTTTCCTCTGAGGGCTCTGGTTAGAAGAAGTGGCAAAGATTTTGCTCTGTGTTGAGCTTTCCTAGACAAAACATGTGCCCAGCTTCTCCAAGCAAACCTCCCAGGCCAGCCCAGTGCCAGGGCTGGTGGGAGCAGATAGCCCTGACCAGCCAGAGCGGCTTGACAGGCTCAGTGCAGCGGTGTTCATATAAACAATCACATGAATGAGTACAAATCTCATCACATCTGTGCTTCTTCAGGCCTCCTGCTTTGCTAACCCCTCGCAGGGGTCCTGCATGGTCTCTGGGTGAAGAAACTCTTCCCAATGAGCTCCGAGATGCTGCTGTGGGTGCTTGGCCCTCGTGGCTGTGTCCCTGCAAAGCCTTTTGGGTTTGCTTTTTTCAGAACTGTTTCCATGAAGCTTAAAAAAAGAAAGGTAAAAAAAAAGATAAAAGATTAAAAAGCTGTTCAAACTCCTTGGCTGTTTTAAACCTGGTGTGAGGCTCTGGTGGCTCTGTTGGGGCAGAGATTCAGCTGAGGCTCTTGCCCGCCCTTGGCTCTTGCTCTCCGTTGGCTGGTGGCCCATTGCCGTGAGGAATGGGGCTATCTCAGCAGGTTTTTATAGTGTGTTCAGTTAAGAGCTCAGCAGCAGAAGTGGTCAGTGCCCAGCAAATGTGGGAACCGCAGGTTTAGCCTGGAGCATTTTAAGAAGGGAAGGGTTTTTCTCCCACCAGCACCATACCACGTGTGCCTGCTGAACACTGCCAGCTCCCCGGCAGCCACAGGCCTCCGTGTCTCCTGTTTCTCCTCCCAAATCTTTCCAAGAAGTGCTGCTGGAGTGAAGCACCTGGGGTGAAGCACCTCAGCTGGTGCTTCAGAGCCTGGTGTGGGCTCCTGGGAGTCAGGGCAGGAAACACCACGGGAGCTTTGATGACAAAAAAAGTTTTTTATGTCTCTGCTGAAAGGCTGTTGCTGGTTCACCTCTGGGCAGGGGAGGGATGTGAGCAGCAAAGGACTGGGGCAGGCAGCAGAGCTTGAGAAAGCCGCTCCCCGGGGAGCGGGGCTCTGGCAGAGCAGGCTGGGTTAAGCGAGGATGAGAAAAGCAGGCTTAGCCCTCTGCTCACCCGGCAGATCCATTTCCGGCTGCTTTTCATCTCACCCGGGTTTCAAAGCCATCTTCATCCAGCACCGACACTGCCGCCAGCCCCGGCACGGCTTCAAAGCAGGGCTGTCCTGGGGCGCCCGGGAGGGAGGGGCACATGCACAGGCGGGATGGGGTGGGACTGTGACCCAGCAGCACCTGCCACCCCATGGGACCCACATCCCTGGGTGCTGGGAGGGTCTGGCCTCCAGCGACCCCCTGTGCACTGGGATTCTGCCCCTGTGATGGGTCTGGGGCTTCCCAGGGATGTGTGATGGTACAGGGCTGCCCATGGGGACATGCTCATGGCATGTCACTTGTCCCACTGTCCTTAGCCCTGGAGACTGGCTGCAGACATCACCCAGATGCTCTTTCTCCAGACTCTTTGTCCCACTAGCATAAAGCTCTGCCTTGCAGCAGGGAGCAGGATCACCTCTAAGCCAGGGACCAGGGATCTCTCAGAGTTTGCGTCCCCTTTTTATATTCTCACTTACCAAAATTTCTTCTTTTTTCTCCCATCAGTTGGAGACAATCACCAGGAGCAGCTGGTGGTACCTGCTGTCACTTACCCAGTTCTGGGGGGACACTGAGGATCCCACGATGCCTGTGGGTCTAGACACTTAGACCACCTGCAAATGAGAAGATAATGAGTAACTCGGTGCCCAGCAGAGCTGTGATGGTGTTGGCCATCAGGATGGATATTTTCACAGCTTGGGTGATGCTGGTGGATCCCCACTGTCACAGAAGGACTGTTGCCCAAAGCTGAGGGCTCTCCCGTGGTCCAAGTGAAGGATGGGAATGGGATCTGCTCCATCCCGGGTCGTGAGTGACTGATTTCACCCCAGCAATGCTGCTTTGGGCAGCAGTTCAAGGTTCATGGTTTAGTCTGGAGGCAAGACCTGAATTCAGCTGATGATGATTTCTATGCAGTCACTGGAAAGACTCTTGGAGTCAGCAGTTGGAGTTGCTCTTCCTTTTTGGCTCTTCCTCAAGTAAGAAATACCAGATATGCAGCACGCTCTGGTGCAAGCAGTGTCTGCTCTCTGGGAACAGGATCCCCAAAAGCCAAACACTCTTCTGGGCCTCGTGGGGTGTTTTTGGGGGGCAGCCCAGGCAGTGCTGGGGCACAGTGGAGTCAGAAACTTGGGCTGCCTAAGGATGGATGCACTTTTTTTTATTAACCCCAAGTGAAAATGTAGAGGAACGCTTGGAAGATGAGCAGCAAACCTCCCCAGATGGAAATGTGCTGCCCAGACTCTTCTCATCTTGGCCTTTATTTGCTTGCCGAGCACCCGGATGCGATTCCTAGGTTGTTTTTTTTCCAAGAGCTCTTGCTTCAGCGAATCTGTCGGGAGAAGTGCACTTACTGCTCGGTGACAAAACGCATTCTTGAGATGGAAAAAGCTCTTTTCGAGGAAAACATGACATTTCAATGGAAAAGTAACTTTGCATGCTGTTTCTAATTTTAAAGCTCTGCCTTGGAATGCTCCCATGGACTTTGAAATCAGAGCTGGCTATTATGCTTTCCAGGTTTTATCCACCTTTCCCATACAACTTCAAATTGCTCCCCCTGTTAACGAGACAATATTAATTCTGTCTTGGTGGATTTTGCATAGACCACTTCCAAAGTACAGTTTCCCTTATCCCATCCCTTTTTTCTTTTTCTTTTTTGCTTTTTTCCCCCAGCTATAAATTCCTTTAGGCCAGACTCTGGGAACTGCATAAGCCCCCTTACCTGGCTGATGCTTCCTGAATGGATGAAGGAATGAATGTGCTTCCTGGTATTGCTCTGGACTAAGATTAACTCTTACAGCTGCATGCTTCAAATGAATGCATCTGCTCATTTGTATATAATTTAATCTCCATTAAACATGCTAGTGTTAATTTCCCTCTGTTAATCTGACCTGTGTCATAAGGGAGAAATGCTGGTGGTTTTTTTTCCCCCCCCCCCTGTATTTTGCATAGTCCTGGTTTGGCCACACTGTGCTTTGCTCTTTTAAAGCAAAGGAGCAAACCTGGGTGAGAGCCAAGCGCTGGGGCTGGCCAGAGCCAGCAGAGGGGAGGCGAGAGCAGAGATTCTGCTTTTCCTCACTTTGCAATAAATTTCAGAAGAGAGGAAAAAATGTCTGCTTTATTATATTTCCCAAAGTAAGAGTGATCTGATCAAGCTGAGAATAACAGTGGTGACAACCCTTGGAACAGGCTGCCCAGGGCAGTGGTGGAGTCCCCATCCCTGGAGGGATTGAAGAGTCGTGTAGACACAGTGCTGAGGGACATGGGTTAGTGGGGACTGGTCAGTGTTGGGTTCATGGTTGGACTCAATGATCTTAAAGGGCTTTTCCAATCGAGGCAATTCAGGGATTCTGCAATAGCAATCCATCTAATAGCAAGCCAGCAAATTTAGATGAAGCAGTGGACAGGCAGAGGTTGGGGAGCTTTCCTCATCCCCTCAATTCAGAGATCAACCACAGAGCTCCTGTGTTTCTCCTGCAACACCCTATGTCACCCCATCTCCATCCCCTGAGCCCCTGCTGCCTGCTCCTTGTCTCAGCATTAAACCATTGCACCAACCATCAAACCCTCCTGGAACCCAAGGACACATCCTTCCCATCCCCTGTGGGACCACTGACCCAGCACCTCTCTTCTTGGCAGAGCTTCTGCCGGCGAGGTCCCGCTCTCCAGGGGAATATTTATCCTGGGAGATGATATCGTGGTGCTGCCCGAGCTGTCCTGTGAGGGGAAGCACAAACAGGTTCGTTTAAACCAGGTCACCCCTTTAACAGGTTTCAGTGGGTTTCACTGTAAAATGAATTCATTTCAACAAACCCTTTTTTGATAAATTAAACCAGCACCGCTCTGTGTATCATTTCTATAAACAATCTTCTCTACTGTTTACCTAACCTGGGCACGCAGAAACTCTCACACATTAAATATTAGATGAAAAGGGGCTATGAAAGCTTTAAATATTTTTTTTTTTTTTTTTTTTAAAACAAGAAAGCCACCATGCCATGGGAAAAGACTTTGCTGGGGCTTTTCCAGCTCCTGTTGAAGGTGAAGGGAGGGAGGGAAGCAGCCCCTCATGCTGCTGCAGCTTCGTGTTGGGTTCTTTTTACTTTGAGGGTGTGTTGGGTGCACAGTGCTGGGTGCCAGCACCCATCTGTGCACACCCCTCTGTATTCAGAGGTTGGTGATTCGATGGTTTATCTCCTCTAAAATTGTGTTTCTGGAGTTCTGTGAAGCCCAGGACTCTCATTAATTTGTGAATTAATGGTAAAGCATTAATTCTTTTAATTAAAGGGCTGCAGCCCAGCCCTGCTCCAGGCACTGGTCTGGGAGATCTGAGAAACATTGTGATTGGAAGGGCTGTGGTGTTCTGGGCTGTGTGGGGTCATTTGCTGAGTGATTTTTATATTTTCTACTGGAAAAGATGAACATGACTTTGGTGAGGACAAACTGTCCAACTCATAAAAGCTAGCTGTGGTGAGTCAGATACCTTCTGTCTGTGAGGAGACTAGAGCCTGATAGGAAACACATAGGGGTTTGGGTGGTTTGGGGTGAATTGGTGCTGTTGGCCTCCAGAAAGCAGGAGGGTGAGTGGGTCGGATCTGTTCCCATGGAATGTCCCAGTCTGGAGAAACCAGCTCCCTTCCAGCTTTGCTCCTTGAGGGCAGATCACTCCAGTGCCTCAACTCCTTCTTGGGCTGGATTATTGGATTTGTAGGAAAAAAAAAATAAAATCTTAATTTTAAGCAAAATCTGCACTGACTTCTCCCTAAAACATCACCCAACCAAGTCCCAGGTTACATGAAAATAAGGGGAGTGTGCTTTGCAATTAAACATACAGCTTAATTGTATAGGAGGGAGGATGGCAGAAATATTTCTGCTGAATAATTCAGTATTTAGAGATGCTCTCAGCACATGTCCTGCTCAGCTGTTCAGATCCTTATCAAAAGCCTGCTAAGCTGATGATTTCATTATGAGTTAAATTATTCAGTAATAGATTGACTAAATTTGGCTCCTTTAGGGATGCCAGAGGATTAATCCAGCAAGCTGCACCATGGGGCTGTTTGTGGATCAATCAGCTGCTGTGGTGGCTCCTTTGGAGACCTGATGTCACCAGGGGAGCACCCAGGAGTACCCACCCCAAAAACCAGCCCCTCTGCTCCCCTGGCACCCAAGAGCCAGTGACCCCCCCAGCTGGGATGCCCACAGCTCCATAGCATTTTCTCCTGCCTATTGGTAAAAGTCTCAAAAAAAGTGGGGTTTTTTGAGGTTATTTAGCTGGCTTCCCATAGTCTGCTCTGGCAGGTGACAAATAACCTGAAACACTCTGGGTAGTGGGATTGAAGGATCTAAAATATGTGTTAAAAATCAGCTTATCTTCCAAATAAACTCTCAGAAAGTCCAGTATCAACAAGACGTGCTTGGAACCGATCCATTCTTTTTGCTTTTGGTGTTTCCTTGACACTTTTCAGCATTATTTTTAATGACACTCTGTTACCAGAGATCACTTTTGGTGGATAACACAGTATTTATGGAGAAACCAACGGCTAAATCTGGTTATCATTGACATTGCTTATAAAATATACAGAGCAATCAAGATACTGACCATGGCAGTAAATTGAAAATATATTGAAAACATAAAGCATTTTTCCATTTTATTAGTAATATAAAAAATATTTGGGCATTTTTCTTCCCCCTCCCCTTGTTAAAAAGGAAGATAGAGAAGCTGTTGGAAGGAAATCTGTACTGGTGCTGGTGTGTTGGGTGGGTGGTGTGCTGGGGTTTGGGGGGTTTTGGATAGGAAACAGCCTGCTCCAGACACGCTACGGCAGCGCCTGCGGCACAATCCCATCTGCCAAAGGGCTCGTGGAGGGACCCCAGCCCAAGGTAGATGCTGACTGGGGATTAATGCTGCTCACCCTGTCTCTAAGGGGTCCTGGGAGCAGGTTTGGGGGCTACTGGAGGGCTTTGCAGTGGTGGCATTCAAATATGTGATTTTCCCTCTGTGGCTGCAGACCCTGGAGCTGGGTCAGGCCACCCCTCCTGCCCCGCGGCACAGCACAATCTGGGCACATTGTTGAAGGGTTAACCCCGGCAACTGCTGGGTAAGTGTAAAAATATTAATAAGGCTGCTGTGGCCGGCCCTAAAATGGGAATTTATGGTGGTAGTCAAAGCTAATGTTTTGGATCAATGCAACATCCCTTTTCAGAATGAAAAAATAAATTAAACAGACTGTCATGCAGAGGGTATGCAACCAAATCAATCATATTTATTGCATTTAATCAAAACTTGGTTCAGTTAAATTTATTCCATACGATAGCCGTGGGCTTCGTGTGATGCACACCTACCTGAGGTTGCTGATGTGGTTCAGTGAGCTCCACACCGCTCAGCGGAGGGAGAGATCAACCCTTGTGTTGTTCCACGTTGATAAGATTAGGGGTGTTAATTTGTGTAGGATGCTCGAGCAATGGATGGGGTGTGTGTATGTACCCAGAGATACAGGGGCTCTACTGTGGATAAATAGTGTCATGGAATGGTTTGGGTTGGAAGGGCCCTTTCAAGGTCATCTAGTCCAACCCCCTGCAGTGAGCAGGGACATCTTCAACCACATCAGGTTGCTCAGAGCCCCGTCCAACCTGACCTTGGGGATGGGGCTTCTACCACCTCTCTGGGCAACCTGTGTCAGGGTTTCACCACCCTCATAATAAAAAATTTCTTCCTTTTATCTAGTCTAAATCTCCTCTCTTGTAGTTTAACACCATCACCCCTTGTACTATCCTATAAATTATATGTATTTAGTGATGAACATAGTTCCTGCTCCCTCTGTGCTGCCCTGTTCTCTTGCTGCTGCCTGTGTCTAGAAGGTGAGACGTGCTGCTGCCATACAGCGTGCTGACTTCACGCCGAACAGCCTCCGTCTGGCACGGCCTTGCAGGTAGGTGTGATGGGGCAAAACCTGCCAAAAAACCCAGGTGGGGCCAGAGTGGGGCTGAGGGATGTGGCACAGTTATCGGGCAATGGATGCCCGGGGAGGTGGTGGAGTCCCCATCCCTGGAGGTATTTAAAAGGTGGGTAGATGAGGTGCTCAGAGATCTGGTTTAGTAGTGGACAGGTACAGTTGGACTCAATGATCTCAAAGGTCTTTTCTAACCAAACTATTCTATGATATCCAGGCAATAGAAACAGCAGCACACGCTGATGCCCTGCCCATGCCAGTGCATGGTGAGCTGGCCCTGGCAGAGCCCCCTGCCCCACACCATCCCTGCCCTGGCATGGCCTGGGCTGCTCTCAGCTCCACCACTAATTGAATCCACCCATCTTGGGCAGAGATGTCCATGCCTTTGGGAAGGCTCTTGCTACTGTCCTAGAGGAGTGGATCCTTGGGAGCTGCATTCCCATCCTGGAAGGAGGATTCGATCACACAAACCTTCCTTCTCCTCCTGGAAGTTAAATACTAGAATTCTTCCTAGCTGCATATATAATTCACGACATTAATCTTCCCTTAAAACATGCTCCTTCCACAAAGCCCCTCTGTATTGATCCAACAAAGACAATTATATATTATGGAGGGAGGGGGAAACAGCTGAAATATTTGAGATTGGCCCTTCAGCGGGATTTATGACGTGTCTGAACTATAGTGTCTGCCTATTTTTTATTCTAAGCCTCTATGACAGGGGTCATGTCTTCCTCCATATACTGTACAGCGCTGTGCGCTCCGATGGGGCTATATTAAATGCTCAGGATGATTAATCACACTGTATAAATAACACACTGCTGTTGTGTTTGGAGGCGTGCACGCCTGCCTATGTCAGCAGGACCTCTCTACGGCACAGCCAGAGCGCAACAGGTACTGCTGCCCCTGCCCTGTAGGGTCCTGGATGTTGGGGTCTGGAGACCCTCAAGGTCCTTTCCGATCCAGATTTCTTCTGGTTGTCTGTGTTTTCCCAGACCACTTGGTTGCAGTGACCTTTCCTTTGGGGATGCAGTTCTGGGGTATCTCCCAAAGGTGATGCAGTGCCTGGGGAATTTTTTGGTCCCCTGTGTGGGAGCCCATCACTCTCTGCCTCAGGGTGCGGAGCCCCAGGCTGTGAGGGTGCAGGGTGGGTGTCCTTTAGGAGAGGGATCATGTGCTGCTCCATCCATACCCTGAGATAAGGAGGCAAAAACAGACAAACTGAGAGCGTGTGTGAGCCTGACTGTGCAGGGAATGAGAAAATAATGAATTACCAGGATCGACTGTTTGTAAATGCACGTGAGATTAATGAGCAAAGGCTTCTCCATAACACAGAAGGTATGAAATCAATCCTGTGCTCCGAGAATAATGAGGGAATCAATAGGATTACGAGGTTAAGGCCGGAGTAAACCTGAATGACAGCTGCAAAATAAATTTTATTTGGAGGACGTGGCTGGGGTTAAATGAAACATAATAAATAACGTAAAGCATTTAAGGGGTGGGGAAATGGTCCAGAGATGTAAGGAGGAACAGAAAGCCCCACAGTCGCTAAATCTGTCCAGTTGATATCCATGGTGTGTTTTCGCAGGCATGTGATGAGTGTGACATACACAGGGACAGGGACAGGAGTGGGGCAGTGGCACCAAAATGGGACAGCGATGTGCATGTGAGCGGTGTAAGACAGCCTGGGATATGCTCGGGGTGCATTGTGTGTGAGCTGCAGGTTTGTACATCCCTTTCTCCCTGTGCTTCTCTCTTTAAAAATAAAATAATCTGACATTGCCACCATCCCATTTCCCACTGGTCTCCTGGAGACCTGCTGCAGGGCACAGAGACCTCCCGCTGCTGAGCCCACAGATGTGTTTGGGGCTCATGGATGCCCCATGGTTGCATCTTTTGTGCTTCTGGGGCTGCTCCATCTTTGCACCCATAATGGGCACATCCCACTCTGCTCTGTGCTCCTCTAGCCACGGGGCAATGAGGAGCTGTGGGGCTGCAGCTGGAGGGGTTGCACTGATTTTTTTAACACAATTAACTCCTGGTCCCACTCCTCCCTGTTAGGAGTTCTCAGGGAAGGAGATCTCAGGACATGCTTGATGCTTTAGAGGCAGAGCCCAGCCCAGAGAGATGTCAGCCACTTCTGACCTCAAGGAAACACATTTCTCGCTCCAGGAGGAGCAGCTCCAAGTGGGGATGGGTCAGCAGAGTCTTTGCTTTTGAATCTCCATGGAAAAAACCCTCTTGCTTCCTTCTGGGGCCAGTCCCAAGGGACCCCACAGGGCACTGCTTGTCCCGGATGCTTTTCCATCAGGTTACCCCGCGCCGTGAGGGTTTGTCCTCCCGGAGCAGCCCGTACGTGTGCGGCTCAGCCCTGCCAATAACGGCTGCGTGTGTTTTTTCAGCCGTTGGGCGTGTGACTAATAGAGCTGTCCTGGCTGCGTAATGCGCGCTGACAACAGGGAGCCTCAGGGGAGGGGAGCAAATAGAGGGATATGAAGAAAATGGCTTCAATTTATCCCCCGTCCAGTAGATGTGTTTTCCACGTAGGTGTTACATCCTCGCCGTGCTGGGGCGGGAAGCTGAGGAGCTGAGCTTTGCCTTCTTGTTCCCATTGGAGCTGCCTGTGTGTCCGTCTGTCCATCCCAAGCCATTTGATGCAGCAAAGTAGCACTTAATGCTGGGGGCTTGTCCCTGTGGGTGATGCTTGTGCGTGTCCTGACCCCACCAGCTTCAGCTCCGGTGTCACCAGCTGGCTGTTAATGGTGATGCTGGTTGTTGGTGGTTTATCCCACTGTTGGTTGCTGGGTGTGTGTGAGGAAAGGTTTGCAAACCTCTGCATGCACCAGCAGGTCCCCACTGCCCGGGCATCGCTGCCTGTCCCTGCACACACACGTGCCCATCCAGGGCAGCACCTCCCCGCTGGGGTCCTGCAGACCCACCTGCCTCCCACATGAGATGCAACAGGATGCAGAAAAATGCCTTAAAGTTTCCTTTTAATAGCTTCTGTAAATCTTATTTTATGCTGAAGCTAAAGACACATTTATTATGGTCATAAAGGAGGAAGAGCTGGTGAGTCCCTGGCTGGCCCCAGATCCTGTGACTCAGGAAGAGCAGAGGCAGCAGGTCGAGGGCTGTGGTTATCCCTCGCCATTTGGCACATTTGGGGACACATCAATGACAACAGGTGAAAACCTCCAGCTTGTGGGGCATGTTCCCCCATGGCTGGGATGGGCTCGAGGAGCCTCGGGTCCAGCATGTGAAGCTGTGGGTGAGGGCTTGGGGACCAGCCTGGGGATGCACATGTCTAAGTACTGAGGTGATGGTTTTGCTCCAGCACCTTCTGTGTCATAGGAATCCACACAGGATGTTTTGGGGGATTTTTAAAATGTTTTTATTTAATATTTTTAAACCATTGCACAGGCAATCTCTATCCCAAATCCCAGCCCAGAGGTCAGTGGAGAATTGGCCCTGCACCTGCAACGTGAAACCAGCTCTGCCTGGCTGGCCAGCCTCACGCTGTGCCGCTAATTGAAGGATTCAGGGGTTTGTTTTTCTTTTCTATTTTATTTTGAGATGCTGTTGTGAAGAGCATGGCCAAGAACGGGAATTTCATACGGTAAACAGAAAAGCTGTTCTGAAGTTATTTATTGGTTCTGTTTTCCAGCACGTGGACTAGCAATGATTTATTTTGCGGTGTCTCGAGAGGCTTCTTCAAGGTTAAAATGTAGACATTGCACGTTAGGCTGGACTAAATACTGGCAGGAAAATGCATTTGGCTCTTTTAATTGGAAAAACATACTCCTTTTATCACCCTGAGGCCAAGACTCTACCACAGCAGCACAGCACAGCACACAGAGAGCTGGGGAACGTACACAGCGCGAGATGCTCTGGTTCACGCCTGCTCGGGGGACTCGGTGGGGGCACAGAGGACCCCACAACCACAGCCAGCTCTGGGGTCCTGCCGGGTCCTGAGAGAAATTCCCAGGGGATAGTGGGGGCCAGCAGCTGTCCTGGGCAGGAGGTTGGATGTGAGCATCCTGGTGAACAAACCTGCGCTGGGTTTAGGAGCTGTCATGGCCAAGTGTCCTGGTGTGAGCTGGGCCAGAGCTGGTTCTGTTCAGCAGCTGGAACAGCGCTGGGGGTTGGGTTCAGCTGGGATTTGTGAGGAGAAAGACACTGAGAACATCCCCGTGTTGGCATTTGTGTCCCTGGCACTGAAGGACTTTGTCCGTCTGCAAGCACAAGAGCTCAGGGGGTGAGGAATATTGCAATGGATCAGCTCCATGGGCACTGGGCTCTGCCAAGGGGCTGTTCCATCTCCTGTCCCCCATGGGCAGGAGATCCATGAGGGGCTCTTCCTCTCTGGCTCTCTCTGGCTCTCGCTCGGGCTCTCGCTCTCCCGGGATTGCGGTTTCGGGTCGGGATTGTCGCTCTTCCGGGATCGTTCTCTGGGAACGGGCTGGGCTTGGTCGGCGGGTGGTGAGCAATGGCCCAGGGCATCGCTCATTTGCATATTTTATTACTATCATTCTAATAATTATTATTTTAATATTAGTATTATTTTGAGTTTTATTTTATTTCCATTATTAAATCATTCTTATCTCACCCTACCAGTCTCCTTACCCTTGCCCCCCAGTTCTCTCCCCTGTCCCCTGGGGGGGTGGAGTGAGCGAGTGGCTGTGTTTGGCTGCCAGCCCAGAGCCTGCCAGGGGCAACCTCGTGCTGGTGCCCAGCAGTTGATGGTAGAGGCAGAACTGCTCTGCTTTGAGAGCAGGAAAGACCCATATGTGCCCACCTCAGACCCCACTACCCCTGTTTTCATTCGCTACAATTGCAACCATTATTCAGCTGGAGAAGATGATGGGAAGAGAATTCTTCGTCCCTGAGAAGCACTTGATAGCCCCTCACATCTTCAAAGTGCCTTCCAGCCCCTGTGCTGCTTCTGTCCCTTTCTTTGGCAGGTTAAAGGACTTGCCCTGGGCCATCGTTGGAGGCAGTGTCAGAGGCAGGATGGCTGCTGCTGCCATGGTTCCCCTTCTCCATCACTCCCGAGCCGGCGGTGAGTGCATGCGGTCGGGATGGAGCTCTGCTGGGAAGGTACAGGCTGAGGTTTAGAAATCATGATGTGTGAATTGAAATGGGAAGCAACGGATCTCGGGAATCACCGCAACTGCTACAAGGTGTTCTTGAAGCTGTCAGCAACCCATCTGCCCGCTCGCCCTGGGTAAACACCGCACCGCGGCCACCCTGGCCAGCCCTCCTTGCAAAGCCGCGTAGCAGAGGGGTCCCATGGGTGGGAACTGGGGCAGCAGTGTGGTCCTGGGTGGGAACAGGAGGAAAAGGGCTCTGGCACATGCACGGCGGGAGCTGTGCTGCCTCGCTCGTGTCGGGGCTCTGGAGTGAAGCCCTGGCTGCAGCACTCACTCCTCGTAACTCATCCCAGGGACACCCGCGGTGGGGAGGCAGCGGGCGACTGCGCGAGAGCCGTCAGCCCCAACGTGCAATTTTATGGCTATGGGGGGAAAAATAGCAGCCGGCTTGGGAGCAGAGCAGCGTGCAGGGGGAGCACGCCCGGGGTCAGGCTGCTGCCCGGTTTCTCTCACTCAGAGCTCGTTATTCAAGTGTTGTCTCTGCCCGTCGCTCCCTGCGCACGCCGCAGCCATCCCAGCTGCTCGGTGGATGCACTGGGGAAGGCGAGGAGCGTGTGTGCAGGGCTCAGGGCACTGGGGTGGAAAACCTGCCACACTCCCATCCCACCACACATAGACTCATAGAATCATTTGGTTGGAAGAGATCTTTGAGATCAAGGAGTCCAACCAACATCACAGCTCCCAGCACAGTTTGGGCAATGGGGTGTCACCCCCAGCCATGGGGACTTCTGGGTCACTGTTGCCCTTCGATGTCAGGCACACCACACACCAGTGTTCACAGAGGCCACGTGGAGTGATGAAATGGCCATGGGCTGGCCCCATCCACAGCCCCAATGTGGTGAGGCAGGCAGCCCTGAAATGGCTGATTAAAAAAAGCTGGGTGACCTGGGATGACGCGGGCAGGCGGGGAGTAAGTACGGCCCCAAAAACGCGCCCAATGGGTCGGGACTGCAGCAGCACTGCCCGCCCCAAGGGTGGGAGTGGGAGGAAGGGCCTGTGGCTGAGACAGATCTCGTGTGGAAGGGCCTGGGGGGATGTTCGTGCTTCCCCATGGGGGTTGTGGTGCAACCCTGGCCAGTGCCCCCAGCCCCACATCTGTTGCTTGCTCAGAACTGTTAGTCACATCGTGCCTCAGTTTCCCCACTGCACAGGGGACAGTGGTGACCCTGTCCCTGGGTGCCCAGGGTGGGGAGCTGAGCTTTGGTAAATCCTGAAGCTGAGTGAGCTGGAGAAAAACAAAATGGGGAAAGAGCAAGTATTTTTTTGCAGCTCCAGCTGGTGCCCCCAGCCCCACATCTGCTGCCTGCTCAGAACCATTAGTCATGTCCTGCCTCAGTTTCCCCACTGTGCAGGGGACAATGATGCTACTGTCCCCAAGTGCCCAGGGTGGTGAGCTGAGCTTTGGTAAATCCTAGAGCTGAGTGAGCTGGAGAAAAGCAAAACTGGGAAAGAACAAGTACTTTTGGAAAACTGGGCAAACAGATGCCAAGGTCCATGTGTGCCTGGCACAGCTGTGCTGGGGGGAGCGTGGAGGGTCGAGATTTCGGGGCTGAGCCCCCTCAACGGGGTCTGTGTTAGCCCCAGCTCCCCTCAGTGCCAGCCAGCGCTCTCAGTCCTCCCATTCACTCCCAATTCAAAATAAATACGGGGAGTGAACATGACCCTGAGTGTATAGTCTAAAGCTTTTAAAACTCTCCTCTAATTCTTTTAACTTCCCGCACATCCATCCTCTGCCCCAGCCTCCTCATTTCTCTTTCTCTACAGTAAACTTACACCCTTTCTAAAGTGCCCGGAGAAGACGCCGTAGATGAAATGTTGCTTTAGCTTAATTTCCTATTCCTAACATATGCTTTAATTAATGTCATTTGCTTTGATTTGCTGCCAGCTTGCCAGTGCAGCACTTCCTTCGTTTCCCAACCTTTACTGTAACCTTGTGGGAATGAGTATCAGGTGTTCCCTGCTGATTTCATCTGTTTCAGGGCATTTATCTTGAGCTCTGTGGCTTTTCTGCTCTGCATTGGTGGCACCAACACAGAGGCAAAACCGCAGCGTCCTCCTTTGCTGGAAGTGCTGAGGATGTGTGGTATGTAGAGAAGGGTGCTTGTACATAGAGCACTGAGCAGTGTTTCTCATCCCTGTTTTTTACACTTTCTAGGGCTGAAGGTTCAATCCAGAGCAGCAAGGAACATGGCAAAGCAGGGGAGAAGCAGGATGGGACCCTTGGCTCTGGGTTTCTCTGTGCCAGGATCAAAGAGGTGTCCCTGCCACCAGTCTGGGCGTGTGGTCATGATGATGGGGTGATGGTTGGGCACCAGGGACCCCCTCCCAGAGCTGGGTCCCAGCTATGTGTGGGGCATGGCTGGGGCAGAAGCCCCTGGCCTCCCTCTGTAGCAGCAGTTGTGCTGAAGCTGGCTGGTACAAACGTCCATCAGAGCAACAGGGCTCCATGGGCGAGAGCAGCATCTCCGGCTGTCCTGTTGCTCCCCAAATTTCATCCTAGTGGTTGATAACAAATGCAGATTGACCAAGAGGACAAAAAAGCCCATTTTCCACCCCTCTTACTCTTCCCAGTGCATGGTGAGATGTGTGAGCCTACATTGTCCAACACGGCTGAGGGCATGTGGTGCTCTCTCTCCAGCTGGACCTGCCCCAGCCTTGCTGCTTCACCAGGTCAGTGCCCTGAGCTGCTGTGAGAGAAGGAAAACTGCTAATTTTGGGGATCTTTTTCCTTCTGTTCTCCTGATAGAGCCAGCTTGGTCTCCCATCCCAGGCAGAAAAGCACCATTATGCTCCCCATGATGTTCTTTAACTGGTAGGCTTGAGAGCAGCTCCCTGCACGGTGGAGCATGGAGGAATATTTAGCAATTGTCTATTCTGGCCCCAACTCACTGGCACTTGCATGCAGCAGGCCTGAAATGGCCCCTTTCCCAGACAGTTTCTTAAGCAAGGTTTTCCTGTCTCTTTATTTAATGAATCTCAGCCATCCTTTCTCTCCTCGCTGGAGCCAGGGCAGATGCAGGAGAGGGAGCACACTCTGCTCCAACATTTCTTCTCTCCCCTCTCTTCAGTTTCCCTCCTTCTACCAGCAGCTTTTGGGGTTCCACAGCAAGTTGTGTCCCACACTGAGGAAATTCCCAGCTTCTGGGCCCCATCCCAGTTGGTTATCATTTCCCTTCCCATTTGCTCCTATTGAGAACCCCCCCCCCCGGAATGGGCGAGTGATGCCTTTTTGCAGGTCTTCTCCCCTTTACTATGGGGGCAAAGCCACCCCAAGGGATGAGCTCTGCTTTCACAGCAACCCTGCTCGCTGGGCGGGGAGGAAAATGCCCAAAATGGAGAGCAGCATTTGTCCCAGGCCTGGCCCTGCCCCGCTGCAGCCCAAGGAATGTGTTTCATCGCAGCGTCCCCGGGAGCGGGACGCAGGCGTGGGAGGATGTGACTGAGCAGGGAGCGAGTCACCACGTCCCAGAGGCTGGCTGGAGATGTGGGGTGGCTTCTGGTGAGCAGAGTTACTGGGAACCAGACCCCATCTGAGAGTCTGACTCTTTATGGGAGATACTCAGGAGAAATCCCATCCCAGTGTGTTCTGACGGCAGAAGGATGTGGTGGTAAATTTTGATGGGCTTTGCCGACATTCTTCCTAGAAAGGGCCTTTTATTCCCCTTTCCCTCCCTCCCCACCTCCAGCTCCCCAGTGTCTCTGCAGCCTCCCAGTGCTGGGGCTGGCCCCACAGCTGCTCCCCCTCATCTGTGGGGCAAAAACCCAAGGCCATCATGCTGCTCTGTGAAGTAAAACCCCAGACCCCCAAGCAGCCCCTTTCTCGCCGCTCTCCTCTGCCTCTCACCTCACCTCACCTTCCTCCATCCCATCCGGCCACCTCCTTGCTGGCAGCTCCACATCTGGACGCGTGTTTGTGCTTCTCTGCTCCGACCTGCGAGCTCAGAGGCCGGTTGTTTGTGCTGCTCACTGCTCCCCTCCGCCCTTTAAATCACAGCTGCCTTCCCGCACCCCGAAAGCCTCACGCCCCTTAAATCTGCCTTGGGTGATTTAGCAAGGACCCAGCACAGGACTGACCCCCAGGAGCATGATACACAGCTATGGTGGGCATCTGATCAGGGTTTCAGTCCCCAAGGTCCCTGTTTGGTCCTGGCTTAGTGTTTCCCATCAGCCCAAATGAGGGGGTGTCCCCTGACTTTTAGCGATGGTGCTGAGCCCTGCTTTGACCCACTGCCCTGCTGTGGGGCCTGGCCCCAGCCCGGGGCGGGGGAAGGAGGAGATTTCCCTTTGGGCAGCAGCATGGTGGGAAGAGACCAGCCAAGAAGAGCCTTGGGCTCTGGTGGGGAGTGAGGGCTGTGTGTGCCAGCCTGGGAGGGGGTGGCTTCACTGGTGGCTGAGATGATGCTTTTGCTTAAATAGCAACTGGGACATTGAAGCAAACAACCTCAAACAGCCTCTGTCCCAAAGCACGGCGGTGCTCCCCAGGCACTGCTGGCATGTGCTCGTGCGTTGCTGCGCTGCCTTGCTCAGGCTGTTGTTCCATGGGGTCTGTCCCAGCAGTGAGGGTCCATGTTGGGGTGTAACACTTCAATGTGGCTGTTTGACCCAACATTCTACAGTGGGGGCTCGGGCAGGGTCTGCACCCAGCTCCAGGACAGAGACAACGCAGGCAGCTAACTGCCTTCATCCCTTTCGCTGGGAATTTCTCAACCAGACCATCGTTTTCCTCTTCCCATAGCAGTAACCTCATCCTCAGCACAAATTAAATGATTTTGGGCAGGACTCAGCCGGAGCCCCTCATCCCCTGTGCAGCGATGGTGCCAAGCATGCCGTGCAGAGCCGTGCCGCGTTGCTCCGGGATCGCGCTGCTCTGGTTTTGCGATACCTTACGGCATCGTGTCGCTCTGGTGCAAGGCTCCTGAGACAAGCCTCTCCTCTTTCCTTCCTGCCTGGTGAGGAGTGACTCGAGCAGTGTTGTCACTCGGTGGATTTATGTGAGTCTCTTTTTTTGCTCATAGCCCATGTGCTCCAGAGCAGCTCAGCCAGGGGGTTCCATGCGTCCTCCCACTCCGCCAAGGTCCCTGACCAAGTCTCTTCTCTCCCAAGCTGTCCTCCAGGCTTTGGCCAAGCTGGTGATCACAGCACATGGAACCAGGAGTCCCTACTGACCCATGGTGGTGGCTGCTGTGGTGGCAGGGCCTGCTCGGACCCCATCCCAGCAGCACCATCCTGGCGTGGTGGAGGAAGTAGAGCGGAGCTGTGGCTGCCGTGGTGCTTGCAGCCAGGCTGTGTAAAATCCCAACGCACTGTGCACTGGACATTGTTCTGCTTTTAGTATTTAAACCATTTTTTCCATGTCAGCCCTGTTTGCCGGCTCCCATGCTCCATCACACTATAGCTTTAGGGCTCTTTTCATTAAAAAAAAAACAACAAAAAAGGAATTGCAAAGTAGATGGAGCAATTTAATATATATATGTATATATATTGAAGTTAAATCAGACCTTTGGCTGGAGAAGACCATTGGGGACTATCTCAGTTCAACACTCACCAGGGTGGTGATCTCTGGACTATTCATTCTTCCAAAGAGTGTTGCCGAGCTCACAGTAAAGTCTCTTCCATACAAAATGTGCAATGGACTTTTGAAATGTTATTTTTCTAGATGCTGCTTTAAAAAAAATAGTAAGACAACATATTCAAAAATAAAAATTCAGGGTATTTAGACAAAAATAATGTTACTTAAAAAAAATTAAAACAATTCCACAGTTGTTTGCTTTTATTTGTAAAATACTCAAGCTTTTAAAAAATGTCTGGATACATGAATATTCGTTCAGAGTCTAATTATTACTGGTTACATGGTGAACACTGCCTGTTTGCACCCTATGTAGCTTTTGCTTGAAATTACAAGGGGTAAGTACATTTGGTACGCTGGGACAAAATTATCAAATATCCCCCAAATGTTTAAAAATAAATCCGAATCTGGTTGTTCGTTTGATTGACTCAGTTTCAGCGGAGCTTGGTGCAAGACTAACACATTCGTTTACAACATTTTAAAACATTCGTTAAAATATTTACTTAACGGTGTAAACCAAAACTTTAGAGCCCACAAATGTGCCCAGGTCAGGTAAATACACCCGCGGATAATTCGACTGAACGATTTAGAAGCAGAAAATAATTTGAATTTCAAAGCGTGGGGTGTTTCAATACCCCTCAGTGCATCTATTTTAGGCAGATGCTTAAGACTAGGGAGCCGCACGTCAGCCCGTATCTTACCCGAGCTTCTTCCTGTCATCCTTTCTCTTTGCGATTTAATTTTGTGTTTTCCTTTCAGCCTAGAAGTGTTTGGTACCAGTCTCTTGGCAAAAGAGCCTGAGGAATGGAAGGGTAAAGAAATAGGACCCAGCTGCTACGCACAATGAGGTTTGTAAGTCCTTGTATGGTATAAATAAGCATATTACACAGTTATTAGCAGTTTGGCACTGTCCCTGTGTAGAAGCCCGAGTCTGATGCTGTGGAATTCCTCCCGAGTCCGTGGATAATTCAGTATTAACACTCCACTCTTCCAGCTTTATTACTAGCCAAATTCGGCAATTTTTTTTCTCAGTCCTCATCCATTCAAACTCTCCTCGGCGCTGTAAACCGGTGAGTTTCCACTCAAATCAATCCATCTGTGCCAACCCACGCGGCCGAAGCTCAGTTCTGATCCCACTGGAGCCAGGGCAGGACCCCGTGGGGTTCGCCCCTCCGCTGTCGTGGCCGCCCCGTCGAGGGGTGCCGACGGGTGCGGGCTCGGGGCTCGCTTCTCCCCTCGTCTCCGTCGTGGTTGGCAGGTTTTCCTTGGAGGAAAAGGAGCAGGTTTTTCCTTGGGGGGGAAGAGGAAGGAGCCAAAGGAGCCGTCGCGGCTGGAAGAGCGGTGGAGCATCCCCGCAGAGCTGAGCCCGCTCGGTTTGTCCCGGTTCGCAGTGTAATTATTGGAGAAAAGCGACAGTAAACTTTTATTAATCGCCGGTGTTCGGGGCCAAGGCATGAGCGAGGTCGGTGACAGTGATGAGTGGTTTGGAGAGCCGGTCCCTGAAAGCGGGGTTTGTCCTCCCCCTCCGCGCTCCTCTAGCTCGGCGGTGATGAGCCGTGAATAGGAGCCACCCTGCCGTCGGGGATCCGGCCGTTTATCTGCCGGGTGATGACAGTCGGGCTGGTTTCGAGCCTCGCCGTGAATTACCGGAGCCTCCGGGGAAGCGAACGGCGCTGCCACAACCGGGGGGCTCCGTCCGGCGGGGACGCTTCGCCCCTCGGTACCTGCCTCGTTCCCCTCGGCCGGGGGATGATGAAACCGGCCCCGGCCTCCCGGTTGTGCCCAGACTTGGAGCACGGTGGAGCCGAGCTCGGAGACCCTAGATCGGGGCCGCACAGACAAGGGAGGGTCGGAGGCTGGCGAGAGGAGAGGCAAGTTTTGGCTTTGCTTAATTAAATGATTTAATTAAATCCTCCCCACCTGGGGATGACCCCCTCCGCCCTTTTTTTTTTTTTTTTTGTTATTTAAAAAAAAAAAAAAAAAAGGCATTTAACGTCGGGGAGCGAAGGCAGCGGCCGTGATTCCCACTGTCCCTGTCCGCGGGTGGAAGGAGACTCACCCACAGCCGAGCGACCGGCACCAGCAGCAAAGTGAATGCAAAAGTTCACCTTACCGTGGAGCCCGGCCCTCGGCAGCCGCCCCCGGAGAGACCCCGGCCCGCAGGTGGGAACCGGGACAGAGCGGTCCAAGCGGGGCCCGGCTGCGCGAATCTTCCGCAGCTCTCCCCGCTCCTCCGCGGCCCTGGGGTTGGGGTACAGGGCCGGCCCGTGGCTCAGAGGCAGCTACGACCCGCGGAAATTAACGCGGACGGGGCCGAGCGGAGCGGGGGAGCGGCGCTCCGGGACCCCCAGGCCGAACCACCCGCGGCCCCAACGGTACGGTTCTCAGCCCCGGGATGGTTCTCGGCCCCAGGCCCTCCTCAGCCCTTGCTCCCTCTATGTGGGGACAGGACGGGCGTGGGTCCTCCCTCGCCCCAGCCCCGCAGATGCACGTCGGGGCCCGCTGCCGGCCCGATCTCACCTGCCCCCGGTTCCTGCGGGAATTGCTCACCGCTCCCTCGTTCGCATCCCCCGGCCCTTGGGGTTTTTTTTTGGTTGTTTGGGGTTTTTTTTTTCTTTTTTTGGTAGGAGTGGGAGAAAGGTTCATTAAGAGGTTGACCCCAGTTTACTTTTTATTCTGCTCCTGTTCCCAATTTCGGCACCACGTGACGGTGGGAGTGAGTTTGGGTTTAAGTTCACTTTCAAGAAAACACTGATAAAAATCCTGCCCCGTCAAGCCCCTCCGGCCCATGGCGATGTCCCTGTGAGCCCGGAGCTGCGGGAGCCGAGCGGCACGTCGGGCCCGTCCGGTACCGGCCGGCTCGGGTAAGCGGCTCCTGCCTGTCGCGATATAGGGCGGTGAGAAGCAGTGGGTCTGTCGCGACAGGCGTAACTGCAGGCGAGCCTGGGTGCGGGTGGATGCGAGGGGCCTCTGTGCACAGGGCGGGCAGCCCTGACAGCAGCGCTGAGGAGGGCTGCTGGGGTGTGTGTGTGTCTTGGTAATCGTGACAGCAGAGCTGAAGTGACGCGTTCTGTCGCGATAGCACTCGGTGACTCTCCCGAGAGGGTTCTCCCGCTCGTTTTGGGTGTTTGGCTTGGCGGTGGGAGCACTGAGCAGGCGGTGCCCGTGCCCGGGGGGTGCGGGGGGTCCTGACCGGGGGTGTGCGGGACCGGGAGCGCTTCTCCCCTCGCCGCGCTCACCTCAGGGAGGCCCCGGGGCAAGGCTGAGGGTTCTCTGTCGCGACAGGGGGAGGTCGGGGAGTTCTGTCTTCCTCCTCAGGCTCTCGGGGAGACAGAGAACCGAAGGCCGGCCCCAGGCCGGCGGCACCCGGGCGGTGCGGCTGCCGGTGCAGCAAGGCCGGGGAAGCCACCGGAGGCTGCGGACCCCTCCCAAAGCATGACCCCCCCACACCCCCGGGCCCGGCCCTTCTCCACCGCCTCTCCCGGCAGCCCCGGCTCCTGCCGCTGAATCCCGCTGCCCCGCACCCCCGGCCCTCAGAGCCCAGCGCGGCCTATCCCTGCCGCGACCCTCCTGCCCCCGCCGCAGCCCCCGGCCCGGCTCCCCGTGGGGAGTGGGGAGCTCCGGGACCATTGGTGGGGTTGGGGGTGTCTCACCCCACCGGGCTCCCCCCCGAGCAGCCAGCGGCTCCGCTCTCTGCCAGCCCCGGGAAAGGCCGGAGAAGGCCAGGAAAGGCCGCGACCGGGCCTGGGGAGCGGAGAGCGGGTGTCCGGTGCCCCCGGCCGGTGCCCCCCGGTGCGGACCGTCGGGTGGACGCAGGGTAGGGTCGGGACGTGCGGTCCGGGCCGGGAGGAACGGGCCAGAGCCGGTCTGTGGGGACGTGATTGACAGCGGCAACGTCAGCAACAGGAGGGGAAGGGAAAAGGGAGGGGGGAGACAAAGAGGGAGGGAGTCGAAAGGCCCCAAACTGGATCTTTATGGAACATTTTCCGCCAAGATCAAGGGAAAGTGAATCCGCGCCGCGGGGGATGCCCCGCACGCCGCTGCCATCGGTGCCGCAGCCGCCCCCAGACCGAGCCCGGAGCCCCCCGCTGCGTCTCCTGCCCCCCGGCCGGCCCTGTGAGTCCCCGGAGTGCGGGGGGAAGGATGGGAGGGAACGGGGGGTCTGGGGGTGCGGTAATCCCCGCAGCCCGCTGAGCTTCGCGGTGCCCCGCTGCGACCCCGGCCTGCGACCCCGCTCCGTCCCCGCGAGCATCGGGGTCTCCACCCGCAGGCAGGAGTGGGGTCCCCGGAGGTCACCGCCGCCGTCGCCTCCCACCCGTGCTCCCCCGGCTCAACCGCCCCCGCCACCCGAGGAACATCCGCACCTCGACCGGGCTGGGGCCGCCCCGTCCGTGGCGGAGGGACCGGCGATGCGCTCAGGGCACCGGGAGAGCCGCCCACAGAGCCGGGCTGCTGAGCTCCGTGGCTGCAGCTCTCCCCGAGGCTGGAGGTCTCACCCCGCTCTCCCCCTCCGACGCCCCGAAGGGTCTCGGCAGCGCGGGACAGTGGCCCGGGGCTGTGGGCCGGGGGAGAGGTACGCTCCGTGGGAGGCTGTGGGGCCGGGTCCCCTCAGCGTTTCTCCGTGGAAAGAGCTGGTTTCTTTCCTCGGGACCCCGCAGCCTCCTCGGGGCCGCTCGCCCTCTGCACCAGCGCTGCCCGTCCGTCCGTCCATCCGTCGAGCCTCGGCGCTGTAAAAGTCGGGCTTGATGCGCGGCAGCCCCGGCGGAGCTGTCAGCCCTTATCTTTATTGGCTTTTCCCAGTCTCCGTCCAAGTTTAAGAGGGGCCCTTTTATCTCGGAGCCCGGCACTCTGCCTGTTTACACCGCCCGGCTCCGCCGCAGCGCTTCGTCGCCGTCGCGGAGCCCCGACGGGACGGGGCAGAACGACCAGCCAGTCCGCCTGCCCTCCCCGACGGGTAACGGCCCCGCACGGTGGAAAAAAAACGAAGGGAGAGAGAAAAAAGGGTTGGGGCCGTGAGGCTGCGGCTACATCTGAGATGAACTGTTCGGGCCTCAGGCGGGAGCACCGCCACTCGTGGGCGGCTGCGCCGCAGGGGCACAGCGGCTTTCCCCCGGGGCCGGGGGTGTCACGTCCAGTCTCACCGAGTGTCGCCGCCTGATGAAGGGCCTGACCCCGCAGGTGGCCATGCCCGGTGCTGGGGTGGGGGCCAGGGGCTGGACGTGATCACCGGTGCTGCGAGCTAACGGTGCGTCTCTCTCCCCCTAAGGAAATGCTCCAGGAGAAAAGCTTGTCTGAAACCGAGGAAGGGTTTCCAACAGCCCCCGCGCCCGGCCATGCGGACTCCTCCGCCGGTTCCCCCGTCCTCGGTGTAGCCGGGGGGAGCACCACACCGCTCAGCAGCCCTCAGCTCCCCGACCCCGAGCAGGTACGCACCGCCCGCCCCGACGGCTTCGTCTCTGGCTCTCCCCAGCAGCCCTCTCGGCCATGACTGGCGGGGGGGGAGTTGCGAGAAAATCCCGTTTTCCTTTTATTTTTTTTAATTTTTAAAATTATTTTTAAAATTTCTCCCCATGAAAATCTGTCAGCCCCGCGCCCGCCGTTGAGTGCGACAGGTCGGTAAGGACGAGCCACAGCCCCGCGTCCACGGGGGCCCGTCGGGTCGCGGAGCTGCGGCCGCTCCTCCCGAGCAGAATCCGCCCCGGCGGTGGGTTTCCTTGGATTTTTGGGGTTTTTTTCCCTGCTAAATAAAATGCCGGGTGCCCCCGCAGCCCCTTGGCACATCGTGGCTCCACTGCCTTCGCCCCCCGCGCCCGGCTGGTGCCTCCGCGTTGTCCCAGTATCCCGGGGCAGGAATGGATCCGCGCAAAAACCGCATTCGGGTGTCCCCGCGGATGCTCCTGGCCTCAGTTTTTGGGATCGGGGCACGGAAACCCCTACGAAAAACAAAACAAAAATAAAATAATTTAAAAAATTCCCTTTGGTCACAATGTTGCGCCTGGATGTGAAAATCAGCGATTAAAAGCAGCCTCAATTTGTGCCTCTTATTTTTGGCAAATATTTGGGGCTCCATCCTCCTCCCGCACGGGCAGGACCGGGGCCGGGGTGGCTTCTCCCGATGTCCCGGCTGCGGGGAGCACCGAGCCCCGCCGCCCTTCCCCAGCCCCTCTCCGCAGCTTTTCTCAGTCATTTCTTGCTATTGTCATGATCTTTGTTTTTCCAGACAATAGAAAATATCAAAGTCTATCTCCATGAGAAGGAGCTATGGAAGAAATTCCATGAAGCTGGTACCGAAATGATAATAACCAAAGCCGGCAGGTGAGTGAAAATTCCCCGCAAACACGCACGGCTTCTGATCCCAGACTGGGTTTTGCAGAGCTCCTGCAATCGGTGGCGTTTAAAACAAATATTATTGTGATCACAGATTTCAGTAAGATTGGGGTTTTTTTTTGTGTAAACGGTGCTTGTGCTTGAGTGTGGCAACGAGATTGTAGATGCAATTGAGAGTTGTGGAGACATTTGCTATATTTAATCTCAGTTCTCTTTGGTAATTCTTCATTTTATTATTTGTTTTGTTTTGGGTTTTTTGTGGGTTGCTTTTATTTTTGTTTTTTTTAAAGATGTTAGCATGATTGTGGCTTTACTTTTTTTATTTTATTTTATTTTATATTTCCCAAGCAAACCCCACTCCCTTTTTCTGCACTAAGACCTGTGCTGGGTTTCTTTGCACCCAAGTTTTAGCAATATGAAAGCTTTTAACATCAAAAGTGAAAGAGAGGCAGGTACCACTTTTATCCTGCTAGATGTGGAAAAAAATTTCTGCCTTTCCTTGGAAACAAATGATGATTTTTAGCAAACCAGAGCCCCCTCAGCGTGCACACCCAGGCCTGGGCGGGAGGGAGCCCAGCAGCTCCCAGAGCATTCTCTTCCCTGGGGAACAGGGCTCCTTTCCCGCTCAGCTGCTCAGGTGGGAGATGGCAGAATTAAAGTCAGAAAATTAAACAGCAGAATTAAACCTCAGACCATCAGCAACCCGGGAGCCAGATGATTCCCAACAAAACTCGCCAGCTCCCACTGTGGGCACCGAAATAGCTGTCCTTGGCTTCTGCGGCAGCGGGCTCGCGTCGCTGCTGCTGGAAGAGAAAACTTGCCAAACTTAAGGTGTTAAAATCTATTTAATTCTAACACAGCTGTGTGGTTCTGCCATGCCCTGCGATGGCTGATTTTACACCGTGCTAGAGAGCTGTGGAGGAGAACACTCAAATAGTGGGGAGAAAGCAGGAAAAAAAAAATTCCCACAATCAATATTATGCCTTTTCTTTTCTTTTTTTTTTAAATCTCGTGGCCCTTGATCCTTTATGCAGGGCAGACAGGGCTGGAGTTGGAGGGTCTTTTCTCCCCTGTTTGCTGCTGGCACTGCCAAAGCCAGACCCCAACCCCTGGTTTTGGATTTGGGGAGAGATGAGCAGTTTCCAGCTCCTTTCCCCAGTCCAGTGCAGCAGCTGCCCAGAATGGGGGAGATTTCCTCTAATAACCAAGATATTCCTATTATTCCCCCTGGAGAGGGGCTGTATGTCCTGAGGATCTTCAATTTGTTTGCTATTATTTGGCCTATTTATGAAGTGATTGTGCAGGTACCTCTGTCCTTGTCACACTACATTTTGGTGTATAAAATCTTCGGGCTTGTTCCGTAGCCTCTCCTGATGGGAAGAGCTGGATTCATTCTGATTGCTCTGCTCCCTCAGTCAGCTCAGACCAGGGGATCAAGCCCTCAAATATTTCACCCTTAATTTATAGTATGAGTGGGTCTGTGCGGGACGTGTAATATCTTTACCAAATTCTAGACCCTAAGCATCCCAAATGTGCCTGTTATCTCTTTGTAAGTCTTAAGGTGGATTGTTTAAACAAATCCATATGGATAGGGGCTCAGTCCCACATTCTTTGTCTGGTGGAGCTGGCAGTGCACGCGTAGTCACCTTTCAGGAGCATGTGGATGGCACTGAGAGGATGGGGGGATTGATTCCAAGTGTACAGAACTTTATTTTTTAAGTTAGCAAGCCAGATTCTCCATTTGTGAAAATCAGTGCAGCAAGCTAACAGCATTTATATATATATATACACATATATATTTTTGTTTGTTTTTTAAAGGATGATGAAATAGAATAGTCACTTTTTTTCCTTTTTTTTTTTTTCCTCTGTCCAGCTGTAAATGGTGTTAAAATACAAGGTAACGTTTTTGTCAGTGTTAGCAGTGAGTCCAAATGCTCCCCAGTCCTGGACCCGGCAGCACCAAAACCAAAAATGCATAAAATAATGAGCATGAGAACGGCAGAAAAATCGAGAAACTTAAATCCTATTATTACTTAAGTCTCTTCACTCACAGCGAGTGCCGGGCTGAGCCACTCGTGTCCGTGCTGAGCCCAGAAACTAAAATGACTCCACGCAGATTTTATTTTACCCAAGCTATTTAAATAACGAATAGCCATAATAAACCTCATCCTGACCCAATTAAAAAAAAATGGTTAATGGAGATTCGTATGCACTTGCATTGGGGGGGGGGAAGAGGGAAATCGGCTAATTGCAGGCACTAATTAGGACTCTAATCCCCCTCCCAGCAGGCACAGAGATGCCCCTGCATGCCGTTAGCTGAAATCACCTCAGTGTCGGTCTGTCTGACCTCGTGGGGCACAAACGAAAAGAAATTGAATCCTGATTTGAAAATTTCAAACAAAATAACAACCAAAAAGGGGAAAAAAAAAAGAGTGACTTTAATGACAAGTTCGCTCAATGGAGTGGAAATGTAAAGCTCAGCGGAAGCGTTAATTCCATGGCAATGGTGTAAAAGAGCCTTTTTGTATAAACAAGGCAAATATTGATAACTCGGTGTGGGGGAGAGGGGGAGTCATTTGTTTCATTCTTTGTAGAGCTCCACAGAACGAGCCAACTATAAATTATGGAGAATTTAAGGTTGAGAATTACTTTGGGGGATTATGACTCCCTCTTAGGACTGATCTGTAGGAGACATTAGGAGAGCACAGCAAGCTCAGCATTGAAATAGAAATCATGTTGTTGCCAAGAAAACTTGATTTATAAAGTGGAAACATCTTTAAAATGCACTCGCTATCTTTTTAATGTTCGGGTGCTTCATTGTGGGAGGGGGGCAAGAAAAAAAAAAGAGATTATTTTATATTAAAAGGCTCATCAAAAGATAAAAAGTTTATGTTAGCCAAGTTCCCTGAACTTTGCATCAAACCACTCGCCTCCTTCAGACATCAAACCCCGCCGGAGGATGGGACACTGGGCTCCATAAATCAGATTTTTTTTCCCCCCCTTCTTCCTCCTATTTGAGGTTTGTTCTAATTACGAATTTCTGCTCCAGAGGATTTTTCTGTTGATGGTTTTTGAAAGCTGAATGATATGTAGTACAAAAAAATGGCCCCGTTGTTGCCGTTTCCTGGAGCTGTGGGTACCCGAGAGCTGCCGAAACTGGCGGGGAACGGGCACAAAACCGCCCACGCGGGATTTTTTTGAGCTCTGACCGTGGCGAGCGGCATTTTACAGAGATACATTTGCGGGAGGCAGCGTGGCTCGGGCTGTGCCGCCGTTTGCAGATGAAAATCTCGTTTTTTGGGGTGGCTGCGAGCCCGGCTCGCTGCTCCGAGCAGCCCCTCACCGTGGAGTCGCGGCGCCGCGGCTGCAGCCGCTCCCCCGTCCCTACGTGTTTGTGTCGCCTGTCCCGGGACAGGTGAATGAGCCCAGCACCCACATGGGACTGTGCATGCCTGTATTTATAAATAAGGTTATAATTTTTCAAAAATCATCCTATTTATTAAAAAAAAACCCCAAACAAACAAAACCAAAAAACCCCCCAAAACAACAACAACAAAAAAATCCCCAACCCGACATTTCCCAGGGGGTGAGGTCCTATTAAATCGAATTAATAAAATCAGTGTAGATGCACATGGGGCTGTGCATGCCTGTGTTGATAAATAAGGTTATAATTTTTCCAAAATCCTCCTATTTATTTAAAAAAACCCTAAAACAAACAAAAAAAACCTCAAAACAAAAAAAAATCCAACCCAACATTTTCCAGCTGGTGAGATCCTGTTAAACAGAATTAATAAAATCAGTGTAGGTGCATTGGGACTGTGCATGCCTGTATTGATAATTAAGGTTATAATTTTTCAAAAACCCTCCTGTTTATTAAAAAAACCCATCACCCCCCAAATGAAACCTCCTGAAAAAACCCCTCAAAACAAAAAAAACCCTCCAACCCAACATTTCCCAGGTGGTGAGGTCCTATTAAATCAAATTAATAAAACCAGTGTAGGTGGTAGTAAAGGGGACAGGGTATGCTGGAGGATGGAGATGCGGGTGTACACCTGATTTTTTCCCCTCCACCAGCCTGGCTGTGCGGTGTGTGGCTCGGGATGCTCCTGTCCGGCTTTGTGGAGCCACAGCCTGGCCTAGTAAGGCTGGACCTTGGGCTTTTCGTAGTGATGGGGTTCTGTGAGGGGTGGGTAAAGCAGAAAGCAAACGAGAGGCTTCATTGAAACACTCCCTTTCCAATTTCATCTTCTCAACACTCGCTTTCCAATTTCATCTTCTCGCTTTTCTGTGCTATTCTTTCACTGAACAATTGTCAGTTTGGGTTTCAGCCTTGCAGCAAACCCTGCTTTGTCTCTTAATTCTTTGTGAAATCTCATCTTCCAGATTTTATTTCTGCAGGAAGTTAATCTTTGCTCACACAAGCAGCCTGGCTCAGGATTTCTCTTTTTTCTCTTAGTCTTTATTCAGCTCTGGCTGTTCACTCGTTTTTTCAGGGTGCCAGTCTTTGCAGCATTGCAATTTCTATCCAGATATTGCCAGGAACAAACAATTTGATGAAGCTTCTGGCTAATCAGTAAAAAAAAAGAAAATCAATTTGTAGGATGTCTGATCACTTTTTAATGAACAGTTACTGCAGAGAAAATAATGTGTCAGTCCTCTGTGGTGGTATCACCATCCCAGAGATGTGAACAAAAGGCTTGAGATACTGGAATTCAGTTTTGGCAGAAAGCAGGATGTGCACAGGTACAAAAATAACTTCAGTCTTTTCGAGTAGCAGGTTTTTAAGCAGCATATGTAGGAAAATGCTACACAGAAAAAAAAGAAAAATCAATAAAGCAGCTTGCATGTGTGGAAAAGACGCAAACCCCCTTTAGATGTTCAAGTTTCATTTTTAAAGTGGCTTATTTCAGTTTAAAAAAATCTGTTCCTAATCAACTTTAGTAAACCAAAATAAAACTAGTTTTTAGGACATCAAGGTCTGAAGAAGTATAAATGCTTTGGCTAAGCTGGTGCAGCTTTCCTCTGTGAATAATCCTTTAAAAGTTAAATTTTCCATGGCTCTGTAGGGCATATGGATGCCCAGTTCTCATTACAATTAAAGGGAAATATTTGTCCAGAATCTTTTTGAGGCAGTTACAAGAATCTCTGCTAAAGTTTTTTTGAACCTTAATATCCGAGATCAGCGATGGAATGTGAGCCATCAATTTCAAACTTGGAAATAAAATAGATACTTAAGGAATGTTTGATCTGCTTAGTTCTAAATTCAGGGTCCTGGAATTATCCTGTGAGAGCAAACTCCTGCTTTTAGGGAGAGGAGCAGGAGCAAACTCCAATGGCTCTTGGCCGTTGACAGCTTTGGCAAGGAAACCAGAGCTCGTGCGCGCCGAGTAGGGCAGGGATGGGATTTTATTTTTTAATACTCTTCTCCCTTCAAACAGCAACCCTTGCTTTTAGTTTGTTAAAGACATGGGATGCTCATGGCTAAGGGTGATCCCAAAGCTTTCCCCACTTGTCCTTCGACTGGAGCTGCAGCAAGAAGGGTTTGTTCAAGCCCAAACCAGCCAGGGAAGGTCCCCACCATCACTCAAGCTCTGCCTTTGCATTGAGGGCTGATGGACACAGGGGCTGCTGATCATCTGCTCTGCATCAGTGAGCTGGCACGTGGTCTGGCACCAATGCCAAGGCTGCCCATGGCCCCTGTGGAAATTCCCACAGAGCTGGAGGGGCTGTACGATGGAGGGAACTGGGCTGGTGAGGGAGCAAACCTGCCCCGAAATACCGCAACGTTGGCTTGTTGGCCATGCTCTTGCACAGCTTCTCTCTGAGGTACCTTTGTGCTGTGCTCTTGGTGCAGCTGACACTGACCTCTCCCATCCTCCAGCATGTTGGGACCTTTTCTGTTCAACTTCATTTACAGCAAAACCAGAGAATCATCCCACGGCAAGAAGCCTGCCCATGTTACTGTTGGGCAAAGAGAGGAAATGTTTCTAGACCATTCAAGCAGCCATCCAGCTAACCAAGTTCTCAAGTATGTGAGAAACAATGTTTTATTTAAAAATCAGATGTGCTAGCCAGAAGGAAAAAATACCACCTCGCCATTCCAAAATATAAAAATCCCTTAACTGTCTGACCTTCTCATCACTAGGTCATGGTCCTGCCACCAGATAAATCTCTCCTATCTGTCCATAGACTGAGAGTTCAATGTTGCTTGTGTTAGTGACAGTGAATTTGGGGCTGAAAAATGAACTACTGATGAGAACTCCTGTTGAACCTGTATTGTTTGTTATTCTGAGGCAAGGATCTGGCATGGGCTAATCCAGCACTTCAAAGTTAACTGCTCTTACTTTGTATACAGAGCGTCATAGCGGAGTGGCGTGGGTGATAAGAGAAATAAGGGACTGAGGGTTAGGATACACTGGGAAAATGGGACCCTGTTGAAAAACTCTTTGATCTCTTTAAAGTATTTTCTGAAAGCAAGAATCTATCAAAAAGGAAATGCCATTTAAAAGGCTAAAAGAAACAGCTGACATCCCCAAATTTGTTTTAATCTACCCCGGAGAATATTATTTTTAAAGATGCGTTAAGTCGGTGGAAGAAATACTTGTCAAAAGAAGGGAAATTAGAAAAAAGGGAAGAAAGGTCATCAGAATGGAAACATGGTTCTTGAAGCCTCTGCACACCATTCCTTTCCTTCCTAACAATGAGGATGAAGAGAAGCATCCTAGAGCAGTCATGGCCAATTCTCAAGAAGAATTTGGGGCCGCATTTACTTGTTATCGGGGTTGGAGGCATCTCATCTGCCTCAGTGCTTTGAAACCAGCACTGGAGGCATCTCTGCAGGCCCAGCAGCTTCTGAGGAGGTGGTCTTTCAGCCATGACATGGCTTGTTAGCCAAGATGTTGAGTGATTTCTTGGTTTTCTGATCCTTTCACAACCTGATATGCCATAAGCATCACCTTTACAGACAGCACCATACAGGAGCTTCTGAAAATCCAGTCTTTGCTTTACTTGACCACCCCAAAATCTAGGTTGTAAAATCACTCTCTCTGCATCTGGAAATCTTCATCTTATTGAAACCCCTTTTGAAAACAGGACTTCAGCTGCTGAGCTGCTGAAGGGCTGGGGGACATTTTTACCCCCTGAAAGGACAGGAGGAAGTGCTCAGTGGTATCTAAAGCACCATCCACGCCGCAGGGACATGCAGCGAGCACCAGTCTGCACGTTCCCATGGGCTTCAGAGATCATCGACAGCCTTTAGTGAGGACATGACTTGAGTTACTCCAATAGGACTCCAATGTCTTGTTCCCACACAATTTTCTCTATGGAAATACCAGCAGAATCCCCCATGACTTCCCTGCTTTCCGCATGCTGGTCAGGGAAACCCCTTCCCGGCTCAACCATCAGTAGGGGCATCAGAAATGAAGTTGGCATCTGAACAAGGAAAGTCAGACCAAATCCTTGTGAGCAGGAGAGTGGTGAGGACCAAGGGGTTTGCAGAGGCTACCTTGTCACCCAGCAGTACCGAGGCATAAGCCAGTGTCCTTGGGACATGCAGGTCCTGGTGTGCAGTGTGGTGTGGGGCAGTTGGTGCTCACACGAGTGTTTCAAGCTCTTTGATCATCTCCGATGCTCTTGGCTTTTCTGGCTGCACTAGATTGCTGTCCCCTGCCCCAAAAAATAAGACTTTATTGGACCTGGGAGCCTTGCAGTCACCCATCTCTCCAGGACCAATCAGGCCTGCTCCCATGGGGATTAAGACACGAGTAAGATGCCCATGAAGCAGCCAAGCCTGGAGAGCCTGAAAGGCTGGGAACTGCTGCTCCAAAGGAAAGCAAAGCTTTCCTCTTATCACTCGCTTCCAAATCCAACCAACCAATTACACATTAATTAAACTTTGTTTGAACATAATAGAAGCTTTGGCTCCATGTCAGTAACTGCTGCATGGTCAAGGGGATTGGATAGTAATAGAATAAATAAATAAACAAGAGATGCTTATTCTAACAGTTCATTTTAAAACAATTTGTGAATATCATGGAGAGATAAAATGCTCCTAGGATAAACTTAGCTAAGCAATGGCTGCTTCGTTATCAGAACAAATAATTCACTCGCACATCATCTTTGAAGCTTGGGAGGGCTACGGAATTGTGCTGCTTGTTTATTTTCCTGGCTTTTCCTGGTTTTGCTCCATTTCATCTGCTGAGAGCTGCAGGGAAGGGTTTCGCTGGGGCTGTGGCAGTGCGGTGCCAAACCCCGGTGACACCAGCCCCGTTCCTGCTGCCCACAGTCCCCAGTGTCGGGCTCAGCCCCTCTGTCCTTCCCAGGGCACCATCCTGCACCTCGGGACCGAGTGCTAGACCATGGTGTTTTAATGCCATGTCAGATGTCCTGCTCGTGCAGGAGTGAGGCATCGTGGCCTTTCTCCTGCAGTCACTTTATTTGAAGGCAGCTTTCTTGTGTAAGCGTAAAAACTCATCTAACGTCTCCCCTCTGAAGGGCAGTGAGAGGTGCCACCACCACCCAGCTGCACCAGGGCAGTGAGCAAGGTAGGAGCATGTCCCTCAGAGCCACCAAACCCAGCAGAGAGCTTTGAGGGACATAGGAGACCATCAGAACAGTGCTGAGGAGTCTGAATGGTGCCTTCTTCACTGGGTTGAACTGGAGGGAGGGAACAGTGGGTTTTGGACATGTCCAAAATTAAGGTCTGCTGACTCAGTGGTTTGCAGAAGAAGAGGCTGGTGGGGTTGATGCTTGGCTGCTTGTGCAGCACCCACCAGTGCATTGTTGGCTGTTGCACAGGCATGTCCTGGGCTGGTGGCTGGTCCCGGGGTGCGCAGGGTAGCTGGTGGCTCTGTGGCTCTCACTCACCGAGCAGCCTTTGTCTAGGAGCAGCCATCCCACCTCATGGGGGTGCGTTAGACCCACATCTGGTGCGGCTCTCAAAAAAACCCCAAGATTAAAGAGGAAGAAACTGCTCTGGTCCTGGACTCTCCCACCCCAGGGATGGCAGCGGCGTTTGCACAGTCAGGGCACTTGCTGCAGCCCTGGGACACCGTGTCCGACCAAGCTTTGGGTCTGAACAAAAAAGGACGATGCCAGGAATTGCTGCTCTTAATCTCCTGATTACTGGTGGCTTAAACTTCACCTAGTAGTTGGTTAAACCTGTGCTGCACGTGCTTAACCTTGCTGAGGGCTTCAGCTGCCCTCAGTGCAGGAGTTGGTGAGGGTCAGATGCTGCCTGCTCAGACACCCTCCCCAGGAAGCCCCAAATTCACAGTTTTTGTCACCAGTTTCCATGCAGTGAAGCTCTCACTGGTTTGGAGTCGTGCGTGGTGGCGGGAAAGAGGGTGAATAAAACATGGATCTGCCCAGATCTTGCTTCAGACCTCCCACCAAAGCCAGGCTGAGCTTTCCCAGAGCTTGGCAAGAGGTTGGCAAGTTTTTAATTGCAGCACAGGGTTATTCTTCCACCGCTGCTGGTCCCCGAGCAATAGATGATGAAGCAAGCTATTGTCAGGGAAAGCTGGCCGCGGCGAAGATCCTCTGCGGAGACGCCCATCCGCCCAGAGCTCCTCCGGCAGAGCTTTGGCAGAGGGGTCGGTTATGCAAAGCTACTACCGAGCGGAGAGCCCGTGGCTGTGAGTAGCTCCATTGACCTGTAGTAAATTTGGGGAAACAAGCAGGTTTTTGGCCCTTTCCCAGGGCTGATGAGGAGCTGTATAGACCCACTGTAGACACAGCCCCGCTCCCGGGCAGGGCTGGTGCAGCCCCACGCCTCCACCATCGCTTTCTGCTCCCCTCTTTCAAATGTGACATTTAAGAAGGGCCAGGACATGATATTAGGTGCTCTCTCTAGATTTTTTTTTTTTAAATTGAAACTCTATGACTGCATTTTCTTGGACCTGGCTCTACAATTTGTCATGCCTTCCCACCAGAAACGCACGACCCATGTTTGTATCATATTGCAAAGAGATATTTACGAAAGGAGTCTCCGCCAAGGGGTTGAGAAATATGTTTTCATTAAGAAAATTAAACTGACAAGTCCCTGGACAGCACATTAGTCGCTTTTATTTTATTTTTTTTTTTAATTTTAATTTTTTTTTTTAAGGCCAAAATGTGGCAGCTCATAATAATGATGAAATGTCCTTGCACAGCCAAATTTCTAAAATCTACCCTGTGTTTTCCTGGAAAAGAATGCAGAGAGTTGGCAAACTTGGTTGTAGCTGGGTCTGTCGACCGCCGAGTACAATGCTACCACTGCAAGATACCGAGCGGTTTGCAAGTTAAGCAACACCTTCAATCAGATGTGAGTCCCCATTTGTTATCCTTAAAGAATTTCAGCTGTATATATTATAGTAGTACTTTGGCTCTTTGTATTTATTTTAGAGAGCTATACTAAAGAACATTATAAACTCAGGCATGTCCATGCTATATGAACTCCATATGCTGAAGCTTAATTTTAAATGCCATTAAAAAAGCACTTAACATTTACAATATATCAGTCCGGCTACTTTAGCAGCTTGGATGTACTACAGTAAATGAAATGTTGAGAAAAAAAAAGAAATTCAGAAGCTAGATGTTATAAAAATCCCCGATGCAGGACGTTCGCCCAGTACGATGCGGTAACTGTCAAATCGTGTCCATCACATTTCTGGGTTTTAATAAATTTCTCTGTTTTTTTGGTTTCTTTTTAAACATAATTTTAAGGCCTAATTTAAAAAAAAAAATAATCTTGGCATTCAGATTGGATTCCTTATGCAACTTTTTTCAGCGTGTGAATTGGGCTGTGTATTCACAAATTGAAATGTCCCACTGTATTTAGCCAGGTGCTTACCTGTAGGAGGAGGAGGTTAAGAGGAGTGCAGAGTTTATGAATGAAAAATCAAATAGGGACATTGGTAAACCTCCCCTTTTTAGTCCTGGCTAATTACATGGCAAACATCTGGAATTTATGCAGGGCTCTTACAAGAGGCAATTGAAATGGTTTCGAACAGGGCCCATTTTGTTGCCTTCTCCCCAAGCAGCGACAAAATGGTGCTGCAGACCTGGGCTAGCTCGGCCGGCGTGGGGGCAACGGGCAGGAAAGGGGGAATAAAGGAGAGGGGGCAAAGTGGCTTCGGTGTCCAATGGAGAAACAACATCAGAACATGGGCCCCTATTAATTAGGCTAATTAGAATGACTCCAATATGTGGTTCTCATCCTCCATTCTCTCACGCCAGTGGGAAGGAGAATGTTCTGTTCTGGCCAGTTGCTTGAAGGCTGTGGTGAGCCAGTTTGCTTTGGGTTTTTTTTTGCTGGATGAGGAAGAAGTTGGGAAGATGGAGCCAAGAAAATAGTTACTCTGAGGATGTGAAGTGCCTGATCCTGCAAATCCTGGCTCCTGGTGCAGGAAGCCCATTGACGTGCCCATCGGGGCCATCTCCTTTGGCCTGCAAGACTGTGATCGTATATACTGGTTTCACACCCATAGCTTGATTAAAAAATATCATTTAATATTGCAGATTCTTTAGATGCATAAGATATATATAAATGTTTAATAATACACTGGTTTATGGGATGTTCCTTGTTTGGTGTTAGTTGCTACGTGTCTGCTAAATGTAGATGGTACATTAGTGGGACGGGCACATTTTCAGCGGGGAGCTCTGCGATGCTCCTGGCTTGAGCCAGGTTTAACGGGGTGCTGTGAATTGGGGAAATTCAGGGAGGCCAGAGGAGTGGTGGCTCTCTGCATCACCACAGGGTTTAACCCTTGATCTTCTCCCAGGCTTTGCTAATCCTGAGTTTTCAGTCTGTGGCAGGGCACGTGGGTTCAGCTGCTGCGTTAGGAGGTGATGTGGTGGGACTGGTGTCATGGACATTGGGAACGTGGGAATGAGAAAGCTGTGTGTGCTTAGTTTCTTCTGAAGTGCAGTTAGATCTCCTGACTTTTCATGCACATTCATGGCAACAAAAATCTGCATTTTTGAGGCTGCCATAAACCACGTGGAGCCTCCCGGGGTGGTGAGGGCTCCCTGTCCGAGCCTCCTGTAAGGAGGGATGTGTTGACCCCCCATATCTCTCTCCACACCCACCTTTTCCTGGCACTGGCCCATACCCTCCTCTGTATTTGTGCCCCATGTTGCACCAGCCCTGTGCAGCCCCTGCTCTGGAAAGGGTGACTTTAATTCAGGTGACATATAAGCAGCAATAATGTTTTGTAGCTCGTTTGTCTGAGCGTGAATTCATCACATGGTGGATCTGCCTTTTGGGGCACTGCTCCAAGTTTCCATCAGTCCCAGCACTGCTCCAGGTGGCTCACTAACATGTTAACCCTTTGCTTTTCCTAAGGAGGATGTTTCCTAGTTACAAGGTTAAAGTGACCGGAATGAATCCCAAGACCAAGTACATCCTGTTGATCGACATCGTCCCAGCTGACGACCACCGCTATAAATTCTGTGACAATAAATGGTAAGAGAACATTTCTGTTGGCCTTCTTTTCCCTAAGAAAATTGAGTTTGGATCGACTGTTTGCTGTGCAAACTCAGAAACCAACATAAATACCTTCCCACGGGAGGGATGCCAACAGCCCAGAACTCTACTCTCTTTCGTAGAGCAGCGATAGATAAAGAGCCAATGGCTGGAAGTTAAAACCAGACAAATATAAAGTAAAATATTCTTAACAGGCTGGGCAATTAACTTCTGGAACAAACTGCTAATGGAAGTGGTGGCTTGTCCATCTCCAAAGCGCTCAATGGATGTATTTTTCAGAGGAGATGCTTCAGGCCAAGCATAGGTTATCTGGTCATGTGCAGATGTAAGAGGGTAAAACCACAGCCTGCATCATACCAGAGGCTGGGCTAGGTGATCTAACAGTCTGTTTTGGCCTTAAAAATTAGATATCTATGTGAGTCAAGAAAAGTTTTATATTCCTTTCTTCTATAGTAATATTTTGCTTGTAGGAGATCAGCTATAAAGCAAAAAGTGGGGTCATTTACTCAAAGCAGCAGTGCTGAAGGCAGCAGCGATTCTCCCTGTCACAGTCCAATGCCGCATCCAGTTCAGAGTCTTTTTTTAAGTTATTCTTCCTCCAGAGTTTCCTTCTCTTTGGTGTTATTCTCCTTCCCTGTGCCATTGATAGTGAAGTTACTTATCTGACAGACAGAAATGATTTCTTTTTACTGACAAAGGAAGCACCTTGTTTTCTCTGTTGGTTTTTCCCCCAAACACGGCCAGCAGCCCCCCTCACTGCGACTGTTCGCTGTGCTCTGCCCAAACCCTTCCACCTACTGCTGCCTGCTGAAAAGATGAGCAATGGAAAACTTCATAGTCATCTTCATGGGAAGGAGCCTGGTGACATCCTATAAAACTGTAATAATTGACTTGCACATTAGGGCTGCTCTAGTTTTTTTAAAAAAAATTCCTTTTCCACTTGCTTTTGTCCTGGAGTGCCGCTGGGTAAGAGGAATGGGCTGAGGGCTCCGTGGCACGGCGGCCACTTTGTGTTTTAGCCATTAAGCCCTGGATGATGGATAGTTCTTAACTCTGTTTAATTTAGCTGTTGCCAACCCTAGAGCTGTTTCCCCTTTTCATTTTATTGCTGCTGGAAAGTCTCTGTTGTTTTTGGTAATATTGCTTTTATTGGTGTTTTATAAGAGGAGAACAATGCGCAGTCATGGGGGAGTTGCCATTAAGTGCTGTCTCATGGGTAGGTCTTGTGTCCATGAGAGCTGGTGGTGGTGTGGGGGCAAGGGCAGCTGGCAGAAGGGTACAAGGGGCAGCCCCATGTGCCAGCACACGGCTCCAGAGCGGGAATTGGCCCCTACCCCCCGGAGCTGCTGCCTGGACAGGGCCTGCCTGTGGAGGGTGCATCCATGCCAGTACCTGCTCCTGCTCACAGTTACCTTCTCCAGGGGAAGTGTGAGAGACCATCAGAATGGCCTTTGATGGCTTTATCCTCTCCAAAAACCCAGATGAGATTTCCTTCTTGATGCCAACACAATTGCCATGTAGAGACATTGTCCCAAGGAAAGGGCACGTTGGAGCAGAGATGTATTTATCTGTCAGCCTGCGATGCTGAAACAAGGAGCCCTGAAACCCCCGGGAGCATCAGGAGCCTCTCCCAGTCCCCATACCCCAACCCCAGGGCGGGTGGGAGGGTTGCTGGGTTGACTTCAAGGCCAAAACTCTCTCCTACATCCAGGCTGGTGACCACTGACCAGCTGATGCAATCTGTGACCCCTGTGTTTGCAGGATGGTGGCTGGGAAGGCAGAGCCAGCCATGCCGGGGCGGCTGTACGTGCACCCCGACTCACCGGCCACGGGAGCGCACTGGATGCGGCAGCTGGTGTCCTTTCAGAAGCTAAAGCTCACCAACAACCACCTGGATCCCTTTGGACATGTAAGAGAGGCATTCTGCAAGGGTTTTGGTCAGAGGTGGGCTGGTGATGGCGAATTTGTGTCTGATCTGGGATGCTGGTCGGGATCTCGCAGTTAATTTAATAATGAGGAGCAACATTAATTTTATGCTGTCAGTGCAGCTGGGTGGGGAGTGTTTAATGTCAAGGGAGTTGGGCTTCCATTGTTGTCCATGTCTTCCATGCTCTTGGAGATGCAGCTTCTGACTCGCTCAGTCGTGTTCTGCCAGATGCCACTGACTTTTTAATTCCTGCCCAGGAATTTTTGGGCAGCGCTGTGGGATTTTCAGCCCGGCTGTTGCTGTGTGCAGTACATACAGCTCGCAGAAACAGGCCACATAAACTTATTATTTTCCAAGCTGGCTTTAGTAACCCAATAAAAGATGAAATATTTTCTTTGGAACATCTTAATTCATCTGTATTGTGAATGCAGAAGTGGGAAGTACACAGTTATTTACCACAGTGCATTTAATAACTCAGAAGAGCCCTTCCAGCCTGCCAGGCAAACATGCACTTAGATAATGTATAGAAAAATATGGACCTGTCTGGTTTGCACTGTGCAAGCTGAAAGTCACATAAAAATAAACAAACCTTGAAGGCTGGAGAAAGGGAAAATAGAGTTTTAAATCCTTTTAGGTTTAGTGGCATCAGCTCCTCCAGGTAACACAGGTGAGAGAATCTACTTTGTGTCATCTTATGTGGTTTTTAACCTGCCAATCTTTTAAGCAGCAGTAGTTTGGGGTGATGGGGGGCTGTGAGAAGAATGGTGCAGAGGGAGAAAGAGTTCATCTGTCTTGCTCAGAATGATCACACATCAAGCCTCTAAAGAGCAGGTTTTCATGTGGAGTCAATTGTCCTGATGCCACCGAAAAGCTTCACAGAAAGTGTGATTCTGACACAGCTAAATCAGACGGAGCTTTATGGGGTTGGCTCTAGAGACAGGGTGACCTTAACAGCTGAAAATGCTGCTAAAAATACAGAATTTTTGCTGCTTTCATAATTTTCTGCCAATTTCAAACTTTAAAAAGCAAGCGTGCCGATCCGGTGTGTCGGTGCCGTGGCAGAGCCGGGCTCTGGCAGCGTGACACGGTGATAACCCAGCTCTGTGCTGGCAGCGCCGGGAACTGACCCTCTTCCCCAACCTACTGACCCCAGTGAAACATGTGTGAACTTCAAAGGCGGATCAGGACCGCTTAGTGCTGACGTTATTAATCACAGGAGATCTCTCCCCTTCGCTCTTCTTGAAGGGGGAAAGCACCACGGAAATGAAACGCAAACAGCAGCGTTACGGGTCGCACGGTAAAACCTGACATAACGCCCACGACCGCCGGCGTCCGGCGGCAGCAGCCGTGCCGACCTGCTTGCTTTGCACGTGGCTTTTTTTTTTTTACTCCCCTGTTTTTCTCTTGGTTAACTCAGCTTAATATATGGCTGTTTACGTTGTAAAATGTAACCCATAAAACATACAGGATGTTCGATGTGGCCGTAAAACAAACAGGATGTGCTGTGTTGGTTTGGTAACTTTTCAGCGTTGGCTTTCCATGACTTTGTCATTTTTTAACGGGGATTTTAACACTGCGTTTTAACGGGGAAGATTTCCCTCTCCCCCACCTCATTTTAGTAACCAGCCTGTTTGTCCTCCTGCAAAGCTTCCTGGTGCCACAGAGGGGACTCTGGTCTGTGTTTGGGGGTGATATCTGTGGCATGCTGCAGTGGCCATGCTCCAAGCGAGCCCCTCGTGCTGCGCGAGCCGTGTGCCGTGGCCTGGCGCGCTCCGTCTCGTGCTGCTGGGAAAATGCCTGGAATCACCCGGTTTAAGTGCTCAGGACACTGTGGGGATCAGGCACCAACAACCCACCTGGCTCAAGGGGCTTTAGCCCCTTCTTAGACAGTTCCTCGTTAGGCTTCTGGATTAATCATCTGCTGTAGAGAAGTGCTACTCCACTTTTTGCTGTGCAGACAGAACAGAGCTGGAGTCCGTACCAGTTGAGCGTGAATTTTCCTATCATTCCATGCTGGGAGTTGTTCTCCTGCTGTTGCAGGGGTGGCCGATGTCCCTGGGATGGGCAGTGCTGGCGCGGTGTCTGCCTGGCACGGCTCAGCCCATCCAGCCCCACCGGAGAAGGCATTACGTGATGAGCATGAACAGCTTCTCATTTCTAGGAATTTGTTCCCAGCGATGGCAATCGCTCCCTTAAAGCTCCCTAAGAAAAACAAGTCAGAAAACCCACAGGGTTTGTTTCCCTTCCCGTGCTCCAGTGAAGCCTGCCTGCCATTTCCTTTTGTCTTTGATTTTCTCCAAACCTCAAAACCACGCGGAGCGATGATTTCTGCAGGCTGCTGCTGGTGGTTTTTTGGCTGTGTGGGCAGCTGCCCAGCCAGAGCTGTGCTGGATCACCCTCCCTGGCACCCTTGGCTGCTGCGGGCGCCCGTGGGTGTCGTGGCACCTGGATCCCACCATCCTGGACTCCAGCTCCTCCAGCATCCCAAAATCCCACAGAGCCTGACCCTGTCCATAGCTCTTTGCTGCATGTGAGCGATCCCCTCCAGCCCCTGCCATGCTCCCATGTGTGGTTGTTGTGCTAAATGTTCCTTTTCTGGATTAACTGGGTTTTTGGTAGATGCTTATTTGTGGGAAACAAAGAAAGTAGCTCTTCCAGCTCCCCTGCCTACTCACCTACCAGTTAGTGATGTCAAGTGTGGGGAGCTGATCCTGGGGTCAAGCTGGAGTGTGTGTGGTGAGGTCTCACAAAAAGGACATGGTGGATTTAGGAAAGATTTATTTCCTGAAGGGGTTCTCGGGCATTGGAAGGGGTTGCCCAGGGCAGTGGTGGAGTCTCTGTCCCTGGAGGGATTGAAGAGTCGTGTAGACACAGTGCTGAGGGACAGGGGTTAGTGGGGACTGGTCAGTGTTGGGTTCATGATTGGACTTAATGAGCTTAAAGGGCTTTTCCAGTCAAGGTAATTCTGGGATACTGGGATTTTATGGGCTCATGGTTACAGATGCAGCTGGAGCACGACGGGCTGCTGGGCTCTGTCCCTGTCCGCAGCCATTGTGTGTGGTACTGAGGGGGGACACAGGTTTGAAGGGGAAACACATCACAACATGGGTCACAGCTCCTCTGTGCATGGCTCCTGGGCACCTGGGAGCTCACCTGGAAAAGAGACAGGCAGAAATTTCACATTGTTTCAGTGAATTAGTTGATAAATGAATCCGTGCCCTGACTCCATGGGCTGTAATAGCTGCTTCACATCAGAGACAAGCAGCCCCACAGAGTTCATAAAGAGAAGTGTAGGTACATTTAAGGCTTAAAATAAGTAAGTTAAAGAGCTTAATTAATAAGCCATGGAGCTGAAGCCCTTGCTGCAATCCATGGAATTAGACTGAAGATTATTTACTGTGCTGGTGGGAGGGGATGCCTCACAGCGGCGCGGGAAAGCCTCACGTTCTGGCAGCCAGCCCATCAAACCCAGTCACCAACCAATCCTCTCCAGTCCCAAAAACCTCATTCCTGCTTCTGCCACTGGCCACTTATCTATTGCAGTGAATTATTAGTTCCAGCCAGAGGCATGGGAGGCATTTTTCAATGCAGACACATAAAAACGTGCAGATTTTAAATAAGAAGGAATTAAGCGCAGAGCTCTGTCAAACCCCCCTGGCTGGGCAGGTTTTGTGGCAGGTAAGCCTGTGCCCAGCTCATGCACCGTGGCCTGAAAATGTAGGCTGTATATTTTCCTCTTGGGGGATTTTTTGACCATGAAAGGCTTCTTTCACACCGGGCTTAACAACTGAGAAACGCTCATGTTGAGGCTGGATTAAGAAATCAGCAGCCACTGTAATGTTTAGCTGCGGCGAGGCCTATCTGATCCTAAAGAAAGCATTGTAAGCCGCCTGTGCTTAGGGTAAAATCTTAATTTATGTATTTTCAAATCTTTACATGCAGAGATAATCAGCCTGATAGAGCCTCTGATTTATGCAGGGCTGGTGAGTGACGGGGTTAGTGATTCTGGCAGAGCCGATGCTTTGCTCTCTAACGCCGCGTGAACGACAGGCAGTTGCGTTATAGTCTGTCTGCAGAGACAAATATCTTCTCTTAAGTGCCAGGAAGGTACACAGGGGTGGCACATCTCATACCTATTCCCAGTGGTTTCTGCCTGGGAAGCTCCCAGCTGTGTTTTCCAGGTGAAAAATGAACCAGGTTATGTCAATGCACGTGCTAACGGATGGGTTGGCTCATAGCAGCTGTAGGTGATGCACAGAAATCACCTCTCCGTTGGAAAGGGTAACGTAACACTCGTGTTTCTGTCAGAAGGTTCGCTCAGGGCCTATGGGGAAATATTGAGCCAGTCCTGATGAGTATCTCTGTAGTGATAAATGCTCGTGAATGGAATTCCACCTTCGTCAGAGGTTTCAAGTATGTAAACAGCGGGGTGGAGGGCGCCCGTGAGATGGTCCTTATGGCTGGTGAGCGGCGGGGCGGCGTGGGGGGCTCCTGCTCCCGGCCCCAGCAGGTGAAGGATGCTCAGGGAGGGTGTCAAGCCAGTGAAGGGACACGGGTGGGTTTGCTGAGGGGGTTGGGCTGCAGGTTGGTGGCTCCTGAGGTGTCTCCAGACATGCTGGCAGCTTTGTTGGTCTTTCTCCCAAGGACCTTTTGAATGGGGTTTTCAGGATGCAGAGGAGTTAGCGATGAGCTGGATGGCAGCTCTGAGGGAAGCCCAGCTCACCAGACCCAATGTATGCGGGGGAAAACTCTGTTTTATTCTCAGATCCCCTTTTCCCCTGGTTTTAGGCAGCCTGTGAACACACAGAGCCACCTAAGGCCAGTGCTCATGGGTGTGGAGTAACGGTGGAGGAGCAAAGATATCACATCAGGGGGTTCTGCTTTTGTTGCTGTTGTTGTTAATGACTCCACTGAAATTAAACCTCTGTCAGAGGAATCAGCCTTTCTCATGCGCTTCTGCAGCCAGGCCAGCTTGGAAAGGGCAATAGCATCACATCAGTATTTCTGGCAGGCTTCAGCTGGGACCAGATCAGTTGGAATGATTTTCTTTTTTATTATTATTTACAGAATATAAAAGGTATTCCTGTAGAAAAAAAAAAAAAGTAATTAGTGAAGATTAGAAGTGGAGATGATGACAAATAACAGTAGAGATTTAATTTAATCCCACCCAGCACAGTATTGCTGAGCTTGGTTATGTTCCACACCCAGCACCTACCTTGCTCCTTGGCTGCTGATGGAGCTTTTAATTGCCATAATGGTCTTTATCTGCTTGTAAAGTGTGAGGTTATTTTAGTTTCTGAGATGTAACCTACTGACGTTTAAAGCTGCAGGGTATTACAGCTGGGCTGTCACTTGTGATAGCATTTTAAGTTATATTCCTGTTTTCTTGACCCAAACCTGCTATTTACTGGCTTTACTCTTTAATGCTGAAGAGTTTGTTATTTCTCTCCAGATTTATTATTTGCACACTCGGTTTTATTTGATAATCGCTGAAAGACTTAATTTTTCCCCTAGTCTTGGGGTTTCCCTCTCATTTTTCTGTGAACTCAGTTTTAGCATTTTTCTATCTGTGCTCGTCAGGAGCACTCAGGCACGCTCATTGGTAATCTTATGAAACCTCACATTTTATTTAGATTTTTTTTTTTAATTTGTTTGCTTTATGACTTGTGGCCAAGCAGTTTCCTCTCTGGGTGCTGGTATGAGGTTTATGTGCCGCCTCAGCAGCGGCCTCCCCGCAGAAATATGTGAGTGTTTCATATATATGTGTCTCTCCCATTACTAAACTAACTTTTTTCTTAATCCATTGAAAACTTGAAAAAGAAAATTCTTTTGTCCAGCCTTAAATTTAAAGTCAATTTTTCTGGAGCATCACTAAGTCTTTTGCTGAAAGAATTGCCATGAAAAGGTTATTTTTCTATTTGGTTTTGGGTTTTTTTTAACTGTTCATTTCAGGAAGTGTCTTACAGCTGATCTGAGAAATAGATAAATATTAGAATTAAATATTAGAAATAGATAAATAAATAAATTAGAAGTTTTACATTGTCTGCTTTGTTCCTGACAAAAAAACCAAAGCCCAAGGAGAGGAGCTGTGTGCTGCTGGGGATGGCGAGTGTTTTGCAGGGATGAACAGATCCGAGGATGCAGCTTCAATAGCTGGGTCAGAAACAACCAGTGCAGCTCCTGGTTGGAAAGAAGATTTACATCTTGTGTGTGAAAGCTTTTTGTTGTTGCATTAACTGGTTTGTGAGAGTCAGATGCTGTGGATTTTTAGTGAAGTTTCAGTAGAATCAGATCCTGAACTCATCTTGCAGTCTCCTGGCCTGGAGAAGGTCAAGTGGAGATGCCACAACTCTCCAAAGAGGTTGTGTGTCCCCGGGTGATGTGAGGGCACGTGGCAGCGTGGGGTGGCACAGGGGACACTGTGGGTCCCAGAGCAGTGACTGTCCCGAGGTCACAGCACGGGGGGCCTGTCCTGACTCCTCTGTTCAGAAATAAGAGCTCAGCAGCTTGTGTGGAGATGGACTTCTCCTCCACACCAATGCTGTATTGCAAGGCCAGGAACCAGTGCCATGAATTTCAGCTGACATGAGATGAAAAGGAATGAGGAAAAAAAAATAAAATTCCCAGTTTTGGCCCTCGTGTCAGGAACAATTTGTCTGAGCTCATGTTGAATCTTTTCCCAGGATTTTCCAGCCTTTCTTTTTTTCCCCATTGTGTGGATTGCCAGGACAAACGGGTGGGTTTGGGCAGCTCCTCGAGGCTGGGGCTGGATGGAAAGAGCCCGTTCCCCCCGGACAGCTCTGCCAGGTGGGCTGTCTTTGGGCAGAGCAAGGTGAATCCATCCCTGGAGATGCCTGCAAATAAAAAGGATGAGGTTTAGGTAATTTCTGAGCTATTTTTTTATCTGCTGGAGAAGTTATCTGAATACAGAGTGTTATTTGGTTGAACTCAATGATCTTAAGAGTCTTTTCCAGCCTAAATGGTTCTCTGATGTTAACGGCTTGCTCTGGGGTGAGGCCTCTCTGCCAGCTCTCTGCTCCCATCATCCATCCCCTGGAGATGTCCCACAGCAACGCAGCTGGGACAACTCCTGTGCTGATACTGTGGGGCATCTCCAAACCATCTACTCGTAAAGAAAAGTTAGGTTTAGGATGGCTTGTACCATCAAAGGCTCTAAATATTAATGGAGTTAAACTGCAGGCAGCGGTGGTTGCCATTCTGGAAGAGCCTGGTTAATGAATGAGCTCTTTTCTCTGTATGGGGGACTGAAGGGTCAGGTTTTTGTTCTGGTCCTTCGTGTCCCAACTCAGTGTCCTGGTGTGGGACAGGGGCCATGCTCAGCTCAGAGGCTTTTTCACTTTAAAAAGAATAGAAGGAAGGAAGAAAGAAGCAGAAAATGTATTAAAATGAGAGATTTTTATATTAGTTATGTGATCCCTTGGGAGCAACCGTAAAATTATGTGGCTTTTTCGTAGCCAGTTACTATTCAATATAAAAAGGGTAGTTGCCATGACAACCACTGCATCATACGACATTTGATAGCGTGGCGAAACAGGGAGTGCTCTTAAATCAACTCCCCAAATTTCATATGAAAGTAAATACATTTTACTGGTGATTTCAAGGCAAGTTTGCATCGCACCAAGCAGCGCTGGTACCGTTACCCCGCTGAGCTCCTGGGCCCTGGGCCCCATCCTGCAAACGGGCAAATGGCTCCAAGCCCCGACGTTACGCAGCAGCATGCGGGGTTGGATGCTGCAGGACTTTGTTTTCCTGAGTGAAATTAAAAGGAAGGAGCAAATGACACCTCTTTTTTTTTTTTTTGACATTTGTTGCTGACTGGGGAATGCCAAAAAAAAAAAAAGTAAAAAAAAAAAAAAAGTTGAGTTTTATTACAGCTTAACTCCCAGCTGCCAACTGTGTGATCAGCACAAAGCAGGGAGACAGGGGTGTTTGAAAAAAAAATTGTTTGTGTAAGCTCACATTTGACTTTGGAGTTTGTCTCTCTCACAATCTGGTCCGCACGTGCGACGTGGAGGGGGTAGAAGTGACATCACCCTGGAGATCCGCTGCGGCTCCTCGCTGGCCGGCGATCACGGAGCTCTGCGGCGGCACGGGGGGGTGTGGGCAGGGGGGGTGTGGGCAGGGGGGGTCCCTGTGAGCTTCAGGCTGTGCATTGTGGTGACCACGAGAGATGGAGAACGTTTCTCCAGTACCAGAGGAGCTGTTTGGGTCTCACCTGGTGCAGCCTGAGGAGGGTCCCTGCAGCAGCGCAGGTGCTTTGATGCCAACCATGCTGATGCTCTTAGAGAAGGTTGCCATCACCCACATGGGTGGTTTTTAGCAGCTGTTTTGTTTCTTGAAAATGTGAATTTTCCAGGCAGAGAGAGTGCTTGGGCGGTGGTGGTGGGAGGTGGCATCCCTACGGGAGCGTGTGTTGGGGTGTTGAGCCAATATCCACTTCCTAAATTTGAGGTTTGTTATCTAATTTGAGGATTCTGGTTGGGATTTCTGTTTGATTTACCTTTTGTTGTGGTTTGGGGTTTTTTTTAATACAGAAAAAAATAATTGTATTTATTAGACTCCTAAATGAGCACCATCTCATGTAGGCTGAGCTGTTCCTTTCATAGATGAGCAAACATGATCACCAGCCTGCAGAGAGGCTTTCAGTTATTGAGCCCGTGTGCCTCAGTGCTGCTAAAGAAAGAGTTTTCCAGTTTCCCTTACTAATTTCATAGCCTTGTCCTTTATCCCATTAAAATTCCCCTCTAACCAATACACCAGTAACTATTTTCAGTGGCAAAACAAGGCAAACACTGTTCCTTTTTTAGCAGCTAACCTGTCTCAAACTACTGATGTTTTGTACCAAAAACAACTAAAAATTGTGTGTGACAGTGTCTGACACTGACTTCATCTCCCTGTGCCCATGAAATGACAAAGATAAGCACAGGAAAATACAAAGTTATTGTTTTAACATCATCTTTCAGGCTGAAGAGCTCCTCCATCACCTTCAGTCCTGCCCAGCTCTGCTGCTGAAGCTCTGCCTGCCCAGCACTGCCCAGCAGCAGCCTGGTTCTGTCCCATCAATTAAAATACCTCTCATTTTTGACACAATCCTTTAAGTTAATCTTTCCACTGATGTTCGTCATTGGAGTGGAATTTACATTTGTTTTGTATATTTTTAGCCAGTGACCAGTTTTCCACATCAGCCTTGAAAACTATTTAGCCTGAATTGTTGGCATTTCGCTTTGCACAGGCAGAGAGTTTTGCAGCTAAGGGTTGGGAGTGGGTTTTAATGATTGATTTGTGGGGTTTTTGAATGCACAAAGCTGACACCAAGCACAAGTAAGGAGGGTGCTTGTGCAGCCAAAGCCTCTGTCTGTGAGTTCTTGTTTTCAAGTCTGTGAGACGTTGGTTGTGAGTGTGTGGAGAGCGGTCACTGCCCTCTGAAAAGGATGTGAGAAATCAGCGGTGCAGCTGGCGGGGGGAGCACAGGGATGTGTCCCAAACAGCACCACAACTTCCCATTTTCATCCCTAATCTGATGTGCTGACCACTCTGCCAAATAGCTGAAGGGTTTGTTCTTCATCACTAGAGAATGGAGTATTTTTATGAGGCTTTGTTTTGCTGGAAGCTGTTCCCCATCCGTGTCCGTGGACAGTGACTCGATGGAGTTAACCTCAGGGCTCTGTGGTTCTCACATCCATTAATCACATTTCATGCTCCGTGGTGGCTGTTTGGCTTTGATCTGGCACATCTCAAGGGTGTCTCCTTTCATGGTCCCCACACTCCAAGAAACTGGGCACTTTCCAAAAGGTACTGCCACTGAGACACGTGGGCTAATGTTCACTTCAATGCACGGGACAGAAATGCCCAACCTTGTAAATGCAGTGGGGTAATTCAGCCATTTAGGGGATTTTTTTCCCCCCTACAAACACCCCACAGATACCAAGCAGTTCACAGTGAACCTCCAGGCAGGTTTGCAGCCATAACTGTAACCTTGAACATCTGTCCAAAAAAATCCTTTCCAGAATGTGTCTATCAGGCTGCAAAAACTGATGTCTTGTTCATTTTGGAAATTATTTGGATGCCTTGGGTTTAAAGAGGTTATAAAAGTGAAGAAAAAGATTTTTAAGGGGGTCATTATAGCCCAGTGGATGCTACTTTGGAGGAGGGGGAAATACAGACTATTCTTCCAGAGCATATAGAAACTTGGGCTCCAAATTTTCTCTTTGGAATTCTCAGTTTAAGATTGTTTTCTTTGTCCTGCTGTGACTCTAGAGACAAGTCACCCATCCTTGGTAGACCTGGGCAGGCAGGGACAGGCGGTGGGGACAGCTTCTGCTCCAGACAGCCATTATTTATCAGCTTGGCTCAACTCTTAATTACTGAAAATTAAAATGCCCCTTTTTAGGAAAGTCTCAGCCCTCTGGTGTTATTCATCTTGGCTTTGTTTTATGAGAGGCTGATACATGAAAGCAAAGAAAAGGCTCCAAACCCAAACCTGAGCCGACCCTCTCAGATCTACACCCTGCACATCAACAGCCGCAGAGTGGTTAAGAGACTTGATGCAAAGCTGATAAAATGCCAAAAATTCCTCATTCTCTCTCTTGGGGAGCAGGGAGGGTTGTCTGGAAAACGTCAACAATAAAAATTGCATTTAAGTGGTATATAATGCAGCCAGCTACTGTGGGCAGAGTTACGTGCAGCCAGACGAAGGGGTTTAAAGAGCACAAGCTCCCTGCGCTGCCTCCTGTCCCAGCTGGAGCCACGGAGCGGTGCCGCCACCACGAGCTCTCCTCAGCATGGACAGGCACGAAATAGAAAGGGTTCCTGAGCACAAATGCCAATCAGAGAGCAAATGTCTTCTGTTTCTTGATAATTCTCATTAAAAATTGGCTAAAGCTGCAATTAATGTAAACCAGTGCTGCTCTGCTGCGCTGTGTGCACCCATCTGTCTGTCCATCCGCTCATCCATCCTTCCATCCACCCACCTGGTTCTCTACCCATTTATCTACCACTAGTTGAAGGCACCACCCTTTGTGGTCTTCTCTATTTGGCCCTTTGCTTGTGTCTCTGTTGGGGATGGACGTGCCCTCGCTGGCTGCTTTGGGCACCCGGTGAAGGGAAGGGTGTCAGCCTGATCCCTTTTCCTCTAGGACCAGTTGGGCTTGGGGAGGACAGACCCAATTAGCCAATTTGGGAGAGTGATGAAGAGACTGAAATGGGTTATGCCAAGAAAAAAAGAAGAAAGCAGTATTTCTTCTTTGCCCAGTGACAGGAATAAAGGCTTTTCTTAAAGCCATTCCATTTCTTAAAAGCAATTCCATTTCTTAAACCATTTTCTTCTGTAGCATCTGCCACATCCCTTCTTTGTGGAAGAACAATGCCGCGGGGCCAGGCTGGGATGGGTGGCACAACCGGGGGTCGGGCCAGCTGCTCCTCGCTTGGGCAACCCCATTTGGCCCCTGGTGCTCCATCATTGGAGCCCTGTGCCGGCCCCGATCTCCCTGCTGGACCCCAGAGCTTCCTCCCCTGGCCCCCACCATAAAAAACCACTTGGCCGGGTCCTGCCTCTCATGTGCAGAGACTGGAGGAGAGGGGAGAAGCCGTGGGGGCTGCGAGAGGTGCCTGGACCCAGACACCCCCATGGAACTGCTCCAGAAACAGGAAAAAAAAAAATCTTTTTAGTAGTTTTCTTTTGCCAGCAGATAAAAGGAAAATAGTTTGCTTATTTTTTTTCCCCCTGTATGATTTTTTTTTTTGCCTGTGCTAAACTGTGTATTTTTCAGCCCAGTAAAGTATTTATTAGGAATCTTTATGGACCAGTCTGCTGGTGAATTATATATATTGTACAGCTTCAGCATGAGCTGGGAACAAAATTTATGACTTTTTTTTCCACCCTGACTGACTCTATCCAATCACAATAAGAAAATGAGGAGAGCTTTGCGTTCAGCTCTGCTTGCCAGAGCAGCAGAGACCGTTTCTCTCTTGGTTCACGTGCATTTCTATAATGTAATTTTCCCCTCTAATTTGAAAGCCAAGCTAAAGCTGAGCACGAGTGGGCTTTTGTGTCCTGCTAGTCAAGTCTGTTGAATAGCCACAGCTTGTCTTTTTGGTTTTTAAGTGGATTTCTGACTTTAGCATCAATTGTTTTTCAGATCATTCTTAATTCAATGCATAAATACCAACCACGGCTGCACATTGTGAAGGCGGACGAGAACAACGCTTTCGGATCGAAGAACACAGCCTTCTGCACCCACGTTTTTCCTGAGACATCCTTTATATCAGTGACATCCTACCAGAACCACAAGGTAAGCTGCTTTTCTGGCTAAAGGTGTTGAATTTCTCTTTGTGGGCTTTTGCAACTCGCAGCTTTCTGCTGCTGCTGGCTGTGAAATGAACATCCAAATCGCTGCCGTGCCGGGTGTTGATGGGCAGGATCTGTTTGCTTGGAGGGAGGGGAAGAGCCTGTGATGCTCCTGTTGTGCAGCAGAAAACATCTGCTTTAAAAAAAAAAGAGTTTTCACCCCAGCCCTGTGAGCTTTAAGGAAGAGTAATGAGCCCGAGGATGCAGCTAAGGAACAGTGTGGACATCGTTGGGTAACAAGCTCTTGACGAGTCCAGCTGCTAAGGAATCGGCTGAGTTGTCCTTCAAAGCAGCCAGCAAATCTAATAATGACCAGTAAAGCTCCCTCATAAATCCTGTGTCCCTAAAAATATTCTGGTGCTGTTCTGGCATCTTCCAGCTCCTGAAACCCTCTTAGGTGATCTTGTTCACTACCTCTTTGTCTTTACAAAAGCCTTTGTTAAAAAGATGTTTTATTTTCATCATTCACTGGACAACCAAGTCCTGCTTCCCAGCATTCCCAACTGGGAATGCATTGGCTGGCTTTGGTTTCTACCTGCCTTGTAAAGGGAAGAAGGAATTGGGTGCCAGGATTGGCAAAGGAAAACTATATTTACTGGGGCTGTAAGACAGACAAACTACTGAATATTTTTAAAGGGAATTGCACATTAATTTTTTAACAGAATTTTCATTAAATGGCAGAGCTTTCCCAGTTCCCTTACAAAAGCTGAGCTCCATCAAAATCCGGTCTAGTCTAAGTCAATCCTAAGGCTTTTTGACCCTTCTAACACACTGCAGGTCTTGGGGGGGAAAAGACAGTTCTTGAAAGGCAGCAGCAGTCCCTTGCCCAAAGAGAATTCTCTTTTTGAGCTGTGAGTCGTTTCACAAGGGGAAAAAGGCTGAATGAAGAATGTAAAGACATATAAAATTGTTATGGAAATGAGGCAGAGCCACACCATAAGGAACAGCAGTCTCTAACATGGAGACACTATAAATCTTCTTTTAAATCAAATATATTCTCACTAATGAGAGCCCAGGATAAGACCCATGACTCAGAATAAGACCCAGACTCAAGGCAATGTGCGTTCCTGCCCTCATTCAGAATTGACAATGTTGTCAGCTTTCAAAGCTGCTTCTGCAAGATCTAGCACCGAATTTCACAGCTCAGTTTCTCTCTCAGCACTGAATGCAGAGACACCATCTCTGCCACCACGTCTGTAAATGGTTGAAACTCTCATGGACTCTGCATTTCATGGGGTGTCACATAGGACAGGGCACCTAGAGACCCACAGCCCCAGACCTGCTGCTGCACCCGTCAGTCTGAGCTATTTTCAAACGCTTTACACTTGGTTTCATTCTTTTAAAGATCACTCAGCTGAAAATTGAAAACAACCCCTTTGCCAAGGGGTTCAGGGGGAGCGATGACAGCGACCTGCGCGTGGCGCGACTGCAAAGGTACGGCCGCGTGGCGCGATGGGGACGGGGTGAGGAGGAGCTGTGGCAGCGTGTGTGGGTGCACGTGTGTGGGTGCACATGTGTGGGTGCACACGTGTATGGATGGGTGCACTGAATCCAGGCAGCAGCTATGGGCTGGTGGTGTCTGACATGCAGCCCAGAGGCTTTAATCCTCATTCTGCTCCCAACATGCTGCACCTCTTTGGAGGAAAAGATAAGTTAAAAGGTGCTTATGCCGTGAGGGCATCACATTTTCTTGTGCCTGAGGGTATTAGGGCTTTTAATGCCATTTATACCCCTGAAAAGCTCCTCCTGTAATTCAGGGACACGCTCTGTGTGTTGCTGTAATGGTTGCCCACGCCCAGCAGAGTGTGAAGAGTATGAGTTCATCGTATTTGGCAAAGGATGTTGAAGTCATCAGATGGAGATGCTTTAGGGAAGCCAAACTAATATTTCATCTTTCTGTGAATGCTGGTTGCTGTCTAACTGGTAACAGTTTTTCTCACCTCTTTTAGCAAAGAATATCCAGTAATTTCCAAAAGCATCATGAGGCAGAGGTTGGTGTCCAGTCATGGCCAGCTTTCAACGAAGCCAGATGTTAACCCACTTCATGGGAATCACCAGACCCTTCAACATTATCAGTATGAGAACGGTGCTCACATGCAATTTGCAGCTTCAGATACTCAAGATCTGCCACTCAACACCTTCACAGCACAGAGAGATTCAGGGCTCTTCTACCATTGCCTAAAAAGAAGAGGTAACTGAGTTCACAGCTAGAAAAATATTACAGCAGATAAACCTGAGAGCACGAGCACTGAAAGCTTACCGCTAATTGCAGTTCGGTTTGGACCGGTCTCTTAGGCCTTGACCTTCAAAGATACTTAGGGATGTGATTGAAGTGTTTTGGAGGGTCAGGGCCCAAGAGCTGGGTTTTGGGCAGTTATTGGTGGTTTTTGTCCCATAGAAGGCAAATTCAGACTCTGAGTCAGACTTGGAAAAAATAATTGGAATGTATAACTCAAATGGCATGAAGCTACACTGGGAAATTATCCATTGTTAGAATGAGCTGAATTAACAATTGTTTGGAGGAGGCCTTATCTACCCTGAGTTGTCCTGTCACGGCCATTAGCGCTAATGAAGTTATACCCGCTCAGCACTTTTCCAGGACAAAGCCATTAGCAATTCTCTCGATGCCTGCGGATGCCTGTGGTAGCGCGTGTACGCATCCCATTCTTCTTAGCCACTAGTTCTCAACTTTAAGTGAGCTGTAACGACATTCTCTTCCTTTCAGTCCATCATGAGATGAGATCATGGCATGTTTTAAGTTAAATGGAAAAAATTTGAACAGAAAAAAAAAAAACCCTCCTATTTGCATGTCTCATTGGCTGCTAATTTATTTAAGCTGTGAGAATCCTCTGATCATGGGCAAATGAAGAATCTAACAGCACCAGTAATGAGGACCGCAAGGCAAATGTGTAATTTTAGCAGATGTTTAATCTGCAGATGAATTCACTAATTCATCCAGAGAATATTCTTAATGACTAACAGAAAGCTGGTGGTAAACGCGGCCACGGTCGTTGTATCTGGAGGAGAGGGGCTACAGCTCCTCAGCGTAAAGCTGAGGGGAAAGGCTGATGACTGGGAAAGGGCTCCTTTATCTGGAAATATTTCTGCAGCTTTTGAGACGGATCTCTGGGAAATGTATGGTCATTTCTGTAACGACAGGAAGGCAGGCTGCGATAAGGCCCTCTGAGAGACTTCTTGAGTTTGTCAGGAGGAGCACTGCGGGAGCGGCAGGGACCTCTGTTATCTGGATGAACACAAAGTAATCTCTGATGGGAGAAGAGTAGCCCAAGTCACTCACTTAACCTGATAAATGTCACCAGAACGCTTTGAGGCCGAGGGGATTAGCCTGACATGGGCAACACCGTGTCTTTTTGATGTTGTACATTGTATTTCCAAACTCAAATAGTTTAACTGGATTAAGCTGAAAAAAAAGAGCACCAGTTACTCAGTGAAATAATCACAGATTGTGAGGGGGCTCCAGAAACCTGCCCTGGGCTCTTAGCAGATTGCTGTTAAACGCTGCTGCTCTGGGAGCTGCTCCTAAATATGGATTGATTTTTCTGTTCGCAGAAAGCGCTCGGCACCTGGACCTGCCCTGCAAGCGCTCCTACCTGGAAGCCTCCTCTTCTGTCGGAGACGATCACTATTTCCGCTCCCCGCCTCCATACGATCAGCAGATGTTGAGCCCTTCCTACTGCAGCGAGGTGACTCCGAGGGAAGCGTGCATGTACTCTAGTTCTGGGGCTGAAATTGCTGGTGTCTCAGCGGTGGATGATTTGCCACCTCCGCCTCCCCCTTTGAGCTGCAATATGTGGACTTCTGTCGCACCTTACACCAGCTACAGTGTTCAGACAATGGAAACTGTCCCTTACCAGCCTTTCCCTGCTCATTTCACTGCCACCACCATGATGCCGCGGCTCCCGTCCATCGCGGCTCAAGGCTCGCAGCCGCCAGGTAACAGCCACTTCAGTGTCTACAACCAGCTGTCCCAGTCTCAGGTTCGGGAGCGCGTTCCTTCTTCATCTTTCCCGAGGGAAAGGGTGCACCCCTCCGTGTGCGAGAGAAAACCCTCCTCTCCGCACCTAAACGCGGCCAACGAGTTCCTGTACTCACAAAGCTTCTCCTTGTCGAGGGAGTCGTCGCTGCAGTATCATTCAGGGATGGGGACTGTGGAGAACTGGACTGATGGATGACTCTGAAGGCCAAGCGATGCCACAGCCGACGTTACTGCTCCAGGACAGTGTTCAATCAGTGTTGATACCTGTGGGTAACTTGCACTTCGGTGAGACAAACGTGCATTTCCAGAGGGATTGGTGTGGGTGAAGAGCTTGTATCTTCAGGCACACAGAGAATTACATCTCCTGTCTCAGTGGGCTGGATTCATCAGTCTCTTACTGACTGTCAAATAAATTAATTCTCACACCTTCATTACAGATCCAGTAGAAACCATCTTCATGACTAACAAGTGAAGCAGATGCTCATTTCTTTTTGCTTGTAATATTAAACAGCCATGAGCAAATTTTGCCTATTTGGGAAAACCATGAGCTTCACTTTCACAGTACTTGGTTCATGAAGTCACAGCATCCCACCACTCAAAGGAAAAAGCGATCTGTTTGGTTGCATGATTCAAGAACTGCTGTAGCAGCACCTCTTTAGCTCTTTTGACCTGTAGAAATTAACTTCTTCCTCTGGAGGTGACGGAGCTGTAGGAGCACAGGGGCGGCGGGGAGGCTCAGCGCTGGGGTCAGGGAGCTGCGGTGCTGGTCCGGCACCTCCCCGGCACGGCGCAGGGTTCGTGCCACGGCGCGGAGAGGAGAAGGCACCGATGCACAAATGTCTCTTCTTCCCCCCACACCACCAACGTTTGTGGCTGTGGGAAACTGAGAAGTGAAGCATTACGCCCGAGGCCAAACAGCAAATTAATTGCAGTGTTAGGAACAGACCCAGCGTCTTCAGACTCCCGGCCACTGATTGAATTACACTTGCTTATTGCAATATATTTATGAAGTTTAAGCTTAAAAGTCGCTAATACTTTCCAGAAACAGTTTCTGTATTTGCTGGTCCTTGATTTCTTTCGTATTCAGCTGAAACGTGCCTTTTGTGCTATGTTTTCTTTCTTTCGCAGCTAACTTGGAAATAATTGTTTTCAGCATAAAGAGGCATAAAGGAATATTTTTCTTAATTGTGGGGTGGGGTGGGAAGAGTTCCCATGACCTGTCAGGCTTTACAGTGTACAAATATTTGTAGATCAGGTAAAAATCTGTAACCAGTGTATCCATTGCTACTATTGTTTACTGTGGAAGTATCTTGAACTGACTCCTTCAGCGCTGGCTTTGCCTACCAGTGTCCCCGACGAGGTGAGAAGAGATCACTCAGCGACCACCATGGCACGAAAAGGCCTCTCGTGGGAAAGCAAGGAGCACTCTTTCTGGAACAAAACTCCTGTTTCCTTCACCCAAAAAGCTCCTGAGCAGGGATGTGTCCTCCTGTCTGCCATGTGTCCATCCTGCTGAACTCCTGGGTGATGCTGTCCCAAGGGATGGCAGCACAGAGGTGATGCTGGGAGTTTGGTTCCACCAAAGGGCGCAGTTATTGAAGCTTTAATCATGCACGGTGGGGTTTCCCCCCGCTCTCTGCTTCCCAAACAGGCCAAGGTAAAGAGCTGAGACACAGCTTTGGAAGTCAGTAGGTACTTCTGTGTTTTGATGAATCTATTCCAATGACGAGAGGCTGAGGGATGAGGGCGGCTGCTTGCAGTGAGACAACCCTGAGGCCACCAGAGCGGAGGGCGCGGTTCAACCAGGACCATCTCATACACCCACTGGGCAGACTACGCGTGGGACCGGTGTGGATTTTGTAATCAGATTTTGGAAATCACTACAGTTTTTGCATGCTGAATAGCTATTTATATACATATATATTTTATATATATATATAAAAATATATATATATCACAAATGCAGGCCACGTGTCCAGTTCAGCTTTGCTTTTTACAGATGAAATACTTAATAAAAATGAATGTTACAAGGGGTTTTTTTTGGAAAGACGTCTATTTAAGATTTTTTTATTACATACCTTTGATGTAAAAACTAAAAATTGGTTAGATAAAAAAACATATATACTACAGATAAATCTTTATTAGAAACCACATTAGATACAGGTGGTATGGAATTTTTAAATGTTTGTTACATAGCATGAACGTTTTATTTTACATAACAGAACATAAAGTCATTTTACTACTATAAGCTGTCTCTGGGTGCATTTCAATAATTAGTATAAAAATGTTCCATGGTGAATTATTGGATGCCTTGTCTCTCTTCTGTCTCCTACTGTCCAATTATACCAATCTCACACTTGCCCAAGATGTACACTTGGCTCTTTTTTTTTTACCATCTTGTAGTTACACCATCAACTTTTAACTGCCCACTAAGATTAAAGGGTTTTAGTTTGGTTGTGATCTCTTGTGGGGTTTTTTTGGTTTGTTTTGTTTTAATTTTATTTTAATAGACCCATGCATTGAGCTGAATACACCAGGCACTACCAAGCGAAAGTAAAAGCAGCCACTGGCCTGATACCAAGAGCACCAAACTGATGTTCCTGCATTTATGTGCAGGTTACAGTGACAATAGTGAGGAATTAAAGGTTGGAGGCAGGGGGAGAGGTCTGAGGGTGTCACTAACCCGTTATTTGAAATGCTCAGTTCATTTCTCATAGTGACACTGAATCAACACTAAACGAGACAAATGCTGCCACTATAACCTACAAATTAATGGGGTCAGCAGCCTGGAGTCCAAATGACAAGCCAGACTGGATCTTTTGCCTGTTTTACAAATATGATTAACAGAATAACAATGTCATTTTTAATTAATAATCATTGCTTCTATTTTTAACCATTTTTCATACCCCTTCTGTTCATCAATGCAATACTTATTGATTTAAGGCAGTTTAAAAAGTTAACTCCTATAAGAATCATTCCAGTAGCTTTCTGTTAATGCAGGAGATGTAGAGGAAACTTGAACACATAATTAATTCAAGTTTTAACTTGTGAGCACACAGCCTTTGTAAAGGGCACAGCCAAGGTTCAGTCTCAAACCAGCGACTGGAGCTGAGCAAGCGCCCTGTGAAATCCTGGGGCAAATAATCAGCTTTTAGTTATAAAAATAGCACATGATATTTGTGAGTACAGGACATGGTTGTAAAAGGCTGAGTTAGCACATAAATGTGCAAAAATTGGATATATGGTAATCTGGTCATCTGGGCTCCTTTTATAGTCAGTGGAGAGAGATCAGATATTTAGATTAAAATGTGATGAATCATTCTCTGGTGATGATCTTTTTCCACTCAGAGAGGAATCTAGCTCAGCCACTTAGACTCGATTTCCCATTTCTAAATGGCTAAAGTTACGTTAGTGGCATCCCCCTTCCATGTGACATTGATAAAGGCATTTCGAGAGCATTAAATTGGGGTGAGGCTTACAAATCCCACTGACCTGAGCACAGATCCATAGCTAGCACATGCCTGAAACATGTTCTGGTTGTATTAATTCATGGGATGGAAATGTGGTGTTCTTTTTTGTGTTGGGTGGGTTTGGGTTTTTTTTTCATTGCAAACTTTCTAACCTGTTTATGTATCCCATCCCAAGAGCAAGCTCAGGGGCAAGGCAGGCAGCACTGCTCTGGCCAGATGAGGCACCCAGGTTCCACTTCATTTCTTCTGCATTTCACATCTGGGTTGGTTTGGCAGTTGTGGAGCGTGCGACTCCTCGTCGAGCACCCGGCTGCGCAGCGTCCTTCCTGGTGACGCCTACCTGGGCTTCAGACACACAGAGCACAACAACATTGAAGTATCCCTGAGGATTTGGTCTATTTATTTTTCAGATCAGAAACACTAAACTGTGGACTTCATTAAAAAAAAAAAAGAAAAATCCCAACAACCTGCACAGCATTAAAATAGATCAAGTACGCTTACTGTGTCCGGGTTTGATTTACTACAGTTTAAACAGCTTTTTCTTCCCAGGAATGTGGAGAAATTCACGTGTGTGGAGGCTTTTTCAGCTCTAGCTCTAGCCTGCTCGTTGCATCGTAGCAGGGAATGGCAATCCAAGTGCCAAGTGCAGAAAAAGTAGGTCCATTTCAAGGCAGATTAAGGCAAAAATTAGCATCAAGGAACACTTGGATACACGAGGTCTGTTTTCCATTGATGGGTTCTAATCTGCACTAAAAGGCTCGGGGATTTTTTAATTCTGTTTTTCTTTGAGGTAGATGTCCAAATTTAATATTGGTGCAAGCAAGCTTAGTTCCATCGAGTCCAACAGCACTTAATGCCAGCACTGAGTTTGGACTTCACTCTAAATAGAACAAATATTTGTATCAGCTAGCTGAGTATGTGAGTAATATGAATATTTGCCAAAATTTAAACAAGCTAAACTTAAGTCATGCCAAAAGCCCCACCATTCCATTTGGTATCATTGGCAGCTCACAGGCTCAAGAGAGGTCTGAGTCTGGAAGAGCTGGGGTGTTTTTGGCAAACATTAATTTTTTTTTTTTTCCCTCTCTCTCCACATTTTGGAAAATTTGTGCCTCTCTGTATTAATTTATGATGTCATTAAATAATTCTTTTTGCAGCTTGTATAGAAGGAATGTTTCTTTTGAAGAGAACTCCCCTGAGGATGGTTATAGTGAAAAATTCCAGCAGGAAGAAAAAAACTCCTCTCTCCTTGGCCACTCATGTTTCTGCAGTAGTGTTTGAACAGCAAAAAACCTGACAATACTTTAATTTAAGGACGTGCTCCAAGGAGGTGCCATACACTCGGCCATGACAAGAGGCAGCCTAAATTCAATGTGATTTGAGGGTTTTCATTGCTGTGATAGCAGGCTGGGAGAGAAATCATGAGTCCGTGACTTGCTGGTGGAGAGAATAAAGTTTTGAACCATTTTCCTCTCCACAAAGTACAGGATCAATATTAAAAATGAAAGAGAAGAAAATATTGGGAATGGTTACAACAAAAGCAAAAAGCCTTGTCCAACATGAACTATATTTTAATGTGAAAACACTGTCACGAGAGAAACTGCCTATAAAGCAGTCACTGTAGGCACTGGCGCTTAGATGGCAGCTTCACGCTAGGATGCACAGCCCCTCCTGGCACCAGCCCTGGGCAGCACAGACCAGCCTGTGTTCTAGTTAAACCCAAGTGAAGTTTAAAATTAAACTTGGCATGGGCTGCTCAACCCTGTTGAGAAACTCCTTAGGTAACAGCAGAGGAGTTAATACCCTTGGAGCTCTGTGCCATGGTACTGGGCGGTTACGGCTGCCAAGCAAACCCCACACTTGTCCTCTGTCAGAAGCCCATTATTGCAGTGACGACCAGCGAATGTCCCTGTCTGAATGTCTGAGATTCACTTTTCAAATGCCACAGTGGATTTATGCAGCAAGGGTGTGGAGCAAAGCACCTCTGGGCTGAAAACTGCACTCCTGAGCCTGAGTCCACCTTTCAACCAGAGAAAGAAAGAAAGAAGTATATTAATTAGCGCCAAGCGCTGATAACGGTAGTTCAATTAAAATCAGGATAATTTTGATTTCTGTCAATTAGAAACTTGTTTAACAAAAGAAAAGCAAAACCCACTGAAATGAGAACAGGGGAAATAGCAACAACAGGTCAAAAGGCTCCTGTTCCACAGGAAAATGCTGATGGGCAAGAGGTTGGAATGAGTATTTTGCAAATGCCAACATCTTTCATCTAGGTTTTTTTGTTGGCATTTTCCTTAGTTCTCAGCAAATGCTAATTTCTGTCTTTCAGCCATACATTGTTACAATTTTGATGAAAATCGCTGGGGTTGTATTTACAAACTGAAGGGAGTTTTTTGCTTTGTTTTGGTTTGTTTTTAAAGAGAATTGTGTGGAATGTTGGCGCTGTCTACTTGGACAACAAGGATTTTAACAATTCTGCAAGACAGAATTTGACAAATGTAGCTTCTCGTTGGGAGGTTTACACTGACAGCAGAAAACTGGGCCAAATCTGTGTACGAAGCCTTGGACACTGCCAGCAGGAATGGATGCATCCTTTAACAAGTGTTGACTGAAGAACAACATGTGCAGAGAACAATATGTGCAAAACTACTGCTTCTCCTGAGCGGTCTCTATCCTGCGTAAGGCAGACAACAATGTGTGCTGGAGCTCAGCGCTCAGCAGAGATGAAAAATAATATTTTCATATTTTCATGCCAAAATCATAAGGCTCAGTCCTGTTTCTGTTGAAATCAATAGGAAAACTTTTATAGACTTCAGCATAGCAAGACCAGCCCTCTAATGTTTTCAACAAGCCCAGCTTTCAGCCTTGGCTGTGCAGTGTACAGTTTAGGTATGAGGCAGAGAGTATTTGAATTTGATGGATGACACAGCCAGACTCTGCAAATTATGGTTTACTCATGCCCAGGGCATCTGAGCAGCTACCAAGAGAAGAATAAAATTTTAAATCTAATACATTGTGTTGTATTTAATATCAGTTGTGAATCTAAGACGCAAATGGATAGCTCAAAACATAAGAAGAATAAGACTCAAACCATTGATTATTTGCACTAAATCCAAGCACTCAATTTAGCCTGAAACTTTAGAGTAGATTGCCCTGGACATGAGGAATCAATCATGAGACATCCTGGAAAGGTGGTGAACTCACTTTGTGCATCAGAAGTAATATAAAACAGTCAGCATGCAACGGATACCTAGACTGAAAGCAAAGGTGACGGCTACTGAGCAACTACGTGCAGGACAAAAGTGGAAGTAAGAATAGGTAATTCATTCAATTTGAAGTAAAAAATAAAAGTAGTCACAATGTCTTACTTGATTAGACATCTTTGGGTGAGGATTTGGTCTAAGACTTATGAGAATACCAAAAATGACCAAGAGGAGAAACACACTGAAGATTTTAGCCATATAAAAATTCAGTTTCAAATGAACCTGCATTCTTCCTTCCCATCCTTTTTAAGATACAACCAGTTCAAAGCTGGGATAGTTTTCCCCCTTCCCTCACCCTTTCCCTCCCACCATTTATCATTATGAAGGCAAGTAGACAGGTTAGAGGCAGGAAAAACTTCCACTGGGATTTCTGTCCAGTATCAGGGAGAAGGACTAGATTTACGCTCGGTGTTAGAACTGAGCTCACGCCTGTTACATCAATGTTTGGGCGATCTGCAGTTTTTCTACATTTCTTCATCAGGAACATGTAAGGAGAAAGGGGTTTTAACTCTTTGTATAAACATGGCCCAAGCACTTCAAGACTGGAAGGTGTCAATGCAAGTAGGCTGGAGGGGTGTGCTTCAAAAAGCAAGAGGGCAGATCTTGTACTTCAACATATACAGAACATTAGAGCGAGGCAACTGCAGGTTGGAACACCGATGTCTTGATGGGTCCACTGACCATCCTCCCTGGTGTGACACAGAAACTCCAGAGCAGCAGAGACATTAAATCAAGAACCTAGAAACAGAAATATCCTGAAGCTCTGAGAACCCAGGGGGAAACAAGGACTGATCCTGTGCGTCCCATGCTAGGGCATGTCCCATAAAGCACCTCAGTACGTTCATAGTGTCACCAAACATGGTGCCACCAGCTCAACAGGTGTTTTAATGTCTAATGCAGACATAGCTCACCCTCCTCCTGAAAAATGCAAAGAAGCCACCAAGTCCTCATTTAGACCAGCTACTAATGCAAATGTGAAGCTAAAAATCCCTACTCAGTTGTATTCCTCTTAGCTGTGGTTTCAAAGGAGAAAACAGCTTCAGCTGTAGACTAAGAACTCCAATGAAATTCAGGATTTACAAATGCTAATACACTCAGCAATGATTCAGTCTATGGTCATTAGTGAACCACTTAATTTTTGCTTTGCTTCTCTCATGCAGAACATGAAAATAATATTCACTCACCTCCAAGAAGTAGTTAATTAGGTGGTTTGAAAATCAGTTTTCATCCTATAAGCAGCAAAAGAAAGGGAAGCAGAAAGTCAGTAGTCAGGATCTAAATACAAGCAAAATGTGAACTGGAAAATTAAAAAGAAGAGGAAAAGGAAATAAAGAAATATAAAACACCTCTTCTTGCTGAAGAGCAAAAGCAACCAGCAGCACACAAACAAGCTGCCCGAGGATCTGATGGTCACTGGTGAGTGTGGGCACTTGTGCTTACGTTCAAGCGACCCGAGTGCCGTTAAACACAGTGTGTAAGGTGAGGTTCCCAGTTCCATAACTGAGATTGGGACCCTACTGGACTACACTCACATATTGCAAAGTTTGGCAGGACTGGCTGAGAGCACAGATCGTGTACCCTGAGGTACCATCTAGCGTGGAGTCACCAACCTCAGTGCCATGGAGAGAGGTTTAGGTTGTGCTCTGAGTTTATTTGTTTTAACTGCTTCTGTTCTCATAATATGTAAAGAATTCTGGGTAACCCAGCTATGATTTACAGAGTTTGAAAAACAGGTCTCTGAAAATGTGCAAAAAAGGAGAAAAGGAACTTTTGTCCTATTTAAGACAGACTAAACATCCCCTTCCTCCTGGGATCTCTTATTACTTCTTCGGTTAAGTTTCAGTTTTACAGGTATATGGGCCAGTCCTGATCACCACATTGATGCTAATAAAAAAAATCCTATTAATTTCAAAATGACAGAATATTCTCTTACCACATATACTATGTGATGGGCCAATATAATAATAATTCCTTACTTGGCGCCAACATCATGCTCAGATGTTTCCTTGGCAATATTTTGTTCCTTTCTGTTGTTTCTTACTGCAGATTGAGATTCTTTGTGTGGCAATGGTTCCTTGAATTGGTTTTCCACAGCCTAGCTTCTTTTGTGTCCTTCCCAGTTTTCCTTTCCATAGATACCAAAGTGCACCATTTCAGTGAATCATGCTTTCTTCTAATAAAATATTATTGGAGTTCAATGCCAAAGGCCAGATTCTATAAAAGAGATTCAGAATGAGCAGTAAGTACAGCAAAAATGAATTTTATTTTTGTTCTGTGGTTTTTGTTCCCCTCATTTTTGGGGGGTTAGAGACTCCTTGGAAGACCAGTAGCATTAGAGGAACAGAGCAACTCACGCACCTGCAATATTTTATATCTTCAGGCTCATTCAAGAGCTACTTTTTCTGCTGGAGCCCGTTAGCTAACAGGCTGGGTGTCAGTGGTTTCCTTATGCTCCTGGGCAGGGCCATCAAGAGCTGGTTCCATTCTTGGGTCAACAAAATATCTGTCCTCTTATGACTCTGACCTTTCCCAGCCGCAGTTCCTAAAGCATACTGACAGGCAGCGGCAAAGGGTCAGAGCGGAAGGGAAGGAGCAGGGGCCCCCGGGCTAAAAGACTTTTCCTGAGCCCTCCAGCCCGGAGGGAAATGGCTCTCATTATTCCTCTCACCCTCCCACCTCCCTTTCTTGGCAAGAAGGTGGCCCAGCACCCAGTAAAGTGTCTGACCAAATACTTGGGACAATTATGACACAGAGCAAAGCTGAGCCAGGCTTCCTGGCAGCACACGTGGAGAGCCGGGAATTCGGGATATGGTTATGGCTATGAATAGTTGTTACCCAAACACCGTCAGGAGAAGGGTGGAAGTCAGCAGACAGCACAGCAAGGCTCTGGTTTATAAAAGTCACTACAACTTACCAACAGCCACACAAAGAAGAGTTGCCATGTACGGTTCTTCAGGCCAGCAAGCCAAAGAAAACTCAGTTATTCTGGTATTGTACAGATGACTTGGCTGGACAATGAGCTTTGGATATTTCACTGCCAAAACAGGGAAGATCTTCAGATCATCAGGGCATCAACAATGGCTTTCATGTATTAGTACAATGCCTCAACACATGGGAACAACTGGGAATTACCAATATAAAGCGATAACAATGGCTGTCCTTACATTTCATTTAATAGACTACATTCCTTTCTGCAATAGTACTGAAAATCACTAAAATATAAATGAAATAAAAACTTTTTTTACTTACTGGTAATAACAGCCAGTCATACTGCCCTTGATAGCCAGGCTTGCTCTATGGTAAAATACTAGACCATAAATGAGACTTTTGGAGATGTTACCTAAATGAGTCTTGTTCAAATGCCTTTGTGATATTTAATCATAATAATAAAAGTTAGAGTGCTTTTGCCTTTCCATCAGAAACCGGTCTTTCATGTTTTGCAAGTCCCACTCTATACTGGCAACGTGGTGTCGTGGTGTATAATTTCATAGACACAAAGACACTTCCCTACCATAGCTCTCATTATTAAACAATATATTTTAATTGTCACCACCTTTCTCATATAGACATGGGCTAAATCTATCCTTATTGCTTTCAACTGAGCTCCACAAGGGATGAATTTGGCTCAATATATATAAAAATACAGCGAGTCAAGTAATAAAAAGAAATGTTTGGGTTTCTTTTTTTATAGCAGTCAGTGCTTTTTGCCATAAGAACACACATGCCTGGCCAGTAAAATCCCATGATAAAGGACTAAAGTGTTTAAGAGTTCATATGCAGAATAGCCCATGGTGTTTAATTACAATAACCAAAGATGCCATGTTATAAAAGCATTTCTTACCTGGAGAAGGGATCCATGCTCTCCAGTGAAGCTTAATTACCCCAGACGTGCTGAGCTTTTCCCTCCTGGCAATAACCTCTAACACCAATAACTCTGCTATTTCTTTTGACATCTGAATAGCTGAATATTGTTAATTTTTGTTCTAATTTCCTTATTTGGGTTAGAGCCTTCCAGTGTTTGACTTCCGAGGAAAGGTTTGAAGGTTATAAAAGCTCCATTCCTGGGACATTCCTCTTCCTTTCTTCCACTTTTCCCCTCGGGATTGCGCTCGCTCTCAGCCCCGCTCTGGCTCTCCTGCTCCCCCATCTCTTTACGCCTTCCCGGCATACTTGGCTCCAGATGTAGATTTATGCATTTCCCCCTTTTGTGATTCTTTCCTGCTCCACTAGAAAGGTTTCAGCTTCATCTCAGGCCCAGAAGATCCACATTTCTGCAGCATGAATTTACTTAAGACATTAAAAAAACTGCTTTACCTGACTGTAAGTCCCCAGCACTCCCCAGTCGTTGGTTTTACAGCTCTCACACACACAAATCCACACACAGGGCACAGAGCAGTAACTCTGAAATGAGCAGTGGAGTTTAGAGGGAATCCTGCTTGTGCAGAAAACCCACCTAATTGATCTTATTTTGGGGAAACTGAGTCTTCATTATTTATTAAGTTACATGAGATTTATAGCTCAGATTTGTGCTGAACTTTTATTAATTCATAAGGAGAAGATTCAATTTTTATATTGAAAAAACTGCTTTTTTTGAGGTAAGGAGGAAACTTCTCCCATGGAAAATGATGTGATATTGAGCCATGATTTAGAATCATCACCTGTGTTATCCTCCTCATCCTCACGCCTGCATCCTCAGCTTTTGATGAAGTCAATTTCCTGAGTGCATGTGAAAGCCTGTAGCTGCAGCCTGGAACAATCCTACCTCAGTGCTTCCCTTATGTTGTTGATCCTTTAATTTCCTCCAGCCGACTCCTGCAGGGGACTAGTTCGAAGTTTTATGCTACTCTTTTGGACTAATCATTTACAACTGACTTAAAAAAAAAATAAAATCACTTACATACTGCTACTGCTAGATAGAAGGGTTACTAATTGGGATGTACTTCTAGCCAAATGGCAACAAAGGTTTAAGAGCAATTCATAGGAACCTAAAAATTCTGCTCAAAGCTTTATAACCGGACCAGTTATTTAGAATCTTATTCAAAAATTACGGTTGCAATCCACAAAATACCTCTGCAGTGCAATTTTTCCCACCTTGAAAAACCAGGCTAGCAGAAAGTCATATAAAACTGATTAATAGATGAAATCACAATATCAAGACAAAGATTTCCTATTCTGATTGGTTATGAAAGTTACACACAGGACTGTTATCATGGGACCCAGTTCTCTGTGTTAAACACACAAAATTAAAGAGTATCTGAAATTACAGATCTGAAAAAGGCAAAGTTTAAAAATATGAGCCTTAGGGGTTAACTGCTGACTAATGACAAAACAGGAAACAAGATGAAATACAGAAGGGACATACATTCATTTCTCCAAGATTATTGATGTTAGTAGTAAAACAGAGATCAAAACAGTAATTTTATTATAGAAGAAAAACAATATTCATTTAACACCACTTTTGTAAGAAAATCTATTAAATTCTAACTTTGAGTTGAGAATCTGATGCTCTTCTCTTAGACAACAACCCTTTTATTTTGTTTTATCCTGTTAACCACGTTATCACAGATGCAAATCCTTCCAAATACATTCTTTTAAAAGAGCATAGCTTTTTTGAGCTGTGCTAATGAAGAATATCACAACAGCAGTGACCCAGGCTTAAATACACAGGCACAAATGGTCAATTATAATTATTTTTGCATATGTACACATTATAGGCGAGAAAACAACTAATGAAGAATATTTTATTACATTAAAGGATACATTTATACAACAGTTTGATATATTTTACACACCAGCTACCACTACAAACTATTGTTAAATCTTACAAACCAACATAAGTACATTATTTCAAGTGAAAGCAAAGTCACACTACATTTTCAAGACTAAAAATGGGTTCTGCTGCTATTTCTGGCTGCATCTGTTATCCTGGCTCAGATTCACTCACACAGTGGGGGTAAAAGGTAACGATCCAACCATTTCACACACTCATGATAAAAATCTGAGATTCAATTAAAAAATTATTCTAGTATACTAAATGAAATCAATCAAGACAGACTTTAAGAACCAGAAAGGAGGAGATAGAAAGGCTGAAGTGATCATTTCTATGAATGGTTATGTATGGCAGAAACAGAAAACTCTCGAGCAGCAGCCGATTTATACACTGCTAATTCCTTCCTTAGACGATCAGACTTAGACTGGTCTGATTTCAGCAGGAAAATCTCTGCATAGAGATCAACACTGGTCTCAGGCATAAGATCCTAATTATTTGAAAGGCATTTGTTTTCATAGCTTTTTTTTTTTTTTATGTGTCCAAGTCGATGGCATTTTAATGCCTTATTAAATGGCTGTTTTACAGCAGCCCGTCTGTTCAGTCTCTGTGCCCATGTCTGTACTTTGTGCTGCAGGATTTTACCTTTCATGCTGGCCAAAAAATATTTTCCAAATTCCCTATAAAAGTTTTCGATATTTCCTAAGACAAATAGAGTGAGGTTTTTTAACATACTCCAAAATGGCATTGATATGGTAGATATGAGATACACGCCTCTCCATTTATGGTGTGCTTGCAAAAAAGGTGAAGGTTTGTGTTCATTAAAGGGTTAGCTTGGGCCCAACTTTACATGACTTTCTTTAATTACATAAACAAATGTTTTCATTTCTGTTTTTCTTTAATTCAGTTTAAATCCCAGCAATACAAAATATGTGAACGTTCCCCTACCATGTTTTCAGCCCAGACATTGCCACGTTGGGTCTCTAAATCCACAAGAAATAAAAAAAATGAACTAATCCAAAACCAACTTGGAATAAAATGAAATTGATGAGAAGTTTTTATACCAAATTATTTTGGTGAGCACGTAAGGGAAACAAACATTCAAATGTGAAAAAGAAGGTAGATTTTTAAATTATACATTTGCCAGCATTCTGACAACAGTCCCAGGGAAATATTTATTTTAAACAGAAGGTGAAGCCCTTGCTTTGTTGAAGCCAAATGGCAGAACCCCCCCAGTGACTTCAGTGGGGCCAGAATTTGTCACCAGGTAGCTGGTTCCCCTCACTCACACACAGAGCTCGCCCTGCCTCTCCGAAGGACAGCTCTATCGGAGTTGGCATTAAATAACAAAAAGTTCTTTACTTATCTGTCTTATTAGTCCTGATGAATATGTGGGACAGATGAGCAAAAATCTTTTAAGATGAAGTATAATCTAAATTGCCTGTTTTCATTTCTGGAGGGTTCTGTAGCAGTAAGCAATAATGAACAGATGATGGTAGCAGCCAGACCTACAAAAGAAATAGTATTTTAAAAGTACTGTACTTAGGGGGGGGAAAGGATTGCCTTTGTACATAAAGAGCTCTATTCATTAAAAGAAGTTTTTACAAATGTGGTTATTTCAAATAGTCAAAAAGTGTGAAATACACTTAAAATGAGTAAAATTTGTGGGGTTTCCTATGGGTTAAATATGTGCTGTACTAATAAAGCTCTCCTCACACCTCTTCCTAACTCATAGTTTTTGGCTTCATTCTGCAAGATGTTTTGAATTGAGGGAGCTCAGCACTTTGTTGGAATGGACCATTAGCTGTTAACGTCCCAGCTCTGTGAAGATTAATGAATTTCAAAGGCATCTAGAAGAAATCATCTAAATCTGGTGTTCAGGATGACACACACCAGTGTCCTGCACCAGGTCCATGAAGTACTTGCAGGAGTGAGCTCCACATGCTTACACAGTCAGGTAGAGTAACAACTCTACCTCAAGGATCCCACTGGAGAACAGAGCACTGAGGAGTAGCTAAGCAGGCACAATGAAATGAGACTGGAGATCAAGTCACACAAATCAGAAACATCAAGTAACCTCAAACCTTCATCCTTACAGCCCCCAACAGGTCAAATTTTAAAGCACAAGTTGCTTTGAATCCTGCCAAGGTGCTCAGACCTGAGTTACTCCAGACTCCAAGCACCTCCCAAGTACTTACATATCTGGGGTCATTGATTCAAGGCCCCAGTATCAGGCATAAAAACCAGCTGACTCTGCTATTTAATTTTAATGTGCTTGTTTCTGCAGGAGGGCTTCCCACATTCAGAACCAGTTTTCGGATGCTCTCCTTACTACTCCTGTTTTTTAAAACCTACCTGGCACTTAGGCTGTCTAAAACCCACACCAACAGCTTACACATGAAAAAAACATCCCTGCTTCATGTTTTGTGAAATGTACCCCTGCTGATGTGGGTCAGTATTACTGGATAACCCATAATAACCCAGCAGTACCACTGATTTACATGTGAGCTCATTCAACAGAGGTTTTACAAAGTGATGAAAATCTTTACACAACTGATTTCCCAGTGTTTGATCCCTCCTACTGCTTGAAGAAAGCTTCCAATAACTTTAAAATGAAACAAATGTGTTAAAATCAGATTATTCATAAATACCCACTTTCCTAGCTTTTATCCTTTCAGTTTTCAGGTGCTTATGATGTCCAGAAGTCGAGATATCTGTGTTTAACATAAATGTGTTTAAACCCACATATTTATTTCCCTTTGCTTCTGTAACTCTGGTATCATGGTCTGTTGTGCACAAGTCAGTGAGACACTAGAAATGTAACAGGACGGCTCCAGGATGGTTCAGGAACAGAAAAATAAAATGTTTAGGAAAGAGCAGCTTTAGATACAAAAACTTGAAAGCTGAATCTCTGTGTGCTATAGCAAAAAACTCTCAACATTTCATAGCCCTTGGTTTAATGTAGTAAGAAATTATCAGTCTGTTACTTAGCTCGCAGGGATAGACCCCAGAAATCACCACGATATTTTATAGATAGGTATAAAAACACAGGTTTCAGCCACATGGTATTGTATGTGTCCTTCACTAAGGTACAGGTTTACTTTATCTAGCAGTAGATCTAGAAAATTTAACAGCAGCCTACCTCCTTGAACACTAACAAATTCATAAAATTCAATTTACTGCAGGAGAATGTCAGGAGAAAATAATGGCTGATAGAGCCACGTGTTTCTTCAACACAATTACACTTGTTTACAAAACAAAAGGTCCATAACTCTTCACACAGCAGGAATCCCATAACAGGAGATGATGTCTTTGCCCAGCACTCCCTGTCCTGGAGGAACTAGACTTTCAGGAGAGTCATTTGGACAACTGGGCACTGGGCTACTCTCAGCGTTTCCCCAGGCGACCCGTTCCTCGTGTCCTGGGACAGGGCAGTGTTGGCAATGACCCTCAAACGTTGGTCTCTAGGTAAAACCCATGCTCAAGCCTGTTTCACTCCATGGAAGCACAACCTTCCTCCCTTTGGTGATCAGGAGGCAACACACCCTTCGGAGGAGTCCCTGCAGCCTGCCGAGGATTTGTCCAAACCATATATCCTCTTCCAAAGAAACAGCAGTGAAAACGTTCTATAGATTTAACCACTGTCAGATGTTCTTGGAGCAGAATATTAATTTCTCTCCTGAGAACATAAACTTTTTGTTGTAATAAGCCCCCATCCTCTCAAGTCCTTTGATTTCCTCTGTCAATACAGCCCCCAGCCCATAAGCGCTAGCATCTGTATCCAGCCCGAAAGGTGTTTGAAACATGGGGAGGCTAAAATGGGAGCAGTTACATGAAAACTGAAAATGTTAAATCACACTGTGCTAGCCACTGAAACAGTTTCCTTCTCACCAAACTCATGCAGTGGTTTTACAATATTAACAAAGCCACAAATAAACTGCCTGAAATAGTAGTAGCAGTAATCCTTAAAACAACCCAGAAACCTTTACCCGCCTGCCATTGTCTGGAGAGCTGGTCAGGACTGTCCTGCCTCCATTTTCTTTTTGTCTGTGGAAACCACTCCCTGGCTGGCTGTGTACTCATTATTAATTACTTCTGCTTGCAATGATTCACTTGCCTTTGGATTTGGTTTCAGGTTGATGACTATCAATGTATTACAGACCATTTGTAAATACGTCGGTTCCTGTGCAAATGTTTTACTTCATATCAAGATACCATCTAGAGATAATGTGAAACAGGCACGCTGAGCCATACCTTCTCCCCATCTAAAACACAGCAGGTGCTGAGCCAGAAGACTTGTTTTTAAATTGCAGTAGGTCTTGTCCTGCTCTGAAAGCTCTGCCCTCCCCCTTTTCCTGTTACGTGGCTCTGCAGAATCTGCTCGGGCCACCATTTGACTTTAATCAGAACTGTGAGTGAGGTCCAAAAATTGTTGAAAGCTCACTTATCCCATCCCAGCTCATTTCCTTGATGCTCGAGCACTTCTCACCGCTTTGCTTTTGCTAAATAGCAAGGTGCAGTGTAAGGGGTTGGTTTCCCTCAGAATGAAGCTGTGACAGACCACCGTGTGCAGGCTGTCTATTTATTTGACCAGAGAACTGATTTTTAACTGGGAAAACCTTCTAGGGAATCTAAACAACACACCAAAATTGTGACTGTGGCACAGCCATGGTGTCTCTATCCCTGCTAACACAAGTACAAACAACAACAGTGACTAACTTCAGGAGAAGCTCGCAAGCTCAGTGTAGCCTTGAGGTACTCAGTGGACCTTTATGACTTGTATTGATCTCTGAGCTGTAGCATTTTCAAAGTTACAGTCAGCTGTTCTGGCTGGGTGAAAGCTAAAGCAACATACTTACCTACAGCATCATATGCTGTGAGGAAATCAGTTGAGAACATGCTGCAGCTCTGCATTTAAGTGAATTTAGAATTTAAATTTCTTAGTGCAAGAGAAAATGAACCTCTCCTTTAGATCCAGCTGCTAAGCAGCCAAGGTTTCTGCAAGGGTTTGGCCCTTAAAATATGATTTCCATTACCTTTACTTGTGTGGAAATATCCTGCAACAAGTACCTGCTGTACTAGTTCACTGTACTAGGGAAACCTGCTCACTGCAACTCGGTTATCTACAAATACCATGCTTCACCTGGGCCACATAATTAAAGAACATTTCCAGAGACTTAATTTGTAAGACAATACTTCAGCATGTACCACTCTATTACCAGCCATAACGAAAAAACCCAAACCCTTCCATAGCTTATCCATCATTTTAGTTACGTGTCTTGCTCAGAAGAGGATGTATTTTCAAAATCAATTTTCCCACCTTTTGGATGCTTCATGTTTGCCAGCAGTCACTCTCCCTGCTTGAGATCAATTTATTCTTTTTCACTCCACCTAGTCCAATAACTTCAGTCTGAGAAAGGGTACTTTATTCCATTCATTTCACAGATCCTAATATACATTCAAAAAGTAAACTGACCAAATCTAGAGAAAGCTATAAGTTTCATCCTCATTCCTGTGGAGCTCAGCACTTTCAGTTTCATGTCTTCACATTTCCTGAACTGATTGAAGAACTTCCCCAAGGCGTTTCTGAGGTTCTGCCCTGGCCAGCCTCAAAAAGGCTTTTATAGCCAATTTTTGCATAAGCCTAATATTTAACTGAACGACTTCCTCTAATTTTTCCACAGCTGTCGATTTTCCTTGTTTCACAAACCAAGATTATCACTTTTCCTAATTGTGCAGTAAGGCCAGGTATCAGATTAGGATCACCCCTTTTCATCATTCATTTTATAAACAGTACTTGAGTTACAGGATTTGGCTGCTGGGAGCTCCAGTTTCTGTCCATCTTTCCCGTCATTCATCGGGGCTGTGATCTCAGCAGACCATCTGTGTTCCTCCTGAAGCCCATAGCTCAGAAGTAGAGGGTTGGATATTTTTTGAGCTGATCTGAAATATCTCATCTGAATATCTGTAAATTTCAAATTACAAGTATTTTTTTTTCTCCTAATTTCTCATTTCAGAGAGATCACTGACTGACAATCATTTTGTTACACTATGGACTTCAAATGTGACCCAAGATTCATGGATTTCATTCCAAGACTGATATTTTAGCTTATATCTTCATTTGTCCTAGCAAGTTTCAGGCTGGACAAAACTTTCCTGCTTTCTGCTATCTTCTGGTAAGCTTTCTGGGTGATGGCAGTCTGCTGGATGAGAGAGTGATCTCATCAATTCAGCCTTGGAGGTCTGTATCCAACCTTCCCATCTGGCCTGAGAATTTTGTAGATGTCCCCAGATCTTTCTTTCTTATCACAGGTCCCAGTCCTTCCAAAAAGGGCTTACAGACATTGCAGATTTTTGTTGAAAATTAACACCTGGATATCTTTGATTTCTGCAAGTCCTGCAGAAAACAAAGTACTTGAGAAAAAAGAAAAAAAAAAGAAAAAAAAAAAGGAGGCAACAACTTTTCAGATACTGGTGTTTAAAACCACTGTCTGGATGTTCTGAATTAATATTGTGTTAGAAGCAGTCAAATGGCTGCATGCCAAGACTCAACCCAAGGTGTATTTTTATGGCAAAGCTATAAACCCACAAAATAAGTGGTTTATAATGGAAATTCTGACACACTTTTAATATTAAGAGCAGAAATACACTGGTTGTGGCAAGTAAGTATTTGACAGCTGTGGTACTCACCTGTCAGCTGTACTGCCTAAACAAGTCAATTTGGATGGTAGGATTCCTCTTTATCTCATCCTGTTTTGGGGCAGATGGGCTGAGCCAGGTTGTGCAGTTCATTCTGGAGCCTTTCAAACCCCCTTTTCTGGCTGATTACAGAGAAAAGCAACAACTGGGATTCAAGGAGTGCTGAAGCCTGCAGTGTTCTGAAGCTCATTGCACTGACCTGGCTCCACACAGAGAGCAGCTTCCATCAGCGAAACGATGGGAAGTTTTCTCTGGCACTGTTCCTTTTGAGTGGCACTTCCCACAGGGTGACAAGGTTGGGAAGAAATGTGGGATTGAGTATATGGGCCTTGCTTTCAATTTGAAACTCAATCAAAAAACATCCCTGGAAATTTGTTGATACCAGAGCAATGGATGAGCTCCATGAATGACTGGAGAAAGGAGCGACCTTGAGTAATATTTAGGATACTTTACCAGTTTACATAGGCATAAAGGTTATTGACATGCTATGAATGTGATAATAAGAATAAAATATTGGCAGTAATAATAATGGACTAAAAAGAATTTCATAAGGCTGAAACATCATACCTAACAATATGTTAGAGCTCCAATTTGAAAAAAGGGACAGTTTTCTTCACACAGGAATGCTCTAACTGGTCACCTACATTAGTAGTCCCCCCATCAACATATCATTTACATATAAAGGGAAAGCAGGAGGGAGAAGTGTGAAAAGGCAGAACCATTTCACATTAGAAATAGTCAAGATGACAATGTTCAGAACAATGGTATGCACTGGCTCTGTATGTGATCTGTCTGTATGGCATGTATTAAACCTGAGATTTCCAAATATAGCTAGGGGGGTTCTGGATACTTTTCCCATCCCAAGCTTCTTGATTTGCAGTCATGTTCTTCAGGAAAACTAAGAAAGGAGTCAATCTTTGTCAGAAAAGAAGTTGAGACATGCATACACAGGCTTATAAACACATCTTGAACTTATTTCATACTTCACACACAAGTTGGAAAGAAAAGATTGTGACTCAAAGTGAATGAAATCTAAACAGCTGAGAAATAAACACAAGATGATGGATTAAACTTCCCAAGTAGCATGCAAGCCTTCTACACTATAAGATTAAGTTTTGCTACTCTTAATGCACAGATTAATTGCAATAGCAAATAACAACAAAGAGAGCTTTTTCTTTTAAATAAACCAGAGAGGAAATGAAAACTAAATCACACATTACTCAAAAATAATCTATCTGGAGATAAAATAAAACATTTGTGACTATGAACCAGGATTCATACCTTTACTTCCAACATTTTCCATTAACACCTCTAGGAAATTTAACACAATTAAATTCATGTTCTAAAGGGCATGCTGGATCGAGGGAAGCAGAGCCTGGGGCATACTAACTGCCTGCAGTCTTTAAGAGAGTCTAACAGCTTAAAGACATAAGCAAATTTTACTTGCATCTTGAGGATATTATTCATAAATTTACATTAGCTTAGTTTGGTAGATTCTAAGGGCATTTATAGAATGCCTAGAAATTAAATCAAAGCTAAAAAAGGCATTGTTTTGTTTCAAGTCACAAGCAGGCTGCTTGCCTCAGATTTGAAAACCTCTGCGGTTCTCCACAGAACTTCCTGTAAAAACAAAACGCTGCCATAATGATTGAAGACGGGACTGAAACGCTATTGACCAAAACAAAACGCTGGATACAAGGCAAGAATCAGATGAAAGCTGATGGCAAGACAGCATATGAATGAATCCTAACGAGGATACATCTGGATACAGCAATAATTATGTAATTAGAAGTTTTCCAAGAGCTGTGAATTCAGAAGAAAGTCAGTGCTTACACAAGCTTGTGCTTTCCATGCTGGGCACATGAGTAGCGTTAGCTAAACTGTCTACTGTCTGCCTGACAGACAAGAAACACCTTGGTGGGTCTGTGCTCTAGTGTTTTCCTTTGTAAATACAACTGCTATGAGATTTAAATGCCCTGGTTTCAGCTTGGATTAGAAGACCATGATAAAGCAATACCCCCCCTCCACCCTTTATCAGTTACGGTTGATATTGTTTTAAAACGTGGTAGAAAACATGGTTCTGCTCTACTCAGTCTACATATCTTTAAAGTCTGCATATCTACATATCTAGTCCTCATACCTTTCATTATCTTAGTGTCTCTTTTTGTGTCTGTATTTAGATAAAAGAGAGATGAGGGTATTTTTAATATTCTGGTAATGAAGCTTATGTTTAGGCAAACTTCTGTCATCAACAGAAATAGAGGATCCTGCCTCCTGCCCTCATTCCATAAAATATCTGAACAAGTGGTACCTGTTCTACCATGTGCTATTCACTTCAGGAAACTTTTTGGGTGCTCCAAGCATACACACACATACATAGTTAAAAATTAACATTCATTTTTAAAATATAAAATCTGTTCTGATGCAACCTGATGAGCTGAAGGAGAAGTATCAATGTGTCTGGGGAAGGAGTCTTTGGCAAGAGAGTTTCTTTTTCTTTTTGTGGAGATCAGGTTTTTCTTTATGATTAGTCTCACATGTTTCTTGTTGGTCATTTAGGTTAATTTTTAAATATAAATTAATGCTTATGTTAGTTTAATCTCTCTATTTGGATGCTATTGGAATGGAGCCTTGGCATGGGTACATGCCCAGATCTTCTCCAGCTGTGTCTTGCCAATGAGGAAAAGGAAGGAGATTGACAGCAACTCCTCTTGTTCCCCAGACCGGCTCTGCAAACCTACAACAGCCACAGTGCTTTCTTTGGCCCAGCCTTCCTCCTTTTATTAGCTCCTAGCTGCTCTTCTGGGTAAGGAAAATCAATGGAAAATGGATTTTTTAAAATATTTGTTTTGGTGTAAAACAAAGATAGCCCAAGAAAAGTACTTCAGGCAGAAATCTCATGACTGAAACATTAGAGTGGCAAGATTTTAAACCCAAGTTACGAGTTAAAGAGTTTGCTTGGTTTTACTTTCTTTGGAAGAAATAGCAACTCACAAGCTCTTTTTTGGTATAATGATGCTCAGGACCCTTGAGGGTCCAAGTATCTCTTTCTGACATTATTTAAATCAAGATATTTTTCTTAAATAGTATGATTGAGATGCAAAAGGTTTAACAACTTGGACCCCTACAGTCCAAGCAGCAGAAGAGCTAGAATATTTCCACTATGGCATGGGAGCAGGATGTGGAAAGTTGGAAAGTCACTGGAAAAAATACGTGCCATAGGAACTCCCTTTTGTTCCATTTTGAAATCATCAGGGAAAAACTGAGGGTTGAAAACCAGGAGTGTGAATGTAACCCCAAGCAGGGGGAGTGCAGCTGTTATGGAGCTGCTACAGCTCCAGGTCTGCAGTAGGAATCCTGGAGATCTGCTTTGTCAGTGATCCCCAAAACACCCACCCTGCAGCACCGTGCAAACCTCACTGACCTGAGCACTGCACAGAGGCAGAGAACGGCTCCAGCGTCCACGAACTTGTCACATATAGTCAATCTGCATGAAACAGCAGGAATCCTAAAATCACTCAGACAAAGATAAATCTGTTTCTTAGGCCCTGTCTAGACTAGGAAAAGATGGGTTCTGTCCCCCACTGCCAGGGCTGGAGAGGATGTGGTCAGCTGGGTACATTTGATCGTGTATGTGGTTAGACTGCACAAAACTGAAATGGCTTTTGCTGAAAATATTCCTCTAACCCCAGCAGCAGCCTCGCTGGGCAGACAATGTCAACCTGCCAAGCATAAAAAATGAGGTTTTGTTAAGCTACTTGTTATTAGCTGCTCAAACCTTGACTGAAGAAACCCCAGCATTCCCACGACGAACACATGGCTTAACCAAAATACGGGAGGTCCTTTCCTCAGAGAAGATGACAAGCCTAGGAATAATTGTTAAAATAAATACTTGAAATCTTGGCTCTCATTCTTCACCTACACAAAAAGGAACAGCTCAATCCATAAGGCAAAGTTTCTGACTAACTTTTACAAAGTATTTCTCCTTTAAAACAGTTAAGCAGCATACTTTGATCTTTGTGGGTGAAATACTTCATCTTTCAGAGTAATAGTCAATGTCCAGTCTCATTTTAAAGTATAATTTGTGGTTTTAATATTTACAATGTTATTTTGAGGAAACACTAAAAAATATAATTAATTCAGTATTGTTTATGTCTGGTTTGAAGCCACAGATGTTACAAATTGAAGTTAAGATATTAAAATTTTTCACATCTTTAGGAATTTTAAATAGTGCCTATGGGACAAAATTTGCTCCTTCACAAGGTTCCTTCCCTTACTGATCTCCAGTTGATTTCAGGATGATTTCATTTCTACCTGATATTAGAAGACAGAAATTGGATAAAAGTAAATTCTGGATTATAGTTAAAACCATTTTGCTTGCCAAGTAATATGATCCTATAAGTCTATACAGTATAAACCACTATAGCAAAGGAATATTTATGTATGAATTATTTCCATACAAAAAGAAACTGATTAAGAAAGAGAGCACAGAACTTTCTTATATCAGGGTAACACTACTGCACCACGTACACAGGGCTGTCTGAAAAGGTGAAGTCTGGGGTACACAAGGGGAGAGACCACTTGGGAGTGTAGATTAGTGGAAAATGAAGAGCATGGAGGATGTTGACCAACTTTAGCGTAAAACACAGCAATAATTTAATCACTGATTAATACAAATCAAAGTTTATATTGACAGAGTCTTACCTAATATAACACAAACCATTTTATATTTAGCAATACTAAAAAAAAAAAAGAAAAAGGAATTGCTCAATCCTGTAAACTCTTTAATGGGAGTACCTACAACATTTTCATGTTTTCCTGTCTTTTTTGTGGCTGTTTTTATAAGATTGGATAAACTGTACTACCTTTAGTTGCCTTCAGAATAACACCTCTAATATTTTGACAGTGGAAATCATGCAATACTCCACCTGCAAACAAGGAGGACTGGATGAGAAGATGGCAGTCTCTTTTTTTGGAATGACTTTACTGCATGCCCTCCAAAAGAAAACTGCCATGTGCTCCCTAGAGGAGAAAATGCAATATTCCTTCCTATCCAAACCAGTGTTCTATCTGTAATGGCATTCATCATCTGATCCAGTTTTGAAAGAGAGATAAATGCAGAAGCCTACATCTTCAGAACCCATAAAGGAAAAAAAAAAGGCTCATGTACCTTGAGAGCTGTTGTTACCAGCGAAGGAGTCTTCCCAAGAGGTACCAACAACATTCAGAATAGGTGGCAAAGATAAAATGAATTAAATGGTTATAAAAGAGGAACATCCACTATCTCTGTTCCTTTCCAACAGATATTCCCATCTGGAATTTATTTTTAGGATGCTCATTCCTTATCACAGGTTCAATGCTACCCATTTCACACCATTTAACTACTGAAAGTTCTTGGAATTCCGGACCAGAGAAGCCAGAGCCCAGCGTATTTCACAGAGATGTAGCTAATGTGTCAGACTTGTAAAATAGCTCTTAGTGGTAGAGCTCCATTTAGAGAAAGACGGAAACTAGCCTTAAATACTTAAGGCTTTAATATCTAGTCCATTACGCTGCAGCAAGGTCTTGTAAAGAGTCAATTATGGGATACTTCTGATTTGATCCACATGCAAGGGAAATCCGCTTCTTTGCCTTTAAACCTCTGTCCTAAGTGTCCTGTTTAAATAATTAGTGACACTTTTTCTTTGATCAAATTGATTCACATTGTTATTCTTCTATGTTAATTTAAAACTTAATCCATGTAAAATCCAAGACAGATCTTAATCCATCATTCTGAGAGCTTTTACAAAAAGGCACTATCATGAGATTGTCCAGAAAACATGACAAGTTAAAGACAGTAGTGAACCAACTTGAAAAAAAATACCTTTTTTTTTTTTTTTTGATCTTCTGAAAACCTGTGAATCACCAACCAAGTTAATAGTAGGAGCACGGGTAAGTGATGCAACAATTTGGAAATAATTGTGAGCAGAGACACAAAGCTAGCAGCTCTTCTAGCACAAACCTATTCTCCAGCACATTTAATGATGAAGCCACAATCTGAGCGTTTCCTGCCATTAAAAATGTGTTAATTATGGAAAATATTTTAAAATAAACTGTAGTGACTTTAACTTATATTCTTGTTTTCTTTTCAAAGCTTAGCTGTCCAGGTTACAGGGAAGTTACCAGCAAAAAAGCTGGAAGGGTTTTCAGGCCAGACAGAGCTAGTTAAGGTGCTCAGCCAGTAGACTATACATAGAAGGAAAAAATACTCTCAATATTTACCATTTCATGTCCATGCCATTGTCTTTGGTAAGACATTTCTATAAATCTATGAATGAGAGGCTGGTAATAAAGTTATCTGTATAAGTTTGTAAATACTTTCATTTTGTCCAAGCCCATAAATTCAACAGAGCACACCAACTCTTTACCTGCTGTACACATTCAAATAATTTGAATTAGTATCTCTACAGTGAGGTAAAAATTAGTTAGAGTCTTAATTGAACATGGACTGATAATTTCCATGAGTTACATTTTACCATAACATTTCAGATGCTTCTGTGTTTTATAATAATAATAAAGTAATTATACTTCTAGACAACAGCACTGCCATTTAACAACAAATGAGGCACAGGAATTACTTTGCAAAAATACTGCTGTATGTTTCTTCAAAAGATTTGATAAAGGAGCTCTTAAACCCTCCAACTGTTTTTCTAAAATATTACTGTAACACTGTAAAAGAAATATTAACAGATAATATTTCACAATAATTAAAAAATATCTTAGGAAAACAAGATGACCATTTTGTTTAACTGCATGACAAAATCCTTGAGCAAAATTGTTTAATAAAATGACTAATGGAATGTAATTGCAGCAAAATTGCCACTTGAGCAGGAACAGCTAGGTCTTGAGGACCTCTGCTGTTTAGGCAGTGCATTGTACAACCTCCCAGAATATTGTCTTTGCTCACAACAAAGATGAACAGTTTTTAGAAATTACTCTGGCTGTGCAGTCACACTGAAATTTGAAAATTTATTTCCTTTATTATAATGACATCAGTACTTGTGTAAGATACTACCTTTCAGCTATCCATCATTTATAAAGTTAGAGATTGCTGTGAAAATTTGAATAGCCAGTATTTCAGCTCATGGGCTTAAATGTGTACACCAACAGTGAAACCTGGGGATTTGAGTATGCTCTCACCACTTCCAATAGAATGGAGCAAGAAGAAACTCACAGATAACATCCAAGACACCAAAGATATGGCAGATACAGCTGTAAATCAACCTGAAGATAAAACCTTTAGTGTTTCTTCTGTATAGGAACAGTGGACAATGGCAAATTAAAACATGCAACACCCAAAAGCTGGAGACAACAGCAACAGCCCTGCCAGGCTGTGTCTGATACCACAGGGCAACTTGGAGGGCACAAGAATGCCACCTGCAAACCAGCCAGATGGATCCGCTGCTGACCGCACGTCACTGCCTGCAAACACCCGGCCCTCCTGCGTACAAAGGAGAAGTGAGAGCTACAAATGCCAATAAGGAAAAGAATGTATTGTTATTAATGTAAGGAGGCACTTTCAGGGAGCATGAGAAAGGTAAGCATGGTATTCTGCCTTGAGAGGTTTTGAGTAAACCAACCTCTCTGTAACATCTCAGCACCGTGCATACAGAGTTCATACACAACCTACTGACTGGCATCTCCCACATACCTCTAAAGGCTGCTGGGGTTTATTCTGATCTTGTTTAAGCAACTAATTGTCCTTTATTAAGAAATAGTTTTTATACTTCAGGAAAAGTTGGACAGTAAAATTTTGCCTTAGAACTTACTATTTGGCTTTTGAATACCATATGAAGAAAGACTGCACACAGAGAGCACAGGCAGTGTTCAACTCCACCCTCGCTGTCCTGCCCTTGACAAGTATTCTCCTTTTAGAGGTATTAAATCTTGGCAACATCCACCGCAGTTCCCACTTAAGCTGAAGTAAGTACATGTACAGAAGGGCTCTGTCAACATATCTGAGTGGAAAGATGTTTGGATTAACTAAGAAAACCTATTTCAAATCTCAGATAATAAAATGTCCTCCTAAATCCTAATTGCAACTTTCATCTTGTGTCTCAGACCTTGCCACCAGCTGATGTGCCGATACAGATCAAGTGTTTAGTTTGATAAATGCGGCTTACTACGGTCTTGGTATTGCTGACTGACAGAGTAGCTGAATAGGATCCAGGCTTCTCAAGGTGATTATCTGCCTAAAGAAGGAAGAAGATGAGCACAGGACAACCTTGTTTGTCATTTTGCGCACTTAATCAGACAAAGCTCATAATACCGAGAGCTTCTCTGTACTATCGAAAATAAAACAAAAGCAGCTTTCAAATAAATTATACTACTATTTTACAGAGGGAGAAATCCATAAGCACACATTGGAGAATTATCTTTTAGTTGCCATTTTTCAGCAAAAGAACTTATAACTGGAACACTAAATCATATTCCCAGAGTCCTTTCCTTGGAGTGTTGAGTTTGGAGCTTATTGCAGCCAGATCTCACTACAAAGCACACACAGAGCAGCATTCTTGCTTTAAACAATCTATCCAGATAGAGTATCACTAGATAACAAGACCTGTCCTTTTAAGTTTAAATTGTTATCTGAAAGAAATAGAAATATAATATTCTGTCAAGGAAGATACCAGACTGACGAGGCAAACTCACTAACACCCCTTTTCTGCGTTGAGATAACACCTGTGGGATGTGGTCATTGCTTTATCTATGTAGCTGTACAAAAAAAAAAGCATAAAGCAATGCTAATATATGACAAACTGATAAATTTCTCACTTACAGATTTAATTTACAAAGCATTATGTTTACAGAAGGTCAGTGAGCAGCGTCCCATTACACCTTACTTCCAGCTTTGATTTATATGACGAAGAAAAGAACAATTAATTTTCAAGTTCTCTTGACTTCCAAAAGGGGGAAGGAGAAAAAAGAAAAAGGTTTACTCTTGGTTCTGCTTTGGGGTTTATATAATCTCTACAGTCATGTTAAAAACTTCCTATTTTGTAAAAAAATCTGTGATATTTAAGTTGCATTTCTTTAACCAAGAGCGTGCATTAAATTGATTTACTACTACTTCTATAAATACAAACTGAATATTAAAAGAAGACACAACCAAAATACATACAAATAAATAACATTTTCAGTGGGGAGTACTCCACCATTTAAATGAAAAATAAAACAAAACACCCAAATCTGAAGAAGCAATAAAGAAGCCTAAATAACACTGCTTTAATACTAGGGTTTCAAAAAAGAATGAAAGGACTCAAAATCTCAAAGAAAATGCATTCAATATAGAAAAAAAAAATTACACATTCAGAATTGCCAATAACTTATTGTCATTATTATCACAATTTAACAACAATTGAATCCCTGATTCATATTGAAAGGTTCTAGTCTTCACTTGTATACCACATACATCAAATATTTAAGCAGCCAATTGTCATAAAACAAATTCCCAAGTAAAGACCATTTTCTCTAAACCCTTAGGATGTGAGCAGGCTCACTGACATCTACAGGACTTCACATGAGCACGGTCTTGCAAGGTCCAGCACTGACACCAAGAACTGCACTTTTTGGCTGTTGGCTGGTATCAGAGTACTGCAGTTCACAATTTCGAGATTTCACAACTGATTATTGGCAGTATCATTTATTACTATTAATTTCATAGCTGAAAGGTTTTGATTATTAACTCTGTCAATCCAAGCAATTTCCAAGTGTCTTGTAATCACATCTAATTCTACATGTAAATTATTAGAAGGATAAAGTAGTTCTACTTGTAACAGTATTTGTCCTGCTTTGAACATTGCCAAACTGTTTTATCTAATCCTTTAGGAAACACCATAATGAGGCTCATCTAATGGCTTCTACTAGTTAGGAAGGCAAACTAAAAGATTTAGCTCCTCAGTCTGTCCCTAAATCTTCTAAGTGGAAGATGATTTACAGTTAAGCTATGAAAAATGTGACCACTCTTGAGTCTGGAAAGTCTCAATCTGATTTCAACTTAAATCATGAGAAAAGATTGTGTCTCACTAACTACAGATTTGCTTACCTAGGGACCCAGCATCTGGTGTGAAACATTCATTAAGTTATAAAAGGTTTATAGACTTGTTTGAGCTTCTATTAGGAAAAATTTTTAGATTTTTCACTGAAAACATTGATCTGAATGGTTAAGTCTATAGCTTCTGTGTTTGATACTTGAAACAGTGTTCTGCTGTCCCATTTCCAAAAATGTTATAAAATCAAATAAAATATAAATAATTATTGTGAGAAAAAAGTCATCTCAGTATGTTAAGACAAACATTTATATAAATTAATAGAGAAAGTGGGGTTCTGTTATGATGAAGCTAAGTAGTCATCCTTTTTTGGAGACTTTGGAGCTCAGGTAATTAAAGGAGATCGTACTGACATTGCAAAAGCTATAAAAGATTTATAAAGACAAGCCTGTATTTTGCTGAGAACTTAAAGCAAGGATTTAACAACTAATAGTTTCAAAGCAAGCAAATCAGGAGGTGAGAAGGGGAATGAACCTATGTAATTCCATTAAAATATAAATGTATTTGTAGCAAGCTTTTGCAGGTTGATGCTTGCCTTTCACCTAGTCAGAGACCCGTGCTCCATCACGCCCCAGTACAAGCTCCATCCTCTGTGAATTCACACGAGTGTCTACTCAGTGCTCACAAATAGGCTGGAATTTGCAACAGAGCTCTGCACCCAGCACTGCCCAGTTAAAACACCAACAGCTGTTTGGTATTAATAAAAACTCGAGTCCCCCATAAACCAGTGGAAGCTGCTTTGTAGAAGTGAACTGAATTTTTCATCTCATAATTAAACCCCGTGCAGTACAAAGAGACGAAACTGAACCCGCAGCCAACTCAAAGGACAAGTCACGACCAGGACTGAGAAGCTGAATTTAACAGAAACAAACAAAAACCAAAAGAGGGAGATATCAAGGCCAATATTGACCTAAATAGGTATTTAAAGAAATGAATTTCAAACATTTGTGCTGAAACTCATTTCCTGAGTCCTCACTGGTAGGAGAAGCAGCACTAACTTCTGTAGGTTTCAGACTGTTTCTTGCCCTTTGGGAACACAGCAATTACAGCACACACTCACCTCTCCAAGCAAACATTTGTCTCCTGTCCTCATAGTCCTCTAAACCACAAATCCACCTTATGGAGAGCAGAGAGTGAGGCTGAAGTAAGTGCTGGAGGTGGACTGTGAAGAAGAGAGTGGGAGGAAGCTGGGACAAACAGCCAGAGACAGAGAAGCCCTTGTTATTAGAGGATGCTCTGGTGGAAGAAGAAAGTAACAGGCTCGTGTAGATAAAGTCAGTTTTGCTGGTGGCAAATCTCCTGCTGATTCAATGACAACAGAAGCAAAACACATGGTTTCCTACACAGAGGTCTGGAAAAAGGTGAGAAAGCAACCTCACAGAGGTAACTTCACTGGAGGTCCTCAACTGTTCTTCCTAAACAACAAGAAAAACATTTCTTATTCCTTTATTCCTTAGGCCTCAAGCCTCCTCCCTTCTCAGAAGATCTCCCAGTTGATTTCCATCCCCTGTTAAGGTGCATCCTCAGTGTCTGCAGCAGGGCAGGGATGCAGGTGCCTCTGCACTTCTCACCTAACCAGAGAAGTCCTGCTAAATGACCTGTGGGAACCTTGCACTCCACAGCCAGAAGAGTCGGCTTTAGACACAAGCTTTGAAGTAAAACAGCCTAGGGAATATGCAAACTACATCTCTGAAAGTAAATTTGGTTTTGATTCAAAGAACCACTCCTAATCAGTGTCAAAGTGAACTATTTCCTTTCAAAAATATTCTTCTGTCTTAAAAGTAAAGTTTTGTACATTAAACAGGAATTTTATTACTAGTTTGATGGCCAGACAATAATCACCTAGGTATATAAGCAAGTCTGCTACAGCTGACACCACTGGGCAAGAGTTAAACCCCTACTCCCTTCCCCCACAAAAAAAAAAAGAAAAAGAAAAAGAAATGGCTAGAAAGAAAAGTAGAATCTCAGAAAGCAAACTTTAAAATGTTTTAGAATGAAAGTAAATGCATATACAATATGTTTATTGGTAAAACCAGTAAAAGTATTTGGAATAGCCACGAGTTCATAATATTTAAATGAAAATTAGATTAAAGCATACAAGTTTAGCACAATGGGTTAATGTGCCCATTTTAACTTCCTCCCAAGAACATATTCCAACAGAAATCTGGGAAAGAAACTGTTTTCAGGTCTGTTCAAAGGGCTAAGCATTGTGCAGTGTCGAGTGGTTTTCAGTTTGAATAGCAATATAAGCACACCTGCTGAAACATTATTCTCCAGTTAATGTTTACTTGGGGAATAAGAGTTCAAGTTTTGGAGTTTCTTGCTTTGACACCATTGAAAATGTGATTTGAAAAGCTTATTTCAGTAGTACCTTTTCAATGATCATTTGACTGTTGATCTGTTTGTGCTTTTGTCTGTTGTTCTGCTGTGCTTATCCAAAGTCTTTGTTATTAGCAACTTGCTATTCATAAAACCTGTGAACCATTTAGTGTAACTAGTGATCACATGAAAGCATCTTCAAAAATACAGTAACTTTTGTGGCACTGGGTGTAACCTAAAATTGGAAGCTTCTCAATATTAGGTATCACCACTTCAGCACACTGATACAACTAAATTCTATAGGAAACCTTTATCATACATGAAAAAAGCCTTCAGTGCTCAGGGCATTATAAAGCTGAGATTTATTTCTGTTCAGTGCAGTGCTGACAATAGCAGAACAATACAATGTATGACTAAGGCAGAGGAAAATGAACATCTGAAGCATTCCATGAAAGCTGTGAATTGCTTGCCTGTTCTAAAGAATACATTCAAAGTTTGCTTTGAACTTCCCTCTGCTGTGAATGATGACTGTGAGGAATATGAAAAAAGTGGAGAGAGAGCAAACACAATTAATTTTCTAACTTTAAGATCCATTGTCCTCTACTGCATTTTTTTCCTCACCTTTTTCCTCACCTGAAGTAGTTACCACTTTGATAGGCTTGGTGGAATCTTACTGAGACCAAAGGACATTCCCTGGGTGCCAGTTCTTCACCATGCCCCAGAAGTACCCATGACATTAACCACAGATTATTGCTATGAAAGCTGAAATTGCACAGTTGTCATAAATTAAAAAGCTGCATGAAAAAGGGAAAGAGCTCCTGTCATGGAACATCTACAGAGAGATGTCTGCCTAGTAGCAGTTCAACAGCGTGGCAGGTTCCTCATCTATACAGGAGTTACAGAGATCAGTCCCAGCCTTTAGCCTTCCCAGGACTTGCCAGATCAAACAGCCTTCAAACCTTCTGAAAGGTAGTTTTAGGATCCTCCTGGTTACTGGTCCCCAAATAGTGGCCTGTTCTCCATACCTGGGAGGTTTTGTCCTTCTTTACAATAATTCACATGGCTGGGTCATGCAATGCTGATTTTTAGACACTGAAGTGCAAATCTACTCATCAGAGAATACAAGGTAAAAAGCACCAGACAGCAGAAGTGTTCCAGTATGTCTGATTCTTATTCTTGCTATGAGGAGTAGGCACATACAGCTAGAAAATAACACTTCTCTCTTAGAATAAATCACTAGACAGTGTGCTCTGCAAATAGCCTCTATTGGTATTTCCCAAAGGAAAACTCACACCCCCTCCCCATACTTTCCAACCACATTTTTTTTTTACAGCTTGTCCCTATTTCACTTTCATAACAAAAAAGCTAATGGGAGACTTAAAATATTCACTGAAAAGGAGGTTATATTTTGTATTATGGTGTCACTTACAAATATTTTATCAAATTTACAAAATTTTGCAGGATTCTGTACAATTATATCTAGCAAATTACCTGCTTATATTTAAAGTTACAGTACTAATGTTGCTAATGCTTAACAGTCACCGCTCTGGCTTTATACACAGTTTGACTTACAATTAAGCTAATAAATGTATATCTGCAGGCACCAGGACAAAAACTTATACATTTGTCAGACCTGAACACTCTGTAATACTGAAAAGAAAAATTAGTTCTTTTGTAAAAAATAATTCAAGCTGCATATAGAAAAATTTACTCTTTCAACAGCATTATCAACATGTATATTAATACCTTCATAGCAGTCCATGCAGACACTGGGGCTGGGTAAAAATAACCCTAATGTTCTGCTGCCACCTGCAGCTGAATGAAGAGTGATTGTTTCTGAAACAACAACTCGAGCCCAGTGCTTATATCTGAAGTTATATACTATTTTCAACTGTTAAAATGATCTCTCCTGGGTTATAATTCACAAATCCATACGAGTTTTATTGTCTCATATTACTGAAAACTGGTGAGAAATCTGAAAGGCTGATCCATCTACTTGAGCAATTCATAGCAGACTAGGAGGAGAATATATGAAAGCTTTGAAAAGTATGAAATATAAATCAATTAAGCATGCAATATTCAATATTTGCAGAAAGGATACTGGTCTTTATTTAATATTTTTAAAGCAGTATTAATAACTGTGGGTATTTTTAAGTTTCCAATGTCCTTACCCATACATAACATTAAAAGCAATTTGCTTCATTCAGAAGCTTTATTACCAGTTTGCTAAGGGAACTGTGCAGTATGAAAAAACTTTCATTTTTATGCTGAACAAAACTGATTTCACGTGCTGGTGAACAGCCAGCAGACTCCAAGCACCTGAGATACACACATGTCTGCAGCTGGACTGCCGTGTGCCAGCAGGAGAATCACATACATCTGTCATTAGTCTCAATTTATTATCTGTACAGAGGGTCTCAATAATGCCTGAGGCATCTTGGAGATGCTTCCAAGATCCCAAAGACAAAAATAGTATTATTTGTACACATTCTGCTGCACTGAAGCTAAACTATTGCTGAAAACCATCAAAAGTTCTCATGAAGGACTCTAGTGGATATTTGCTGCTATCACAGCCAATCTCACCCTGCTCTTCTAGCTTTAAAAAATGTTGTGAATATTCATATCAGTATAAAACATATTAAATGTTTAGAATATTAAAATGTATACTAAAATCCATATTATAGAAATGCATTAACATTAGGCACAAAGCTTCTGTATCAGCAGTGTTAACTCATGAAGCACATCCTTTTACTTCATTTTCACAGCTGCTTGCAAGGGAGGCATTAATAGAGGATGCTGTTATTTTTTATGCCTCCTTTTGGTCCTCTCAAACAGAAACCAGGAGTAAATACAAGAAAATACAAAAATTTATTGCTGTTCTGTACGTGCAATGACAAACAAGGTAACACAACAACAGAATTCTGTTTCTTCAGAGCAAGCTATTAACAAAAAAATGGTAAAGAAAAAATCCAAGTAAACATGCTGCGTTTAAAACCTGTAAATATTCAAAGTGAAATGTGTTAGCTACTGAAACGTTTTATTCTTATAATTTCCACAAGCTTTTAATCTATTTAACTTTCTATTAATAAAATATTCAAAATATTTCTAGAGTCATCACAAACATACTTGTCAGCACAATCTAGATAAATAGTTCCTTGATATTACAGATCATTCTTCCTGGAATGAGGCAGTAGTAGTCCTTGTAAAAATCTATTACAGCTCCTACCACATCCTGAGACTTTTATCTGGGTGTGTTATTTCTAAACTTTTATTAACATCCCAAAGTTAACCCAGCCATCTGCCTGAAATGACATATAAGACTGAAAGACACATACTCACAGAAATTAAATGAACCACTTCTCACTCATCTTTCAGTGATGAGTGAGAGGTGGTTCATTTGTGTAAAATGAACCTAATTTATCTATAATCTTTAAAATAAACAAAGCCATCACCAAGAAAGGCTCTGAAAGCTGCAGATCAAACTAAAAACTTTCTGTAACAGATCTACAGCTTTGAATGGTCAGTTCTGAACAGCCTAAATTCTTATATAAAGAGTCACATAAATATATATACACACATACACATGCCCATATCCTTATGCATGTGTGTATATATGTATGTGTGGGTTTCTGTACACACACATATATCTATTTAAAAATATATATATATAAAGATATGCCCTGAAACAATGCACACACAAGGTATGAACAGCTAAAAATAATTAAATAGGTCATACCTTGCATAATTTATCACATATTGCTTCAAGGGGATCTAAAAGCCAAAGAAAATAAATAGATATCACTATTAAATCAGAGGAGTAGACAAGAAACTAGAAATAAAGCATATACTCTTTTGAAAAAATATTTTGTAACAATAGTGTGTGTTTGAAAATCAGCATAGAAAATATGCCCAGACAACAAATAATGTGACAGGTGGTATTAGTGCACAGATCAGCATCCCACAGCCTCTGACAGGGAGCAGGGACTGCTGGATATTTACTAGGCTGAGTATCCTGACAGGCTCAAGCAGCGACTCCACCCGTCACCAGCGCTGTCTGCCTCCTCTCCTTCCAGTGTCAGAGCTATGGGCTCCACCACAGCTCCTTAGTCTCCTGGCAATGTTATTATCTTATAAATTGTGGTGAACTCCTAATGGCATTATAATTTAATCATAGCAAAAAGAAGAGTGACTATCATGCTGACAGGCAGCGATGGACGTGGCCTGGCTTCCTGCTGTCAGAGATTTGCACGTCAATCAATAAGAACCCATATGGCATGTGTTTACAGTGATCAGAAGTTATTTGATATCACCATCTAAGCAAAGTTTTGACAGAAATGAAATGAGATCCATGTTCTATATTCCCAAACATACAAACTACAGTCGATTCACACGTAGCACTCAGTAGCTGAGTTAATGCTGAGATGGGTTTGAGAACACTCTGCTCTAACAACAAAGCCATCAGGCAGTATGTGCTGATCAAATGCAACCCGGATGCCATGTCTGCTCCTGGCACTCTGTCCCATAGCTGTTCCTATTGATTTTGCAGCTTTCCATTTTATAAAATAATACATCTCCTCTAAACGTGTATGTGTGTGAAACTCATCACCTCTGGTAATGTCATCAACCATGAATTATGACTGAGCTACATTGAGACTTCTTTCATAGTTTCTTTTGGCACTTCATGTGTTCACTTCCACTTTCTGTCTAAAGTATTGCAAGATCATTAGCTAAATTTGGAATGCAATTGGAGAGCAGTCAAGCTGACAGAAGGATCTGAACATTAGATTCCAGAGAGAAAAATAACTGATTGGGCAGATATCCTTATTGCTTTAAATATCTGGCATTGTGTGCACTGGGAAACCATTCTGGATGAGCGCCACAAAAACTCACATGAACTCACGCTGGTTTTATTGCAAATTCTTGATAGCAAAAAAATGCACGCCTGGTAGTAATCACAGTTGGGCATAATACCATCCTGTAACGCAATTCTGTGCACCCAAGGAGGGATAAAAAGCATCTTGACCCTTTGGATTCATGACTGAGGAGGTCACAAATTTACCCATGTGTACCACAAGAGCAATAAAGCTTTTCTCTCCAGAAGTGAGTTTCATGTTTTTAATCTTGCCCACGCGCTGACAGATTGTATCTGAGCATTCTTCCACACTGATATCCTAACAACAAAAATACACCAAGACTGCAGAGTGACTGCACAACCCCTTCTCATTTTTGGTAATTTCTTCCCATTTCTTCACACAGAACCACTTCTAATGAGTGACCTGCTGCAGCTGCTAATGCCAGTTTTTCCAGATAAGCAGAGTTTTAGCTGTAGGTGACATTTAACTGCAGCTGAAGAGTGTAAAGTACACTCACATTATACGTAGCGCTATCTGGACCATTCATGAGAAGATGGATAGCTGTCAGATTTCCCATGTCTCTCTGGAGATGTATCTAAACATATGACCAAATGAATTATCCAGCAGAACAATAACAATCTAAACTTTTTTTTAATGGAAAAACATAAAAAAAGAACTGGAAGGAAAACAAAAAAAAGAAAAAGAACTAGGAAAAAGCCCAAGTTCTCTCTGCTCTAACTGCCAAGTCCATGATGTCTTGCTTGTATCAGCTACTTGCATTTCCTGGATGGTCACTTAATGAAGTAATTAGTTAATAATTTTTAAGTCTAAATGCTATGTGCCCAGACAAGTTTTGCTTTGTATACATATATAATTCCTTCATCCTTTTATTGGCTTTACTGCAATTCAGTGGTGACTCAGTTTATGAAGGAGAGATGCACAGCTTTAGTTTGGACATGAATTAACTGGCTATCCAGTAGCAGCAAGTTTTTCCTTCCTGCACAAAATGCTTTTTCACTTTAGTACACCATTCTTTTATTGTGACTCTAATAAAATAAACTGCTGAAAGTAAACAGCAGTAATTCAGGAGGCATTTGAGCACTGCCTTTCCTCTGCATTTGAACCAAGGGGTTCTTTTACAACATAACTGCCCTCTCCCAGGGTGGGATATGTGATTACCCAATTCCTGTTGTTACAACAGACATGTTTAAACCACCTATTGTGTGTACTATCCATAATTCTATTTGTGGGTTTGTTCCATACTGTCTCCTGGTCTCTGAGCTCCTGCTTCTCCTAATCCTCTTTAAATGAATGACACAAAGTTCTAAGGCCCAGAGATCTTGTTACCAACAATTACCGATTTCTGCCTTTTTACAACATTTAAGGAATCAAACATACAAAGAGGATATTAAAGCTCTTTCAAGTACATGAATCAATCAGTCACATTGGATTAAAAGAATTTATCAGCAACCCTTTAATAAATCTGGAAGCATTAAAACTAAGAAATGTTACAGTGACCTCAGGTTAGGTACAATAAGGGAATATAGATGATGAAATATGCGTGCAGAAGACACTGGGAGGCTGGAAATAGAGTCACCCTCCTCTCAATCTCGTACCCCACTATTATTATTTTCATTGTGTTGGTACACTATGAATGTTTACAGTCCATGGAACTAATTAAAGCAAAAAGCCTACTCTTCATATGAGAAAGACTCAAGAAATTTGAGGTACCTGCATCCTTGCAAGGTCTTGTTCTAAAAAATTTTGGTAAGTTTTTTAAAAAGCATTCTCCTGCCACCATCCCTAAACAGCTTTATTTCTATTATTTACAAGTTAAAAAGTGCTATATGAGGGAATTCCACATTTTCAATCATTTCTTGCTTAGACAAATACCTGGCAACTATCAAGGAAAAAAGTAAAGCCTCTCCCCACCATGGTTATACCTGCAGGAATAAGGAGGAAATTAACTTTATTAATACTAAAGTAACCGTGCGGCACTTTTCTCCTTTATCATTTTGATAACCCAGTGAGAATTCTCTCAGTATATTCTGTATGATTTCACCTGACAAACAGACCCTGTACCTGTTCCTCAAGTATCAGCAGGTGACAAGTCCCCTGAATTATCATTGCAACCCCTGGATTTGAGAGATTAGAAACTGGCTGGAAATTTTTCATTGGAAGTGGCCAAATTCTGAAAGCCCTGATAACCAAACCCTTTTTTCAAAAGATGAGATCAGGAAGAGAAAAAAATCAGAACTATAATGACCTGTAGCCCAGATTATGGATTTCCAGAACTGGTAGAGTGGTTTTTATTAATTAACAGCCTGTTTTCAATTCTTGAAATAATTCAATCACTTCTTGTTGCAGATCTTTCTTCCATTGAGTCTTTCTAATTGCTTTTGGAATCCATTTACACAGAAGGCACATGTTATAACCTGTTTTAAGGAGACTCACAATTTAATTCAACAATGCATGAAAAGTATTAGTGCCTTTCATATACATCAAACACTTCTCATTCATTGCCGAGCTCACCTTTTTTTCTCATTAGAAACCCTTTTTCTCTTATTATTTACAATAAAAGTAATCAAAATGTAACCAAGTTTGCAATGATCACGTTGGAAGAAAGGCAGCAGTGACAAAACCCCTTTTGGATCCATAGCAGTCTCATTTTTCTCTGTTCTCTTTCAAGTCCAAATATTAAGACTGGGTACAGCTAAACACATAACACTGAGTCATTATTGCAAAATGTGGTATTGCCCTAGAAAATTATTAAGATCATTCATAACAAATATGTTCATTTGCAGAGAGATGAATTCCCTTTTGATTTGCTTAAGGGCCTCATCTAAAATCCTTTTACATCAGCCTTTCAATGGATTCCAACAGGATCTGCATCAGATTTTTACGGAACAATAATTTTAGGTAACAATCTCCTTTTCAAGCTTGTTTTTTTTCCCCTCTTACAACCCTATATACAAGTCTACCACTTGCTGTAATCAGAATGTGCCTTCAGCCAACTGAGGGATGTCATTGGTGTTTGACTCAGCCAGGCTACAGCCAGCCACACGCAGGATCTGGACTCAGCAGCTCATGCAGGAGGGCCCAGTTGTTTAGGATTTGGTACTGTATATTGATATATTGCAATTTCTTATTTTGAACATATTATTTCTCATTGTGACAGTTGCAGAGAAGAGAGGTTAATAACAATAAAGTGCTGCCCTCTCTTGTCTTTCAACAGCTATTAGATACTGTTCTTCTGAACCTTTGTACTCAATTTAACTTCACATTGTTCCAAAAGTTGACTCCTCCCAAATCTTTCAATGTGTTTGATTCTCTCTCATCGAAAAAACCCTGTTCTTTTCCTCTGCTGCTAGATACACAAGAAGAAACTGGCTTAATTTGCAGCAAAGACTAATGGTGCATCTAGGAATCCTTTCCAACTCTGAAGGCCGTGCAACACTTGAGCAGGCTGCCCAAGAGGCCTATGGAATCTCTTCCAGGAAAGAGTTTTAAGATGACAAACATTTGACAAAGATGCTCTAATTATATTTGATCTTCTCTCTCTATAAGGGCCAAACTAGAATGTCTGTCTAGTCACATCTTTCAATGACTTCTATGTTGATTCTTTTTCAAATTTTAACTTCTGTGCCTTGTGCAAATAATATTTTTATTTCAAACCACTCCAATCAATTGCTCATTCATCAGAATATAAAGTTTGTAAACACTGTAAACACATCTGAGCAAGGGATGGTGCATGCCATGCAAATTCTAAACATGTCTAAAGAAGTTTTATGCATTTAGAGTAAATCTCAGGGCATTTTTTCTTTAGAATTAGAAGTAAACCACTAGAATTTTGTCTTACTCTCCTTTTAAAAGTGGTCTAAATATGCCCATCAGAGATTTACCATCCATGCAGAGACCATTATTGTCCAGGAAACTAGAAACACATACACTTTAAAAATCTAGTTTCAGAAATAATGGCATTTATTGGACTCTGTTATTCTACCAGATTAAGTTTGTTTTAAGTGACTATAACCTATAGCTGGGCATAAACTATTTATTCCAATGCAGCTAATTTTCAAAAGTTTTACTCAAAGTAGATAATTTGGTGGAGTCACTTCTCTTACTTTGTTTTTTCTTTTTTAAGAGAGCAATGAAAGTATTATATTTACAAAGTCTGCTCTAAACCAAAAAGCCTTGATATGAAAAAAAGGAAACATTATGTTCAATTAAACACACAGTCCCAGCTTTAAACTGGGATTTTCAAAGTTGCTAAAAAAATAAACCTTCTTGAAAATGTCATCATCAAAATGAATACATTTACTTGTATTTTCAGACAACTAACAGTTATGTCAGTAAAACAGGCCAAGTTAAGAACAAAATAATAAACTGAACTATGAAGTTTGTTGATACTATCAACAATACAGTCAATGTTACTTTAACATATTTTTAATAGAATTTCAACTAAACACAAAAACCTGCATAGTATATATAAATCTCCACTGGGAAACATACTCAATTACTTTCTGCATGCATAATGACACTCCATAATAACCTTACACTTATATACAAAAGGAGTTTAAGTTTTTAACCAGGGATTTAGTCACACTTCATCAGTATCATATTTACATGAGCTCAGCCAAACACAAATGAAAGTTTTACTGTCAACTTACTTTGCATGTTCTGTTATTAATCCATACAAAGTCCATTGAGGTAGTCCCCAGGCTACAATCAGTTTTCAAATGTTGTGAAGAGTGTTTAAAATCGAGGCTAAATGGATTTGCCAAGGTATGGATTTTGTCCTATGACAAGTTTAAAATGTGTAACACAATTAAAAACAATCTGTAGTTCCACATGCCAGCTTTAAAGATGACAGAGAGGTAATGCAGGATATTAAGTCTGTGAACGTTATGTACCTGTGTGATTTGTACAGGTATGCATATTACAGATTTGTAAATAGAATTGAGTAGAAAATATGTAAGTAATTACTATGAAAACTGTTTTATTCTTATTTGAAGCTGCAAATCCCCAAAAGGCACTGAGGGTGAAGCCTCATCATGCTAGGTGTTGTTTAGACAACATGAAACAGGCTTTCAAGGGTTTGCCATCTAGACAGACAGATCAGTCAAGTCTAATTGCTATTAATGGATTTATACATCATACAGATAAGAGATACAATAACAACAAACAACACAAGCACTTATGGTACAGGCATCATAAGTCTGCATGGTATTACAAGTGTTCAATGTGTATTTCTATATAGCAACAGTACTTTTTAGCTCCTTATTATAAATAATTGGAGGGATGCAGATATGGGAATTTAAGGTCTAAAAAGTAAGTGAATATGAGCTATTCTTAAAGTCAGTCACATAAACCCGAACATTTTAAAGTCATAAACTTCCCAGTCTATTAGAAATAAAGTGCACTTGTATTTTAAGAGGTTTTCCAAGTGCAAGTGTGATTTACATTGTTCAGACACTTACAGTTATTATTCATTTCCGTGAAGCAATGCCCAGGAGAATGGCTTTGCATGATTCATCTTAAACCTGCACCAGTTCTGTACTTTCTGTTTACACCTGTGTAGATGGCAGAGTTTGCAGTGGTTTTGTGGTTTGTTGGGGTTTTTTCCTCCAAAGCTGTATTTTCCCCATGAACTACCTATACAAACACTATATCCCTTAATTTACAAATACCTGCAATCCTTACAGAATATTTGATATATTCTATGTGTTAGCTCTAAAAAATTCCATATAGTAGTCAAGAACTATCAAGGTAATTTCCTTTAGATGAGTTATGTTTTGACTGGAGTTTTCAATTTTTTTACTATGGAAACATATGGCCAATCAGAATAAGAAAATCCCATCTGTTTGCAATTGGTTTCAGCTACTATGTTTTAGTCCTCTGGTAATATTTTGCATTCTAAGCTAAGTAGGACTTAAATAGAACTCTACAAAGGAGAAGATTCAGAAACAGGTTTAGTTCAGCAGTGAAATTTTCAGAAATAATTTTAAGGTTTTTCATTCTGTACTATTATCAGAATAATTGCATTTGTATATCTATAGTTCCATAAAAGATAAAAGCACAGAGAAAGTTACAAACCCCCTACAACTCTAAGTGTCTTTAATATTTATATTATAGCCCAATACAGTGTTCATTGTGCTGAAACCAATAATTGTCTCAAGCTATGACTTAAAGCATTTAGATGAAATAGTTTATAACAAAGCATGACTGCTTCTAGCATTGAAACTTCATGACACTGGACTTGTCCAACCAGCTTTGAGTGAAATTCCTCTCTCATCATGTCTCAAGAAGAATTCCTGCTAAACAAACACCTGGGTGGGGAAAGTAGCTGGATGAACCAGGAGTGCAAGCCCAGGCTACATTTATTTTCCTGGATTACTTATAATCCATACCATTGCTTCTTTCTAAAACTTTTCCATTCATATATTCTCAGAAACTTTTAGTACAACATATCAGCACTTTTAAACACAGCTAAGCTGCTTTTAAAAAACCCACAACAGCAGCCACTGAATCATCAAATGGTATATTGAATTTTTTAAAAAAGAGGACAATATTTATTATATTTAAGCTTATACTCTCTACATGCTATATTATGTACCTCTATACCTTCTGAGGCAACTAAGCAGCATACCAGCTGCTATGAAAGGTGACTTATGAGATTGTTATACTTGCTAGGCATCAACCAGAACAAGTCACATATTCACAGGACAAGGAAGTCTTTAAGATTAGTGTCTGATAAGGGAGTAAATAAACCATACACCAAACAGCAATAATAATCTAAGCATTTAAGTTATTAAACCTACTGTGCATCAAATCATCTCACCACTGTGTATGATGAAAACTTTTGAAAATAAACACCTGATAAATCATTCACGCAGAGACACGGTTAAATACAAACTTATACATTCTACACAACCAAATGAAAATTTCAAGACAGATTTATTAGCTTGTGGATGTTCCTAATTATTTGAAAAACTATAGTCTTACTACCAATAGTAAAAGGAAACTGTAATAAGACTCTAAATCTCAGGAAAAAAAAAAAGAAGTCGCTTATTGAAGAAATGAAGAATAAAAAGAGAGAAAATGAAACCAATCTTGTAAGGTAAAGCAAACATATGGTGGGCAAGGGCAGTGGTCCCTTGCATCAGCACTGTTATCCTGTCACTACCAACAAGGTTTACTATAACTATGAACTCAAAGATACAATGCAGAAGGCATACCAGAAGGAAGGCCAGGGAAGATTTATTGCATTCAATTATTTTTGTTTAAAAGTTTCCTCTGGGGCACAAGCACGTAATATATTGTACTTTCCATTACCTGGTGCAAATGTAAAACATACCTGAAAAACACATTTCATGCTTATAACATATTAAAACAACAAGTAAGATGTCATGGCATGAGTTTGATAGATTAACTGCCAGTTACTGATGTTGTACTATATTAGTTAACAGCAAATTAATATCATCAGGCATATTTCCTCTCTTATACCTAAAAAATATTAGTATGGAAACAGAGATTCCTATAAATCCCTGTCACTACATTCTAGAATAGGACTTTTAATCTAACTTGAGACAAGATAAGCAGCAATTTATACATTTGCTTCTAAATGTATTACTCATAATGAGAAACTTTTCTACCTCATTTTGCAATTCAGAGAATTTTTATACTATAAGCCCCAAAACCTACACAGGTATCCCCAGGATTTTTTCACTGTGATACTGATTCTACTTGACACACACACACTCTTGTACTTTATGAAGTAGCTCTTAAAGAGCATTTCAACAAATTGTACTGAGTTTACCATAACTGTCCCTACTATAAAGTGAGTCCAGAATCTTTCATCAACACCTTTAATTTAAATTTATGTAGTTCTGTAGATTCACTGTTATTCAAAGTAAAACTAATGGGGAGCCAGCATATTCTTGTATAGATTTCATATCACCAGACTTATTTACCATATAGCCTGACCATCTAGAATGTGGTCTCAGCTTATTTTGTTTTGTCCTCCACACTTTTTTCAAAGCAAGGAAAGCAAAGAAATAAATAGAAAACAAGTTGACACAAAAATCAGATGCAAACTAAGGTCTAAAATGTTATCATGTTGAGCATATGGCTAGGTTTGCTCTTTTATACTTAGCATTCCACACACTCCACTGGATGCACACTTCAATTACAATTAATTGTAATAAGTGATATATTGCTACATGCCTTTCCTGGCTCCATCTTCAGAAAAAAACTGCAAACACGTCAGTTTTGGCTAAAGCACTTCAACTTCCATTCAGATACCACTTCAAACCACATAACAAAATAAAGTTTATTTTAATATATAGTGGCCAAGTCCTGCAAACCCCAAACCCTAACCATGAGTCAGACACATCCTCAGTGTTGCCACAAGTCAGGTTTTAAAAGGTTCCCCTCCAGTGCAGGTGGTTCCCATATCAGATCTATATGATCTTATGGTTCCTCTGACCCGAGCACACCACAGGAGTGACACTCTGGCATTATTTCTTAAGTGCAGGGGTTTAAAATTGGAGTTCACAATCCACTGTCCCTGGCCCAGTGATAACCTTCACAAGTTTCTGGAGATGGAAGTAAATCCTTCCCTACAGCTCCAGTTTTGTGGAATTTGAGACTGTATGTCATCTCTTCTTGCATAGAACAGAAAAAGCGGACACAAGGGTTTTACTTGAATTAAAAAAATAAAATCCCCCAATAAATATTGATCAGCATCTCATAATTTTGGAGAATTTTCTATGCTTCAGTCAAATTTCTCAAAGTTCTCTGAGACTCCCCACGTTCTGCTTGTATTTACTGCCTGAATTATGAAGTTTCTCTCAGTCTTTTTCTACATCTCCCTCTAAAATTATTCATTTTCTCAGTTATCAGAATACTACCCTATTGCCAGAATTAATGTAAGTTCTCCAGTAATCTCTATTATCAGTAGATGGACAAGCCAGCCCTTCTAGGCAGGTGATGGCCACTACAAGTACAGTCACCCTATATGACTGGATTAGGAGTAGTAATTCTATTTAAGGTAGCTTTTGGTCAACAATATCAGCCAGCAGCTGTGGCTCCAAGCAGCACTTCTGACCTTTGATTTATATATCAATTTCTGGTTGAGACTTCCAGACCCTTGGCTGCTATCTTGGTTCCTGTCTGGCTCCAGAGCCTTGGCTCTTGAAACATCAGCTACAGCACGACTGCTTACAACTCAACCCTTCACATCAGCCAAAGGATTTACTGCTTCACCCTGGGAGTTCCAGCTCGGAGAACTGTTTTGTCCCACGCATTCACAGCCTTTTCTTCAGTTACTATTTTAAATTGGGAATCAAAGTTTCTTCCATTGTCCTAGGCTCTGAAGATTTATTGTGTAGAGTTGATATAATATGGCTGACTTCACATTCAATAAACCATCGAGTAATATGGAAAGTTCATAGCCAAAACTCCTAAGTTATGCATATATCACTGCATTAGTGACATGGTCCAAAGTCACAACTTCAGGCTCTGAAACCTAGAATTATTATAAAATCTACAATAATAAATTATCCATCTCTGGTTTTCAGGTTTTTAAAGTATATTTTTATTGCTTCTTATCTTTACTGTACAATCCTGAGTACTAGAAATTTAATTTAATCAAAGAAAGCTGATGTTCCTACCTGCTCACACACTTCTAGGAGTTAAATTTGGAACCAACCACCCACCTTTACTTATCACCACAAAGAACACTTCAGAAAATCTGTGCACTTTGTCTCCATAACATTACCAATAGAAATGAAAGCAAAACTGTACCCTGTGCTGCCTGCACCTAAGCCTTTGCTATCATCACCACTGATGGTATTTCTACATTTCAAGCTTGTTTTTTCAGGCTAAATTTCTGCTCCATCCAAAATACAATTTATTTTAAACATTTTTCTTATGGTTATTTTCTGTTTTCCCAGCCATCCCTCACCCTTATTGATATCTAAATTGTCTCTCCAGCAGTTTTCCCACTCCCAAATAATCTGTCTACTCCAAAACAAACTGATGGCAGAAGCAGGACTACGCAGTGGAGATCAGGGGTCCAACTCTAATGCACACCAAGGGACAAAGGTTGATTTAAGTTAATGTTAATAAGCACTTCAACCACAAAAAGCCTTCAGTATTATCTATGTACATCATTTAATCTATTTATAAACTTCATTTAAAAAATAATAGATATAAAACCCATAGAACAGATGTAGACCTGGGCTATGCTTTTTATAAGTTAACTTTTCAGTGGTCTAGGATGGTACCTATGGTTTAATATGGAGTACAAAGAGGGAGAAAGTGTTTTTTAAATCCTAACATTTAAATCTTTTTTCTTTAGTATGCATGGAGCATCAAAATGACTGATATTTATGCTCTTTTGCAGAAGCAACTAAGAACACTGCTTCCCCCTTCCTTTACAAACCAAGTCCTACAGGGTTCTGATGTAGATTAAGTTATGACAATATAAACCAAATGGAGCTCAGAGTCATGCTACAGAAAAACACAGTAATGAAGGAAGATTCAACCTCCAGTCCAGTGATGACATAGGAGCTATATAAGCTGACATTCCTAGCTCTTGCCAAAAAGCAAATCAATAGCATCTTTAATGACCAGCAATCATCTTTAATCAAACCAAACATGTGGATGAGAACCCTCCTGTGATAGGAATGGGACTACGTTAGGATATTAAAATAGGTGCTATAAAGTAGAGGAACAGCTCTACAACTTCTGCTCTAAAAGAAGAGCTCCACCGCTGCCCAGGAGACAGTTGGCATGTGTGGAACTGCAGAAGATAAAGCTTTGAAAGATAAGCATCCAGTTTATTATGAAAATATTAGTAATAAAATTATAAGTAGAGAAGAGGAAAATTGCACTCTAGTTCTATTCATTTGCTGTATAAAGCCAAAAGCAGAAGTAAGTAAACATCAATCTCTTAAATCCCTATTTTCATATTTTCCAGATCCAGACCATAAGGAAGTAAAGAGCAGAGGAAGTGGGTTTGATTAATTAAAAAAGAAGCAATACAAGACTGCAGCTGTTCCTGCTTAAGCACACAGCTTCAGAAAACTTTGTTCAGTTTTGCAACCTTGATCTTAAGGCATCCCATCCCGGTTTCCTTCAGAAGAGGATGAAGACTTTGAATAATACTGTACAACATGGCTAACCCTTCATCCAGAATATCATCCATGGGTTTTTTTGGATTGTTTTCTTTAAAGAAATGCATTTTTAAAAGAATTCTGGAAAAAATCTGGTTAAAAAAACCCATAGCTTCTCAACTAGAAAGCAAAATTATTCTGGCAAATTTTTATTTTAATATTTTAGAGTGCTAAGTGAAAACTTCAAAACATATCACACTGAAGTTAGATTATTTTAAACAAAAAAAAGAAAAAGTGACTGTACCTGGTTTATTCAGAATCTAATGAGTGTTCCTAATGCAAAGGGGGAAGAAAGAAGTTCTGTGCAGAAATCCTAAGAGAGCAAGTATCAAAAAAACTAGTGAAATGTGCAGCGCAGTGAAAGGTTCAGCATCTAATAACAGCACAGCAGTGATTCAAAAGCAAATAAATCCTGCTAGAATGAAAAATCAATGAGCTTTGAGAAATTCTGACAATGAAAAGGTCTCTCTCCCTGTGAGATCAAGTGGAGAAACCCATTAACTGAGCAGCCATCTGCCTTTTTCTGCTTGTTGCATACTGTACAACCATTCACACTGCTTTCTCCATCATCAATACAATTGAGCAAATAGATCTAAAACTTGGGGGGAAAAAAAAAAGAAAAAAAATCATGTTGGGTGACACAGGAGGGAGCCAGAAAACAGCCTTTAAAATCAAACCAAACCAAATCCAGCGCAGTATTCGGAAATCAGAGAAACAGTTCCTTGCTGCCCGCACTATCTCCAGTAGCAGGGAAAGCAATGAATCCGTGAGGCCCCAAGCCTGATGTGCAACCTGTTGAGGAAACTGATTATTCAGGTGCAGAGAGATTAAACAGTTGTGTAATTTTATTTTTTTTTTTAAAGAGTACCTGGCACAACAGTGGGCAAAAAGTTTCAAGAAGCCAATGTCAAGCAAGCGTGATTTCCCTCAACGCTGCTGAATAAACTTTGAGATGAAGGACAAATTTGAAGCATTGGCAAACATCTCTCTTGACTTCTCTCCTTTGATTCCCCACCATGTGAGTGTCTTCCTAGCCAGGCTCAATGTTTCTAATATAAAGGCTGGGATACATACTGTGGAGGAAGAAATTTTACAAGAGACACCACATAACAAAGCGGCGGTAGATAGCTCAAGCTTAAAAGAGAAAGGAAATAAAAATTCCAGTCTCTTGAAGAGAAAATTGGCTCCGATTCATTCCCTGAAGGTGACATTCATAAGGAAATCCAAAGCAACAAGTGGTTTGGATTTGGGGTCTGTTTTATCAGCTGATAGTTGAAATCTAGCTGTAAGAAAGGAAACCTTCTGGTTCCATTCATGGTAATTCTCTTGGTGCTTTGCATGACTTTCAAAGCAACAAAGTAGTTGGGAAATAAATTAATAAAAGTTAAAGAATTACTCATTATAATTAACAATCAGACATCTGCATTTACCAAAACACCCCAAATAAAGCTTGGTTCTTAATCACAGTCAATCAAGCAGACAGTGTGCTGTGGAGGAATGTAATGAATGTTTTGGCTATAGCACTAATTCTTTTCAGTGAATAAATATATTTGCTTAAAAAGTAATGCAAAACATACATAGTCCTTGCCAAATTCCCCAAGTGCCTTCCCTTCTCTTCCCCTCCCCTCTCCTTTCTGAGGGACTGTATTTAATGGACAAACATTTCTTCAATTTAGTAGTCTTACAGCTAATTAAGAGGGTATGCTAGTTCTTTACCACTAGAATTCAGATCTGTTTCTCTTCAAACTCTATTCTTCAATTCAATTTATACTGAAAGTATAATATGAGCACACTGACTTTATATAATGGCTCTCACGTTTATGACATGAGAAAAACATTTTCTCTATTACTATAAATTCTAATGACTTACTTTAAACTAGTAAAATAGATTTTTTTTTTTTTAGCTCCATTGATGAACTTACATGTATAATATTGATTCATCTTTTTAAAAGTATAAGTAGTGCAACACATCAGAAAAAACAAACCAAATCATTCACCAGCTGGCAGCACGCTGCCTTTAAGTTACAATAAAAATAACCTTTATTTATATATATTTTCTCTCCTCGGAAATATCCTAAAATGTTAAAATTTGGCATAAAAACATATATATGCATCAAGTAAAATGGTATTTGAGAGTGATAAAAGGGATGACTACAGTTTAAGAGCTAATAATGCCTGCTTGTGTCCTAGAAGGATGAGCTGTAAATTCTTGGTAAGGTGGTGGTTCAAAAAAAACCCAACATTTACTCAAAAAACCCCCTTCAAAACTACTCTGTAACCTACATTTCTTACTTTGAAAAAGAAGGTACAGTACTATCATGGCTTACTATGATTTCTCAGATGATTTCCAAATGTTTCATTACTACATAGTATGGGATACAATTTCTGATCCAGATGCTTAAAAGAACAAATCTAACAAAGAAATTTGATCTGAGCTAGACTTGGCATATTTTCCAGAAAAAAAAGTAGAATGATGTTTTGGAAGCTGCTCAAACAAAAGCCAAAATGGAAATATGCCTCTTTCAACCATACCCTAGGCTGCTGTTAAAAATAAAAGGACACTTACAGTTTCCACAAGTGTGAACTGCAGCTGAGGTTTATAAAATATAAAATGTAGATGTCAAAACTGCTCAAGAATAGTCCTTAACTTTTCTCTAAAGCTAAACCAACCATTTTCTACACTGCATTAACAAAAGAAACACATGAATGAGAGGTCATACACATACATGAAAGATTTTATGTCAATTAGAGTGAAATCTTTAAATTACTATGACTTTAAAAATAAATCATGGAAGCATGTAAATGGTAGAAAACTGACACAAGCCCACTAAGCACTAATAATGCATGCTTCTATATAAACTGGAATCTGACCATTTCAAAGCACTTCATGAACACAAGCTGAATGTGAGTAGAAGTATTTTCCATCTCCATACTAGGAAACTGTAGGACAGAGAGCTCAAATATGTTTGGAGTCACGTAGGATTTATGTGAACTCAAATGTGCTGAGGTATGGTTTTATCTGATAGCCTTATTCCTTCCCTGAAGAAAGACAGGGCTAAATCTTTGTATAGCCAGGCATCTATCTATAAACACCATAAAAATCTTTAAAATCTTAGCCAATTTATTTTATTTTTATTATTTCAAGCCCTTCAGAGAGGAGAAAGAACCAAATTTATCCTTGGCTCCACTTACTTCAGGCAAAGAATTTGGCCAAACGTTTGTATTCCATCAAGAGGAAGAAACTATGAACTGAAATAATAAAAATAACCAATACCATATACAAATTACATATGGAAGAATGGTGGTAATTGTCTATCTTTCCACCCCCCTACCTTATATTATTGCTGTATGGTTGCAATTTAAGAACTAGAAAAGTTCCAAACTAGAATTCCTGCAGTGAACTAGCCAGAGGTAACGACCACAGAGACCATCCCTGCCCGCTGCATCCACGGTCTGCGTGGTCTGATCACACCACTGAGTTTAATTATGGACATCTAGAATCCTATATTCATATTCTAGAAATCAATTTTATTCTAATTTCCTAGAAAATGGGAATGGCTTACAGAACCAGGAGGTATCTGATTTAGAAAACATCTGCAACAAATCTAATTCGCTCTTCCATTCTACTGCAGCCACTTGGCTCCTCAAGTGTGAAAAATGGCCATCACTTAGTAAACCTAGTGTCAAACTCCTTGAAAGTACACTCACTTTAAGAATAAAAGAAAGGTCAAATCACAAATGTTCTTACCTCAATTTGCATTTTATAATAGAACAGGAATTTACAAGAAGGGAGAGTTCACTACACAAAATTAATGATGAGGTTTTTAGATGCAACCAGTTAATAAAAGTTCTACGGCATTCGGATGCTTCAACTTCTTCAACTACATTTAAATTATGTAACAAATTACAGTTTTAAAAAAGACTTAAATATAATCATTTATATGCAACATTTAGACTCTTGTCAATGAATTGTGGAGCTTTTGATTTTTTCCTGTGCATGATTGCTATTCTGTTTTGAATTCACACCCACAATGGCCAAAGATATTTCCCATACTGATAACAAAGAGGGTTTTGTTACCGCTGATGGAGGGGTCAGTGGCAGCTGCACTATGTGACTGACATAATCAGCATAAAATACCAGCTTGTGACAATGGCTGCTCATTAGAATATAAAACAATCAGAATGTTGAATCTGTAATTTCAGCAGCTGCTACTGTACATTTTCCATAACTTTTAAGCATCAGCTATCAGGACACTCATTTTCTGCTGCTTCACATCCCAGATCCCATTTTAGTGATAAAAACAGTTTGTGGGATTGTACCACAAGTCAGACACCTGAAATGATCCAGTATAAAAATAATCCCACAAAAATAGCAATATTCTTAATCCAAACCCTTCCAGGGCTGCATTCTGCAAGGCAGCTTCTCAAAGAGCTGCCCTAACGTAGCAAGGGAACAGACCGGGGCAGAAATTGAGCCCCAGGAGCAAGGGAAGGACTGAAACTTTCCAGGCCAGGCTTTCCTTCAAAGCCAGCTTCGCCTGCAGAGATGACCTGAGTTTATATAAACAAAACTTCAGTTTTGCATCCATAGAGCACTACTGCAAAGGAAGCAAGAAAAATGATTACGTTTTGCCACTCACAATTTCCGTGAGCGTTGGCCTTGTCCAGTGAAAGATCATTTGATTGTCAGCACTAGGCAGACAATAAATCACAGTGCTGCTGTCTCAGCACTGCAAGAATATTTTAATATATGTTGAGCAAGCTTAACACCAGTGTCTCTCTAAAAAATACTGAAAGAAATTATAGATTTTCAAGCAAATTTCAATATAGTGGAATTCAAATAAGCCTGGCAACTAAGTTAGCAGGGTTTTTCTGGCAGGCAGAAGGCCAACGTCAGCAGAGAGGTAGGAGACTAATTAGTACTTCATTTATGTTATTTATCTATTAAAAAAATAAAAAGACTACATGAAGTGGCTCTGGAAGTCCAGTTTAGAATTTTTAAAAATAATTAGCATACAAACATCAAATGGTTCTCTCTCTCCTGCATGCAGGTTTTCTCCAAAGACCACTTTTGCAGCAGCCCCTATCCACAGACATGCTCTCACGCATGACCTTCCAAGGTCAATAGATGACCCTTGTTCTCCCTCTCCTGCATGTGTATGGCTGTTCATAGCAACAAACTCCCAGTAATTTCAAATAATCCAACTGAAGTAAATAGTTATTTCTACAATGCCACACCAACTATTTTCAATTTTTATCAGTCAAGTGATTTATCAAGTAAATATCCACATGCCCAATAGCTAGCAGTGCAGTAAAGAGAATTTGGTCTCCACAGAATTTAACTTTGATTTTATTTTTGGAAGTGTAAGATATGTCTTCATGAATATTCAGTAATGATCTATTACATGTGATACATTTAAAGAGTAATTTAGAGTTAGCATGCTTAATTTATTTTAACTTGTATTGTATGAAGCAGCCACCATATTTAAACGGTGGTATCAGCTCTATTTAACACCATCTAAATGCAGTTAGACTCTAAAATTATTTACTGTAAGTAATGTCAGATTACTGTTATCCTCCTAACTCTCAAAGATATCTGTTTCAATGCTCATATATAGCAAATAATTGTCCCTCACAAACACCTTTCTCACTATATCTTTTAGGTTATATTGTCAACAAAAGTAACGTTATGGACATTTCAGCTGATGTCGAGGTTTTCAAGGCATCTTTTCGACAACAAAGCTTGTATCCAAGATCTGACCACTCACAATTTCTAAACCAGATTATAAAGCTAAATCCATGCAAACCCTTCACGGATCAGGATTTTATTTCTAGCGCTGCAAAAACTTCGGTTGTGGCCAAGTCTTATCAGCTACAGTGGCAGACAGATTACAGAAGATGCGCCACGGATAAGTATGAAGCACTACCAGCTTAAACCAATTACACACTTAGCACAAAGTCGTCAAACTACAGACGAATGCCAAATCCTAACATGCAATTTCTATCATGCTTACAAAATTTAAGGGTAATTATACTGAATGGAGAGCTGTAAGAAATGCAACATGTGGCTGGGAAAACATATGGTAGAAAGAGCAATATTTGGAAATATGTAAGATTTTAGTGGTGGGTGAATAAGGAAACCTTACTAACTGAAGAATTACCATTTCAGAACGTGCAGCATTTTCCACTGGAAGTCCAGAGTTCAAGCTTGCCTGTGCCATTGGCAGACATATCTATTAAATTATTTGCCAGCTGAGTGTAATTTCTTTTACAATAAGCAGCATAGTGAGAGGTAACTACAAAGCAATCCATAGCTGTGCTAATTACTCTTTATAGGCAGGAAAATGTGTGATAAAATGCATGTTTTCTGATTCACTTCCCCTGGTTTACCAGCTTTGGTACTGTTGACCTGGAGCTTCTGATGGCCTTCTACAGCGCTCTGAAACCATATGAAAAAAATCCAACCAGACAATCCCTGTACAATTTAAGGCACGTAATTAGCAATTATTTCATGCGCACTTCACAATAATAATCTGTTACGTGCTAAGGGAAAGAAACATTAATGAGCTACTCCTGGTGCTGCTCTGTGTACTGTGTTTGCATAATAATGAGGTCCAATCTGGTGGAAAACACATAAAGGACAAATTAATAAGGTCGTCATTTTTGTCTAATGATGCTTAATACAGTTTTAGCAATCTGCTCGAGACAAAAGACGGTCCCTCAGACATAGCCGATTACGCATTCGCGTGGCAGATGAAATCTTTATTAAACAGAATGAGGAATCTGATTAACATGCGATAACAAATATACAGCCTGCGAGAACCAGCGTGCCACCTCCTGCAAGCGCCCCTCACGTCCACTCTTAAGGCTTTACTCAGATTGAGGTCAGACTGGTATTCCCCGATAGGCGCATTAAGAGAAAAGTTTGCCAAATGTGGTAACATGATGAACAAAACAATATCCTGTTATATAAAAAGCTACTGTCTCAACAGCTGACTGTCTAATCAGTTAGAGCAAAAACTCCTTAATAAGTTTAAAAAATTTAATTGTCAGAGTTTTGGTCACCTTTTAACACACGAAAGACAATTTGTAACGTCAGTTAACTAGATTGTAAGGAGTCTTCTACATTTATGGCACCAAAATATTTTCTCTAAGTTCCAAAGTACTGTCTTCTATGAAGCTGCTACCGTTTCACAATGACTGCAAACAGGAATATACAATTATTTAGGGTATTTTAAGGAATATAAAAATAATATTAATTTCTATGCCACTGATTTCACATAAAGTCTGAATAAGTTCATGGAGGTTTCTAGGTCAATGGCAAACACATGATGTAATTGAATGTGTAGAGATGTAGCAGTAAATTTTAAAACCTAATTTTCAATATAAATGTATTTATATTTTAAAAGTAGGTTAAAAAAGATTTACAAAATATAATTTTGTAATTTATAATAATCACACCTTAAATTTAAGTCATGAAAACACAGTGTTGCCTCTTTAAATGATTACCAAATCTAGAGTAAATTACAAATATTAAATCCAGTGATTCTATTTTAGGCTTGCTTTGCTACAGCAATGTGATTTCTATTAAATGAACAATTCCTTGCCTTCCAGAACCAACTGTACTTGATTTATAGACAGCACATGACACGAAGTAATTTAAGATGACATATGATACCTCCTGACAATGTACATGATTTAACACAGGGTAGGCAGCAGTATAAACTACAATGTTGATTTTATCTCTACAAATATATTGCTCAACAACAGCAGGATCTTGTATTCAAGGATATATAGCTGGGAAATAAACTGACTTAATCACAGCTTCTTCACTTTAACATGTATGTGTTTGCTCTGGTATATGATAGTATATAATAAATCAATTTTAAACTCCCTCGACTCATTCTATATGTTTTCATTTACATTAATATATTCCCAATTACAGGAAAAAAAACAAAACAAACAAAAAAACCAAACAAAATGATTTGATTTAAAGCAAGGAAATGGTAAAGTTAAAGCTGTGTTTACCTCTACCACCAGTCATCCCTAGTCAATTCTACCTTTTTAAATAAGTAACGTTATTTTATCACACAAAAAAACCCACAAAATAAAGAATAGTGGCTTCCTTCCTCACCCCCCCAACTCTCACATTCAAGTCATCTGGCACATTAATCTAGTCAGAAGACATAGAGTTTGCCACAGATCCAAAGCAGAAACGTCAGTTGTGACAATTGTTTCACAAGTCTATTGAATACGATGGGATGTTTTCTCTCCCCGAGTCTCTCTTTGAAACAAAGACATGCATTAAGAGATTAGATGCCTCTCTACTGCAAGCCACTAGCTTTCAGAACGACTGTCCAAAGCCAGATGTGGTCTTTTTTAGCCTATGTTGCTCTTCCAAGCCTAGAAGTTTACCAAGATTTCTTTCTAGTGGATGAAAATACAGTATAAGAAAAGAATAGGAGAGAAACTTATTCAGAAAACCTGCAACAATCAAGTGTCTTTCTAGCTAAAAGAAATTACACCTCCAGTAGGTTAGGCACATAACACTGGTTTATTTTACACTAACAAACCCACAACACTTGTAAACCTAATACCAGCTGATTACACACTGATACTTGATGCACCTGGTATGAAAGACAGCCAGTCCTCCCCTTCCAGTGCCTACCTAGCCAGCAGCGTGAACAAAAGTGCCAACAGCGTTTGGTGTGCACAGCCAGTCAGGGGAAGCAACAGAGGAGTGGAACACAATGGTGCTGATTTCCTGGCAGTGTTACAGAGCCCCTTATTTTAAATGTACAGAAAAAGACTGTTAAGAAGATAAAACAAAAAATCGTTTCATTATACCTCAGGTGATCCCATCATTTCATATTCTTTCAGTATAAATTCCCTCAATGTGACATTTCATTATCTTTGATACAAAATGAATGCTAAAATATAATGAAATCTTAGTAGTAGTAGTGTTTGAAATACCAACATTCATGGCATATAACGCTTCAGAAACTTTGTTCCATCATCACACTGTCACACAGGGCATTTCAAATAGCTCGTAGAGTGGATAACGATGCACACAGGCCAACATGTAGGGACCGTATTCAATTTTTGTGAAGTTTTAGTCTCAAAAATCTCTGATTAAATTCAATATTTATATTCACAGTATAAATGAAGGAAAATTCAGGAAAAACACAGGTGTCCTAAGCTTACCTGCATAGCTCATTCAGGATGGAACCTCACCCTCTGTTTTTTAGAGTACAGTAAAAATACACATAGCTTTCTTGTCCGGATTTCAAAGAGTTCTATTGAGAATTTAGTTTGCTGACACTGTTGGAAAGACAATATCTACAAAAAAATTCCTTCCTGTTGACTCTTTTAGACCTTGTCCATGGTCATCCATCAGGGTCTGATTAACATTTTTGTAATTGCCACAAATAATATAAAAACACATGTCTGAAAATTCAAGCCTGACTATATCACTAGTGCAAATTTGTTCTGTTCTGCTTTTCCTTTCATGAAAAACACGGATATCTGCTGCCTGTTCTCCCATCCATTTTCATAAGACATAATACTATCAACACTGCATCAAGTATAAACAATTAAAGATATATTAAGTGACCTGAACTCAGCTCTTAATTATAATTTCCAATCTCTGTGGTAGAAATTAATCATAATAATCATCTAGATAAAATAAAAAATTTGTTGTATCTTTTACAGAAACAGTATTTTAGTATTTGCCATACAAATCATTCAGTAATCGTTTTAAAATACAAAATAAACTAATTTGACTTACCCATGACTGTACTTTATTATTGAAATTAGTAACCTCAGCTCCTATCAAAGGACATGGGGCAATCGACTGAATGGCACAGCTCCTGCATTGTAAGTAACTTGTCAGAGAATATTCCTTCTCATTCCAAAGAGCATTTAAAGATAAATTGGCATTCAAGTCTTTCAAAAAGAAAGAAAAAGTGCTTTAGATAGGCATCAAGAGAGATTTTAAACCAGATAAAAGATCATAAGTTGTACTTCACATTTCAAAATAATGTTCTTATTTTGCCAGCAAGTAACATAATAAAGAAAGTTACTATCTCTGCAGAGTCAGTAACTTCTGAAATAGAGTCCTGGCGACAAAAATCACATATTATTCATTGTGCCATCCTAACACCACAATTGCCCACACATGAACAAAGGGAAGTACTCTACTTTTGGTTTCTGCCACCTGAACAATGCTAAAGGATTACACATTCCACAGTTTGACACCTGGAATAATTTCATAAGAGAAGATTTCACACATAGATCAATAGATAAAAACATGTTAAAATCAAAAGCATCTGCAGGAACTGAAAGAAATTGTGTTGTATTGAATTTAAAGCTAAAGGACTTGATAAATGTTAGGTGGTATTTATCAGTAATCAGTAATATTTACCTTCACTTTTCACTGGCATCTGATACACCTTTAGAGTTTCCTTAAGATGACTCAGACTTGCAGCATCTGAGATGATCAACATCATATTATCATTTTCTGAAGTGGCATCTAGTTCACACATACAATTATTAATGGATACTTTACTTCTTACATTAGTGTTTCTGAAGAGTTTCCAGATTATTTTCAGTTCAATATTACTGTAGCAAGCTTTTCTCAAAATTCCTATAATTTAAGAAGTGGGGTGTAAGACTTATATCCATGGTTTTGAATATAGTACTGTTCAAACATACTGCAAACTTTCCACATTACAAGATGGTAATTTAGGCCCTGATCCAATATCCACTGAAGTCAGTGAAAAGACTTCTATGGATGTAAATGGACCTTGGAAAAAGGCCTTATTTAAATTTTCTAACGTGTCCAAAATTTACTTTTTAACAGATAATTTTCCCCTTGTTATTACTCCCAAATTGACCAGTGAATTTGAATCCACTTTGAATAAAGTCATTTATTTTTCATTTTCTTCAAAATGGGGCAGATTTTTTAACTTTTGTCAGTCAGCTGACATCTGAGATGACGCTTAAGCAGCATAAAACTTCTTGCTGACAACAAACACCTCAGTAACCGAGGCATCAAAATCCCTCAGTGATTTGGAATGCTTTCAATTCACACTCAGGGATTCCATTTCACGGGTTCTATACCAAATTGCAAAGATATGATGACTTTGTAACCATGTCATTACCACACATGGCCCAATAGTCTGAAGATTTCATGCATTTTTAAAAGCAGCAGAGTTGTTATTACCATTTTCAGCTGTTAAGACTTTCCCAAATTAAAGTGCCTCGCAAAAATGTAGAGACAATTTCCAAGAACATCTGATCCACATTGCATACAATGGGTCAACCAAGGACTAAAAAGTAAACTAACAACTCATTTATCTAGTTTACCATATCCAATGGAGAACTTAACCAATTATTCTAAAAGATGCCTCCAGTATTCAAAACTGTGGAAGTAAAAAAATTGATTAAAAATCCTGTAATTCCCAACCTGAAACAAATGTCCAGCTACACAGATCTTACCCTCTGCTTTTGGCAGTATTTCAGCTCCACAGACAATACAATAAAGTCCCTTCTTGCAAGGCTGGTGGTGTGTTTTCCTCTAACAAGGCAATATACAACTTCATGTAAATACTGGTTTGCATTATAGTAACTATGCAGCTATGCAGACTGAAGCATTTAAACACAAAGAAATATATTGAAACTGCTTCAGAGAAATACACTACTTGAAATACTCAAAGAAATCTACTTGAATCAACATTTATAATTTATATTAGCTAATAATTAAAATATACATCATGCTAAAAATGCTTGACCTAACAAATATAAGTACTTCCATATAAAAGATGAGGTATCTTATGGTCTGTAAGACTCCAGGCTATCAAAGATTTAGTTGAGTTTGTACACTGTAAAGATCTAGAGCAAGCCATACATACCATGAACATGCTATTTCATCTATATGTCATTGAAGAGATTCTATGAGAAATAGTTCATATTTCCTTTGAACCTCAACATTCAACAGTAGCCACTTAAAACAGGTACTTTATTCTCTCTACATGGTACCTTTCTTTCACAGGTGGAGCCACTTTGCCTAACTGTTGCTTTTCTTCGTCTGCATTGTCTCTGAACTTTCAAGCCTTTAATAAATTAAAGATTTCATTATTATTTTAGACAGAAGAGATTATACCTAGCTATTATATCACAGCAAGAGAGGATATAAAAAACCTGTGAACCAATGTAGACTTGGGAAGACTTTTTATAGACTTGGGAAGTCCAAACAAATAATTTCAGGATAGCTGGTACATTCACTTCACTCCACTTCTATTTGCAGGCTGAGCAACAGGGTATTTAATTTCATATTGGGAATCACAATAAACATATTAACTATAGAAATGAAGAATATTCTTATCAATAACATATTAAATACCATCATTAGGTAGATATAAAGACAAATTAAGATTGAATTTACACAGCTTTTACACCAAAAGAAACTGTCTACCCCTTAGCCCCCAAACCCAGCAGTAATACAAAGGATTATTATCCAGCCACTATAGTCAGGATTTGAGTTTGGTGAATTTGTGGATAGAGACTTTTTCAAGAAAAATCTAGTATCTAGTAAACCAAATGCTGATATTTCAATACATATTTTTAAAAATAATGGTTAAGGAGTACTTTTAGATAAAAAGTAGATCTTCTAAACTAATGGAAAATATCTGTCATGAAGAAGGCCACGTCTTAAAGGATTTCTAATCAAAGTAAGATGCAGCACAAGGTCAAGAAAGGGACAATCTGCTCCAGATAAGGAAAGGAAGGTGGATTTTCTTTTTTTTTTTTTTTTTAATGTTATGGATTTAAAGACAGACAAATCTTCTGAAAGACAAACAGGGGATAGTGGTCCCTGAGATGAGCAGACAAGCCACAAAGCTTAAGTGATTTCTATTGTCTGTTTAGATGTATGAAACCATAAAAGGTGGTTTGATACAGAAGACTTGTTTGAAGAAAACTGAGTTATTAGAGACTCATGAGGATCAAGCTGATCAACTCTTGGGGGTGCAACTGCAAAGCCACCTGCCACAGCTGCCTCAGCATTTGCTGTGGGATAGGGGACAGTTCTAGTCCAGAGGCAGTTACAAACAGAACCACGCTTACCCGACTAAATCCTGACATTCAATCAATGACTTCAATCTAAATCAAGTATTGTTATCTTCAGATGTGTCATGTGTTTAAATTGCTGTCAATATTAGAGCTTGCTTCTGCCCTAGCAACTAGTTCAAAGCCATCAGCAACCAACAATTAAGCAAATACCAGGAAATCTAAACCAAGAAAACATGATCCTTATGTGGCACCAATATAACAAAAAGTTTCACCAAATGTCTTACAGCAAGGTAAAGCTCGTTAAAGAAAATTAACACTATTCTTGCAAACAGAGCAACTAATTCTATAAAGATGCATTTATTGTGTAAAGAAAGAGTGCAATATGAATCCTACCAATATAAACACTTCCACAGCTCTGTAGAGGTGGACATCAGAATGTTATTTAGATGAAATTCTATGAAAAATGACCAGTTAATAATTTCATCTCTGCTCTCAATCAAAATATATAAAAAACCTATGAACCAATCTTAAGATTGTAAAAAGCCTGCACCTTCATAATAACAACATATGATGGAAATGAACAATCTTTTCTTGAAATACTATGTTTTATTATAAAAAATTCCTGGCTATTTTGATTGCAAAGAAATAAATGTTTAAAATACTTCAAAAAAAGCAGACTGAGGAAGATTTAAAGATCTTTATGTACAAATTTACATTGTTATATATTGCATGGAAAATGTGTTTGTAGGACATACAAATGAGTACATGTTTTGGTACGAATATGTACAGAATCTGACCAAAAGAAATTAGATCCTCTCACAAAAGAAAACTTTTAAGAAACCTCAACTTTTATATAAAACAAATAAAGACCTCTGAAGACTCATCATCACCAAGTATCAAAGTGTTCAAATGATACTATACCACCACTACTACACAGCTTCTGACAGATATTTTGACAAAATAAATTTGAGGGAAACCAAGTACTGAAGAAGACACCTATTTCAGTATCTAGGCTCAATCTATCATATTACTTGATCGGCAAAGATGCTGTTCCACATATTTAATTAAAAAAAAAAAGCCCTAACAAATGCAGAAAAACTTAATTTGATTAATATGGGTGTTTTGCTTACTAAGAAAACCTCTGTTTGATAGTATTTAATGGAGGATTAATTAAATGTGTAATAGACAAACCTCCTCAGCCTATAATTACAAGTCAAATGCTACTTGGGTTTCTGTTTAGAATTTCCACACATGTCCTCTCGCCAGAATCATGATGAACCTTAATTATATCCACAGAAAACTGCACACTGCATAACTTTCACAGTGCAAAACATAAAAATATAATGAAAAACTGAGTCTGATAGCAGCATATATTAAATAAGAACTAGAAAGCCCTCACTGCTTTTATAGTGAGGCTGTGTCATAAAGGCTGCTCACTGTTTCCTACAGAAGCTGCTGCTATGTGCTAGTACTGCTCAATAGAAAAGATGACACACCTTTATTGTGTGATCTGGAAAGACTGATTTTCCGTTTCTTGGTGTCCATCTCTTGAGATGCTATCTGCTCTGCTTCTACTTCACTAGTTTTCTCTACATTTTTAACTGCACTATTCTTAATCCCTTCATTTAGCATTATTCCATGTAAGCTTGTGCTTCTGCCATCATCATCAATCTTTTTTTTAGTCACACTTAGTGTTTCTGAGGTGTTGATTTCTAAAAGATCATCAGTGACTGTGGAGTTTCCACATTCAATCCGATTCTCATTTGTATCACAGGTTGAAACCAGAGGTCTGGTTTTCTGCTCCTCTGATTCTACATCATCATAGAGTTCTGGTGTGAAGTAGATACTCTCATCCTCATCTTCAGCTTCTGCAGATACATTTAACACTGAAAATTCAGATTTCCCTCCTGTTGAAGGAAACTTCCTGCAGGGCTCAGCTTGAAGCTGTAGCTCATCAGGATGCTCTTCAGCAACTGAAGCCTCAGTATTTTTAACTGAAAAATTAGTTGTTTCCAAACATGATTCTGGTACTCCTGGTTTATGTTCTGAAATTAATGATGTCTGGCATTGATTTACACTATCAATAAGTTCATTAGTCCTATTCATGTTCTTTTGTTTGCTACTAGCTGTGGACACGCAGTTCTTGGCTCCAGGCAAAGGTGTTGAAGTCAGTGGTTTAATGCAGCAATGTTCTTTCTTAATATCAGAATTAGTCCAACCATTCTTCTCTTCTCTCTCTATTTTAGCTGCTGGCATTTTGGGTGTGGAGTCCATATGTTTTCTTCTTTGTGTTACACGGTGAGAATGACCCTTTGCATCCACTTTCTGGCCACCTGTGAAAAATCACAAAACACTAATTAATTGTATATGCCTTCCCCCTGCTGATTTACAGCATGTTTAGCACATCAAAATTACCACTGTTTTATTAGATTTACAGTTATTTTGTAATACTCATTAAGATCCAATACAAACAAAAGCCCACATGTTACAACTATCTTCGCACATTAATTGTCTTAATTAAATCAATAAATTAATTGGCACATGTAAAGTTACAGTAAAGTATGACTGGATTTAAAATCTGTATTTTTTTAATTATTGGCTCTTATGTTATTTACATTTTTCTTGCCTAAAATGAAGTAATAATGTAGTAATTTAGACATGGATATTTACTTCTAAAGCTGGTACCAGAAGAGATAATATGAAAGGTGTCTCACAACAATGTTTAAACAACAGATGCAGCTTGAACCAAGGCATCATCTTGTGATAATACTAATCTTCACGTGTTTCAAATAAATTTTAAATTATCTTTATAGTTTTCAATGGAGAAAGAAATAGAAGGGAAAATATTTTTGTTTCTACTTTAAATTTATCAAACATTATCAATTGTTTTAAGACAACCAGCTGGAATGACAACTGATTACAGTCTGTTGAGCACAGCTCACACACCTTTGTGAATAATTATCATTTTGCACCATAGCACTTCCGCAATTTTAAAAACCATTTGTTTCTTCCCTCACATTTAAAATTGTTCATGAAGTTTTTCCCCCAGGAAATGAACATACTTTGTTTAATTGTTGCCATGGTGTTACTTGGCTGATTTGATGCTGTAGGATTAGTTGAGCTGATGGTTGTAGTAAACTTAATTTCTGAGACCAAATTTTGCTCCTCACTTTTAATAGGAACATCTGGTGACAGATGAAGAGTTGCCTCCCCTGGAGAGGCTTGTGACAGGTCTTTTGAATTTGAAGGTACATGGAGAGATTCAGTGCTGCACTCTGGTGAACAATCAATGCCTTTTTGGTTCCTTCTAGCAAATGCTTGCAAGGATTCAAGTGCGCTACCAAAATTTTCATGGTGCTGGATTTGTTGACGAATCCATTTAGATAAACCTAAGAAAAAAACCAAAAGTGTGTTATCATTCTGATAGGGTCTGACAAAAATTAGAATAAAATGAAGATTTTGCAACTTCAATTCAGAGTAAGTAACAGTAACTCAGGTATTCAGAAAGAATTGCAACTGCCCAACAGCTAAAATATAATGCAATATGCTCTTATAGAGCAATAATTTTTAAAATTCTGAAATACCAGATGTCTTGAGCACAACAGCTTTTAGGTGATGCTGGAACACACAAGAGTGAAGTAAAACTTAACTTTCTTAATTTTTAAAAAGTGTTTTTAAACCCATTTAAATATTCTTTTAATATATATTAAAAAAATCCCCACAACTCAACTGAGAACTTTATTCTTCTGTGAATTGTTTTTAGAAAAAGTACTAAACTTACCAAATCCTGAATATATTGATTATTTGCATTACTATATGTATGCTGTTTACTGAGATGATTTAGATGTCTTTTTGGCCAAACAGACATGTCAGAAAACAGTTTGACTTTTACTACAGCAGCTGAGCTCCACCTGCTGACTAGACTACAGCATTATCTGCTTACCTCATCTTTTTGCCCATCTCTTCTAAACAGAGCAGGAACAAAGGTGCATAATGCACACCTAACTCGCTGATCCTTGTGGGTCCCTTCCAACTCACAACATTCTATGTTTCTTTCTTAATTCAAAATTTTTATTTATTTATTAAGATAGTATGCATGACCTGTTTCAATTCATATCCAAAAAGGGAAAGAAATTAAATTGTACACCGGGGTACAGGTTTAGAGTTTTCAGTTTCAGCTGCACAATTGGATTTCAATGGATGTATTTCATTGGGACTTTTCCTACTCATCTGTATTTGAATAACAACATTTCTATAATCCTGTGTTTTCATTACTTGTTAATATTAGAGACTTCCCTAGAAAGATTTTTTCAGCTTACCAGTTATGTACTTATTAGGGTTATTCCGGAAGCGGTCATCAACTAAAATAAGAGCACCCCAGTCATTCCTATGTCTTATACACCTACAAGTGAGCAACAAAAAAAGAGTGTACATATAATTAGAGTGCATACAGCAAAAAACTGTGGGGATATTATTTATTTAGATTTGAAGTCTCTCCATTATAAGAAAAGCTACCAAAACATCTTTCAGAAACAGATTTTTTCCAGCTTCTGATTTTTTTCTCTGCTTTAATAGATGTTCTTTTAACTCATAGCTTAAATGAAATATGCCCACTGGAAACATACCCTACACTTTTAGAAGAAGAAGCACTGCAAGGAACTCTGAGCAGGATTGTCACCTGGCCACACACACCATCTGTTATATTCCCAAAGGCTGCTATTTCATTTCAGGGACTTGAGTTACTTCATACGATGTAACAGCACGAAATAAAGAGAAAAGTGCCAGAGTGCAGACCAGTGTGCTTCTGCTCACTTCAGTCCCTGCAGGCACCTGTGCAGGAAGAAGCTTTCCCACCCACCATGTCACTCAGTAGCAGCTTAGTGGATTGGTCTGGTTTTAGAGAAATGGTTATCACACACTGTCATCCTTCACCAGATCTCAGTTTAGTAAGAACTTAGTTTAATGCTATTATACACAATTTATACATTTATGTCAGAATGGAGGTCTATTTTCTCCACTTAAGTTTAGACTAGCATAATTTTATTCAAATGATAAATTATACAATGAGCAATTATCACTAAAATTAGATTTATGTTAAAACTTATTTTACAGTGACAAAACTTCAGATTGATTTCTTACTATTAGCATTCCACCACTTTCTTAGATTTTTTTTAACAAACTTTAACTAATCCTTTTACTCTCCAAAAAGGAATCTAAGAAATCAGACCTGTAACAACAAGAATTGACAAGGAAATTTTACTATGTAGCCTATTTTCTCTCCATTTTGTTTCTAAATCTTCATTTACACAATCACATTTGTATTGGGTCTAACTCAAATAACAAGAGTCTTCCAGTTGATGTTTCTCTTCTTATCTATACATCTGTGTCGGTACCTCTGTGACAGATGTATGGTATCCATGACAGCCAGCTATCTCTAGGTACATGATAAATTTTGTTGGAGAAGGATCAATTCATTCTATCCTGTTAATAAAATTTGGGGGAATTCTTTCATTTGAGAAAGTAAGCTAGACCACTTCTTATAAATCTGGAAAGAGATCAGTGAGCATGATAATTGAATTGACCTTTTGCAAAGGTCTGAGAAAAAAGTCCTGCTATTTCTCCCTTTCAAAAATACTTGTAGCCTAAACATCAAACAACTGCTCTGAGCCCACCAAGAGTATGAGCCATTAGTACGTTTGAAAAGACCTAAGAATTTTCATTTCATTTCATTTATAGGCTCAAGAACTATTTGTCTCTACAAATGCTTTTCTTTATCTTTATCTGGACTACAAGCAATAAAATCTGTAACCAAACTAAAGTAGATTCTGAACACAAAACAAAAACTCTGAATTATAACAATGCTCAACTGCACTCCAGACTGAAAACCAGACAGTTGCCAGTAGAGAACAGCTGAAGACTTGATTTCCACAATATGAGATTTTTGGCCTGATTTATCCCCTTTGTGTAAGGATTAATTCCTCACTGTTAAAAGATGTCACCAAAAAAAAAAAGTTCTATAAATAGATATATTTTTAATTATGTTCAGTTTATCTCACCTTCCCAGGGCTTGATTCAGAGCCCTATAAGCTTGAATTTCATACCACTGACTCCCTGGTAAAAGGCCTCTTGTATTTTTGTGCTGGTCATTGTATTTCCTCTTTAATTCAACCTAAGAAAGAAATAATATAACATATGTTGCAAAGGAAATATTCTAACAGTGGAAAACAAGCAAACATTGATTAAATAAGTGAATATGAAAAGGGTGCATCAGTGTTTCAACTTTGCTTACAATTGGTTAGTAAGCAAAATGCAAATTTTTACCCTTCTCAAGTTATAGTTAACATGTGATCTATTCCAGTAAGTTATGTGTAATAACACAACAGCCACACGCTTGTCCAAACCTCTGTGCTAGCAAGAGAAGGAAGGATAAGCTGTTCACAGAGGAAAAAAACCCCAGATACAAGTAAATGGACTAACTAGACTGCAGTTTTATTTGCTCATCTGGAAGTAAATGATACAATGGAGATCTTTATCCTTCCCTTTATCACAAACCCTGACTCCTTATCTGTTACTGGGACCAGACCTCACTTTTCTCAAGTGAGGGTTAAGCAAACATAGCCCCTTCTTCTACAGGAGCTAAGAAAGTACTTGAGAGCCAGAGAGGCCTCGCCTAAGTACCAGAAATCAGCAACACCAACTCTAATTTGTAGCTTGGCATCACCTTCTGCGGTTTGGAAACAAACATTTCGCTGGCTAAGTGCAAAGCAAAGGTGGCAGCTGAGGTTTGCAGGCCACTGGGCTCCCCTTTTTAAAAAAAAGGCTCTCCTAGCAGCTTCAAAAGCAGAGTTGATCTCAATTGCAAAAGAAATCCCCTGCCTCCCTTCCTCTGATCACACGGATAACTACACATATAATGCTTGATCTGGATTGGAACAAGAGTTTGCATTTGGACATCATACACAGTTCCAGCATATATCAAAAGAATTTATTATTATTGCAAGGAGGGGACTGAATTTCATATTTTTAAAGTAAACAAACATAAAACTACGCCAAAAAGGGTCTTTCCATTGCTCTTTTGCAGAGTATTAACCTTTCTAAACTGACAAGTGAAAGGACACGCTTCAGGAGAGAAAACAGCAGACTTCTAACCTCTTCTGACAGGTAACTTTCAAGTTGTATTTAGATAAGAATTTTTATTTTATGTACTTATGCCCTTTAAATTGCCTGTCAAATTTACAAATTCAATCTTTACAGCCAGAAAGTAAATTCAGTTTGATTTCACAGATTTAATATTTGTTCCAGTCACTCAGAATTTATTGACTGGCATGTGAGGTTTCCTTTGTCATTTTCAAAACAGAAGATGATTTCTTCTGAACATTTTATGAACATTAAAACCATTCTTTAAAAAGGAACTTCAGCATATCTGTGCATTTCTAGGAAAGGAAATACTACCTGGAGAAACAAAAGGGTACTCCTCACCATTTGAAATGAGGTATGACCTTGGAAAATTTCATTGAAGTCTTTAAAACATAACAAGAATATACTCCTGTACATATTTCACTGGTAAGTTCTCTAACAATTTCCTCTTTTGAAGAATTTGTTGTTTTCAGGAAGGTTTTGGCCAGTTGTAACAAAAGTAGATTTACAAGAGTTTCTTACTTGGCTAGCAGACTGTTCACAACAGTATTAGAGTAACTAGTCACATGCCTTACACTGACAAAAATTACCACATTTTAAAGTTAAGTGCATAAAAACACTGAAGTAACAGCAGAATGCAAACCAGTCAGATCACCTGCATTACCCTGTAAATAAAATACATTCCTTATACATTCTTCTAATACATGTTAGCATTATGCAAATATATACTGCTTGTATGGCACACCACCAACAACATTTAATTTCTGAAATTACATATAAATCAGAGGATGTGCTCTGGGTCTGAACACGTGGTGTAACTTTAAAACCTGTATGTTCTCTCTCAATTAAAAAAGGGTTAACAGAAAACAAACATTTTGTTTTCTCACTTAGATGATCATGTCTCAGCATGAGATGACAACTTCCATTGCTGAGAGTTCAGTTTTCATTATAAGCCTAGGAAAGGTAAAAGGCCAGGGCATGTCATTTCAATGCAATCAGAATCTATTTCATTGTAGAACTCTTACATTATCAAGCATCAAATCAACGCCCAATTCAAAATGACATGTTACATATGTGAAAAAGCCAGTCTCTCCTGCTAGCAAATATCCTAAATGTGCAGCAAACCACAGGCTAGAAGGGATTAGTTAAAATGTCAAAAGACAGCCTTTTACTTTTACCTGTTCATCCTTAAAAATATACTCTTAGCTACCAGGCATGCTTTCCAGACAAATGGCTTCAGCAAGCAGCAGCAGAAGGCCGGTGGCAAGCTCTGCCATCTTGTAGCTGTCAGACAGATTAGGCTCTGATCTGTCTGGGAGGTCATGGTCACATTCACATTAACCCAAGTCTAACGACATTATACCTGCTAACCGCTTGTTCTGTTAATGCTTAATTGGTTCAACATCTTTCACTGTGGAATATTCACTGAGAAATATCAACAAAAAGGGAGTGCCATGACAAAAAATAAATAAATTTTATGACTTGGAAAAATATTTTGAGGCAGTTTCTGCTACAATTCAAAGGCATTTTCAAGCATATTTTTCAATGAAAATTAGCAATACAAGTTTTTCTTTGACGATAACATTAAACAACATTCATTAGATTTTAAGTGTTCGATAAACCACAGAAAAAAGTTACCCATGGTAGCATAGTTTCTCATTAAGAAACTCAGATTTATTCAGGATTCAAGTGACATACAAGAACATAAAGTGGATTTATACTGTGATGACCATGGGCTATATCAATTAGCTTATGGCACGAAGCTCAGAGACTAGCTCAAAAACTAGAGCTTGTTTTTGAACTCCAAAATAACCTGCAAATTCAGATACAGAAGACTGCAGCGTGACTTTTTAGCAACATGCCAGGTTTATTCAAACCAGATTTATTCAAAATTAGCAGAAACATGGCTATATTTAACAGCGAGGTATGTAAATGCCAGTCTATTATGAACTACTTGTTTCTACACAAAAATCAATGCTTGGAAAATAAAATTAAATCACCATTTTCTCCTTTAAATTGAGTTCTTTCCATTCTGTAAATATAAAGCTTCTCCTTGTTTTGCAGTCATAATTACAACTGAGATAAAGAAATGTGAAAGACAATTTCAGTACATCTTAGATATCTTCAGCTAAATGTCTGCCCAGCATCCTACACACTAATTCACCTGTTAGGAAGTTTTAAGGAGAAAGCATTCAACCTACAAAGAATAAAACTACACAATTAATTACTGGTTTAAAATATTACTTCAGTAAAAGCAAACATGGTCCAGCAGACACTCATCCAGAATCATTTTATCTCAGCCAAAAAACAGGACCTTAGACCTAGAGAGCTAACAGCAAAGCCTAGCAGGACTGGAGAACGTGCATCTGGGGCACTTACCAGTCCTAATCAGAATACTGTAAATGAATTTATCACTGCCAGTACCACAGTATGAAGGCTGAATGTGCTAAACCACAGTATACTATTTATTTTGTGCTATTTAAATCAGCAAAATAAACCATGTTTTGCTTTACTTCATCTGGCAAAGTTTTGAGACTTTTTTAGATGCATTACTTAACCAAATGTAGTGCTATACTTTGCTTTCTAAAAGCAAACAAAAAAATCCTAAGATGTTACTAACAAATAACAAGCCAGGTCTGTTTCTTGACAAGACATCACTTCACAAACATCTTCAACTGCCTCCTCTTTTCTCTGGTAGATTAAAAATGATCTCCAGTTTGTAACCTGTGGGATTACAAACCAGATTACCCAGAAGTCTAAAGACAAGACAGAAATTCATGGATACAATGGCACTATTGTGTGCAGCTAAACACAGCGCTCATCTAAACCTGCATTTCTCTTCACATCAGCACTCAGCAGTGTTGTGACAGCCCAGTTAAAGCAAAAAGACAACTAATTAAAGGAAAAAGGCAAATAAGCTTGGAACTGTGTCAATAAATGCACACGTGTAGGTAGGTACATGTATACACATGTGTAAATTCATGTCCTTCACTCCTCAACACCTTCCTCCATGGAAATAAAAATCAGAAAATGGAAATAAATGTTTTTAGGCATTTCACTGACTTGTTTCTCTGGTTTTATGAGAGGAAAAATAGCAATGAAAACAAAGATCATTGCTCATATCATCCAAAAAACTCTGAAGGACACATTCACGTTTAACATCTGCTAATTCCCTACCTCCTAAAAACAAACAAGCAAGAAGTACCAGGTGGTCATTCCCTGCTTCCACTCCAAAAAGACATAAAAATGGTTTTTAAGCAAATCTACCGTCCTAAAAACCTCATGTGTCCAGTTAGAGTCTCTCTTCCACCTGAAACAGCAACAATTAGAATTCTTCAAGAACATACTTGCAATCTACTTTCCTGCTGACAAATGCCAAGCAACCATAAAAGTTTGTAAGTGGGGGAAAGTAAAAGACATGAAAACCCATTTCTTTTCTTTTACATCTGAAAATCCTTAAATGGAAGCAGCATTAAACAGTGCAGCATTTAACTTTCCCCTCCTCACTTCAAAAGCACTAACAACCTCTGTGAGATTTAAGACTAAATAATGCACGTGTAAAGACCCTGGTGAGTCATAGAATGTGCTTCAAACATCCTCACTCTTCAGTAGATCTGCTAAAGCTGAACCTAAACACAATGGCTCCATTTATTAGCCCATAGGAAAAAGATACCATGGCAGGACGTTATCTTTAAATGCTCCAAGTATTCCAAGTGCAGTGTTAATATATATAAAACAGTATGAAATAAGCTAATGCTCATTACTCATGATTTTATCTGTATACAAGAATAACTTAAGGCCACTCTGGCCATCTCGTATAGCTAAAGATGGTCACCAAAATATAACACTCGCTTCTGCTTTCACATGAAAATACTGTTTTTCTTTAAAAAAACAACAACAAAACCCCAAAACTGTGAGCATAGCAATACCACACATACTGTGAATAACAGATTACCAGCTAGTGAGGTGATCAATACTTTGTACTGCTCAAGTATCTTCAAGAAGCTCTGTTACACAGCTCCACCCTACAAGAGTCTCTAAGGCAAGGAACCACCAAGTTAGTCTGAGCTCTGCACCAGCTGTCCCTTGCAGAGGCTATCAACTCGAATCAACAGTTCCTGCATCAAAGCCATATAGGTTTGTGAATAGTTCAGGTGACCTTTTCTGTCTATGTGTGCTTAAAAATTTGCCCTGCTTGGATAATACTGATTAAAATAAAGAAATTACACCTCTGCAGCTCTAGATCTCAGATTAGCTGTATCCTGCAGACTGTTGTACCCAAACAGCACACTTGGAAAGATACTGAGCATCTGTGGGATCCAAACATTCCGTGTCTGAATGAAGATATAACCAAAACTAGGACAAGTTACTGAAACTGGGAAAAAAATAAATAAATGAAGGTGACAAGAAAGAAACTATATACAGAAAAACATTACTAGGTTGTTTCCCCATAGCTCACAAACTTAAATATGACTTCAAAAAGTAAAATCAAACAATTCAACAGCAAACTGCTGTCTATTAGAGCCTCCTAACTGGCCTCTTCTGGGGCAGAAACACAGTACCACCACTTTATGTAAGGCTGTACTTCTCTTATTTTGAATTCACAAGGTATTTTATGACTAAATGCTTCCCCAGCATTCTCACTCTTAATCCCAGTGTTACAGAGAGGGGAAGCTTATGTAATGTAACCACTGAACACTTCTCGTGTTGTCAGCTACACCATGTGGCACCGAGAGATCGGGAAGTTTTACGGCTTGACAAGTTTTGTAGCACGTTCACCCCAGGCTCATCTACTCATCTCAGGCTTGTAGGCTTTGAGGGACTGTGAACAAGTGACTTGATTAAAATCTAATGCAACCAAAACTCTCCTCTGAAGAGAAAATTCAATCCATTTCCAGCGAAGCAGAAGTGAAAGAAAAGAAAATCCACCAGCTTCCCTTGAGGTCCAACGCTGCTGCACACGCTCAGTGCCACCAGTCTAAGGTGAAGTAGTAAGTGTCAGTCATCCTTACCAATCCCCAAGGTGATAGCTTCACTCTTAAAGCTTTCAACATACTTTGACAGTAAGTAAAAACTTAAAGGTCAACACTACCTGCTAAGGACAAGATAAACACAAGAAAGAAAAATCACTTTGGAATTTTTGATGGATCACAAAAGTAAACTATTAAATGGAAAGGAAAAGTTCTGATTTGCTGTATTATTTATCCAAAGGCTTAACTTCCAGATATATTCAGGGATGATTTCTGTGATCCGTGCCAACATATTGACATTAGCCTTGCACCAGCAGCAGAGAAATGCCATCTGCTAGTCTTACATGTTAAATTGAACTTAAATGTTACCTTTCTAAGCTAGAGGAATGCCATATTCCATAGGATTTGACAGCTACTCCCACAAATTAAGTCTCTGTCATGATTTTTTTTTTTTCTTAACACAATCTGTATGGGTTGTAAGAAGAATGTGGATGGATTTGACTTTTCACAACCATTCTTGTTCCTGGAAAAGTGGAAGACTTCCCACTTACTGATGTAAGAAATTAACACACTACCATATATTTAATTCATTGCTTGGGGTTTTTTGGAACACAGGTAGCTATACCTCCTGACATTTCCCTTGGGGAGAAGGGGGAAAAAAAAGCAGTGGAGATCTGCAATAGCCAGTTGTCTTGTTACAACGTGATTCTGCACATTGCATTACTCCTTAGTAAGCAGTATCACAGCAGACTGTGTTAATTTGCAATGTACTGCTGCCAGATGAGAAGAACGTGGGCTGAATAATCTGAAATCATGCTCTTTTCCACAATTTAGAATTATGTTGTCTCAATAATTGTTATTTACCATCTAGAGGTTTGTTGCAGAACATTGTATATTTCAGTGATGTAAGTATATGTCTTATTTATATCCTTAACCCAATTGTTTAAAAAACACTCTGAAGTGATACAAATATCTCAATTTGTTGAGAAAAGGAGAAGGAAACTTCAGCCCGAGAGCTGCAAACTCTTTGTATCATTAAATTACATTTAATCCAGAAAACAGTAATTGAAATGATGTGTTCCATTGTGTTTCCCAAATTATGCTGCTGGAAACAATAAAGAAACTCTTTGCCATGGTAGTTGATATTCACCCTATGGAAGTCATGGGAAATACTTCTCGTTAATGGCAAAGTCAGCTACAGCTCTTGGGTAATGTCACTGCCCAGAAATCCCAGCTTTATCCAGTTTATTTTCCTTGCACATCTATTGATGTAAAAAGGTTTGACTGCATTTTCCTCTCTATTTTGGTAAGGTTCTCCTAGCTGTTAGATGATTAAGTACACTCTACTGTACTACGATCAAAAGCATCTGGAAAGGTGGAAGTGAAGAAATGCTCCCTGGGAAAGTTTGCTTAATGCCTGCACTTCAGAGCTGCCCATTATCAACATTTCATAGCGAGTTTCTTTATTTTCAAGTCCCCAAGGTAAGAACAGTAAATTATGACTTGAACTAAACAAGTCACACTTGGCTCCAAAATCAGATTTTCCTACCTCCAGTTTCAGGTCCCAGAGGTGGGCAGAGGAAATCCTGGTCACAGCCAAAGTAGTCATTTTTGGCTCTGAAATAAATTTTCCTGCTTCACTAGAGCCAAACCCTACCATTGAGAGTACCATGGCTTTAAGCAATACTTTAACATCTCTTTTATATATTTTGCTTTAGCAACCTGATTCTTCAGCAATATGAAACCATTTTTTCAAAAACACAGAATTAGGGTTTTGGCCTCTCTTTCAGTATTGTTTATTATCAAGCACACTTCTGATCCTTAGTCATTTCTTTCTTCCTAATGCTGACAAAGTGCTTTAGACTCTTCTCTTTGTGAAAATGAGTGAATCTAAGATACTATGTGCCTAAAATTTTTAAGTGAGGCAATTGGAAAAGAAACTAAATGATACTCTTTAAAGGGTCCACACAAAATAATGTAACCTATAAAAGCATACAGTACCTTAAGGAGACCAAATGCTTGGCATTTAATACCAGAAGTTATGGCACATATATTCACACAAATATACAGAGATTATAAAATTGGATATTATACACCACACTTGATAATAAGTTTCTTGCCCAAATAGAGACTGATGGCTGGATCCAAAATGCTACAATTCAAAATATATAACTGAAGTTAATTAATAGTATGTTAGCATCAGGTAATGTGTATATAGGATTACACATCTTTTTCTGTCACATTATTTATGTTCTCTAATATTACAGTTCACTGGTATTAGCATCAAGTTACAAATCATAAAATATATTTAGAAAGCAGGTTGATCATAGACAAGTAATATTAGTGGAGATGAGCCAACATCAAACTGCCAACATAAAATACTGGTCTCCAAAGGTACGATTCTACAAGCCCTTATGATTGGCCACAGTCCTAGAAGTATTAAAGGGATTACTCACACAAGTTAAGAGCTATGTTCAGGAGTAAGGGGTTATAGAATTGAGCCTTAAGAGGACTTTTATTAACCCAAAAAGCAGACATGCAACTGTATTTTCATGTAGAAGTGGAGCACTTCTTAGTGATTTATATCAATCCAGAAGTGTAACATTCATGGATATTCCAAGGGAATTGTTAATCACTTGCATTTCCTATTTTAAAAGGGGTGTCATTATTCATCATATCAGTTTCTTCATTTGATATATCTACTAAGCACCTATTGCTATGTAAAAGCAACACATTTACCTGTCCAATGCAAGTATTTGAACACCAGCTTTCACTTTAAAACCCAACTCTATTCCCACCTCAGTTCCAAAGGATTTAGATCTGTTTATAAAAGTACGATTAGAAGATGAAGTTGCATCATAGGCACAAGTATAATTTCATCCCCTGGCAACTGGGCTTGTGACTTTTGGATTCAACTGTTAATGGAATAGCAATACAGGCAGCCAAACTCCAACTGGTTAGGACAGCAGGTTAAGATTTAACTATAGACAACCAATGGTCTATAATTAATAAAGAATATTATTTCAGATAATACTAATACCTCTCTGCTATGTACCAGTGTGGTTTAGAGGATCCCTTCCAAACTCTACAAGTTTCATGCACCTTTCTTTTTTTTCCTTATTGACAAATTAATACTCCTTCAGTTCTATGAAGTGTTACTCACTGAAGGTACCTCCAAAGCATTTAGAAGAATTATAATAAAGTTTACAGGAAGAAAATTTTGCTTTCCTTTTTAATGTTCAGGTAAGGTCTGTTGGTCTAGGGGGACTGAGGTAATAAGAAACAACCACCCTATCCTTCTTCACACCATTGAACTCAACTGGTAAAAGAAACGTGCATTAATCCAGAACTTTTTGTGATATCTGATAAACCTAAAGCCTTGGACAAAACAAAACATCATTCAATTTAAAAGGAAGTGCTGCTAGCTGGATATAACTTTGCTTCAAGTTCCTGAGGATTCAACAGTTTTCCCCAGCATCATTTTAAGAGCACTGTCATGCACCAGACAGCTCCTCAGACCTGATGCCAAGAGACTGGTGTGCGCCCTTCTCTCATCTAGAATTGATCACTGCAGTGCTTTGTGCATTACCATATCTAAATATATACACTCAAACCTTTAGCTGCTTGCAATTTGGCAGCTACTGTTTCTAGCCCTACTTAAAAATTTAGAGGTTTTCTTAAGTCTAATTAAAAAAAAACAAAAGTAGTTCAACACAACACTGATTTTTTGGAATTCAGTTATCAGTAATGGGATGCACTGCCTGCGATTCTATTACATTGCATATTTGGTTGAACTCAAGGTAAAATCAAATACACTATTTTAATCTTAAGGAACATAATCCACTATGAACATAACTCACCCTTGACACATTCTTTTCAATTCAATTTTGTATCATTTAGAACACAAAAATACTAACTTCCTGGAAATAATTTGGAGTAAATACTATAGACCAAGTATTTCCAAAATATCATATCAGCACATGGTTCTAAACCAAAGCATCTCTAACTCTAGAAAGAGTGCTAGTTATTCTTTGAATGTAAAGGTTTTAATACTAAAGTACAGTGTGATATATTTAGGTAAGACAAAAAATGTTGTGGCTGAATAAGTGCTTCCAGAAAGTTATGCAGGCATTGAAAGAACATTGCACTACGCAGCCACCATGGATATAACCTACTAGTCCTCATAGGATGTGGGTTTTTCCCAGCAAGGCTGCAATTAGACACACACTGCAGGCAACAAAGAAGTCTTTGGTTATTCACTTAAGCTCAGAACACATCCCTAAAACCAAAGCTCAGACTGTTTGGGTTTTCAAGTGCAAATCTATGATTTTTCTTGTTTGATTTGGCATTACTAATAACCAGAATCCAGCTGTTCCTGGTATTTATTTATTGTCTGATACTTCACTTTGTTTCTTGTGACATACTACAGTCCATGATCCAGTGTGTGAGATACATTCCTTCATTATATCACTATTTTACACTATAACTATCTTTATCTTTCCATCTATTTTCTGAAATATTTTTTGATCTATCTGAATAACTTATTTAAAAGAGTATTTTCCTGATGTTTATCCTAGGCCTTCTCAACCCAACACCTCACCACAGGAAGCAACTTAATTTCTGTACAAATGACATAAGTTTTGGTTTATGAAAACAGGCAAGTGAAGATGGAAACGTGCTATTGCTCGGCAGAGTATGAAGTTAATGAGCACTTTAACAATGTGATAGCCTTCACTAGCAGTGTCAGACAAAAACTGGTAATACATCTAGCATGATATAAATTTATTTAGAATGACAGAAGTGAGCCCACAAGTCTTCCTCCTCTTACCTGTGTAGAAGGAAACTCAAAGAATTCAAACAGGACTGAGGGGAGTCCAAGGATAAACATTTAGAAAGAATATTTTACATATTTGGTGTTTTAAACATAACATACAAAAAAGTACAACTCTTTCAGTGAGGTGTTGATATCCTACCTGGAGGTCTTTCACATTTGGAAAGGGAATACCTATGGTGATAACTGCACGGGCATTCTCATCACAGAAATCCAAGCCTTCGCTAACTTTTCCTCTGCATACAGCTATAAGGAGTGCTCCATCTTGAACAAGCCAGAGAGGAATATACAAATCATTCCCAGGGATAAACTGAGTATCAGAAGAAAGTTTTAACAACATCTTTTAAAGATCTAAACACAGTATAGCATAATACACAGTTTATCAGTCTGAAAAAGCTGAGTGGATATAAAAACACAGACTTCTTTGTTAGAGGGATGAGATTAACTCCACTTCAATCAATAATATTGTGATTTTGAATATCAACTAGCAAAATAATTTTGCACTATATAATATAGTGGTACTTAATTATTCAAGAATCATATGTACCTACAACAAATTTTTACATTTTAAACCTTAAATTTTGCACTACAAAAATAATGATATTTAACATATTAACTTTATTCTCTACACTAGTATTTAAGTATTTTGAGAAGAAATCCTACAGTGGCTGTAATACAAGATGGTAAATCATAGTTATGCAATGCACTATAAGTCTGATTCTTTGAGAAGCCACCCAGCTGGACACACAACTGCACATCCTTACACAGGTCACTGCCTTTTGAATATCACTATTAGGATTATGCATCATCCTGTGCTTCCTTATATCCTCATGCAACAATACAAATAGCAGTTAATCTTCCTCATTTATCACAATAACTTATTAAGCTGAAGTTAATTTGTTTATCCATACCTTACTCTAACTGTTAAGCACTTCAGAAGCTCTTTTTAAAAAAAAATTGAAGAGTCTGTATCAGCTATGTCTGGAACGTACCTTTTTCTCCTTTACATTTTATTGCATCATAGTATATTTTCAGCAGTTCATCAAAGTCACTCTTTGCCCCTCCTTGAGGCTCTGCAATGACTGTCTTAACCAGCTCCAGGTTTCTCCATAAGCCAGTGTGCATCCAGCGATCTTTTAATTTGTCCAACAGCTGAAAACAAACAGAAAAACCCAGAAGAGAAATAATGAAAGGTCAATCACCTGAACTGCTCACAATGTTAGTGAAATTATATTACCCAGTTTCTGTATTTATGAATACATTTCCCTGTACACTCTTCCACACCTATGAAACACTTTGTAAACATGACAGCCACTAATTTTGCTAATTAGAAACAGTGCAGTTTTCTGAGCACTCCAGCCAAGATCTCAGGATCTTGAATGGTTATTGTTACAGAATTAACCTGTCCCATGCCCAAATCCACAGTTTAAGTGTTACTGTGAAGCAGAACTAACGGTAACTAATTGTTGTCACATTTGAGTTTACAGAGAAAACACTTGCAAATTTACAGTCAGCTGTTTACAAGAACCCTTGCACATTCCATGCTCTCAACATTAAGATCTGAACTCACTGTGACATTAAGTATTTGGATTGGTTCCTTTTGGTTCAAAGGGGACAGATACCATGTCACCCTTGAATTTTCACTAGCTTTGTTTGTGCCTCTATTCAGGGAATCACACTTGCTCACTACTGACATGACATCATTTCCAAGCAGGCGCAGAAAGACTAAGTGATGAATAGTAGGAAAGGTTTCCTACACATACAGATGTTATTGTGGAATAAAGCATTTCTTCTAAATGTGTCTGTCCTACTGTTTGTCCCCTTCTCTACCAGCTCTGTCATTTCCTGGCAGCATCCTGTCTCTAATCTCTTTTTATATAAGAGGTTGTAATCCTATGACCAAGCAATGAGTGTCCATCTTGCCATCCACAGCCTGCCACTATGCCTTCAGTTCTTGGATATGATATGGAGATAATTCTGGTAAAGAAAAGAATCAAACAAATTATGCCCCTAAGTACATCCATTTGGGATCTGTGAGAGCTGCCAGTGGCTGTAATATTATTAGCTTTCCAGATTTAATTCTTCCTTCTGTGAAACTAATGTCTGCCTGGGCATTCACTCAGCAATCTATGCTAAATTCACCTCTAGCACTGCCTGCTGTTTACCATGCATGACAAAAGGAGGCCAGGAAGATAATATGGACAGGATGTATTTGGGTATAACTGAATTTGACGTCTACATACATAAAACTATCCATGCTTTGACTTCTAAGGGTCCCTGACTTTCTCCTCCTCCTATCATCTCAGCTTCTATTTTCCCTGAACACACCCTTATGAAGTGTTCTTAACAGAAAAATTGTTTCTTAAGAAAATCAAAGTAAGACTCCTTACAAAAATTACTTAATCCCTCAATTCCATGTTATTTCTCTCACATTTGAAAGAAGTGTAACTTACATTCCTAGCTGGCAGTAGAAAATCTTCTGCCAAATTCTTAAGAAAACACCTTTTCTCTTTTGTAGGTTACCCAGCCCCTCCAGGCAAGTATCTGAGACCATAATAGGTTCAGATTTCTTGTTTAATTGACAGCAATCATCACAATAGAAAATCTACAGTTTTTGATGGAAATGGGTGAATTATTCACAAAAATCTTTGGCAGGAATAGAATAATTCATTTAACTGACACAAAAACTACTGTCTCTTCTATTTAACAGGGTTTGCTAGATATGGGAGCTTTCCTGTACACAGGAAACTGCACAAACACACAATACCCACGCTATAGACACAGATGCTAAAACGATAAGAATTGTGGACATGTCTGAATACAAATAAATAAAATACAAAACACAAATGTGCCCCATAAGAGCTAGGAATCAAGTGCAGGTTTCTCATAAAAAATTATTTCACTTTGGGTTGTAAAAGTGCAAATGGGAGCAAAATATAATGCCAGGAATCATAGGAAGCAACCGTTAATGCCCACAGTCAGTCACTTTTTCTACCCAAGGGAATAATAGTTTCTGCAGTAGAAGGCAGTCTGGGTATATTTTATTAAATCCCTTAAAAATGGATTCTCAAATGGTTTATTAACAAATGGTCTTCCTCCAGGAGAGCAGAAAATCTTGTTAGAAAGAACCCTTCATCTTCCCATGCACTGAAGATGTTTACTTCGATATCTTTTTCCTTTCTGCAATTTAAAGACACCTGTAAGCTATGATCCACAGAAACCATGAGCTCAGTGTTTAGATTCACCATTCATCTTTGTCAGTATCCCCTTTTTAAGCAGCTTTTGAAGCACTCTTGAAGTTTGGGAATGGGTGAAGCTCTTTTCTCAGTATCTCTTGCCATTATGTTGCACTCCTGTGCAAAATCCTCCCGTCCTGTGTCCACGAAGGAAAAGCTTTGCCCCTTTGCATTTGCCGCTTTGTTTTATACAGTGCCAAAAACTGCATTAGGGGTTTCCCATGTCATGAAGCAAGGCCAAAGATTTGTTTAATGTATTTTACCCTAAGGCAAGTTCACTGTAATTTCCAGCATCTTAACAAAGTGGAAAAGTGAACTTGGAGCAAGCAAGCAAGTTGCTGGGGATGCACTTTTTCTGCAGTATTCATTACCTCCCAACAGTGATTTTTGAAGTAGCAGTTACCCGAGAGGAGGGAAGGTCTAACAGAAAACACTGTAACATGATGAGTTACTTATTCTGGTTTACAGCTCCCTAGCTCTTGTCCTGCTGCAAACACCTGCTACTAAATTTCTTTACATAGAATATTCCTCATATATTTTAGTATTGATTCAGGTAATGAATGGATTGCACCTTGCCAGCAGAGTAAAAAGGCATCACAGAAATAATCCCTCCATCAAAAAGCAATGGAACATTTAAAAATAGGAAAGTGTGTTCAAGAACAATACAGGACAAAAAGGATAATAACCTAAGGAGCACCTGACAGCAGCAGAATAACTCTGGCTTTATTGGCTAGTTTAACAACTATTAACTATTTAATAACTTTCAGTTACAATTGAATTGTATATCCTTGATCACCCTTAAAACTATATGCTGTCTTCTTACCCATGTTTATATAATAACTGAACAAAAGGCATTCAAAGGTGCACAAAATTTACACAAATATCTCTTAAAAGTCTGCCATTATACATTAAAAACCCCACTTCTCCAAACTGCAGAATTTTTTCATACTATTTTTTCATACTATTTCTATGTAATTTATTTTTTTTTAATTCTATAAAGTTACCCTTTTCATTGTTATTCAGATATGAAGGGTAGCTGCAGGGGGGGCAGGGAAGGAAACAGCCATTAGTTTTTTCTTAATAAAAAAATCAGAGTATTGGCACCACTGTTAGTGCAAAAAGTCAGAGATTCCCAAGGGACTAACATTGATCTAAAAGCCTTTTCCCATGCAGAGCTCTTCATGTGTTTGCTACCAGAATTTTCTTTTTGAATAAGCACTGCTTCAAATCAAAGCGTGTCTCCAGTGGGCTGGAAACGTGTCTGAAGGGTCAAACAGAAGTTCTACATGCAGTCAGCACAAAACTTCAGAGATGGAAAACAGGCACCGACGGCCAACCCGGAGGCTGAGCAAAGGACTGACTCCACCAGACTTTGTTGTGGTAGAACCAGGAGGGCTGTGCTACACTGGGGACTAAAAGGGCAGCCACTTGCAGAAAAAAGGGTTCTCATCCAATCCACCAAGGTGCAAAAGTCACACGTGAAGACACAGCGCTGCTATAATGATGTGCTCTTATATCATCTTTTGAGTACAGTCCATTCATGCACATTCTGCATACAGACACCAAGATTCTACATTAACACGAGTGAGGAAAAGGTGTGGTGTCAGTTTTAAAAGCAGCTAAAAGCTTCTAATACAAACATTTTCCCTTCAGTTTCCAGGCTGAGTTATGTGGCAATACATTTGTTTTTTAAATGTAACAGACACATGCATCTTAAGATAACTTCCAGTTATTGTCTGTAAAATCTGAGGTTTCTAGAGAAACACCAAATGGAAAAGACTGTCTGAGGCCATTCCCTGCTGAATGCCTACAAATGATTACAGAAAGCATTTCCAAAGGGAATCTAGACTAACCTAGAACACTACAAACATGTAGATTAGGGACCACAATCAGGGAACAATGGCATTCCCCAAAGCTCTGGCAGATGGAGAAGAACATACCCTTGACACCTACAAAACTGAAAGACATCATGTTCTTTTCCTAGTACACAGACTTAGGAAATTACAGATTATCTCAAGATCATTAAAAAGTTTATTTTTCTATATAACTTTGGCACTGTTACAGATTTATTCTTTTTTAACTTTGCAATACCAAGAACATAGTCAGAAGCTGCAGATGTATGCACCCTCATCCAGCTGTGCATCTCTCCACGTACAGGGTGAACAACTGCTTCAGCAACTGCAAAGACATTCAGAGAGAGACCAGAGAACCTGTCCAAATGAAGTGTGCTCTTCTAGTCCTCTCACAACCTTACAGCATGAAAAAGGCCATAAATTCCTCATGTATGCAAAACCAAAGTAAGGAAAATGTATCCAAAGGCAATTCCACCTGCCTAGAAATCTAGCTAGGGTGAGGGAACAAAACTAAAACCTACTCATTTAAATAAAACAATAAACCTTTTCCTGGTGCTATAATTTTAAAAGTAGTGCTTCTTCCACTCTCATCTGAGTGGAATGAAAACAGCTATCCCTGCATATTTTAAACATACATTAATAAGGTCTTACACCTTTCCAAAGTATGCAACACTTACTGTCTCACCAGCACTTGAATTTCAGTAACACATTATAAAAGAGAAAAAATACATCATAAAATAGACCTTGGGAGATGCAAATCTGCAACTGATGGATACTGTGATTCAGTAACCAAAAGAGCTGAGTAGCCTAGACACAGTACTCCAAACATCTAACAATCAAATTTAACATTATTAAATATTTTTTGCTCTTTGTAAAGTTATTTAATTCAAGTTTTTAATCTATCATTAAGAATGTGCAGGAACCAATTAAAGTCTTTTAAAAACATACTCTTGAAGACAGAGCTCACCAGCAGTGTGCCTCCTATTTTAAATAGCTTTTCTTTAAATTTTATACTAGATGTAAATATCATTTATACCTTCTTCAGTACCAGAAGACATTAATTTCTGTATCTTTCCTCTCCTCCTCTTCCACTGATCTCATAAACTCTGTTCTGCTTTAAGACATGGGATAACTCAGTCCTTCAGTGAGTGCTTTTATCTTATCTAAGCAACAGGAGGAGGCAGTGGAGTGGAGGAGGCAGAGTGCAGATACCAAATTCATACATTGAGTTTTATCAAATGTTTTTGCTTCAATGCAGTGCTTGTATCTTGACAAAAAAAAAATAACAGATGTCAAAATCAAACAAATAAGAGGCTTTTTTTTTTTCCTCTACATCTACTGAAAACCCTTACATTCAGAGAATGTCAAGAAGAAATGCAGTTTTCTTGTCCTACTACAAAATGCTTCCCACCATTTGGACTGTCTGCAAAAAAAAAAGTACAGGCTGCTTTATATATCACAGGACAACTCAACTTGCATCTGCATCAGATCTCACCTCTTCCCTTCAGAAAAAAATAAATATATATATAAAAAAGTCTGTACTTTCTGACAGATCCTTCTGCAAATTCAAGCTATTAGGATGAAGGACATCATCTTTTCCACTAAAGAAATCCTCTGATGATCTCAAGGCACAGATGTTTTTGTAATGTATCTAATTCCATAGGTATTGCATTACCTTTAATAAGCTTCCAGGACGATGCAGTTTGCTGAGTCAGCTGGTTAGCTACAGCTCTAACTTGTTGTTCAAACTGCTCTCCCACTGGTCTCAGAGCTCTGGTCTGTTCAGTGTGAAGGCCCATTACCTGGTTGAATGTTCTACTTCTATTATGCAAGAATGAAGCTGCCTCTATGTTAGTGATAATCCCCAAAATATATTCAGTCATTAAATAAATGTATTTAGTATGTTGCTGAAATGCTAGTGGCCTTAAATTCATGTTACTCCAAAGTAACCCTGGAGAGTATCTGGCCAGACTCCACCCACTTTTTTCACATCACTTACACACTGGTGTGACAGGCTTGTATTAAAATACTCCTTCAAGAACTGAGATGTTTTGGGAAAGTATAGAATTAGCAAAAGTTATTTGATAGTTCTCTGAACTAAAACGGTTTCCAAGCCTCTGCACTAAGTGACCCAAAATCCTATAGGTAACTGCCCTCCAGGACTATTGGAACTCTTAAATTTGGGGGAAACAACAGTTTACAAAGCCAGTGTGGTGGCACAGGATTAGTAATTAATTCCATTTCTAATTAAAAAAACAACCAAACAAACAACAAAAAAAGTCCTTTAAGGTTAAAAGTGAAAACAAAGGAAACAGTAGAAGGGAGAAAGTAAACAGAGTAATAAAATGGGAATAAAAGATTGCAGGGACAAGAGATAACTGGCTGGAAGGATTTGTGTGAAAGGAAAAAGCTGAGTTTCTTTCCAAGACCAGGAGGGAAAATATTTAAGCCAACTAACCAACAAAATCTAATGTCCATTATCTAAATCTTTAAGAGAAATGTAGAATAGCACTCTAGAACTACTAAAAATAGTACTATAAAAAGTACAATGTCCCTTAATAAGAATAAAAGGTCACATGTATGAAAAGAAAGCAATGAAACCCAATAACATTTATCAACATCACCAAAAATGCCACGTGCTTTCAAAAGGACTGAAAGAATACACACCTTGTAGCCACAAGTCATTTACCAAACTGGCAGAGCTAATCTACATTTCATCTTTATTGCTTCTTAACCAACCTGGACACTTTTTCAACTGTGATTTTTTTTTCTTAATCACATTCATCACCAAAAAATAATAATTAAAAAAAAAACCCTTCAACTTTCCTTGCCACCCAGACATTTGCACCAGTCTGGGACTACACCAGCCAAGAATAACCTAGTCCATTGAATTATTTAAGTAGTTGTTCACACTCAATTAGATTTTCATGAAAGGTTAAGCAATAGACTGATTCACAGAAACCTCTTCATGTTTATGGGATCTATCTAACATAATACAAAGAGGTATTTTAAATTAATTCTTTTGAATGACTAAGGTGATACAAAATACTACCCTATCTATTCACAAAAAAAGTATTTTTAGCTTCAAATTCCATTTTCTCCATTTCTAGTTATAACACATTTGATTTAAAGAGAACATGAAAATATCTGTGCCCAAAACATTTCATTTGTAAAGTAAAATCTACTTTCAAAATAGAATGTTAATTGAAAATACCAAATGCCCATATAAATACATACACACAGGTAATCTTTTCTTTATGTGGCAAAAAATAAGCTGATTTAATGCAACATTTTAATGGAAACAGGCCACACAAAGATGCTATTCTTACCGAGGAGAGGTTCCACCTCCTTTCTACTGCATATTTATCCAAATATTTATCATCATCATGGGGCTACAACCAGCAATGCTAAGAAGTGTTCTTTTGAACCAGACTTGTTTTACAGAGTACTGACCCCAGATCAATTTCTGTCTGATTTCCTCTCCCAAAGTGTCACAGAGCCTCTGTAATTAAATGCTCCATAATTGCAAAACAGCAAATATATTTTTTAAAAAATATTAACCATTATTAACCAAAAAAGCATTCTATTGTAAAACTGATACTTGAAGAACACAGGGAACATAATATGTTCAGACTTTGATTTCTCTGTTTTATGGAATAAAAAGACTAGGCAACACAGAGAGGAATTTTAACCTGGAAAAATATTAGAAAGTTCCTGAAATAAAAGTAGACATTGTGAAGGAATGAGACCAGAACATATGTCCATCTAAGTACAGCTTCCAGAGGAAAACACATGTTCCTCACTTTTTTCAGAGCCTCTCCTTTCAGCTGATGAGGAAGATTTTCCAATGTGTATTTGACTGCTAACCCTCACCATCTGTTACAGCCAAAAATCAAATGAAGCGCATGAAATAAGAGAGCGTATCGTTAAAGCAAACAGAGTTAAAAGGAAAGTGACTTTAAAAACTTCAGCTTGCACAGACAGTCATCACCCCAAAATTAAAACAAAATTGCTGAAGCTGATGCAGTTGATGAGCAATGCTCAGCAGGTTCTTTTACAAGTCGTATTTTACTGGAAAGCCTTCAGCAGTCCAGAGATGGAATCCAGGAAGCTGCGAAGGCTCCTCGATCCAATTTTCTCCTGACATTTTACATTTCTTCCAGAGTTCTGAAGAAAGATCACACAGCCTTTTAATTTTCCTAACAGGTGGTCTAGATCATGGAACCTTTCCTCAACACATCTCCCAGGAGAAAGGTGCCCTCAATTGGATCTCTGCATCACTACTACATGTGCTATTTCAAGAGATTTTTCCCTAACATCTCTTACCATTTCTTTGGAACAGAAAATCAGTTTGAAGACTAAAACTTTTAAAACAGGTGTCTGATTTTCAAGAACTTATGTGAAAAAGTGTCTTTTTAGGTTTAGAAGTACAATACTTATTTTCTCAAGAAAAAATTTAGAACAAACGTTTTAAATAACAAACATTTAGAACCATGGCTCATGTGTTGAGATACCTACACATGCTGGGAAATGCAGGGTAAAATCTGTGCTAGTCCACACAGGCCTGGCAGAGACACTGTGGGGAAAAAAAAGAAGGAAAAAAATAGATAAAAGCTACCATGCAACTCTACATAATTAAACTAAACCCTGACCATGGTGAAAAAACTGTATTATGAACAAGATTCTGATCACCATGTGCACACTCCAGCACAATAAAAGGTGAATAATTCATAATCATTTTTGAAGAAAAAGTATGCATCACTCAGCTTGGGGGAAACACAGGGGATTTCACTGGTATGATTTTTCTTTAGGGACAATGACAAAGTGCCGCTCACCAGCAGGAAACTGAAGCACTGAACTGTGTTCCATGTGCCATAAATCAACACCGCAGCCTACAGGATGTCTCTCTGGTACCAACATACCATCAATTTTTCAATAACCTCTTTAAATAATGGAATACGTGAACGGCGACAGCAGTAATGAAAAATGAAATGTTTTGCACGCCAAAGACTCCAGAAAAACACAGTTAATATGTTGCTTCTACAGTTAAAGAAGCTTTTTTATATAAAAATCTTTTCCCCAAAAGCCCATCATGTTGTACCACAAACCAATGTGGAGAGTCTTTGAAGTATTCAGTCTTTGAGCTCTGTCGCAGCTGTTTCTAAACAACCTGGTTCAAAACAGGGTTTCTTTTGTAGTTTTAAAATTAACCAAGACAACAGCTTTGTGTGTTACAAGAACTGCTTGTACATTCACCCTAGGCTATCATTACACTTTCACATTCCTGTGAGAGAGCAATCCTTCATGCAAAGAAAACTCTGCAGAAAAAATTAATTTTAAAAGGATTGTTTCAATCCTGGTCCGGAATGAAATATAAAATTATTAACTGTTCACGAATGAAGTCAGCATCCTACACTGTCCTCTTCCTCACCAGTCAAAAACCAAGCTTAGTCATCTTTGACCTCTTTTTTTCCAGCATAAAGAGAAGGGGAAAAAAAAGACAGACAAGGTTGTCTTGGTGAGAGATGAGCAGTGAAGCACAGTGCCACCTGGGAAATCCCATCCAAACAGACGTGCGGTGTGGTCCCAGGCAAGAGGCCGACCAGTAAACAGGGACAGGCAGATGCCTGTCATAGGGGTGGACTCCAAGGGTGGGAGAATAACAGGTTTTAGCTTTTAGTCTTTTATTAATGCTAACAGAGAAATATTTTTAAGTTTCTAGAAGGCATTTTATACCTGTGGTTACTATATCATTTTAAGAAAGATTAATATTCTCATTACTTTCTTGGAAAAGTTAGTAATTTTCCCTTGTTATACAGCAAATCAGTTCACTGAATCAAAATGTAATTAATACTCTTCAGAATACAGCATCTCACCAATTAAATTTTATCACAAAGAAGTTTGCTTATCCAATTAGCAACTAAGTCTAAGGCATGATTTTCTAAGACACAATTTCATAGATTTCCAATGAAGTAGAATTTTTCTGAATTTAAAATAACCCAAGTATCCCTTTCAATGCATTTAATATTAACATTTTTGTACATATTGTTACATTGCTGATACCAAACTGGCTACCTAAATATATGCTTTCAAGTGTATTTTAGCTCGTATATAATGTTTTTCACACATGAATAAGTCACATCTCTACCACATCAGGCAGTGAACCTCTAAGAAACACCAAAGGGACCAGGAACTCTGCAGGTTGCAATGGTACAGAACAACAGTAATGTCAAAGTAACTTGTGCAAGATACATCTTCTTAAAAATTACATTGCTTATGTATATTGTTCCTTATTAATAACTACTGTTTTCCACCCTGCTTCCTCTCCCCTTCATCAAAAGCTTTTGAGGAAAAGACACATTGACTGTAATTGTTATTTACTATTTGGACTATCATTCGGAGTGCAAACTTCTTGACTGTGAAAACTCATTTTCAATGCAGTTACTACTTAAATGGTATGAAAAATATGCAAGCAGAAAGTGTTAATTACAAGGGAAACTGGAGCATGTGTTAACTAGACACAACAATTCAGCTTGCAGCACTTTGACAGGTCAGAGCTCAGAAGTGAGAAACAATAATAGATTTTTAGTTTATTTTCCTGATGCTGCATGCTCAGGGTATTTAAACTAACAGCATAATAAAATATTAAACTGCACAGCTCTCAGGGTGTGAAATTCACAAGCAAAACACTCATCTACCAGTATGGCATATAATTTTTTTAGACATAATACCCAATAATCTGCCACAGGCTGTCGCTACAGATTCTACTTTATATGAAGTGCAGATGCTATCAGTGTAAAAAGCAAGTGCCACAGGGCGCTTGAATAATTACAAGTCCCTTGCTGGTCACTGTAGCAGTTCAGTAAGCCACAGAAAAGTGTATTTGGTCATTCTTTGCAGTTAGTAATTAACAAAGATAAGATGGGACCCAAATCACACCTAGAAATTTCCCCTGAGCCACCAGCTCTGAACTGCTACAACACTCGGGCACGGCGGCTGTGTGTACTCGAGGAGCGGCCGTGTGTAGGATGTCTGATCGCAGTCTGCAGCGCGCACGAACAGCAAAGGGCTCCTTTCCCACAGAACAAGAAGTCAGAACAGTTCATTCCTTTCATATCACCTCACCCACATTCCCATTGACCCACAGTATTCACCTGAGGAACTCTCCAGTTTATTTGGTTTATCTGTGGTAAAGACAGCCTCAGTTAACAATGTCGCGATTTCATGTTAACAACTTTATAACACAAACCATATTTCATTAAAAAATCAGAATTTCCAAATGAATATTGTTATAGATTTTCATATTAAAGTCAATTACTGAAAAAAGTGTTTTAAAGAAGCACAGTAACAGTTCACCTCTGAGACTCGGCTCTAGCAGAAGGAATGATCACGCTCCCTTCCTTGAGTGTGCAGTATCATCTCTTCCCCTGGGCTCCCTGACACTTCCCTGACCTCCCCTGATGAGCCAACTCAGTTCACAAGGCCAGCAGAAAACTAACCAGAGGGAAAAAAACCCCAACCAAACCAAACCAAAAACCCAAACCTTTTCCTTTGTTCTGGAGATCCCAATCAGTTGACACAGAATTCAGAGCAGCTCAAGAACGACCAGACGGAAAGGGGGAAGAACTCTGTCACTGAGCAGCAAGCCACTGGATCATCTCTAACTTCTCTAAGCATATCTAATGTTTGGATTGTCTCCAATTTCCCAGAAACCAGGAAAATTACTCCATAACCAATGCATATCTAGGATCCTGTTGTACTATTTAAGAAAACAAATATTGTGCAGCTATCAGGATTGTCAGTTATCATCCCTCAAAGATAAAATTTTATATCTGATGTAGCCCAACATTTTTCTTGGCCTGTTCTGTAACACACGTGGATGCTCAAAACTGAAATTAGCCATCAATAACCACGCAGTGGGGAAAAAAAACCACCCCAAACCCAAACAATTCGAGAGGTTAAAAAATTCTAAGTGAAAATATTCTAATAAATCATTACAATAAAACACACATTGGCTTTAAAAGTTTAGGAGAACTTCACTTATTCCTTTGGAGCCTAATTCAGCACTTTTCTGGCTTTCTTATTTCAAGGAGATGTGTTTGCTGTAGATTATACAAAAAATAGTCTTGCCAAGGTGTGAACTGCCAGCTCCATCTTCAAATGCAGTTGAGCAGAGTAACTTGATTGAACTGATGACATGAAAAAAGAAGGCTTGCCAACAGAATTTGAGGATAAAGATTATGTACCTGGTTATAGAAGAAACCCTTATTCTAATTCTTTTTGTATCAACTTCACTATTCCTTTCTCCATCTCTTCTTCTCTATTTGAAGCAATAAGATTTACAGGAGCCACTGGAGCTCTCAGAAGACACCTCAGATAATGCACACCAAGCCTGAAAATTGTTTATTTTGGACAAATGTGAGGGCCCCAAGAACTAGACAGTTTATATTACAGATGTTTAAATGATAGAAAAATGGAGAATAAAACTGAAAGCAGGTATCATATATGATTAATAGGAGAAAAAAAACCCCATAAACCATGAAGAAGCCGAGATAAAGATCAGAAAGAAAACTACCAGTGCAAAGTAAGAATGAAAACACAAGCAATGAAGAAACAATAGTGGACAAGTCAAACAAAACTCCATCTACGTTTATTTGACACAAACACTGAAATGCAGTTTTTGAGTCATTCAAATTTGGTTTTTTTAGATCACATTTTCCCAAAATTATGCCCTGTCAGACAGAAATCACTTTACTGAGATTTTCATCAGGGTAAGGCAACAGACAGCTTTGGAATTTGGCAATAAGCCTTTATTTTCAAAGAAAAAGAACAAGGGAAAAAAAAACAACTCCAAAGGGTCACCTCAGTGTCATGAGCCCTACCTCAGCGCTTTGCAGTCACTGAACAAACTCCAGTGGCTTCCAGGGGGCACTGCACAGAGTCGTTAGTGCCAGGAGAGAGACCCAGAGTGCTTCTCACATGTTGTTTAATTACTCTTCCATCATTTTGCTCTACTTTTACTGTTAGGTACTTGCACATAATTTGAGATAGTAAGGATGACAGAATTCTATTCCTTAAAGTCTATTCTTGTTTTTAGGGTTTCTTATGTACTGTAATAGCACTGTTGCAGCTGTTTGGCTCAAACAAATAAGGCTTCTGGAGTAAGAGAATGCCTTTCCCTTGGGAGCAGAAAGCAAATGCTGCACAGAAAGTGAGCATCATTATTAATTTACAATTATTTCATAACTTACCCTTGATACACCAGCCTGTTTAAAGGCCTCCCTTCTCTTCATCCCAATGAATTAGAAGTTGGATATTAGCTATAGTTAAAACATCTAAAACCAGATGACCCATTGAAACATTCAATTTCCTGTATCAGTTTAAAGCTGTAACAGTGTAAATTACATTCTGTAACACTAAAATTATGCAGAAAGTTAAAGTTTATGTAACTTTAAAGAACAAACTTCCATCATAAAACGTACTTGGTGTGAACAGGTTCCTACATCCTACAGATATTTACACACAGGAGTAAATCTCTTCCTCAAAGTACTCCTACAGCTGTCAACAGGAATATCAAGGAGAATATTACTCTTGATAAAGCATTTATCCTTGCATGTTATACCTAAACACACCTAACAGAAAAACTTACTCTTACAGAACCCACCCCATGTTACTAGGTAACTCCCCACAATAGCACTCTGCAATCAGTGCGACCGCACCACGGAGGGACCATCTGTGGTGTTATCAACTATTTTCCTATTTAATTTCAAATTCACTTTTTAACTGCACAAACTTCATGGTTTCCATTTTTTCCTCCACACACACTACAAGCAAAAAGACACTGTGGAATGTTTATCTCTTATCTGGATATTGTCATTTTACTGTCTCAAACTTCTTAAAAGGAGCTTTTCGCTAGGGAGGAAATCAGTCAGCATCAGACCCAGTGGGGAAACCCTGCACTTGCTCAATGTCTGTGCCTCTTACATAGTTCCAGATGTTCAGAACATTAATAATGCACTAACTCAAAACCTCTTTTTGAAACTTTAGAATGTGCAAATTGCATTAAAACCTCTTTGCCCTCATTAATGGTATTGTTCCAATCCCAGGACTCTGGAAAATGTTTTTTTGGCATTTGTTTAAGTTTGCGATATTGCCATTTACTCATTTTAACAGCCAGTGCTCAAATCTTAATGCTTTTAATAGGCCTGGCTAAACAGACTACCATCTTTTGTACATTTATTGAAGTAATTTATTAAATAAGTAAAAGTTGTCTGAAGGCAGTGTTGGTTTTTTTTTTACTGATGGCAAAAAAAAAAAAAGGGTTTCTTATAATTTATTCACAAAACAGTGTTTCAGGAGAAAGTCTTAGAAATGAAAATATTCTGTTCTTTTTTCAGTGTTATGACCAATTCATTTTCTGCCACTCTGACACAGGCTACTTTAAACAAAAAAATTTCTATCAGCCTCACACAAAACCTCTGCAAGAAAAGGCACCTGTCTTAAACTAAGAAGAACCAGACATTCAGAATTAATACTGAAACTGTATCCCCTTCAGTCTGTCATATAAAGGGGTGGCACATTTATCTCCAGGCCAGGAGACAGTATATTCAAGGACCAGGCTCACATCACTGTGCAATGGCAGAAGAGCGCTATAGCCAGAGGTTAAACTGAGGTCCCCCCTGTTTATTCTGAGTAATTACCTAGGCTGAACCTGAAGCTTCTCAGTCTGTTTGAAAATGGCACAAGTTAGACCCACTGCCACGCTCTACGCTGCTCAGAGTTAATTAATATTGTTCAAGGCTGCTTGTCCAACATTGTGTAATACTGCCAAGAATGGTTTGTCAACAGAACAGTAAACAGCACTCATCTGCTACTTCACCACAGCTTTGGGAGATACCTTAAACATGGAAAGGGAGTCAAGACAATAAAGAGAGGTGTTCCAGTCCAAAAGATTTGCTTTCACCCAAACTTGTCTGTTCCCACTGAAGAAAACATGATAGGCCAAGAAAAAAGGGGATAAGATTCACAGAACTTAAATTCTAAACTAGCAGCTCTTAAAATTATGAGATCCATAGCAACTCTAATGTGAAGTTCAGCATTTATTTTTTGCAAGTGGCTAAAGTTACCACATGTGTATCATTGTAACCTTACCCCAAAACTCTCAAGGGAAACGGCAAATGTGATGCAGCATTAACTGGTCTGTACCTGCACATTAATAGTTCCACCTTCCTACCTAACATAGTGCACAGCAACGCCAATTTATGATGAAGGGTATTTGTTCATTAGCAGCAGGACTGAGATTGCCAGATGTATTCAAGATTGGATATTGAATAGTTTGGTCTCAAATTTATTGTACACAAAACTCGTGACATACTCACTTGCATGGAAAAGTAACAACTAACTGTTGTTAGAGCTGGCTGGATTGCAAATGTTCACCTTTATATTTAAAACTCAAGTTCAACAGCATCTTTGACAAAATGACCTAAAAGTTTTCTCATGTTTCTGGTTGCTTTTAAATTATATCCTTAGTTTAAGAAGTGCTACTTCAGTAATGTAGCAGAGTTTTAAATTAACCTTGTAATTCCTGTTCCCTCTTTTACTTGGCCTCTACTGTTCTCTTCCTCAACTCCAGCTGCCAGCGAAGCACTGGTAAACAGGACCAAAACTCAAAAACATCCCTTAATATAGGATGTATGAGAACCTTCTTTAGGATTTCCCAATGAACCTTACTAGAAGTAAAAAAAAAAAGACAAGAAAAGTGCTCTAGGAAACAAATGCCTTGGACCACTTAGTTCCAACACAGTATTTGTTAGTTACTCTTCAGCACCCTTGGAATCGCTGCAGTACACAGCACAAGCTCTAGACTGCCCAGCAACTTTCCAGCAGATATGGTTTAGTTGTAACAAAGTCTTGCCTCTTTTTCATTACTCTCCACAAAGTTCTCCTAAAAACAACAATTTGCTGGAAGTTACACATACAAAAAGAATCAATGTTACTACAATATAAGACTTTAAAACTCTGCATTAATTTTCTTTTCCATTTCTATTATCTTCACTACTTTTGCAATTAACTATCTACTAGAGGTAAAATTCATATAGCACCATAGCTGTAAACCTCAGATAACTGTCATCTGCATTTGAAAACTAACACAATTGGTTTGAAAAAGGTACCTATTTTACAGAAATTTGGATACAAATACTTCAGAAAGAATATAACAAATACTTTTTAAGATGTAGATCTAGATCACGCAGCCACATCTAAGAGGTTCATGAGGCAAAGTAGTTACTATTTCTGCCTTTTTAGAATAGTATTTCTTGTCATTTTTTTTCATTTTTCCAAGATATTTCTCTCTACAAAACTATTTGATACAGTATAATACAAAATACACAGCAACACCATGTAGCTACCAAGCAAAACTGCTATTTGACCTCAAAAGTTAAAGCTTCGTGAAGGAAAGTAGATCCAAAAGAAATATGATTAATCTGAATCAGTGGAGAACACTGCATCTTAAAGGTGTAGGAGAAAGAAAAAAGTAGTGAACAAATCTTGGATTCTGGAGCAAAGAATACTTATCAGTTCATGAGTTTTAGAGATGAAAAGAGGCATTCAAAGCCTTTTGAGCAACTATCTCATTTTAAAAACTTTACTTCCAAGTTATGGCTCAACAATTAGCAGATGCAAATTAACCAACAGTGCCTCACAGAAAACAAACAAACAAAAAACCCCACGAAACACCAACATTAACATTATTGTCCAAAGCTTATTTTGTAAAAAAAGCTACTAAAGAAAGGTCAGTTAATTCATCATGATGGATTATAACTAAAATTTATAAGCATTAGCATTTTTCTCCTTGCTGGATACCTTGACTTTGATATGACACATATTGAATGAATCATCCAAGATGCAGGCACCAGGCAAAATATATCTTAATGCAGACAGGTCGGCGACATGAACCCTAATGGTCCTTATCTTAATCTTGTTTAAAAGCATCTAAGATTTCTGAGTAAGCTTTTCACCTTCTGATATTCTCTTTTATAGAGTGTTTTTGCTGGAGTTGCTACTGATTTTTACATAAATGCATTTTTGCTGCATAGTATCACCAGTTTTAGTAGCCCTAAAAATGATTTAGGTTTGCAATTTAGTAAATGTTAAGATTAAGCTTATTTTTTTAAGAAGTCAGTATGCCAGAACTCCAATGATGACAGGAAAAATTTGTATGTTATTGTAGATGATTCCATTCATGAAACATTGCTACAGCTGTTCACAACAAACAGACATCTATTGAATGTGGAGAATGCATCTCATGCACTGTTTTCTTCTCATCCATACCTCTTCCTCCACTGCATTATTAACCTTGGATCACTTGTTCCAAAGTTGAAACTCCAATTCATAAAACAAGTTGAGTCCTCAAAAAAGCTGCTTAACTCTTACTAATTACCGAGGTACATGACCATGTATATTAATCAGCTCTTGAGAGCTGAGCAATTTCTTTAAAAGCTGCAGTTTTTTTAAAAGAAATATAGCAATTTCCCCATGAAAATCTCTGAAAATCAGTTTTGCAATGCAAACATGCAGATAAAGCAATACTCCGTATGAAGATGATGATAGAAAAATACTTTGTTTTCCCTGTACTAATCTGTTTACGCTTACATTATTCCGTGTTTTCAACATATTAATCTCAGACCTAAAGGCAACCCAACCCAGAATAAAAGAAGTAGAATGAAAAAGGGCATCCATAGAAAAATATTGGCAATGTGATTTTAAAATATCATCCTTCAATTGTCTGCAATTTATATTTATCAATACTTTCACTAGGATCATGGAAGTGTTCCCACAAAGAATAAAAACCACTCAACGTGTTTAGCTGGTGACCTTTCAGCAAAGCGTAAGGGCAGCGAGAGGGGGAAGGGTACCAGAGCTGTCCAGCCATCTCTTTCCTTCTTTATTAAACGTCATTACAAAGTGTCTCTATGCTTTCAATTCCCAAACATTGTCATAAATATTTGTCAGGTCTGTACACATAAGATCACCTATCACACACTGCTCAACATTATACACTTCAGTAAAAGAATAACGACAGTGAAAACAGAAATATGCTCCCATTTTAATTCTTAAATAAATTGAAGGCAAAATTTATTTTCAGATTGTTAATTCTGTATGTAAGTGCAGAGTTTTGGGAGCTAGGTTAAATAAATTTACAGTCAGTTATCTGCTTTCTTCAGTGATTGTACGTTACCTGGTCTGATGTGGTCACCTAATGGTTACTGTCAGTAACTGCACTGCTGACTGCACAGCTACAGACACTCAGTGAAGAACAAACCCTTGTTTGCAGCCTCTTCAGGTAAATAATAAAATTAACATGAAGGTTTTGTAAAAAATAAATCGATTTTATTTCACTTTGTAAAATAGCCCCTGTTAAGGAACCTTAGAGATGAGGGAAATTGTCTGAATTTTTATTTCCATTATGCTGGGTTTCTTCTTCATTTCATAAGATTTTTTAGGTTTTGGTTTTTTGAGAAGTTTTTGTTTTGTTTGTTGAGAGGTATTTGAAAAATCATAAGTGATGGTTTAAAATTTAAAGAGTCACACTCTTGCAAGCATTACAAGAAAAATGGGCAGGAATTACAGAATTATATTGCAGGTTTATGTTCCTGTTCCTCAGAGCTGACCATAAATAACAGTAAGAACTAATAGAGACGGAATCAGAACTCCTGTGAGGTACAGATTAACCATAATTAGATATCTGTTGTCAGTGAAATTAGATATTACATAGTTGGAAATTGAGAAATTTGATTCTTTTAAGCTAATGCCAGTGAGCAATTCCCCCCTGACTCAAGAAAAATATACTAGAATCTCCAAAGCAGTGAAATGGAACATGAAACAAGGAAAGAAGAAATTAACTGGATGAATACTGCATTCAAACAGCATACAAAGAACATGCAAAGGTGTTCTTGCTGCTGAATTATTCACACAAAGTTTCCTTTCATGATGTGTGCTTACACTGAGGAGGTTGTTTGGTTGTTTTGGTTTTTTATAAATTTCAAAATATTTAGTGAAACAATTTAAGAAAAAAAATGCAGAATGCAGCTCAATCTGGCTTTTTTTTTGGTAAAACTAAACAATTGTTCTCATTCACTGATACAGACACCTGCTGAAAACAGACACAAACATGTTTTTTCATGAAAACAAACTTGTATGCCAGCCAACATGACATCCAAAACATTACAATATAATATAATCACAATGTGTTATTATAATACTTTTATTCTATAAACATTTATATATGTTGATGCATAAAGCAAAAGATTACACAGTTCACTTTCAAGTAGAGTGTATGGTTTTTTTTTTAGAGGAAGAATATGAATTAAGACTTCCTTACCTTATAAGATGGCAAAAAGCACAAAATTCCTTGGCCAACGGCTTGACACACTGAAAGGAGAAGTGCTCCCACCTCATCTTGGAACTCAAAGGTCTCTGTATGCTGGAACGTGGCACACAACTTCCGACCATGAGGACCTGCTCCAACGGTGCCAACCCAAACCTGGTGTATTTCATATTAAAAAGTGAAGTCTAAAATACGCGACACAAACTGTATTAAATCACATTTGGCTAAATAATGAAATCTTAAGTGTGGAGGAAAATACTGAGATATTGCTAAACAAATTAATTCCAAGACTTAAGGACAGAAGGGAAAGTGCAATAACTGATATAAGATAGCTATTATCAAAATAGCATGACTTTAACTTTTCCAGAGGAGTACATATCTAAAAATTGCCCCTTTTTTCATTTGAAAATGTACTTCACAATTGCATTAATCCAAGCAATAATCCAACCTGTTCTATACCTTTCTTTTTAGTTATGGAATGGATTCATCATAATTTTTTATTTGGAATTTATTCTTTTCTTTTACATTACAGCTCAGGAGAGGCAACAACAAGGCAAAAGTTTACCTGTGAGTTCCGGATAACGTGATTTGCCTCCAACTGAATAGAAAACTTCACGCCAAGCTCTGAAGAAAATGAATCCATTGGAGAGAGCGTACCAGATGTCAGAACAATTGTTCTAACATCACTTAAGTCTGAAAAAGCCTAAGGTGGAGAAAGAAAAGAAAGAATTTAGAAAATCAATACAAATGTATTTATTATCACTCAAATTACTTAAGGCCTTCTACTTCACACTCAGCTTACCACAGCAGGATTCAAGCACCAAAAATTCAGCATATGGACCACAGTTTTCTGCCGCAAGTTCCTCTTATGCTTGGGTCGTGTAAAGAAGGCATTTGAATCTGAAACATCAAGTTGGTTTTCATTCATCCAAGCATAAGTTTGTTGTAGGGCAACTCTGTAGTCATCTGCATACCTACACAGGAATATAGAAATAAAAACTACAATTAACAATGTAACTGTAAGTTCATACAAAGCAAAGACAGCATTGCTACAATGCATTTACAATTTAAGTATTAAAATAATTTTATACTTTCCAAAAACACAGTTAAACTTTACAATAATTAATATTTTAAAATAAGGTTTAAATCAGATTTTTTTAGCAACTGCTGGTATTAATATTCAAGCTATCAAGACAGTCAAATGATAAGTGTTAAGTAGAAAAACAAAGCCCATGCATATTTAACTGGCAACATAACAAGAAAATTTACATCTAACATTCAAACAAATTTCTTCAATATTTGAATTAATTTATGAATAAAAAAAATTGGTAGTATTTAAATCCTTCCCACATAAACAGATTTTCCAAAGCTTTCTGAAGTGTTTGTTTTGCTCAGAAGCCAGACACCATGACTGAGGTGTTGCACAAATGAGGCATTTTGGCAAAGCAGCTGAATCAAACACAACCACACAGCTCAGGCTATGTATTTGCACCGACCTGCTCTTATCTTTAAAAAGACATAAAAGAACCATGAATAACCCTTTCAGCACAATCTGAGTGGCAGGGCTCACAATCGGGATCGTAATGAGTTCCTCTCTACCAAGCACTGATACTCTTTCTTCTTTTTCCAGGATAGCAGCAAGATGTTTCTGTAAGAGGTGAACAAATTCTACATGAACAACATTCTAAGTATCTCAAAACCAAAGCTAATACAGACACAAGACCATCAGCACACTGTTTTCAAAGTTCACCTGAGATAATATAAAGTCAGACTGAAGACAGAACTGGAAAGGAAAGGTAACAATGCTTTTAACATATTTGGCTTACACAGCAAGGAGGGATAAGCTTGAAAATAGGGTAAATACATTTCAACAGGCAATAAAAATGCAGATGGATAGAACAGACAAAACTAGCAGTGACTCAATAGTTCAATTTTAATAATTGTACATGATCAGTCATATCCTTTAAAACATGGATTCTCCAAGAATTTCAGTAGCTCAAGTGGATTACTCCTGGTTTTCATCAGGTATCATTTTCAGACAGCTTTTCAATATTGCAGTAAATTAAAAGATGCATTAGCATTTAGCTTATGTACATTTTAAGATGTTGAATAACATCAATATTATGCACCCTGGTACTCATTTATACAGCATACATTACCTGTAAAATGGGAAAAGTAATATCAGTTATTCCCATTTTGTGTAAAATGGTGATCATTTCTTTTCCACTCCAAACCTTACAGGAAGTTTCATACCCTCTTTCTACTAGTTGACTAGAGCTCTCTCGTAACCAGCTGTAAAGAGAAAGAAATCAGAAGTAATTTCAGCATTAATTTTAGATATTTAGAGATATTTTTCAGGTACAAACCACATCAAATCTCAAAAATTGCAGACTTTATGATGATGATGATAAATACTTTACTACATCTAAGCAGAGATATTCTGCTTTTCCTTATGCCAGCTTTTCACCGTTGAACTAACTTCTATGGAACTCCTCTTGATGCACCTCTTGAAGTGAGAAAGAAATCTGTCCTTATACATTTATAGTTTATCATCATATAATATCTTTACAATAAAGAAAAAGGATTAAAATACAATCTGTTCTTATAACATGTCAGGCTCATTTAAGAAAGATTTCTGCTCTACTTTTTAAAGCCATTTATTATGACTAACTGATACAAGTTGGTTTATCATCCCTGTCAATTGCAGCCTTTCCTGTTAAGAAAAAAATCTTGAGGCAGAAAATGAGTACTTTTATATTTATACAAAGTAAGGGCAAGAGGGGCAATCAATAGTGCTTATTTTAACCTACCTACAGGTATTTGTAACTCTGCTACAATTTGATAATGAAGGAGAATTATAATTGTATGAACAATGCAAAAATGTAATAGGACTTCCTAAAAACCCAATCTCAACATGCAGATCATCTCATTTGTAGCAGAGCTAAAGATTTCTCTAACTGAGTGTGTCCATCATCATCCCTGCAGCATCACAACAAGACCTTCCCTCAGTCCAGAAAAGCAGGCAGGCTTCCTTGGTCTCAGGAAATGCCGAAGCTGTCTGTTTCATCAACCAGCAGGAAGCATCAGGAAGACAGCTGTCATTTCCAGAACACTTCAAAATATAGAGCACATGTACTTTCAAAACAGTATTTGAATGCTTCCCTTTGAGTAAGAAGAGTATTTTTATAAAAAGACCAAAACCCTCTGTATTTTTCAAATGAACAAAAATCAGGAGACTGTACAGTTTAAAGGAGACCTCTGCTGCAACATCGTACCCAGTCAACTGCATCAGCAAAAGGAATCTATGTGTAATTGTAATTTTTTTAAATATCAATTGATATAATGGAAGTGGAAAGAGTTGCTTTACTTTGTCAAAGAGCAGCACACACTCCGTAAGGCCTCATGATCCTTCTGCCTGATGTTGTTATTGACCATGGAATCCAGCTCTTCTCGAGCAGCAATTAGTTGACTTTCTGTAACACCGTAGCTCACTGACTCCCGAGCACAGTCCTCAATGTTATGGGCTTCATCTAAAATGACTACTTGGCCTTTTAGGTTAATCTCCATCTAAAAAAGAAAATTATCATCTAGTAAAACAGAGTGAAAGACATTAATGAGAAGCAGCTAACAGGAAAAACTGTTTAAAAAGTGCATTTTGGTGGAAGGTGTTCATTTTGGTAGATGGATAGGAAGAAAAAGAGAGAAAAAATTCTTTAGCCCAGGAATTATTTTGTAGATAATATTCTGGATACAAATCAGATTTCATTTGACTATAACCACTGAACATTATGTTTCTAACTTCCCTTTAACTTCAGTTATTGCAATCTCTTTCTTATAAACATACGTACGCTCTCCCGTATCTGCGGGTCCAGGAGATAATTATATGGGCAAAATACAATATCTGCGCCCGCCATGAGCTCTCTGGCTGCAAAATATGCACAGGCACGAAGCTTCTTTCCCAGGCTCACTAGATCTTCAATGTCCCAAGCCTGATACATCCTGTGTGCAGACTGTAGGGCATGGTGTTCACTGAGTTTATGAACACCATGGTAGTAAAGACAGGATTTACCCTGAAAGCAAATAAGCACAGATAGTTAGTGGGTTACAAAAAAATAACAAAAACTAAGGAAGTTTAAATCCTCCAAGGTGTTACGTGCATTCAACGTTATCTGCTGGAAGCATTTCTAACAGCTATGTTTTCTGTCAGACAATTAAACACATCATGTCAGAAAGAAAACAGGCTAATCCATGTTCCTAACATGTACATTGATAAAGGACACATCTTTCTTCTTCATGTATAAAACCAAAGACAAGAACATTAACCTAGCAGTCACAAATATTACTCCTATTATCATATATTTTTAAGGTATTGATACCACGTATCAACATTTTCTAACAATTAACGTTTAATTTAAAATTACCAGAGGCTTTTAACCAACACAGTATAAAGAACTCAAACGTTACTCATTCCAACTGTTCAACTGCTTTTCATTTTACTGTGTTTAAATGAATGCTCATTTTCTGAAACAGAATTACTCACATGTTTTCCTTCCAGCAATTCTACACACATTTCGTTCCTGTTACTGCCACTGCTGGATACTACTGGATGGATACAGGTATAATCCCGGCTAGAGAGAATTGTCATGGGGACACTGGAATACGCTGTTCTCTTCAGCTCTCTGGTAATCTGGGATATTTGCTTGTGTGTTCGTGTTCCAAAAAAGATTTTGGGAATGAATGGCCGATCTCCATTTTCTTTCTTCTTTGTGTTATTAGTATCTTTATTAGTTTCTTTTCCAGAAGAACAGGAACACTCAGTGCAAGGACCAGAAGACTGCAACCCAAAACAAGAAAAAGATTAACAAAATCCTGTGGTGAGATGAACTTGCTAAATCTGCTTATGGTCTATTTAGAAAATGCCCTCTAGGACAGTTGCAGATAGCCTGTTAAATCACCAGGCTGGCCTATCAAACTACAAGAAGTTGAAAAACATTAAAGCATACACACCATGTCCTCATGCCTGAAAAGCTTAACACACTTCTAGGAATCACTAGGTACAACTTTATCATAACCCAGTCGTAGAAAGAATTATTATTCCAGTGGAGGATTGACACATGTGAATAATGCAAATAAACTTCTTACATTTAAGCTTCAGCATAAGGACACTCCTGTTATGGAACAAAAAGCATCCAGCACCTTCAATTAAGAAAACCTTGGGACCAGACTCCCAAGTTAAAATACTGAGAACATTTTTCTTTAAAGCAAGGAGAAGAAATCTAGACACTTTAAGGAAATCTGTTTGCAGATAAAACAGACTACATGATATACTCTCCATTAGAAACATGTTTGCCATGGCATTTTGTCAAAGGCCATCTAGTAACTACAAGAACAAAGAGTCACCAGGAATAATTCTAAACAGAACCTGATCCTGTAAAATATTTGTTAAAAGCCATTTTCCTTCCCGAAAAGCATCATCTTTCATAATATAAATACTGGAACAACTGTTATGGAATTGTAATAATTAGTGTGAAAAACAGATAGAAAACAAATAACTCATGAGTAACCATGTCCACACAGACCTCCCATAAAAAATAATGAGTTCTAGTGTAAAAGAGTTTGTATTTGGGTGACAGTGCAAATAACATGTAGTTGCCCACTCAAATACTCCTCCCTCCCCTTTTAATTGTAATCAGTAAGATTACCCATTATAAACAATGGCTAAGTCCTGCCGTGTGTTACACCACAATTCTGGGGATCGAGCTGTCTTTTAGCCTCCACCCTGAGGAAAAGCAAGTTCACGTTACCCCTAGTCCCACTCAGCCTTGTCTGCCATTAAATATTACAAGACATGATAGAATGGATGTAAATGTAACCCTGCTGGAGCTGTCACTCACGGGGATAAAAGGTTCCCTGATGTGCCAAATCAACAGGCCCTCCAAGCAGATCAAGTTACACCCATGCTGGAATTGTTACGTGCCCCTCTCAGGTTGCCAGTAACGGCAGGTTTCATTACCGTGTGCTGCCACACTAAATAGCCAGTTCCAAATATCCTGCCTTCTATATTGAATAATTACTTATTCACTGAAAGGATAAAAAGAAGAGTTATGAATGGGGCTCTTGTCAACAGCCAAGCAGGAAACAGCTGACATATGGTATATGTTACATACGTGGCAATACTCGGTTTGTACTCACACACAACACAGCGATGCAAATTGTACCTTGATATTTCTATCATCTATGTTCTGTTTGGCTCTTTGAAATAATGAAAAACACATTACCATGTTAACAATTAATATAACAGAAGCAGTTTACTGACTGTGTAGGGCCTTTAAGAATACATTTATCTTTACATGTTAATTCAAGTCAGATTGTGTTTTCAGAGGCAAAAGGAATACACAAAATTCCAAGATACCATATCATCAGTGCTTCACTGCTCGTGCTAAGCCTCACATGCAGCTTGTCAAATAAAAGTAATAGAAAAATATTAGGACCAGTCAGGCAGTTATTTTGCAAAAGTTGCTCTAACAATAGGAAAATGCACTTCAAATAAATATATATGTAAACACAAACAGAAAGGCTCTTCTATGATGGGTTTGGAAAAAAAAACAACCCCACAGATGTATTTATTTTCATAAAAATAATTAGTGTTCTTATGTGTAAGGCTTATAAAATATTTTACAGGTGGCCTTAAAAGTTTTCCTTAAAAGGTTTGAAATTGGTATAATAGTGGCTTTAAGAAACAATTCACCCAGTATTCCAGTTTTAAAATGTTACCTTTAACTTTGAAAAAAGTTTAAAAAAAGAAATCAACATTGAGAGCTGTAAACTCAGACTGATTTCATAGTAACTAAGTAAGAGAGTAAAACTGCCTGCAGTAGTCATAACATTTCTGAGAGCCACAGACACCATTAGAACAAAATACATACATAAATAAAACATTTTTAGAAGGTTCTTTATAATGAAGAGAAACTTTATGAAAATGGTTAAAACAGTTTAAAAGTTGAGCTCTTCATGCTATTTGTACATTATTCAAGTGTGTCAATTTGTATTTGAATTCTTTGTTACCCTTTAGAAAATGGTTTGGCAATCTTTAAATTTCATTAAAACCAAACTGCTTTAATTCTGTATTTCTGTAAAAAGAACTTACTGTTGATATCCCATGGCAAAATATAAGGTGGTATTAAATCTCCCATTACTTCAGCAAGAGGAAAGAGAACACTTGCCAGCTGAACAAAGTGGTAACTCCAGGATGGCAGTTCCCATAGCAGTGTTCCCTCAAAGTACAAATTTTTAGACTCATAATGCAAAGATACTGGTTAAACTACAATAAAATTAGAAAATGTTTCCACGTATTTATGAAAGAATTGGGAGGGAGGCTGAATAGAAATATTAAGACCATAGAAAACTATTTCAAAATACCCTCTGGCTTCAGAACTAAACTTGTTTTCAGCTGTTTGAGTCTGGGACAGAGATTTTCATTTGGGAGAGGGATAAAAAAAAACCCAAAAATGATACCTTTCTACTTTCTGCAGTATTTAATCAGAAACATCCAGTAACAGATGCTGTTAAGAGATCAGATACCAGACTATATGGACATTAGGCTAATCCAGCTTGTTTTTACTTCTGTCAGGAGGCAGATAAAACAGCGTATCACATCAATATTTATATGGCAAAAACGTGGAAGTCCGATTAAAGAAAAAATAATCAAGTTCACCAACCTGTCCTACGTGTAAAATGGAGCTAAACAAACACCGAGGCTATGATCTTTGAAACACAAAGAGATAAGAGTTGTTCTTCATATCTTCATCTACATTTTCCAGTTACAAAGCCATCTAAATGATACAGCAGTGAATACCTCTTGTGTGAAGTATCACACAAGCACAATCTAGTGAGATATCAGCAGTGGCATTACCAGAGCTTTTCAACTGTTCCTTTAGAAGCTCTCAAAAAGCGCAGTATTCTGCTGCTGCCGCAGCCTCTTGATTAAAGTACACAAAGCAGCTGTTTATCCTCTCACAGTAACCAGCAGGTGAACCCAGTTCAATATTTATCACAGGCTTTCACAGATCACTGCTAACCAAGCAAACGTTTTAATTAAGCTGGAACTTGCTTCAAAGAGCTCATTCAGAATGTCAATCAGCAGGAAAAGGATCAGATACGGTGTCAGGTGAGAGCGTGTAATACAAATCCACAACTTTCTTCATCCCATCGTGGTAAATTAGCCCATTCTGGAGTCCAGACCCTGATTGTAACAGGCTGCCAGTCTCCTGGAATGTGTAACAGAAGTCACCCAAACTCCATTGTGAAGGTTGTAAGCAATATGTTAAACTGCAATGGGCTAGCACATTAAGACAGATTCTTTTCACAGCTGTTTTTTGATACCCCAAGTGTTTGTTACACTACTCTCCATTTACTGTTTACTTTTTTTTTTACCAAGTATAAATGGGGATTCCTTAACCCAGCTGCCCCAGTTTCTCAGACTGTATGCTTTGACAGAAGTAATCAAGAAAGTACTGTAAGGCTATAGTTTAATCTCACACCAGAACTGCCCTCTCTTGCAAGAATTAACAGCAGGAGGACAGAAATGGATTCCCAGGCTCTGGGATGAAAGCAGCTCAGAGCAGGCAGTCACCTCGGGCAGATCCTCACCCACTGCTCTACAGGTGTTCCTCTGATGCAGCAGCACCTCTCATACAACAACCAACCCATTCTCTCTCTCAGGCTATAAAAAGGACTTGACAAGAAACTAAATTTGCTTTAAGTACAGGACAGACTGCGGTAAAACACAAGTTATACAAGGGCAGGGTTATCTCATTGATTAGGAAAATATTTTGATGATTACTGTATCAACAGTCCATTATGATTAAGTGTTGAACATAATCTTAGCTGACTTTATTTCATAAGCTACACTAGAAAAGCATTTTTATACCTAACAGCCTATGCTGTGATGCTCTTCCTGTCTGAAACTCAGAATAGTTAAGCTGCAGAACTACTAATGATAAATAAGCCCTTACTTCCTGCAATTGCTTCTTGATACCAGACAAGTTCTCAGTCTGGAAAAGAATAAGGTATTCTTTCATTCTTAAAAATAAACTTTACAAAGAAATAAACACTCCATTCATTCTTAAAAACACACTTTAACAGAAATAAATACTTTTATGTCTTCTTGGGTTACTTCTTTCTAAAGAAGTAGTAAACAGTATAGAGTTTAAACTTTGAATAGCATACTGTACTGTCTATCTGCAAAATCAGACCCCTGGATAGCACATGACAACACACTCATGCACAGCTCAACTACTGTAAAAGAAAAAAAATGAAGTTTTCTCAGAAAAAAAAGTCAGACTGGGATTCAATATTTTATTATTTAGCAGTTAGTTGATCTATACTATAAGTTTTCAGTTTTCTTCACTGCATGAAATTTCTAGAAGTTGTAAATCAAATTTTTCAGATACCCACACTGAAGTACCAAAGCAAACCTGACAATCAAGGAAGCAAGAAAGGTCTTTATATTTGAAAATCAACAGCACACTCTGCTGGCCTTTGTATTTCAAACTACCAATTGAAGTTCAGTGGCACAAAGCACTTCAAATCCTACTCAAAAATCTATGGAGATTTCCAAAACTAATAGAAGTTATTTTGCACCAAATGTCCTAGAACACAGATTCTCTTTTCCCAAGTAACACCAAAGCTTTTGGCTTCTTTTGTGTTTAAAAAAAAAAGCACAGTACACAGGGAAACAGCTCTTGAAGTTAAAACATACACGGATTAACACTGAAGCTAATTTGGGACACACACAGAGCTAAGTGCTGTTGGAAGAGGTGGAAGGAGAATTAAAATGCTTGCTGAAACCAAGCACGTTTCCAAACATGGATATAAAACCTTGTACTTAGAAGCAGAGTTACCTACAGATGGGTATTAACATAAATCAACATGAAAAAATATATTGGAAAGAGAAAGTGTTCTTTGCTTTTTGAAAGAAGAAAGTAGATTTCTGTACTGAAGAAAGGTAGGTCAGACCTCATTCCTTTCTTATATTTGTCTCAAACACACAATTTCATGATTTCATGGTGTTCTATTTTAATATTGACAAAAACCATTCTGTCACAGCCTTTGATGATGGGAACGACATCACTAATGTAATTTCACATCTGACATTCATGTCTCCACTGCCTCAGATTTCTTCTTCTACTGGCTTTGCTTCAACAAACTTTTATGAAAAATCAGTAAGATTCAAACACCAAGAAATGCTGAAAAAGCCTAGCAGAAAGCTGCAGAAGCAGCTGCATATTTATATCTCCATTTCTTATGTGATACTTCTGTGGTAATTTAAACAAAAAAACAAAAACAAAACGACAAACCCAAACTGTAAATCTATCACAGTAACAAACAGGATTTTTCTTCTTATTTATGTGCAGTATTTATTACTCGTTTTTTGTTATAATATATTGTAACAATCAGCTCCAACTTTCTCCTTACTACTTTTTTAAGGTATAAAAGGCACACACATTAACACTAAATGCTGTCTTTCATTTACTATATGTGCCCCAAAACAATTAATGGCAAATTGAACAAAATCTACAAACTCTGATGTCAACTTCCATGGTCCCAGTTTCAAGTTCTGCCATAATGTCATAAATTGGAATATAACACAGATTTATATCTGCTGCACAATTGCTGTCACATGTTGAATGTTTACAGGCTGAATTGCTGGGCCAGATTCCGTGCTGTTGGGGAATCACAGTGTAAAAGAGCTGAACCCACTGCTTAAAAGCACAGCTTTCACAGAAATATTTACACTTTGCAAACCATGTTGGCTCGACAGCACCAACAGGAGTAAGAGCCACTGTGGCTCTCGCTACTGATGGTGACAATGTGTTACTTTAAAGCAACACACACACTTGGGAACCTTTACATGAGGCTGTAACGCAGCCAGAGGTACAGTGTTGGCTGAAACTACATTAACAAGCTGCACTTCATGCATAATCTCTTTACATTAAATATATATTTTTAAAATTCCTCTTGAACTAACAATGCTGATGTAAAAGATATTGCTACATTACTCACTGTTTTGGGAGAAAAAGTAGTGTTTTTCACACTTGCTTCAGAGTGAACAACCAGCTCTCCGTTTTTTCTCTGATTATAAACTTCTAAAGCATCAATGAACTGCACTCCTTTTGCAAGACAATGGCGTTTTCTGACCTGCTGGGCAAAAAGTACCACGTTCAAATAGACTGGACAGAGCTTTGTGCTTACGCTGGCAGTCACAGATTTTGTTTCTACTGTTTTCCACTGTATCTGTTTCCGTAACACGCTGCATCACCAACATTCATTAACAGTAGCCAAATCTAAGCCACACAATTAAAAGCTATGAAGTTTTAATTACAAAATTCAGTAACAACACCACCAAAAATAATTGACAAGCTTTTCTTTAATTTCCCACTGTTCCAAAACTGACAGAAATTTAAATACTATATAGATATAAGCAGAAAATTTCCATAAGCAGAAAATTTCCATAACTAAAACAAGAAATACATTCCAGCCATACTGATCTAAAAACGTCAACAAAAGTAATACTCTAAATACTCTAAAAGTATTACTCTTAAACAGAAGCAATACTCCAAAGCAATGCAAAAGCTATTTACTGTGCACATCTGAACACAAGTGCAATGTTGTGGGATACCAATACTGACACAGAATTATTGCACCTCACATATTTTAGGCCAGAGATAACTACATTTGACAGGATATAAAACAGAATCTCATAGTTGGATTTAATATTACAGATCAACTGGGGATAAATATATTTTTGGGATATTAGGTGTTTAAATATGCAAGATGTAATTTAGGACATGGTGTTATGAACATTTAGCACAACAATGGGCTCCTTTGTAACAAGTAATAATAAAAATGACCAAAAACCTGCCAATCTAAATTATGCCTGTGACATGACTCAGCTATTCTCTGTGCCCTTCTCTGAAATGTTGATTGGTGTTTGACAGCTTTATTGAGCTACACTTGGATTGCTTTCCTGCCAAAAAACTTTGCTCACCTGCTGCTCAGTTTCTAAACGACGAATCCTTTTTCTGTCTACTTGAAAATCATCATTCTCACCATCACATAGAGATAACCTCTTTTTGGCAGACAATTTCGAAGCTAGAGTTTCATTTTCCTTACATTCTGTAACTAAAAATAAAATAAAATAAAATAAAATGGTATGTCCACTACTAGGAATGCATTAAATAAAGGCAACATTTAAAAAAAGAGAATTTACTATAAATACACTTGATGTAGGAAATAGTATTAGACACTTCTAGACCCATTAACCACCATTTTCATACAGATTTCCAAGCAGGGCAGAATCATGTCATATTCTGATATTAAGAAGACAAAAAAAGCCCCTGACATGAAAGCAAAAAAGTTTACATCACTGGCGCTGGGTTTCACTTCCAGAACAGATTTTGAGCTGCCCATGTATGAAGTTACCTGTGTCTTTTAGCGGGCTCCCAGGTTTTATGGAACTTCCTGCTCCATTATCACTAAAAGAAGCAGCAGCACCATGATTCACACTTGTTGCAGCCTCGTTGCTCTTTGATTGGGAATGACACATACAGTGACAGGGTGGTGAGGTCTCTGGCTTTCTGTCCTCCTTTTCACCAGACGATGTCAGCAGCATTTTCTCTAAAGGACACAGTCATTTGTCTTCCATTAAAAACTATTCAAGATTACACATGAGAACTTGCCTTTCAGAACACTTAAGATGAAAGCTTTTGTTTAGGTACCAGTTATAAAACTCATGTCTATATAAAGTGTGAACAAGCTATCATCATCCTTAGAACTGCAGTGCAAGGAACTGGAACAACTTGGAGAAATGAAAAATACCCCTCTTTTTAAATTTAATCTTGATAATTACAATCCACAATTATTTTCTTTCCAGGTTCCAACTCCCATATAATTCTTTTATAATAGCAGACAGATAAATCCAGCTTAGTATTACTGGCCATTACAGTTTTATGTTGCCAAAAAGGCAATTTGTACAATGGTGGACAAAGACCTGGTGAGATTCCTGAAACCAAGTGTTTCAGGGCTGATAAACAACAACAATAATTCATTCTAATATCTTTTGGTATTAAATACTGGGCAAACAGACACTAGGACAACTTACCATAGAGAGACTGCTGCCATGATAATGCAGAACAAAGTAATGCCAAGCTTTTGCCACTTCCTGTAGGGCTCTCCAACAAACAGTGTTGCCTATTATTTAAGCCCTTAACAATCTTTAAGGAGAATAACAAGAACAAAATCAGAATTAACAGAAAAAAAAAAACAAAGAGGATGTCTTTAGGTAAACTAGAAATAACTTATAAAAATAGAGAAATGCTGTCTTGTAAAAAGAGACCCCCAAAAACCAAAAAAGCACCCCAAAACCATGTCCCAGATCACCTTTAATAATAAAAACAGGTCAACAAGCCTTAGCAGTATTTCTCTCAAGAGGAATTAGCAATGCTCAGAGGTTCACTTATGGGGGCTGTGGAATATATACCTACTAACAGGAATACCTGACAGGGCTAGCTTGCTTCCTTTAGTCTTACAGAACCGAAACATTGAAAACATGTTAGACAATTAAACCAGTTGTCCCACAGAAAAAAAATAATGTTTTAAAATGGTTAAAACTGTTTAAATGTTAAGTGTAATAATTAACTTTTAAACACACTCCCAAAAAGTGAAAACTGGCTGAAATATTACATTCTGTTTAAAACAGCTTTTATTAAATCATTCCCTTCTTATATAATTGCAAAGTGATATAAAATCTCTATTACAGTGTATACATAGTTAAATATTCATATATATTACACAACATGTAACTTGTTTTTTAAGCACAAATGTTCACAAACCCAAAATGTACTTCAGCACTCCCTAGCCACGGGCCAGAAATCATTGTGCAGCACAGGGAACATGAGCAACGTTACAACTGACGTTCTCAAGATATCGGAGGCTCTGAAAACAGAAGCTGTCAGGGTAGCAAAGGTTAACAGAAATTCTACTTACAGCATTCATCATGGCAAGTTGTGAAGGGTAAGCCTTGCAGGGGAAGATGATCTTCACACCCCCAATAGTATATTCTGACGTGTCAGAAGACATTGCCACTTTTTCCTCCTGCTTACTTCAGGTTTAGAACTGCAATAAAAAACAGTATTAACAAGTCAACACTAACAGCCAGGCAAAGCCTGAAAAAGCATATGGCACCAAACAAAACAAGCAGAAACTGCTAACCTGCTAAGGGGGCTCAGCGGTTCAGGATACCACCAGAACTGGGATATCGGAATCTTTACTACGCAGCGTCAGTTCAGACTCAGTCCTAGTTACAAATAAGAGCAAGTTACCACCATCTGATCAGTAACATCAGCAATTTAAATAAAAGTAAGAATGAACTGCACACATCATTTCAGATTCTATTTCTCACACTGAATATTGTTGGGATAAGAACCCAAATCCTTGAGGGGAAAAAGTATTTTAGGACATTTCATAAATAATTAGACAGTTTTTCAACTCTGCAGGTCCATTAGCTTGAACTTGAAGATATGGCAAACTACAAAGATACAGCTGACAACAGCAGCTTGTACTGTTTATTTTATAGTAAGGAGGAAAAAAAAACAACCAACCAACCAATGAATTTAGAAATGAGATGTTTTAAACCAACATTTTTCTTCCATTAGTAACACAGTAATTATTCAGGGGAAGATGAAGTGCCCTTCACTTTACTATTCTGTGAGTATTAACTTGTATTTCTCTCACTTTGGATAATAAAAGGAAAGCTTCTCTATCATGCTAAAATACTGAAGTTATTGTATTGAAATACTGAACAAGGCATAGATGGCTTTAAAAAAAAGACATTTTTTAAAAATCACTGAATTTTCTTTCTTGCAGGTTTTTAGCATCTCCAAAATGAAAGAGCAATTTTAAACTGGCAGAGTCCCTGTGATAAATTGACTCACTAACCTGTGTCCTCATCTGACTTATTTGAGTAAAAAGATATACATCAAAAAAACACCACTGTATGGCATGATTCAGCTTCATCATCAACTCTCTCAACAGGAAAAAGAAATCCTAGCAAAAAGAGATTGCTAACATGAGTTTACATCCAACCCCTCCTTCCAAAAACGTAACCGCACCCCATTAAAAGGCTTTTCCCCAACACATTCAGGGGAGGTTGGCTCAGATGAGCACTGCTTCGAATTGAGCTTTGCGCCAGAAAAAAACAGCCGCCGTCGGGGCGGGTGGGAAGGCTTCAACACCCAAAGGGGCAGGAGGCGGTAACGGCCCAGGACACCGGGAACGCGGAGGGACCCTTCGTCCCGCTCCGACCCGCTCCGCTTGGGAAGACGAGGCCGCTTCCCAGGGAAACGCCGACGCCACCTTGGCCCTGTTCCAACTCTGGAGAGAAATTTTCTGCCTCGCTGTGGCCGAGGGCAGGGAGCGCTGAGGCAGCAGCTGTCATTCTCCTCTGCGCGCTGCCCCGCCTCAGCCCGCACAGAGTCACCCGGCCGCTTCCTTCTTCTTCTTCTTTTCGGCCCGGGGCTCCCAGAAGCCACTTCTCTCCCGCCCGGCGCGAGACGGTCCCCTCACAGCCGCGCTCCGCCCCGCGCGGCCCCTCACCTCACGCGCCGGCGGCCTTCTTCAACGTCCGTCCTTCCCGCCTCCGCCCCGCCGCCAATCAGCTGACAGGAAAGGGCCCCGAGCCACCAATCAGCAAATAGCAAACTGAACCGCTCCCGCCTTCCACCTCTGCGCTATTAGAACCAATCACGAAAGGCCTTGTTGGCTCCCGGGCTCCACTCGTTGCTAGGCAACCATAATTGTATTGAAAAATACCTGGATACTTTTTATTATTTACCTTGTTTTAAGCATAGGGCACCGAAAACACTGTATGGAGAACTAAAAAAATGAGTCGTTGTTTGTAGTAGAACTTGGTGGCTTTTAAATATCACCTGGAGGAGCAGGCCTCAGCCTGAGGGCAGCCCTGCGGCCTTCAGCACCGTGGGGCACAAAACAATATAAAACAATAGAAATCAAGACAAGCAACTCGCTTTGAAATTAAAAATATTAATATCTATGGCTTGCTCCAAATCATACACTAGAGTTTTTTTTATTTAAATACCACTACAGTATATAAAATTACACTTAGAGGAAAAAAAAATACATACATTTGGATTATTTACATACTTTACATCAAGATGACAAAAAGATACTTGGTAGCCAGATGGTGTATCAGATGGTTACAGCACACTGGTAATCCTGGAACACAAACCCAAGTGTCCTAAATCACTGTCCAACATGGGCACAGGACACGAGATGAACAATTTTCCCAAAGCCACACTAAAGAATCAGACCATTAAATTTCTGGAATGTAAACTGGTTTTAATTGAAAATTATTTAACTTATATGAGGACCCTGGATGTTGTCATTTTAAGAAAAGAGCAAGTGCTGGATTGACAAATTTAGCAACTGTCATGTATTCAAGTACTGCACTCAATCCTGGCACAACAGCCAAACCGTGATGTTCGTTCTGTGCCTCAGAAGCAGGTGCTGCCTCACATGAAAGCTTGTGCAACCTCCAAGAAACACCCAAATATTGCATCATACACACCCTCTGCAATGCCACAAAACGCCTCTGTCAAGGCTAAATCCCGCAGCTTCTGTAGATGAAAGAACCACCAACTGCATGGATGAAGCACAAAGGATTCAGCCTTCTTGTCCACGGAGCAGCAGGTAATCACTTTGGTATGGCTGAAGTTGTCATTCCTTTCGTTATGGGGAAATTTAGCTTCTGTCCAAGTCAGCCTCAACACTAATTTCTTTTTTTAATCATACCCTGATGACAACTTAAGATACCTTTGCACTTATTTAAGTCTTTCTCATCTCTTTCAAACTATCTGAGCTGCATTAAAAATACGTACTCTTTTAAAACCCCATTTATCCAGCTCATTTTGTAGTACTAGTACTTTTTTTTTTAAAGAAAAGTTTCAAACTTTTAATGAAGGGTGGCTGATCTTGAAATGAAGGTCCTGATCTCATGAACTGAAACGTTCACCAATGGTTTGAAAGACCAATCAGAAAAAGTTAAAGCATTTTCTTAGTGTGCTGGTGCAAGTTAGTTTACACCACTTTTTCAACAGCTCCTTGGAGTATTTTATTCCACCTTGCTCTGCAACAGTAGTTCATTTAACTTCAGCAAAGCACATCAATCTCAAATTTTTCTTACCCATCATTTTGCTGTTTGCTCAACAAATTAAGTATTTACTTTTCAGAGTGCTGTAAAACCCTTTTGAGTGCGTTGCTGTATCGCTTCAGAAACTGAGCAAGCCTGAAAATCACGCCCAGGTTCACTGGAAATTACTTACTGACCTCACCAGCCTCCAAAGTTTGCACTGGAAGCAACATAAGCCTCTTTATTTTCTTTTCAGCCATAACTGAATGGAATGGATGAAAACCATGGACTTCTTGTGCTCCAGTTCCTCAGTCCATTTTCACAGCTTTCTCCAGATTTAGGCACCACAGACAGTGGGATTAGCTACAGTACAATTTCATTTGCATTCTTCCTAAACTCCACTTACGCTCATGTTAATTATTTCAATGATAGTATTTTCAACACATTGGCATAACCGAACATCAGGGTCCATGCTTGCAATGTCCCTTGAGCAACTTTTGTTAGATGAATCTTTACAAAGTCCTGACACTTCGTGTGGTTTCTCCTTTAGTTGCTGGAGACCTAGAAAATCAAATAGCAGAAAAGTACACCTAAATAAATAAATGATTTTTAGAAATTGTTCTATTATATCCACAACACAAATGTGTATGCTATGAAATTGCACAGCTTATTTCTAGAGACACTACATTGCCTTTTCATTTGCATATGTCTGACTCCTTTGGGGTTTTTGTATTCCCCTCTTACTTCTTATAAAATAAATATCCTAGCATAGACAGCACCAGGGAAACTTTTATCACATGAACAGAGCATTTGTCCTTAGAAAAACAAAGAGACAAAACCATGGTAAAACTCTCTCCTCCAATTCAGTGTATCAACCTATCCCTATTCCTTCTCTATTTACAAGACAACAGCAGAATTTCACACTGCATCCCAACTACACTCAAACTTTTGAGACATTAACATAATTCTTCTCCCTGGGACCATGACGTCACATTTGAAATACAAGGTACTTCACTTACGTGTAATGATTGGGTCAAAGTCTCTTGTCTGCGTAGCAACATCAGAGGCACAAACTTGTCCTATTTGTATCAGCAGAGACATAATGTCCTCATACAAAGGAGGAAAAGCTTGACAGAATGACACCAAACAAGGCAGGGTTGGCATAAAAAAAGCATAGCGCTTCGACTGGGTTAAAACTATCAAGGAAAAAGAAATGGTTAAGGAATTATTATTATAAAAATCCAGTCAAGAATTGTTCCTTTTGCACTCAATATTATTAACACAGTGGCATTTAGACAAAACTGCACTCAATCTAGAAAAATCATTCTAATTTACACAATGTATTTAGGGGTTGCTGGAGTGTTCACCTGTGAGCAGGGTTCCCATCACGTTGATAGCTAAACGAGCCACGCTGAGAGACTTAGGCAGCGCGTACTGGATACACAAAAATGAAAGTAACTGGATGGCAAATATCTGTTAAGAAGGTGAAAGGCAAAAAGAGAAATAAGGATTAAAATTACAGAGTGCTTTGCACTTTCTATCCAAAGTTCTCAACATAACATTCCTGATTTCACCAATGAGGAAATGAAACTCAGGAGAAACCTTAGTAATAGTTATTGTGAAATTCTGCTGCTGACACTAAGGAAAAACCCCACACGTGTGTAACATTCATTGAGGTACCAGTGTTAGTGCTTCAGAATCTCCCCCACAGACACAGTCTGTTCTGATATTAGCAACGAGCAACAAAGCAACACACAATTTACAATATAATCCTTGTAGAAAGCATTTAAGGTCCAATGTGCTCCAATTTTAACTAGAGCTGTCACAATCCCCAATTTGGGGGTGAGAGCCAGGCCTTTGATTTAAGGCAAAAGCGCTACAGATAGCACCTTAATATCCCCTGCAAGTCAGAACAAGACTTTCTTTAGTGATCCTTTTATTTTCTCCCCTTAACCAACACTTCTTCAGGGTTAACTGCTTACAGAGATTCTCAAACTAGGTGACTGAACAATACCTGTTTTTCAAGTTCAGGCTGGGCAATGAGCTCTGGTATGAAATCCAGACAGATGTGCATTGATGGAATCCCTGCCACTGTCAGTGCCAGGAGCTCACATGGATATCCCTGTGTGATGAAGAAAACAAGTAGGTCAAAGGTGTTCAAAAAATTTTACTTCAATTAAGATTTTAAATTAGATCTGTGATAATGCTTTTTTCAAAACTAATGTACTTGTAAATCTCTTTTCTTCAGAATTGTATCCCAAGGCAACATGAGGCAGGCTGGGTGACAACCCCAAGGTCTAAATCAATCCTTCATCCTCAATTCTCAATGTATTATTTGCACAGAAACTCTCCCTCCACTCCCCAAACTAAACCAGGCTGCAATGACCCTTCCTTTCCGTGCCTTTCTTCTGTGATCCAAAATTCACCACAGGCTCCAACTTGCCTATGTCATGACTGCACCATTATGACTTTTTTAATCACTCAATCAGTTCCAGGTCAAGGCAAATTAACTCCTTTTAAAGAGACTGCCATATGGTAATGACCAACTTAACACACACTAAAAACATAATTTATATTCAAAAATATACCTGGAAATGAACTAGTTTGACTATGTTGGGATCAGCTATATACATCTGATGCAGCAGGCAGCAGATCAGACACTGGACCTCTCGAAGATTACACAGCAAGCTATCATCTTCTTCTTCTAGTTCTGGACTCTTAGGGCCTGTGGTACTAGGAACACTCTTTAGCAAACCCTGGATATTACTGCTCTGGGCTCTCTCTTCCTCTGTAGGTAAGCAGATCTCTAGAAGAATCTGCACAGCAGCACTGTCCTGTGAAGAAAACAAGCACAGAACATGCATAAAAAACCCCAATGAAATAAAAAAAAAAAAAAAACAAAGTTATGACAATTCAAGAAATTGAAGACTGTCAGGTGGCTAGAATTTCTACCTATAGATATCTTCTGTACAATAAAAACAACCCAATTCAAGAATCACAAACCATGAAGAGCATTAAAAAAATACAACACTTTATCTGAATCACGACTCAAAGAAGAACAAAAGCTTATTCCAATAGATCATCATAGTCAGAGAACAAAAAAGTAATTTCAAAGGAATCTCATATTATTTAAAAATAAATATCTAATGGTGCCTTAAAGCAACCAGATTAGAAAAAATATGCATATGGCCATGTAATTCACAGTATGCAGAGGAGACTACACTATTCATTTAAATATAAAACTTCCTATTAACTCAAAAAACATTTTCTAATAGGGACTATATATGTGTCATTCTTCCAGTCAGAAGTAAGAGGAGACTCCCTGTGAAACAGGATTACCCAGGAATTCCCATCATGTCAAGCTAAATTAATCATTCTTCAGCCTCACACTTTACAACACTGGCTGCTTCTCTTAAATAATGTAGTTGCAATGATCATGCATAGGTCTGTCATATTTATTCATGTTTTACTGCTGCAAAGCTAAGTACAGAAAGAGCCTCTGTAACAAGCAACAAGGCAAAAGGGCTTAGTAAGCACAACTGTTCTGTTCTAACTAACAGAAAATAACACTATCAAAGCAGTTTACCAACACAATGCTTCAGACTAGAAAACAGACCAAAACCATTTAACAATCTGAATATAGAGATGGTTTTCTTTTTCATGATAACAGAAGTCACTTAAAAATGAAGTAATAGGTTTCTGTATTTCTGTTTTATCATTGTCTTCTCTCGCATCATTTAATACCCATTTCTTCTCCCTTACCTGAGCAGCAAGCAATGCATTTTTTAATTCTTCCCTTGTAACTTCTGGGGCCTCTGGACCCATTGCATTGTTTTGGGATGGCCTAATGTCCTGCTCTGCTGTTTCTTTTAGGTGAGAATTGAGGTAAGCTTTTGAAGCAAGAAGATACCCATTCAACATGTGCAAAGTTATGTCCATCAGAGGAGGACTCCTGATATGGGAACACAAGATAAAGTACAGCCATTTCAGTAGGCAGAATAATGAGACAGTAATAATATGAACAAACTAAAAACACCCCTTAAAGGCCCTAACAAACTGGAGCTGTTTTCCCTAACACAGTGAAATATGAAAGGTCACAATCCCTCCTGCTGCCTGGCCATTCAGTCCCACTTCTCTCATGCACACACATATGGGTACGCTCTACAAAAACAAGGAACTGCTGAGTAGCCTCATTTCTGGTGAACAAAGGAAGCCCAAAAAGTGTTGGGTGTATGTGAAGTAAGGAAAAATAATGATCTGAATGATGGGGAAAAATAAGGCAGACAAGCCTAAGCTGATACTTTTCAAATCACATTGAGTTATAAATCTTCCCAACAGTCTTAGAAATGCAGGATTTTCAATTGGCATCCAGGGCTGAAGGGACATACATTTAAATATTTCACCTAAGGGCAGGGGATTAAAGATCTCATCAATAGAAACTTGAAGTCTAACACAGTTGTAGCAACTCAAATGAAGATTAAGATTCATGGCTCAATTGCCAAAAAGCAAGGAGGGATAGATGCACACAAACAAGAACAGGAAGCACAAATCAAGTTGACTATTAGCCATTTATATTACAAAAGGATAATAAAAAATGGGAGAAATAAACCACAACTGACAGAAAACATGGAAAAGAATACACAAGGAATAAAGCTAGGGGCTGAAGTACATTTAAAATTATTAACTGCTATCTTTTTTAGAATATCAGATGCAATTTTCTTCATTACTATGAAAAAGGAAAGTTACAACTTATACATTCAGACTTGTTTGCATTATTTCATATTCTCTTTAAAAGCTGACCCATTGCTATCAGTTATGATCATTTTCACTACTAAAATTCTCAGCTTATTTTTCTGTATCAGAGCCACAAAGCAGCATTACACATCCTCCTCTATCATCACTGACATCTAGAGGAGCTAATTTCCAAGTACCACTATAAAAGACTTTCTTGAGATATTAAGCAAATCTACCTTTGTCATATCCATCAAGCACCAACTGGCAGAAACTGTTACCCTAAAAGATGAGAAACCTACAGGCCCATGGGGGATGGCAAGAGATAGTGTGCAGTGGAAGGATGTTACAGCTACAACCTCAACCACCACCACCACCACCATGTGGCAGCAGCCATTTTAAGCAAGCATGCTGCAGTGTCTATTTAGAACAAATTCACACTCACAAATCTAAAATGGATGATCTATGCACAAATCCTAAAGTTTCCAAAACAGAGCTGTGTGTAAGGTTGTCCAACAACAGCACAACATGCTGGAACAGCACACACAGCTCACTCAGTCCTCTGAACAGGCTGAATACTGAAAATATGTTTTGAAGTACTGAAAGCTTTTAGAGTTTTCTATGAGTCAGCTTTATGTTCAGCATTCCCTGTGTATCAATGGAAGTACCACAGAAGATAGAAAGCGGAAGGAGGGAGATGCTTACCTATAAACCCTCTGATCACATCGTAGTACAATCAAAGGATCGATCATCAGATCATTCTGAGTGTACTTCTGCTGTCTGACTATTTTTACTGAAGGCTGCAGAGCATTAACAGTCATCACCCACAACCTAAAATGACATTATTTTTATGATTTTTTTTTTATTAGATAATCTGCAAGAGAATAAGGATCACATAAGCATCTGGACACTCACTTATCTCAGTTAGCTGTATTTTTCTAGGCCTATCAAGGACCAAAAAAACCCCATAGTTCATTAGCAGCCCCTGGAGTTAACCAAGATACAGTTAACTTACACTCACTGGAATTACAGCAAGTAAACTGTTTCCACTGCAATCAAGAACCCACTTCCTCAGAAAAGGCACTTTCTTCCCAAAGTGAGTTCATGTTTCAGCAGCAATTTATCATAAACAATGTGCACTATAAAACCATACTCCTATATTTTAAGTGAACTGGTGACTTCCTTTCCCCTGAGAGCAAGAAGTACCATCCTTTTAAATGCAAAAGTTAAACATTTCACAAAGTAAAAAGGAATGCAACTCCAATACATTCTATTCAGTCACAACCTCCAGTTTCCCAAAGGCATTTTTGAAACAGAAAGTGGCATTGCACCTACCTGCAACAACAAACTAAACAGTATTTTGAGCCTACCTTCTTGGCATCACAGTGTTAAGAACCATCCAAAGTTTATTGACAGTCTGAAGGATCCTCCGAGGGACTCCAGCGCTCAGCAAGTGATTCATATTTGATGTCAATACTTCTGCATATGGGATCAATTCACCAGCTGAGAGGAGTGTTAAATGTTCCAAGATCTGCATCAGCTGGGTGTGATTTCCAGGCAGCATGGAAAATGCTGTAAAATAAAGATGGATCTTGGTAAAAGTGGACTTCTGACACTTTTCTGACTTGGCAGCAGAACATTTTCATTACACAAATGCAGTAGGATCAAATGAATTAAATGGCCACACACTTCCCAACCCACTCTATTCCAACCACTTTGGAAAGAACACTGCTTACTTCACATGAAGTTCTTTACCTTCCTGGAGCTGTTTGGGAGAGTGATTCTTTGCAGTGTTTGTCAGAAGCATCCTCCTCAGTAAGGCATCAGTGCCTGTGATCTGTTCCTCACAGATCCAGTCTTCCACAATGCAGAGGTGTGGATAGTTAGTTGCAAGAAGGCGTAACAGTGCAGAATGCAAGCCTTTGGGGATATTAAAAGAGGATACATCTTAGATTTAAGCAGCTACATCTTTCACTTGAACATAATTGTGCCTGTCAGCAACAGACCTTAACGGAATCCCTACTGCAGAGTTCAGTGAGTTGGCATGTTTTAGCCTGATATTCTTAACTCAAACAGAAAGGAAAAGTTACCTTTTGGAAGGTGTGATGAACCTGTAGTAACTCTTAAACTCAGGAATAATTAAAAATTCTCAGATAATTCCTACTCTAAAATCTACCCTAGGTAGGTAAGACTCACTATAAAAAGAACTGCCTTCCTCAAAATTTCACTGCTATTCTTCAAACATATCTGTAATCTCACTGGTTACAGCTGATAGATTTTAAAAGGAAGAGAAAGGAAGGCACACTATGAACCAGACAACAGCCCCAGAGCTGGAAACAAGCTTAGCCTTCCTTCTTCATGCATGTTAGATGTTCACACACAGATATACCTCCCAGCTCCTGCTGCAGTCCCTGTGCCTGCCGGATGAGGTACTTGATTGGAATCTGATCCATTAATGCCGACGAGTAAGACTTGGGTTTCTTCTGCATGGCAGCTATAAGGGAACAGGACAAGAAACACACATTACAGCTACAGCTGGAAAAAAATAAAGAAATTGTAAAGCACTGGTCTCTACATTATCTGGGTAAAACAGTAAATACTGTGTTTTCAGTGAAATTAAAGTCTGTCAGTACACTACATGACATTCTTTCAGAATTCATTTAAAGTCTCAATTTCAAAGGTGAAGAGGGATCATTCAGTATTGTCAACCATAACACTGCCAACCCAAAGAAATGCATGTGTAAGATTTATGACACATGAAGAAATGAAGATCTGAAGTAACTAAGAACCTGCTGTATTTATTTGGTGGTCATACCTAGTATCTTTGTGTTTGCCAGAAGTGCTTCTTCATACGACAGGACATAGTAGAGGACAAGCAACTGCGTGGTGATGCTGTATCGTTGAGCAAGACGAGTATTTTCTCCCTGTATATAAAACCACATACAAAAGTCATGTAGCATTCCTGATTCTTGAGAACAAAAATTTGGATTTACCTGCAAATATGAAGAAAGACAAGGCAGTAAGCCTTGTATAAAAATATCAAACCATATGAGGGCTAAGCTGAAAGCTGCAAGGAACTTTTCTTCAATTTTTTTTTTTTTTAATGAGCTTCAAACATGAAATGTATTTTTGACATCTTGGGACACTAAGAAAGAGTAATCCCAGGATTCCAACACAAATCAGTGCTTGCCACTCATTTGACTTGTGTCCAAGTGATCATTCTCATACTTCTATCGAAATGAAAAGGCCTCTTTCAAAAACAGGTAAAGTGCTTTAGTTAAACAGTCTTTTTGTCTAACAAGACCAAGTTGTTAAAAAAATTATACAAATCCTACACAAACACCTCCACTTTTCAGTCCATGAAGCGCTTTTGTTTGCATTTTAACAGCATGATTTGGTGAGTTCCCAAGGAAAAGAGCCAAACAGGGCCAAACAGCAATCCTCCTAAAAATGTGAGTAGCACTGATAAGACTCACTTCCAAACACATGACCTTTGCTGTACGAGGAGGCAGTTTACTGTACAGGCATTAAAGACAGAAAGCGAGGCAACTCACAGAATCTGCATCAAGCATACACACAAAACACTGAGCCACGTGTTCACACTGAAGTACAAGAAAGAAGCAAAGTCATCTTTTACCCCAGAGAGTCCTTGGAAAACATTCAGTATCTCCTGTTCCGTGACAGGCTGATTTGTGGCCTCTGGGTTGGATTTAGATGCAGGAGTAAGAATAGAGTTAATGTAGACATCAATAAGAGGAAGCAACTGAGGGTGGAGCGGAGTGGTGGTCTCACAGAGCTGCCGATAGATCCAGTCCTAGAAAAAAACCACGTTGTTACTCCTTCAGTTTCAAAGCTGGAGGGCTATTTTTTTTTTTGTCTGCAATTCATCCTCTTTTAACTAGTTACAAAAACTGTAACCAAATGAGGCTGTGACTTTGGAAAGTGTAACACCAATTCTAAGTTGGGCCTGGTCATAAACTGTGTATCCCGGACCCTGCTCTATAGAGACCCACCGATAAAACTTTTCCTGGCTGGAAACATCACTCTATGGTTTTATTAAGCACAGAGAGGAGGAGAGAAATAGCTTTCTTATTATTTTTAACTTCACTACGTTGTGGTCTCTGGATTACAGAGCTACAGCTGGGTACCCTAACTTAATACACAGCTTTCTTAAATTACACAGTGATAGACTGTAAGATTCATCAAGAATTCTGTTCCTACAATTCAACCAAAAAAAACCCAGCCTGCAAAACCTAGTCAACATTCAAAAGGATGAACAGAAATAAAACAAAGGTCATACCTTAATGGACACTTTGTGCTTGGTGAATGATCGGCTTTTTAAAAGCTGGTAAATGCAGTGAATAGGTAAAAACCCGGTAATGTTGGCACTGAGACTGCCTGTAACAGGCACCCGAACCGCGTGGGCCGTCACAACCTACAGGAAAGGTACAATTAACAACAAAAATACAGCAAATAGGCACCTTACCACAATGTGTAAGCACCAGGTGGCAAAGTTGCACAGCTACATTATTTCTGGCATTTACCTATTTTTGGTTGTTTTGAAGCTGAAGAATATTTTTAATGTAGTTTAATACAGTGTGTGGAAAACTGTAGCACACGTGTTACATTTGTGAATGATTTCCTGTCATAGTGGACAATTCTTCTCCTTTGCTTCCCCATTATTTAAAAAAGCCAAGTGTTCAAAAAGTATAATCAGATCAGAATACAAAAAGAAAGAGCCAGGGCTCTTCAGCACCAGCACAGCTTGGATTCTTGTAGGTCAAACTGAAGCAATTACAGAAGAAAAAAAGAAAGAGAGACAAAAAAGGGGGAGAAAAAAAAAAAAAGACCAAGGCTTAAAATACCTGTTCTGTGAAAATCTCCTGTGTGAAGATTGTCTTCATTCTGCTGAGTGAGCTGGGCTTAATAACAATCTGAAACAAAGAACAAAGCACTTCCAATTTTATGTTATAGCTTTCTTATTTATAAGTACTGCAAATTTCTTTTATAAACTGTAAACTTTTAACCTTTCAAAATTTGTTTTCACTGGAACCCCAGGAAAACATTCACATCTGTACTTCAAATGCAAAACAAAAACATTTCATTTTTTCTAGAGGAATTAATTCAGTTAGTTACCCATTTTTTACTTCACATTTCCTTTAAATATATTTGCAAAAACTAAGTTCTTTATGTCAAAACTAAAGTAAACTCCTTACTATAAATACACAGTAAAAAGTTAATTTTAACAGAGAAATGTAAGTGCTAGAAACAGTTCAGGGCTTACCTTCATTCCCAAGGTGGAGCAGACCAAATCAATGATAGCACTGAGCTGATTACTATGGAAGTACATGGCTACCAAGAGAAGCATCTCTCCAAAAGAAGCCGACACACCAGAAATGCTAGCAGAGACAAAGAGGAAGAGTTAATTCCCAATGGGACATAACTAAATGTGAGATTACTAAAATAATGGAAAACAAAAGAAGCCTGCTCTCACCTTTCAAAGTAAGCTTCTTCCTTTATCATCCAACTAAGCCACATTACCATGAGTTGCTCCTGTTCTGGGGTGCTGCACAAAGAAAATCCATTAAAAATCCTTTTCCAAGGAACCACCACTAGTTTTACTAACAATTCCTAGCAGAAAAGTCAGTAGCTGAGGAATCTTATGACAGATCTTTTTGTCACTTCCACTTTAGCATCAAACAGCAGATAAGCACTGATATTTAGCACAAACTTCAGTCCAACTGTTGGGTAACTTCCCATCGTGAATGCACACAGCAGAAAGCTACATCCATTAAATACCCATAGTGCTACTTTTTTGAACAAGGTCTCTGAAGAATTTAGCCATAAACTTGTTCAATGGAAAACTGAACTAATAAGGTCTACCTCAGCCTTCAAAAACCATTCCAAACTAAGCTAATGGCAACACACCCCTCTCAAAAAATTTGCTATAAACAAGAGGGAGAGCAGAGGGGAATATCAATTTACTCACCAGTGTGAGACCAACCCCTTCAACCAACACATGGAGATTTGCACAAAGAATTAGGAGAGAAAAACTGTGCAGCTCTGGGGAGGTCATTGCCTTAACAGTGCTAAAACAGTAAGATGTTTACAAAGCTCCTCCTGTACCTGACGAGAGTGGAGAAGGCCAGCAGCATACAAAAGGAAAGAGACACAAAGCGAACACCAGCAGGAGTTGCAGGAGGCCGGCTGGTCATCAGCTGCAGCAGCTGCTCAGCTTCTTCATCAGTTGGCCTGAACAGGACAGAAAAAGAAGAAAACCCACACTGCTAATTTATAAGTGATTTCCAATCTCATCACAATGGTTAAAGATTAAATTTTCTCTGTTACTTAATCTGTTTATCAAGTTACCATCAATAAATGAGTATCAAGATTAACTGGCAATTCTCTTTGAACTTCAAGAGATAAAAAACTCTGTTAAGAGATAACAACGCTGAGAAAACCTCCCCAGGATATAATCTTGCCTGTTAGTACAAAATATCTGAATTAAAATTAACAATGCATAAAGATGCTACATTAGATCTCCCTAAAAAGGAAAAGCAGAGGAAGAGAAATTACAAATTCATGTGAATGTTGCCAGTTTTCAGCTGCTTTCTCCTTTACACACTGCTCCAACCACTTAGGGTCAGATTTCTTTCAACAAGTCAGGAGAACTGATCTTGCAGCATTAAAGAGAGCACCACACTTCTTGCGTTAATTTAGATTAAAAACAAATCAGCAAAGTTGATAAATGGATCTTTAAAATTAGAATGAAAAAACTTTTCTGCAGAGAATAGTAACAGAAAGTAAAAATACACCCTGTCTCCACAGACCTATTGCACAATATCTGCTCTGACTTCCATCTACTGGCAACTGCAGCCCCCAGCACGTGAGAAGGGCCTCCCCTAGTGCTAAAATCGGCAAGTCCTGCCAAGACTGTTCCAAGGACACAATGGCATTAAGAGACACTTGATGTTAAAAAGTGCCCAAAGCTCTGAACCTCTGTTTAAATGGACAGACAGTGAATAAAAAGCACAAGAGCATTAAAACATCCATTACTTGAGCCCAGCAATTCCCATCAAAGCGCAGTAGAGGCGTAACAAGGCGCTGGCTTTCACGACGTGCTCTTCCTTCAGTCCGGAATACACAGACACGTTTGGCTCCGTATCAGCATCAGCCTCTTCAACGATGTGTGTGCTGCGAACTGTGGGAAGGATCCCCATGAGCTCCAGGAGCAGCTGCCTCCTCATTTGCCAAAGCACAGAACTGATGTTATCTTTTTTTCTCTGTGTAAGAAGTTAAAAGATGAGAACAGCAATGTAAAACTCATCCCATCAAACAGTGTATCCCATAAGAGCTTCCACAATGATGGCATCAAAGGAAAAAAGGAAGGGGGAAGTGGGAGCAAAGAGGAATTTTTTTTAAACACACATTTTCAGTACCCAGGTAACAGGCAACACATGATCATATTACAACAGCTTATCACATCAAAACACAAGCTCTACCTCACCCACCTAACTAAGCAAGTCAAGACACAACTTACTGTGAACACCGAGGATGAACATATTTATCAGGTCAACATTATGAACTTACAATTCCCTGGTTTCCACCCCTACTGAATCATCTACCTAAAAATCTCTCAGAGGAACAACCACATAGCTGCCTTCAGGAGCCCTACTTAAAGACCTGACGGTCCCATAAGAAGATGTTGCCCCATAAAGGTTACCCCAAGATGTGCAATAGGATTTCTGTGCCTTCAGACAAATATGGGTGATGACATCCAGACAAGTTACAGCAAGCTCTAAGAATGTTTTTTAAGAAGCAGAACATTCAGAGGTTTTCCTACCTGTTGGCCATTTCGAACAAAAGTTCCAAACCAAGTTCGAACTTTGGCGTTTGTTCCAAGGAGCAAACCACTGACAAAGCACACCAGGTCACTCACTCCATCATCTGAAGCTTCATTCTTGGTGTGGTCCAAGGTCAGAGCCACGCCAAGACCTGGTAGATGACACTCTTCCACCTAGATAAAACACTCAGGCTCAATCATCTTGTTTGTTTTTAAAGCTCCAATAAGGATCATTAGTTATGATTCTCATGGCAGACTGATGACACTCACCACCATGCCTCGGACCCGCAGCGCTTGGGAAGGGTTCATCTTACACAGGTGCCGAAGCGCTTCAGTTCTGCGACGGCCTCCAACACTTTCCTCATCCTGCCGTTCTCCATTCTTAATCAACCCTCTACAGACTGAACATCCAACAGGAGGTGTGAGGAAATCTGCCCTTTCCAGCAGAGAGCCACACAAACACAAACACACAGAGCCAAGCCGTTCTGTCCACTATGATTTATTAGCTGGGCCACACAAATCACATCTGGGCAAGAAGTCACGATCTCCACTGCATAAGCAGAATAAGGAAATGTTCTTTCTCCTCAGAGGAATTACAGGGTCATTACAGATTTGTGCATCATCCAATTATTACTCATACTCTAACTAATGTAACCTGTGCATCTGGCAGCCCTGGAGACTGAAATCTTATTGCAAGGTAAGGGATACTGAACAGGCAACGTCAATAACGATTTTTCACCTCATAATACAGCTCAGTCTAAGGGACAAGAGCTATTAGCAAAGCCAGACCAGGTTTGTAGTGCCAGTCATTCACTGCCCAAGGCAGCCTTTATAAAGGTCACCTACAGCTGAAAAGCTGTGACATGCACACAATGAGTCTACAAGTAGGCTGCAAAAAAAGGGAATGGATGTGATGAGAATGGGAGCCCAGCAGCATCTCCAGGTACAAATGCATTCACATTATATTTCATGAGCCAAACGCTCTCCCATTCAAATATTTACAACACACAGTTTAGCCCAGAAGTAACTATATTGCTAGAAATCACTTCAAACCTTTAGAAAAAATAAGCTGGACAAGAAGAAGCTGTAACTCACCCTCATTAAAGCTGTCAGGAACATTGGCTACCAGAAGGCAGAGGAACCAGGCTCCGTTTTTCACGTGTAACAGAGCTTCAGCCACATCAACTATCGGCAGCAGCGACGGCAGCTCTGGAGAAAAAAAAAGAAGGGTTTTAAAAGTCATGGTTTTTCACTGTGAAACAAGGAAAACCTTGCTTTTAATATGCATTTCACTAACATGCTCAAATCAATGAATGGAAAATCCATCTGCAATCTATTCTTCTTTCAAAGAAACAAGCAGCCTAGATTAACCTGAAATCAGTCACAACGGCGCCAGAAGTTATTTTGTCACATTTGTAAGAAGTTAGAAAACATTATAAATACAGAATACTGCACCTGCTTGCAAAATGCAGAGAACATCTGCTGCCTCCTCCAGATACACGGGACTCTCAAAGAGCTCAGAAGACTTGAGAAAGAACTCACCGTTTGATTCTGACACCTACAAGACATATTCATCATCACTGAACAGGTTTCATGAAGCAATTTGTCTCATCAGTCTTTTATGGTTTTAAATTCAGCAGATTAAATACATTAAAAACTGTCCAAAATGTACAGTTCTAAACAGAGAACAGGCAACAACAGTGGTTAGAATAGGAAATGTTTACTAGTAGAAATACTTCAGTACAGCTGGTATCATTGCTTCTTTACAAAAGAAAGAAAAAGAGCTCACTGACAGTTCTAAAAACAGAGCAAAAACCAAACAAAATAAAATGCTGGGGAGGGTGAGGGGGTGGGGGAAGAGGAATACAGTGGCTAATATCATACTGCAACAGGAGCAAAGAACTGGGTGGAGAAAAGCTGTAATCTCATTTTCAAATATGATTTCTGCACTGATGCCTGACAAAATCACATTATATTTGAGTACAGCACATTACAGAACATACAGAGCCTATACCATATTAGAAAAGATTACCCTCGTTTGCTCTGAGGAAGAAAGACTTCCTCTGGGAAGCTGGGTTCACAAGGAGTTTAATCACAAGCCGCTGTTCAATCAGACTGAGACTTTAACTGCTGGTGAAGCAGGTAAGAACTGGAGAAGAGAACTGACACAGCAGCAGCAGCACCAGAAACAGAGCCAGCCAGCATACCAACCCACCCAGGGTGCATTTCCACAGACACAAGATTCACAAGTGCCCAGATATGAAGGAATTTACCTTATTCATAATAGCCAGTAACTCGCTAAGCACGAGGCGAAGCCGACGAGGCGAATCGCTGTGTTCAAACTCCAGCGTCAGCCCGTGCTGGAGCTGCGACACCAAGATGCTTTCCCCACTCCCTCCTCCCAGCTTGTGCCTAACAGACAATTAAACACAACAAATGTTTTTGCAAGCACAGAGGTTTTATCAGTTAAGGGAAGACAGCAATTCTGTAGGGATTTTTTCTAACAGGCCCGGGAGCAGAAAGGATGGTTGTAACTGTGGGACGTTACAAAATCTAATTCAGTAGATTACCAACATTTCAAGGGCCTCTGTTCCCCAGCAGCACAGACAACAGTCAAGAAAGTGCATCCTGTCTGTCTCATCACCTCACAAAGCCGTGCTGCCCACCTTCCTGCCCACTCTTGAACTGGGCAGCCCCCTACAAGTTCACTCCGCACCCCCGGCCACCGTATGGCACAGGGAGGAAAGGAATCCCAGGATTGTATCGACTGGAAAAGCCCTTTAAGATCATCGAGTCCAACCATTAACTCAACACTGACCAGTCCCCGACTAACCCATGTCCCTCAGCACCCTCAGCACTGTGTCTACACGACTCTTCAATCCCTCCAGGGATGGGGACTCCACCACTGCCCTGGGCAACCCCTTCCAATGCCTCAGAACCCTTTCAGCAAAGAAATTCTTCCTCACATCCAATCTCAACTGCCCTGGGCACAACTTGAGGCCATTTCCTCTTGTCCTGTCACTTGTTCCTTGGTTGAACAGACCGACAAGGACCCACCCCGGGGTCGGGCAATGGCACCAGCTCTGTCAGAGCCCAGGTTCCCCTCAGAGGCCACCGAGGGACTCGAAGGGCCGGCTCAGTCCGGCACTTCCACAGCAACGCCACAGAAAAGAGCCGGAACCCCCCCTCAGGAACCCGCCGTTCCCCGTGTTACCGGAGCTGCTGCTCTTTGCTGGCGTCCTGCTCCAGGGCGTGGAAATCCACGGAGAGCAGCGCCACGATGGAGTTCACGGCCTCCACCCCCGAGAGGAGCCGCAGGATCAGCTTCTTGTCCTGGGCCCAGCTCTGGCTCTGGTCGGCGGGGGCGCACAGGGCCATGCGCACCAGGCAGGGCAGCAGCAGCCGCAGCTCGGGGTCGCTCAGCGCGGCCAGACGCACCACGTCCACCTTCTGCATCGCCTCGAAGGCGTACGGGCTGACGAACTGCAGCCCCGAGCACTCCGCCATGGCGGGCTCCCCTCACGGCCGCCCCTCCCCGCCTCTTCCGGCGCACGCTGACAGCGTCACGGCGGGAAAACACAGCGGAAGTGATGTCATCACTGCGCAACTGGCGGGAAAGCCATAACCCCGCCCCCCCCGCTCTAAATAAGGCGACAGCACAATCAAGGCTTCATGAATAATTTATTCCATTTGAAATTTTTTTAAAAAGTATAAACCTTTTTCATTTCCTCAATCACAATTTGTACAACTCAGTGTTTATGGCATTCGGCAGCAATAGTGTTTGTTCCTTAATCACTTGTGTTGTGTTTGTATTTCATTTTGTCACGATAAATACGACGACTTGGCCCGTGGCGGCTGTGTGAGAAGGTCCAACAGCTCCCTCCGAGTGACCCAGCCGTGCGGGGATGGGGACATGTCCAGTAATGAGGCCACAGGCTGTGTCATCCCAACGCCATCGCTCTGCAAGGTCCTCGCATCCAGTTTATGCAGAAATAAAAGAAAAAACAAACCCAAAAAGCCTAAAGCTTGATTAGTAACGTCCTGAAAAAGTGACCCTGAGGATTGTGGTAGGTCCCAAATCCAGTTCTACTGTAAATTAAGCTTGACTCCACTGAAAACAAAAAGTACACCCACAAACAATAATAATAATAATAATTAAAAAGCATAGTCCTGGGTCCTTCACTAAAATAAAAATAAAATAAAATAAAGAAAAAGAAAGCAAAAACCTTCCCAGCTGGAGGTTGTCGAGACAGTAACGTTGTACAATATCACCTAATTAAGGAATCCTCAAAAGAAACCCAGCTCACAACACTGCTCACGCAGCGTTACCAGACAGGCAGATAAGCTGGGCCGTGCTGTTGTGCAGCAAATTATATGGTGCAATAGCATTTAAAAAAAAAAATTACTCTTGTTTTTGAAAGCTTTAAAAATAATGCAACATAATATTTGGATATTACAGCATTAACAAAGAGTGCTTGATTAAAGACATCTGCAAGTCTTCATAGCAACACATGAAGTTAAAATTACCAACAGAGGTAAATATAGAAATACAATAATCTGCACCATAACTGACAGCTAAGTAAGAACATAGCTGAGGATTTAAATATAAATTCATTTGTCTTTAATTATTTCAGGAAATGGTAAAGAGATCTGAATGTTACAGCTACTTTAAAATGCAAGGGTTGTTTGCAAGTACAACTGGTGGCCTGCTGCTCTAGCAACAGGGTTTTGAGAAGTTTAATTCAGAGAGTAGTGAGTCAAAGGTGACTAAATGGCTTAAATACAGTAATGGCTAGGTTAAAATAGGTGTTTTTAATCAGAACAGAAGGATCTCAGATTCTTCTCTCACTGGATACTGAAGAGGAGGCAAACCTCCACAGCTACTTAACAGAGGACTGCCAGCAACAGTATTTTCTTGCAAGATCATTTTGAGAAGCTGGAGCTGAAATGTTCAAATACTGCAGCTTGTACTTGCTAAAGAACCCAAGTTATTGGATTGGGACAATTTTATTTCTAAACCAGCTATTATGTGCACTTCAAATAGTTACTAGTAATAGTAGCTAACAACAAAAATCAATATGCCCAATGTAGTAGTTGGCTCCATGGTGCTGGCAGGTTTGATATGTACCAGAAATGCCCCCCCTTCTCTTTTCTAGTGGTTACAATATTAAAATTCACTTTAACTGTGTTTGGGGTCAGGGGGAGTGGGAAACCAGCAGCATCCACAGCTGGGGAGTTTCACAGGGAAGGCTGTGGTCCAGGTAACAGAATACAGTTACACCAACACTCAGGCAGCTGATTCACTTACCTTTACGAATACAAATCTGATTTAACACAAAGAAAGCCACATCAAAACCCAGCCCTTGGAACGTGGCTAACTGAGCCAGGGGTAAAAATGACCACTTAGCAACAAAGCTTCAACAAAGAAAAAAAACAAAAAGATAGGACATATGCTTTGCAAATTCCAGTTTTAGGAGCACTTTTCCACTTCAAAAAAAAAATCTCAGCCAAATGAGAAAAAAAAAAACCCTTCTGTAAGACACAAATGTGCTGTTTAATCTGCAGTGCACCACCATGATCAAGATAAAGGACAGACCCAGTTTTTACCTCTATCAAAATATGCTAACTTCTGATTGCACTCATGGTATTTTGAAGAAATGACCGAAAAATTTTCATCACCCATTGTACAACTTCTTTATACAATACCAAAAAAAGCTGCTCATATTGTATGTACATAATTCAGTGAGCCTGTTAATATGAACAATTATTTCAGGCAGGTCTTTTGCATTTACAAAACCATTTTCCTTAACACAGTAAGTTTTATAAACGCAAGCCAATTCTTCCTTGGAGAGGATTCACAGCAGGTGGACAAATGGATCTTAAACTTGCTCCTTTCAAGGTTTAAAACCAGCAAGATGGGCAGTATTAAGACCCAGGACACGGGTTATGGGAACAGGCTCACAGGAGCGCTGCAGGAGTTAAGTTTTTAATCTGGCAGTCAGATGAGGAACCCAGAAAAAGCATGTGCAGTTGCTCTTCAGCACCCGTAGGGGCTATTTTAGAGCAGCCTCAGACATTTGGCATGTGCTAGGAGAAGGGAAGGAAACTACTGAGAACAAATGATGACCATAGATAGAGGGAGAGGTTTACAAAAGCCTTGGGATGTGTCAGTCCCTTCCTTAGGGAGGGCTAAGCCTCCTTGGCACGTGCCCCAGCCAGAGCCTGAAATGGGGATATGGGGAAGGCCTTACACTGATACCTGGGACCTTCACCACAGTGCCAAAAATACATTAAAAAGGAAAATGTTCAGGGTTTCGTGCTGTTTGGTTGTTTGTTTTGTTGGTTTTTTTACTAGTGGAATAAAATCTGAATACCAGAATTCACTGAGAATCTATATACACCACATTTTAGTTAAACACACACCAATCTTAAAGTCAAGATTGACTATTTTTGCATTTGTGAAATGGCTAGAGCTGGGCTAAATTTCAGCCTTACAGGAGACTTTGGGTAAGATCAAAGTTTTCTGCGTGTTCCACATCAGATTCACATTTTATCACAAATGTGGAAGAAAAGAATGCAGTCACCACAGTGCCAAGAATATCCAGGTAACAACAATGCACAATAGATATTCTTGTAATATTAAAACTTGTATACTGGAAATAGATCTGAGAATCTAGCCACAGCCCTGAACCATAACACAAACTTCAACTGAAGAGTTTATTTCATTTTATTCTCACTACAAGTTAAACCACCTACAATATCACTTATATATTGCCATTGTTACTCTGTAAAGGTGTGATATAAAATGCTGTAAGACCCGGTACCTTTTCAATTTATATAAACACAGTGAACTTCATTACTGTACATGTACTCTGCAACTACAGCTTAGCTGTAAATCCCCCACACACAATGGTATGGACATTAACCCCTCTATCCCCATTAAACTGTACATCAAGACAATACAAATTTACTGTCCCCACCCACCCCTTACAAAAAAATAATACTCTAAAAGCAACCTACTGCAACTTTTAATTAAGACGATTACATATATTTTAGACCAATTGCTTTAAAGCAAGAAGGCAGTATAAACCTTCTAGGAAAATTTTTATAAAAGAGGTTAAGAAATATAAGACAATTTATACATTTAAAAACTTACAATAAATAAGAGATGCAGGCATTTTTGAATACTAGGTACTATAATCCAATACAAGAACATCTTGATGTTCCGAAGCCATAGGTTGAAACTTATTGTTCCTCATGTTTCTTCTCATCTCCATGCTTTTAATATTCATTAACCATGACTGGGTACTATGGCTCATTACTCTTCACAAATACTGTGGTTGGGGAAAAATGGTTAATTTTGCTACTAAAAATGTTATAATACACTTTCTGATCATCATTCTAAAGCGTCCCCCATAGTCAATGACTCCAAGACAGTAGGGCAATAGCTGCCCTTCTCACAGGTCAGAACAATATTTGCTGGAAGTAACAAGATTCATACCCCATCACAAACAACTTGCACTGAGAAGAATAACTTAGTCCTGCAGTGAAATATCCCTTTTCCTCATTTTTGTCTTGCAAAATTCAGATGAAGATCACAGCATATTCATGATAAAGTTATACAACTGATTCAGCACCACAAAATGAATTGGGAGACACGACCGTCTGTCCTGGGTTGCAGGATCACAGGTTAGCCAGGAGAGTGCATTGTACTGTTCCAGAACAAACCTGAAAAGCAAACAAGCTTCCATCAACCCAACACATTTTTCACCAGTATTTTACAGTCCTAATTTAATATAATCCATTTGCTTTGGTATTAAAAAAAACACAAAATAGGTTTGCCAACATTCTGAAATAACATGCTTTCAAAATTATTACAAGCAGTTCAAAGCTAAACTTGCTTTCAGTGGAAAACTGTCATTTTAATTGTCTATGCTTAATTAATGTCAAGAGCTTCACATATTAAAAACCAAAATCTGATGTTTTCTTTTCTCAACATGTCCTATGGTTACATGAGTCTCTCTAGACTCTTGTACTTCAGCACTTCAGTATTTCCACAAGACTGCTGTGCAAGATTCTAGCTTAACTAGAACTATCTTCTACTCATTTCCACACCATCTCCTGTGTCACACCTCAAAGTCTCTTGTAGCTTGAGGACTTGTCTTTCAAGTATTTTCAGTTGTAATCAACACCGATAAAGAAGGGCTTAGAGATGTTTGATTTTAATTGCACTGTTCTATGATAAAGTCATCTTTTAATCACTCAAAACACAGCAATTTATACTGCCTCTCTGATGTACTAAGGATATCTGCAGCACAGAGAAAAAACTAACAGCACAAAAAATAAACAAATATTTACCTTTGCTGCAGCAGTATTAAAAATGAAATGCACAATATTTTTTGCAAGTGATCAATCATAAATACCTGAGCACATCAGAAGTTTGATTAGAATCAAGTGGATGGGAGTGTTTACTGTGGAGTAGCTCGTCTGATTGCACTGAAGGCACGTGGAGGTGCAAAGAGGCCTGAGAAAGGAGGAGAGATGCCAGCAATTACTGCCCGATTCAACTACAGCAGGTTTTCTTCCCTCTGGATTGTTGACTTGTACCTCACAGTCACCTTCTATTCTCTGACACAGAAGCCAAAACAAATCTTATCCTAAGGCCATCAACAAGTTCAGGAATTATCAGAACATAAAGGAAATGCATGCAGATCTCTCCTAAAAGCATAGTGCTAGTAGTGTAATATATATATATATATATATTTATTTTTTTTTAATACCTTTGCTACATTAAGTGATCATTAAAAAAAGCACCTTAAGTGGCCCAAGATGTCTGGTAACATGCAGACTTGGAAGTTCAGTTGCTTTCCATAAGACTGGTCTATTTATATTCCATATGTAGAACTGCTTAGGGTAAATAATAAATCCTCTATTAAAAAAAAAAATCTTTTACCAAAGCCACAGCTAAGCTTAGGCCAAGAGGAACTGCTAATCCAGACACAAATAAGGCTGAAGAAGATATATCTGTATCATTAGAAAATAGAGCATATTATTAGAGTTGCTAATTTGAGTCAAAAGTGAATAATATGAATACAGAAAGTTTCTCTGTATACTAATGTATAGCCTTAAATGTGCCAAGTATGTCTTGGCTGTGTCATAAAAAGATAAGGGGATCAGACAAAATCCAGACAGATGATACAATGGCTATCACTTGGCAACAGCCAACACGGAAAACTTTGCTTTTATGCTTTGTGCAATGCATAAAGAGATTTTTTTTTTAACCCAGTGTAAGAAGATATTACATTACACTTGTGTACTTCCCTCTCTATCACTGGTCCCCACGGGAGTCAAACATTAACCAGAGATCTGTCTAGAAACTCAACCTATGCTTACAAAATTCTGTAGCACAAAACCAGAAACAGAAAGGACTCTGGACTACTGTGAAGAAACCCATCAGAAGAGGGGAACCCTTTAGAACATTTGCTACTTCCATTAATCATTTTTCTTCCCTTAAAAAATGTGAACATAAAAAGTCAAAGCTCAAAAACTTAAAACCCAACCTCTCTTGAAGCAAAAGCAGACACATTCCAGGAGACATGCACCACTTTTCTTTTAAACACAGGAGATCTCATAATTCAGATCCCTGCACAACTCTGACAGACTGTCCCCAAAGGCAGCTATGCAGCCTGAAGTTACGGTACCTTAAGAAACAAGGGACACTGATTTTGTGCTTGAGGACACGCCGACCAAAACCAGTCAGGCAATGGACCTGCTTTGGCAGTTGACACGAAATAACCCAGGGCCAGTGGCTGCTGCAGTATATTTGTTACTTCATCGTGAGATTCTGTTGACAGCAATCGATCTGTACCTTGACCCTGTAAAACAAGAGGCAGTGGTTTACCATTAGGAGAGCACAAACTTCACAGAAGTTATCTTCAAGTTATTGCAAAGCACTCAGCATTTTGAAATATCCAAGCATTACATGAATCTTACACAGACAATCCAATATCCAACTGATTCAAAACATTTCATAGGAATCTTTCATTCCACAAAAGGAAATTAGCAGATGGAAAAAACCAAAACACACACACAACTCTGTATTTAATAGCTACCTTGCCCATATCACCTCCATGGGGGTAGTGGGACCCTGGAGAATGTACAGGGGATCCAGTAGGGGATGCAGGAAGAATATTTATGATATCAGGATCAAGATCATCTCCAGTGTCTAACAAGTCAAAGATTCCCATTCCATCTGCTCCATCTTGAAAAAGAACAAGACCAGTCAGTTTCTATTGTTTCCTGACATACAGGATAACACAACACATTCTGAAATCAGGTGATTCTCCATACCAACCCTGTGGTTCATTAGAATAAAGAATCTTACTACAGGGGTAATGATGAGGAGCTCTTTGGGTGGCTCAAGAGGATAAATCCAATCTACTAACCATTGTTTGTGTTAAAGGCCAGATCCAAGTTTTCAGTGGTGTAGGTTGACGATGCTACTTGCACAGATGCAGAAGTGGGAAACACAAGTATGTGAGTGCACGATGTGTCCTGGGGGGTATTCAGCTGAGACGTCTGCATATTTAAAGTGGTGCTGCGTCCAAACACAGAGCCGGTCGATACCGAATCTTTGGAAGAGAAATCAAGTGTTCCCTTAGTGTTTTGCTATAAACCCAAACTATTAGTTCCTTTGTCAAAAAAAGAGGAGGAGAGAGTTTCTCAAGTACCTGGCATAATAATGAAGGACCCCTGTGGTTCCATTGCCACCAAACAAGCGCTGAGAATGCTGGGCGAGTCTGCAGCAGAGATACCGCACATCCTGCACATGTCTTTCAGTCTCTTGCTAAGGGACTGAAGGTTGCGGCGACTCAGCAAACAACTCCAGTCTGAGGATATAAAGGATATAAGTTTATCTGGAAGAACAGTGTTTGTTGCAGAACACATATTTTACATTAAATAGTGCATGGTGCGAACTGCACATCCATTACATTTCGAATACACAAAGGAATTCTGAAACTATTTAGGTTTTCTTCCAGAAATAGGGACAGTCACTTTGCATTATTGAAAAATGAAAGCTTCAGATCATATTTTAGACTCTCAAAAAAGCTGATGTTACCTTTTAATTCCCCATGTCCTATTCTTCCTAAACGGCCTATGACAACTCTCCATGGCAAAGAGCTCATCTGCACAAGTCCCAAGCACCATTCCCAGAGTTTCTGAAGACCAAGTCTGCGGGCAGAGCCCTTTTTCCTGCGAGCTCTGGAATCAAGAGAGAAAGGAAAACAAAGCTAGAACCCATCTGCAACAAGTTTTTATTGCCACATTTGGAACTTATTGTATTAACCTGAACCCAGGAATGTTAGTATTGTAGTACATCAATTGCAACTTTGTTTGTTTGGGGTTTTTTTTAATTAATTACATTCTAATGCTGAGATCAAAAGCCAGTAACTGGGTGTGTGTGGGGGAGTATGAACACACATATGAAACCACTCAAGAATCACATGAAACCAAGTAACATTCTCCTAGAAATTTAACTCAAAACAATATGCACATAATAAAGAAAATATCCATTTGCTTCAGCTAGTTTTGCAATATAGCAAGTCAACAAAAGTCAGAGATATTCTTACAAAATAATAAACAAACTAATTCTTCAGGGGGATGAAAGAAGATATACATTCTGAAAAGTAATGTAACAGTTTGGTTCTTACCTGTTTGGTACATCGATATTAATTATGCAAGTTTCTAACTGCTCTCCATAGAGATCTGTACAGGATGCAAGAAGCCACCTTTGATCATGAGACAAACAGTAGCCTACAAAAAGTACATTATACTTCTGGCCAGCTTCTCCAAAAGTTTCTCCTAGTTCTGTTTGCTTGTCCTTCACAGGAGCCAGTATGAAAGGAGGGGTGTACAGTCGAATACACTCAGGTCTCTATAAAGATGACAGAAGAGATAATGAACTTTCAGGAAGCAATTATTCCTAAGAACTCTAGTTAGTTAACGTGAGAGATGTCAGTGATTTAATAAACAGGGACATTTCTCTGATCTGTATATTTACACAACCTCATTAACACCACTCACATCAGGGCTCTTCAGAGCAGTTTCCATGGCCAAACCTGGGCCAAAGCCAGTTAACGTTTTCACGTTGGTGGAAGTTGGAAGAGGTCTCCGACACTGAGTAAAAGCTGAGAATGCCAAAGATTTTAGATGCTGAGTGTAAATCTGCCGGTCTTCGTGTTTCACAGGTTGTAGAAGGTACTGACATGGGACAATCTAGAACAGATTACAAGGGAAAAAAAAAAAACAATAATTAGATTAAATGGCTTTTGAGATGGTATTTGAGTACACTGCTGCTAGAATTTTACTTTGCAATCAAATTTTTCTGGTTCTTGGATATCTCCTGCTACGTCTTTCGAAGCTATGTGGGACTTTAAGCAATTATTCTCACTGAAATTTTCTTCAGAGAAAAAAAAGAATTTGTTTAGAAGAGAATCTTACTGATTCCTCCAAAGAGATGCCCCCTGTTAACTAGTTTTGCCACTGCTGACAGCACTACAGTTGGATGTCTATCAGGAAGGAGCACTGTCTAAAGCCCAGCAGGGTCAGGCTGGCAGCAGAGATTCCAGTGATGGCACAAGCAGCTTTCCCACACTTTACTCGTGATTGGAGTGGGCCACTACATTTCCTCAGAGATAAGACTGATGAGTTTGGAATCTATTACAGCATTTGGCTTTGGTTAATAACACCCAAACTGCTCTAAAAACTATAATCTTAATGATTTTAACAGTTGTAGAACTTCAAGTAACATTTACAAAGCAAATGAAACTTCCACCTTGAGGGTATTATCACCTCCAAAACACAGCCAAGGCTACTTTGTTCAGCAGGTTTCTATAAATGTTGGCTCACCTGCACAGAAATGATATTCTTGATGTTAGGAGGAAGAACCTGAACCATCTCTAGAAAGCAGCGCAGAAGTCCAAGTGTCCACAAACTCGATGAGCTACTGTTCTCATCCTTTTTTTCATATGTAAAAGGATCAATGATGTAAACTACAATTGCAGGTGGATAGGTGATAGCATGTGAATCTCCATCTGTAGGGACTCCAACTTTATCACGATCCATAGTGCTGGAAATGAAATTTTGAAACCAGTTACAAAAAGCTGAGTTTTATCATTATTTATTTTTACTTTAAAACTAAGATCAAATTGTCAAATATTAATCTGGAAGACCTTTGAGTCAACTGTGGTGTAAGAAACAGTCTTTTTGTTTCATTTTTATATACGAGTTTATCAGCAACTCAGTGTTGTGTGTCTTTTCTTTAGCCTTCTTTATTACAGAAGCTCAATAGCACAAAGTTCTGTTGCCTCAGCTGGGCAACAAGCACACCCACAGGTCTCTCAGTAAGAGCTGTCTTTATTACTACCACATTGATAACAGAAAGTAGAACTTTTAAGATGGTGCCAGTTGCCTATCACCCTGCCTTAAAATACAGAAGTGAGTAGTTTGGTGAATTTTATTTCTTTAGAGAGAGAAGAAAAAAAAAGAGAAGGTTTATTTTTGTAGCACAGCAGACACTGAGATGTAATTAGAATTGCAGCTAAGACTGGAACGAAAGAATTTAGCTCCACCATGAGCTGAGATGAGAATGAACTCTCATTCTCCCTAAAAAGGAGCCTCATGACTAGAAAAGAATTACAGGATTTTTATTGAGGGGACAAGAGTGGTGTTAGTGGTTCACGTTAGTTGAGCTGAGGAGTTGGGTTTTTTTTTAGTCAAAGCAGGTTTGCCTTGGCAGCTCATTACCTTTCAGAAACCTCTGGATGGGGCTGTGCAGGCACTGAAGTCGTATCTCCAGACATCCCTGCTGTTTGCAGTGTTGGCTGTTGCTGCTGTCCTCCTGTTTGCCCATTTTGGACTGTTGCAGCCTGAGTGGGCAGGGGGGCAGAAGTGGTATTGTTCATACTGCTAAAAGGTGGAAATGAAGAAGGCTTGCTTGTTGGTATCCCACTGCCTATATTGGCAGAAGAGGATGATGGGGCAGTGGTAGTCAAGGTTGAATTAGCTGTAGTAGCTGCAGAAGACATGGCACTGTTTGATGTCACTGTCATAGTGCTACTGGTGGGAGCTGCAGGAGCAGACGATGGAGTGTTGGGATTTGCAGTGTTAGCTGTCACTGGGGGCAGAGCAGAGGCTGGCTGGCTGGAGGGAGGGACCAGATTTGTTTGGGAAAGTAAAGAATTGTCCAAAGGCTGAGAAGCAAGATAAGGACCTAAAACCAGAAAAGAGGCAAACATTTTATATTGCAGTTGTTTCTAAGCATATTTCATCTTTCTGAGTCTACAGCTTTAGCAGAAGAGAGAACAAACCTTTAGCATACATTTTACCTCTCAAATTAAAATACCTGTATTCAATTTTCAAATTCTAGTACTCCCATAAGACTCTCTCAAAAATATCCAGAAACCTATTTTTAAAATAATTCTTTTTCAGCCATGTTGAACTGCTAGAAATCACTGCTTCAGAATCTAAGTCACCAACATAAAAAGACAACCAAAGTCAGAGACAGGCAGCAACACTGCCATTCCCTAAAGATGCTGCTAGATGAAAAGAAGACATTTTAGCAACTATCTAAATAGAGGGGAGTTTGGATTTTGTTTTTCCCCCAAGCTCAAAGCCAGAAAACTGCAACAAACAATAAGACTCAATGAATAAATGCAACGATTTCTTCTCCTCTACCGGAATGGAGGAAGTGGTAATTGTATGAAATAAGAAACACACAAAAAAATTCATACCCAGCTCGTATCTGCAAACTTGGGCATATAGTTTGAGTTTGGAAAATGCTTCATTGTTGGCATTAGCTGTCTGTGAGAACCATTCTGTGACCAACTTCTCAGAAAGTTTCTTTGAAGCAGTAGGTCCAACCCTCATGATCCCATCAGGCAATAACTTACAGATAGGTCTGTGCTGACCAAGCCTGCATGACTGCAAATAAAGTAGAAAAGATGCAAGATAAGGAACTTGTAAGCCTTAAAAACTGTTAAATATCCCATAAAGGAGCATATATATATAAAGACAGAGAACTCATAGTTTAGTTATGATATTACAAAGCAACATTTAAATCTAAAATACTATACCCACATGAAATATTTAGCAGTGATTTTGTAGTTAATTTTCAGGCTTTCCTACATGCAAGAAAAACAGGTTGCTATGTCATCTACTCTAATCACAATCCAAGTAATATATGCATTTAATTAATTAATTACATGTAGCTAAAACGATTAAAACGGTAATACAGAGTTTTACCACTGAGTGGCGTTTATCCGATAAAGCCTCTCAAAACAGCTATTGCTGAAAGGAAGGGTGAGCAGCACGAGCAACCCTTATCTTCCAAGGGCCCATTCCCAAAATCCTTTCTAGCAGCTTTCTGAGACAACATTCTGTGCAAGTGTTTATATCACCTGAGACAAGCCTGATAAGTAGTTATGACTATGTATTAGAAACAAAAATCCATTCCACTGCTAACTGCCATAAATCATGTACCTCGTATATTGCAGTCAGGTCCCTAAAGAAGCTTTTTGCTCCATTCAGCAGAGCCTCGTTCTCAGGGCACACCACAACATAAGCAACATCTCTTTGAGATCCATAAGGTTCCAACATCAGCCTCTCCCAATACGGCAAAGCAAATGGAGACAGCACCAGAAAATCATAATCATATCCCAACAAAAATGTTGGGATTGGCAGTGGTTCCGGGGACTCATCAGTTCCTGGAAAAGCAAGACACATTTTTCCAATATATTTAAGCAGAAAGCTTAAAATTATCACCCTGCTTCTAGGAAATGTGAATTGAAAACACACTGGTGTTCCCAGCATCTAACAGGAAGTAGCACTGCTTATAAACAGAACAGTTCTTATTTTAACAGGTACAAAATAAAAACCTGCAGGTATGATCCAAGCCCAACAAATTATTTTTATATTGAATCTCTCAGGGCCTCCAGAAGAAGTTCCATAGTTGTTTCATATTTCTACCAGTATACAGACAATCAGGAACAGATCTTTACTGTCCAAGAAGCCTTCTCCATGGAGTGATCAAGAAGAGGGAGGAAGAAATGTAAACAGTCTAAGCAGAGATGTAAAGAACCACTGAAGGAAAAAATAAACCCTTAAACATATGCATTTACATGTACCCTAAATATATTATTATCATGTTCTAAATATAGCTAAAAAAAATCTGCTGGTGAAAGGTCACTCTTCTACATAGTGGTAAATCAATCTCTCACGTTAATTAAGTCAGTTTAAATCTTGAGTGCACAAAATTTACCTCATATCTGTAAATGTGCATCATGTATTTATCACAGACAACACACTGGATAACCTCAGATCTTCAACATAGTTCTGAAACTAGTGAGCAATAAAGCACACTTTTTCAAGCATTTCAAAGCTAGTATTTTTAACTATACTATTTTTAGAGTAATTAAAGTGGAGCAATCCTTTTGAGCAAAAAAACCCCAAAACAAAACCAGAGCAATTAGTGTTTTTAACATTAAATCCATCTTTGCAATTTCAGTCCTTCACTTGGAGAAGTGTCAAGTGTATATAAACACAAGTGTATATAAACAGTGCCATTGAAGCTGTTAATTTTAAATATGTGTATCTAATTCATTTACTGGTTAAAGGAATATAAATATTTTCTGTGTGTTTGAAGGGAAGAATTCTCCCTTATCTAATAGCTCTTGTTAGCTTAAAGAAAGGTCAAACACTCTTTAGAATGTCAATAAGCTGAACAGCATCCAGACACTGAGGTTTGGTGGCTGGATCAAGTAGAGATGAGCAGCCAGGAGCCCACACAGCAGTTTACCATAGGAGCCTCTGCCAGCCATTTTGTGGAACTGCTGCCAGGTGAGGGGACCCTGCACACCCCACGACCGGACCGTGCGCTTCTTCTGAATGGCATCCTGGAGAACCGGCTGGAGCGAGAGGAGCATACGAAGGATGTCCTGGGAACACTGCATGCTCACATCCACCACTGAAAGGACACAAAAAAACCCCAACTGTCAAGGCCTACTGCAATAACAGGATAAAATAAAGCTCTCCACAAACAACCCAGAATCCTAAACCACCTTGGTGTTACACAAAGTCACTCTCTGCTGAAATATACACGCAGGCCACCCAAAGGCCATGATACAAAAGCTGAGCTCACAGATGTAGAGTTCCCCCTCTTCCCCTCTCAGTCCCTTAAAAAATTCCATCTGTGTTTTTTTATATTTTTTTTTTCTGTAGAGCTTTTTCCCCATTGAAAGCTTTACCATCTTATGATTTAAACTAAGGGGAAAAAAAAAAATATATAAAATTAAAACCAAACAAGTTGTACAACCCTTAAACTACAGGATTTTCCCTCCAAGTAAAGGAGGGTTAAGCAGACTGCCACCCAGTGCTCACTTCAGAGAAGTTGAGGGAAGCCTCAAACAGTCACAGCCCATTTCCTCAGCTTGCCACCACGATGCCATTTGATGTACAGCATAGAAGAATAAAAAGCTGACACAAAATTTGATCTGGCTATGATTTCATTGCCTTCCATTTTTAAGTATCTGTACATCTTCTTATCCTAAATACCAAGGTCACAGTAATACTGAGTCTTCCCCCGGGTGCCTGAAAATATTGACTTACCTGTAAGTCTGGGCTTTTAAACTTAATCCCCCCCAGGCCCACAGAAACCTGGCTGTGCTTTACTGTGAGTCCTCATCATCCTCATTAACAACTACAAATTGCATCTAACTGCTGCCAGAGTTTCCTATTTCACTGTTCACCCTGCTAGAGTTGCTACTTGAAAAGACTATTATTGAGAGGAGAAGTATGCAAATACACCCAATAAAGAGTATTCCATGAGGCAGAATGTCATTAGTCAGGGCCTAGAAGGAAAAATCCAGGGATGTCTAAGAGATCCAACATACAGTGCAGGCTACAATAATGCTTTATTTGCCACACATGCCATTAAACTACCACCACCCCCCTTAAAGAAGGGGGAGAAGCCAAATGAATCATAAATCTTGTTTAATTCTACCACAGTAGCCTTGACAATACAGTCACCACTTGAACCACCTACACTTCCTATGTACACTCATCCCACAGAGCCTCGGGAGATGCAGTCACCAAAAGCTGCTTTAAAAGAATAAGCCCAGTGAAGCGCTGTGGACAGTTACCGTGGTCTTACACGACACTTCAAATTTATGTTGGGGATTTACAACTCATGGTAGTCTGCTTGGGGTATGGTACCAGCACAGAAAGCCAAAGGAATGGTTACTTACACAAGCATGCAGGTAGAAAGACAGGTCTTAAGCATCAAATATTCACAAAGGAAAAACACAAATAACAAACCTTTAAAAAAAAAATTCACAGATGGACAAGTAGAAAAGAAGGTGTATTCAATATTTACCATTTCTTTTTGACCAATGGTGCAAGCAAGTAGTTTTCACAAGTGCTTCATCAACTTTCCCTCCAGACATATTGTCCATGAACTGCCGTCCGTGTTCCAAGGCTAAGTAGCAGTCATTGCAACAATCCCTTTCTTCTACACGTACCAGGTTGTTAACTGCACCAACTTTGGGAATGGAATCTTGATCTGCTGCTCCAAACGGTGAGAACAAGTTGGTGCACTGATCCTGCAGCAACAGTATTAGCTCATCAGGCAGCTTCTCAGGTTCCTTCAGTCCTCCACTGCCATGTTCAACAGAAGTAGCTCTGAGAGCTTCAAAGCGTTTTTCTGCTTCTTTGCCACACTCTGTATTACGTCCCAGAATATCCAATTCATCTTCAAGAAACAGTCCAGAACTGTTGCCAAATTTTCTATTCATAACAGCACTGAAACCACAGGTACATCTATACTGAGCCTCTTGTGTTGGATCAGGAATGTAAACTCCAACATCAGCACCTTTGATGTTCATATTGCAAACACAGATGCAGCAGCTGTCAAAGTTACAGTCTTTGAAGAGATTCATTACAGATTCTGAGAGGATGAGATTCACATAAAGACTGTGTGCCTCTGGAATAGAAGGCACGGTCGCAGGTTCAACAGAATTAAGCGGTCTACATGTCGATGGCGTGGAAGCTGGTGAATATAAATCAGAGTTCTCATATTTGACTGAACCCTGTGCACTTGCAGGTCCACCAGCTCCACGAGGTGTTCGAGGAGTCCTTGGTGTTCTAGGAGTTGGGAAACGAGGGGTGGAAGGAGAAGGGAGAATTCCAGCTCCACTGTTACTGGGAGGGGCGCTACTCGGTGGCATCCCAAACGGAGTATGAGTCTGCGGTGTGTATGCGGGACCGTACTCCTGATCCATAGCGCTTCCATCACTAACAGCAGCCACAGGAAGAAAGAAATACTTTAAGTACACAACATACTGGTTTTGAAGTTTAAGTCTCACATTTCTAAAGGACCTTCCTGGCTAATATTTGCTTTTTTTAAACTAGTCTTTAATAATCAACAGGAAGATTTTCATCCCCTGAGGAACTTCAAGAGCATTTGTTCTAAATGGACTTTGCAGGACTCCCACTGACAGCACTGTTAAAGAATCTTTCCCTGCCTCCTTTCGTCTTTTCCTTTGCACAAAGCTTCCAAGAAGTGTGGTCAGAATAAATTATAACTTGTATGGTTGTATGGAATCTAAAGGACACCTGGTTTGTTCATGTTTTATTTACACTTTGTGTTGACACACGCTAAGAAAATATACCAGGTCTATCAACAGCAGATTCAGCTGGATCCACAAGGCAAGTATCACCTGGAAATGTGACCCTAACAGAAGCAATGTCATTATTTACTCCAAGATTTAATATTAATGTAATTTTATCCATATATGGATCAGGCAGCAAGCAGGTTATGTATTTAAACCAACTACTAATGCAGAAGAGAAAGAGGAACAAGTATTTTCTCCAAGAAGAACTGCCAACAAGACCATCACTACCCAATGCAGGTTACAGAAATGCCGACTGCAATACTGCTGTTACCAGACAATGTCACACTGGGCACAGCTTCCAATCAAAGCAAATGTTTTCCCAGTCCCAATACAGCTGAGATTACTGCTACTTAAGGAAATAATTTAAGAAAGAGAACCACCACCTACTAAGCCCTTACAGTACCTACAACACCACTGCAAAAACAAGTCCCAAGTTTACATTTAGCTTGATTGTTACCATCTTCATTACTTATTAAAACTGGACTTGCACCATTAAGCTTCCCCAAGAAACCTTTAAATAAGGCAATGAATAAAATGTATGCACAGTTAAGAAGCTATTTGAGGAGACAGCTTCTTACAGTAAAGTTTAATCATAAGGGGTTGTTTAAAGGCTCTTGTCAGTTGTATAAAGTGTGTCTTTACAAATATTTCTCATTATAGGTTTAAAAAAAAAAAAATAGGGGTATTTCCCATAGTGAGGATAACTGACCATCTTACAAAGCTTAAACATTTACAGTACAAGTCATACCCATCTTTGATGAATGGCATGGCAGGTCCTGGAGGAAGTAAATCCAACTTTCCCACAGTCCAACTCTGGCGATAAATGCATTCTTCTGGCAGTTTGATGGGAGGGAGACACTGGCTGGGAAGTGTCTTCAGTGGTGCAAACATGGAACACCCCACTAAAGCTTGACAGTTCTCAGGTTTATAAACATAAGAATAATCCTAGAAGTTAGACAAAGTAAAGCATCAGCATGTGAATTAGATCACTTGAGCAACTAAAACGCTTCTCAAAAAAATCTAACTAAGTTCTAGCAGTAGCTAACCCTGAAACAGCTCCAAAGGAGAAAGGCAGATTTATACACACATCATTCACACCACCCCTAGTTCTCCAAAAAGCAATATGCCAACACAAAACAAACAACAAACTACAATTACCAAAATGCATTCCTTCAGCTCACTAATGGCTAATTATGTATTACTCTTTCTTGAAGCTTAAGTAGTAAAGTATTATCTACCACTTACTAGAACGTGCATCACCTACCCCAGCATAATGCATGAAAAAAGTTACAAATTGTACTTAATTTCCCACAGTTCCTTTTCAGAATTAAGTAATAAACTAAACAACAATCATTAGAAACATTTACCAGGACTATCAGCACTACTTACCTTTATTTCAGCAGGTTTGGGGCTGCAGAAACCCTCATCTACTTCAATTCTGAACTGAGCTCCCACGCTGGAGCTATTCCCTTCAAGTACTGTTCCTCCAAGTGTAGTGTCCATACTGCCATATTCCTTATTATTCATGTTCATTGGAGAAAATCCCATAATATGTTGTTCCAATGAAGGTGGAGTTGGATACATTTTATGGAGATCTGCAGTGCCTAGTTTCAGATTAGAAGTAGGCTTTAGAGCATGAATACATTTGGAAGTATTTCTTTTGTCTTGAAATTTCAGTGGGGCAAACGAAGCCTGTTTCCAAATTCCCACAACATATTAGCAATCCAATGTTTAGAGCTAGTATTCTATTTAGAAAAAAACAAATAAAGCTTACTTATGCATGACAGTGGGTCTAGATTTCCTGCTTTTGTCTCTTTGCAGTTGGATTTGTCATCAGCGCCGTTCACTGTTCTTTTAGATCCAGGCTAAGGAAGAGAAGAAGTATTGTAATAAAATCACTTCAGACATGAACACACGTTCATATTTCCTGCTGACAGGAAATTTCATGTGCAGCAGACATACAAAGCTGAGACTTTGTATAATATTAAGAAAAATTATAATAAATTGGAAGTCCAATGCTAGTAGTTGGTGTTACTCTTGTCCTCCCTTCATACTTGTAACTCAGGGAATGCTCTCCCATCAAATCATGATGCTATTAAAATGAAAGACCAGTTATAAGATAACTCTCAGCCTGTTAGCAGACATATAAAAAAAAGCTAAATAGGGCTGCCCACAATCTACCAGAAAAAACATACACACTCCCAAAGCCATGCTAACATTGCTGATGTTACCACATGAACAGGAATAGAAAAGATAAACACAAATCCTGGAACAAGAGGTACAGGGAAGAAAAGCTGTTGAAATTAAAAGAACAAGAGATATATTTTACAATGTCAAGACAGTACTAAAGTTCATAGAAAATAAGAGTCTTCATGTTTAAGAGCAAATACACTTGCTTTATATAATGAGACCTTTGATGGCTATTAAGATCCTTCAGCCCCTACTCATCTACAGCTCCCATTAAAGTTGATGGGCATTTTGTCTGGGTAAAGGGATTTAGGATCAGGCATGGAGCAAAACACAGTTCAGGAAAGACAACTGATGACAAACAGTACTGAAGTAGGAACTACAAAGATAATGGATTCAGAGCCATCGGAGACTGCAGGAGAAACTGTTCCAAGATAATAGCTGCTGCAATGAAGCAGCTTATTTGGCAGAATGTCCAAGTATTTAAATGCCTCTTCTCTTTCAGAAGTCTTTTTTTTTGCTCCAGTATTACCTTTATTGACTCGTTAAACAGAACCTAGACCATAGGCAAAGAGCACTAATACCACTCTCGAATCTGTAAAATTATAACTAAAGGTATATTCAAGAAGGATATACCATCTGGACAGAAAGGATATGAAATCAAAAGCTTGTTTGTATCAAAAATATTATTATATGAGTCAACCAGAACAGTACATTACTACAGAGGAGCCACAGCACTTGCTTTTATGCATGTTCTGCAATCTCTCCTACAAATGCCCCCCCAAAAAACCCAAAAACCCCCAAAACGCCAAAACCACAGAGACCTACTTGTTCCTTGTAGTTTTTTTGTCTAACAGCTGCCTTTTTTTTTTCCCCCCCCTCCACATCACTTACTGTTAGTTCATCTTCATCAGAATTGAAGAGATTGTCAAGGTCAGTATAAGAAACCACCAAGTCTGTTTCGTGGAACAGGCTAGTTGATGCAGTGCGAGCATGAGCAGCAATACGCTGGGCATCTAGAGAGAAAAACAAACATTACAGAAACATTGGCAATACACATTAATTAAAAAAAATAAAGACATCTTAAGAACTATTTCTATAGCTATGAAAAAAAGAAAAGTATGCTCTCAGTTCTATTTGACTATGTTAAACATAAGTGAGGTCCCTTCAATTTTAGATCATTTGGAATTTACAGCCAACATTTATTTGCAAGGTACAACAATGAAAACGTGTTCCAAGTAGATTCTTAGATCTGAAGGGACAAGGAAATACAAACCATAATGTAAAAACTTAGTAGGCTGATGGAATCTATTGACTACTCAAAAGATCATTAACACAGCACAATTAAAAGAGGAAGAAAAAAAAAAGCCTCCTTACCTTGCTTGACAGAAGGACTAAATAGAGACATAGCATCCTCCCCGTCATGGGATAAAACTGTCACACCAGATGTGCCATCCTCAGCCTATTAAAAAAAATAAAAGGGTAGAAAAATTTGCTTTAATTAACTGGGGGAGGAGCAGGGCATTTTATCTCCCTATGGGAATTCTTGTACATATGTGAAGTATCAGGTTCTCCTCAGCCTTCTGGCTCAGCAAGGTGTAGTCTGGGGGTCTGGTTAGTGGTACTTGCTCAGGCAGAAGGAAGCCTGGAATGCCTAGCAGCACCCAGAAGATGCACACAGAGGAGAACATAAATGCCAGGTTTTGCATTGGGGATAATTTGAAAAAGCAAGTTGTGGATTCTTGTCACAACATCTTATTGAAAAATACTTGATATCAAATGCTAGCTATTGAATGACACTGGCAATGCCAGCAGTGCATATACACACAATTAGTCCTAATAAGCAAATTTATTTCATATACAAGCTCCTAAGGCAGTAATATTTTCTCCTTTTTTGGAGAGTATGCTTTTAAGTAGAAGCCTCATACAATTGGTACCAGCTAAAGCACAAAATAAACCCAAAAAAACCCAAAAACCCACAACCCACAAAACCACATTGTCCAAGCAACTTCCCCAGGCACCTGCTGTCACCCGTTTCTACAGAAAGGCTACAGAGGCAGCTTGATTTGTGTTCTCATCCAGCAGTGTTCTGCCAGTATAAGCCATAAACCACAATGCAACAGCACCACCAGCGTGCCACAAAAATTCAGGTACAGTTAGAGATGTACTGCATAATTTCATCAATCATTTCTGGTAGAATACAATTTTTTTTAATGTACTTCTAAATACACAGAGAAGGATGTAAATTCTATTTAGCAATTAAAGCAATTTGTTTTAATCTCATCCCAGATTTGTATCCTCACTCTTTTACTCACCTTGTGTTTCTTCCCAGCTTCCCTCTCAATGTTCTGCCTATCTTTTTTACTATCAGGAAATAAGAATTCCACATCACCATCCACAAAGGCGTAAGGATCGATTTCAGGTTCCTGGTCAGCTTCCGTCACTACTGCTGCTAGGTATTGGTTTTTACTCTGATACTGTTGCACCAGTTCATCTGAAACCTTTAAAGGTTTCCTACATTGCACCATTAATCTGCACAGAAGAAAAATAAAAATCACAAAAATATTATTTATCATTTATTATGCAAAAACATTTTTGCTACCACACAGCATTTACAAGAACAACTTCATCTTCCCTTCCCACTTTCTTCCTTTCCACCCCATCTTCAGAATTTTTTTTGGGAAAAAGATTTAAATCATTAGTCATTTAGTATAACCTCCTTACACACGTCAGATGCAGCAGTGTGATTCACTCTGCCCATCTCTCCTCAAGCACTGTCAATTCAGATAAAGATTAGTAATTTATCCCAGGTCATAGCTGTCATCTGTTATCAAGTACAAATGTATCAAACTATCTATATCCACTAAAAGAAACTCACGAGGTTAAACTACTCATTGCCATTCCTCATCCATGTCTGAACAAATTTATCAGAAAGAAGAGATTAAATCTGAATTCTCCATATTTTAAGAATCTAATTCCTCAACATTTAATTCATTTAAGTGTAGGAAGTCTGCCAGCCCTCCCAATACCTGGTTGTGTCGAACAGAATCAATGCTCTGCTGTACTCAAAGCCTGGCTACTCAAAAAGCCCAACCAATCACCACTATAAAACACACAAATGCTACTACATTTAGTAGTCACTTACATCAATACCAATATCTAATTTACTAATGAGAATAATAAAACTGCATTTGCCTTTGTCAGCATTTTTATTTTCTTAACATTTGGAGCCAAAAATGGAGTGGGTAAGTACACAGAAATGAAGCTTTTTGTATCAGGATTATTAGTTTCACAGCTATAACATTGCACCAGCCAAAAGAGACAACAGCAAGTAGAAAACTACATTATGATTATTAGCTATAGCTACCTTCTGCCCCTAAACAAACTTGATTTTATGTATCCCAGTGTACAAGAGGCACCACAGGAAAGTATTCCTTCAAACAAGACAAGTATTTCAGGAGTGTCAGACTGACACAGTTACACAATTTCTTGCTCCAAGACCTCTTCCTCCCAAACAGCAACAGAATGACCAGTGAGAAGCATTTACAGAGGTCTCAGGTGTGAAATAAAAAGGGATGTTGCAACAATGAAGATCACAAAGGGATACTTCAAGTTCAAACACAGGTTCCAAGATACCTGTTTTTTCCCTTCTCAAGCCTCTATCCAAAAGGAAATGCTATCCCATAAGAAACTAATGTGTCTCCCAGTTAGTAGGGCTTGCTTTTGACAGCCTAGATGCAGACACTAATCAGCAGTTTAGAATAAGAGGGGCTCACATTCCTCCTCTGAGAGACCAGAAAGAAAGAGAAGTGTGACACAGAACAATTCAAAGTGTTCAACCTTGAAATTCTGCACACAAAAAGGCACGGTGATTCCTCAGAGTCCTCCTTCCTGCCTTGCACATCCCTGACAACTACGTGGTATGAGAAAGGACAGAGAGACAGTTTTACTTTGTCAAAAGGCTTCCTAGAAATGAGCTTTCCAAAGAAACACCTCACAGACAACAGCATTGTCAAACCCATCTACGCTCAATAACATCTCGTGTTAGACATGACCATCACGGCACACCCGCCCCGACAGCAGCGTGATGGCTGCGGCTGTGTCAGGCACCACGGGCATCTGTATCTGGAGAAGAACTTGATGGAGTTGAGGATTTCCTCTTTTCCAAGTCCTGCAAAAATTACCATCAGTAAAAATAAACCCCCAAAAATGGGAATGACTTTCTAGGAACAAGGGATTAAACAGCAGGAAAAATACACAGTGAAAGTGAGCAGCAGTTCCCAGCAATTTTGACCAACAAAGAGGAAAAGAAGATAATAGCCAGACACTCTGGGGGGGAAAAAAAAATATTCAATAAGTTGTTAAATCAAACTAGAAGCCATATAGGGAAAGACCATGTCTTGAACAGAAAAAAATAAAATTCTAAAATAGAGCAAATCTTTTGTCTGGTTGGTTGAAGTGAATTTAAGGAAAAAAGAAGCACTAAAAATTGTATAAACACACATCTTGAAGGAGCTGAGGCATGCACTAGCAAATGTAAACTCCTAAACAGCAAACACAAAGATATGGCTAAGAAAATGTGTATGACAACAGACCAACAGCTACAGCACATTTACTCCTCACAGCAATGGCAATGTCACTGCCATCAGTGGCTTTCCACTGCCAGCAACGACACAGAAAATCACCATAACATTTCAGTCTGGTGGGTAGCTGCTGCAGCTCCTCTACTACAAACTAAGCACTATCTCCTAAAACAAAAAAAAAACTTAAGAAAAAAAGCCTCAATAATTTGATACTGGTCATTCCTTTCACCTAAACAGGGGGGGTGGAAATTGGACCAAAAATAATAAAGAGCAAGGGAGCTGACAAAGGCAACTCTGGGTGCATTTGAGAAACGTTATTTTTTAATCCCTCGATCACAGCCCAAAGCCAAAGCCTGCCACCTCTGTGTCCAGGTCCCAACCACGCTAAGTTGACACTGCTATTAACAGCCCTGTGCTTCCCTTCACCAGCCTTTTCCTGCAGCATGTCCCCAAAGAAGTGTTGTAAAAGATGGATAATAGAAGAATTTCTCAGGCAGTACAACAGCAAAGGAGACACAACCCAGAAGGCCAAGTGGTTTTGTTTCAGGTTTTTGTTCTTATGGGGTTTTTTTTGTTTGGTGGTGCTGATCTTTTACAGGGAGTTTGTTTTTGCTTTAACTACTAAAGAAAATCCATGTTGATTCATTCTGCAGTAAAACAGAGCTCAAATGTAAGTTTTAACACCAAAACCACTGATGTTCTTTTCCTCCATTGCCTCTAAGCTCCATAATTTATCAAAACTTGGGCAGTATCAAAAAAAGTGACCAATCCCTTCAATCTGATTGAAACAGATAGCAGCAGAGTAGAACACTGTAAAACCTGCTGCTAGGTAACAGTAGCTTTCAGCAATAAATGCAATTTATTCAGTAAAAACTTTTCTAAATAGTTATAGACTACACATGCTTTATTTCAAGACAGTACTAGCTTATGTCAGAATAAATAAATAAACATTCTCAAATACATCTCCTGTAGCTCAAAGGCTGAGGTTCTAACAAATGTCTAGCCTGACTCTCTCAGTATCTCTTCAAGTTAGACAAGCTTTGTTTAATGAACCAGGGTTTGCCATATGATCTGAGGTACAAGAGCAGTAACACTCGACACACCAGACACTTGTTCTCCTGGAACCTCAAATCCTGAAGCCTTTTGAACAATAACAGAGAGAAAGCACCATGTGCAAGAACACCAGTCTATGTTACTTACTCCAAAGAGAAGTTTCTGATATTAGAAAGCATTTGCAGCCTACTTAAAGTCAACATCTTCTAGGAAAGCAATTAGCTTCCTCATTGTTCCCATCAGCCATTTAAATACCAGATTTCAACATCTAAGAGCTCTTCTGAATAAAGACAAGAGCAGAACTGAGGTAGAAGATACTTTAATAGGGTAAGACTGCAGCCAAGACAATCCATGTTTTCTTCAAATAATGAAGAAAGTAAGTATTAAAACCAGAAAGTTTTCGTTTGTTTGGGACTTTAAGTCCCAAATATGCATAATTTAGCTACAGATTAATTTTACAGTAGAAAAATAAACTTCATTGTCATCTGCTAAATCAGAGTTTTAATAAGAAACAAGCTAGAAACTTTTACTACATATTTGATTGTGCTTTGTGCTCACATTTCACAAGTATTATTTTCCTGTATACAGACAGCACAGAGTTGTGCTCACACACCCAGTGCTACTGCTCAAGCTGATGAGAACAACATTATGTTTTAGTGACAAGCTTGCTTATAACAAGAAACCACCACCTCTGGCCTTTCAGTTTCCTCACTTTCTCAGGTTATTACTATAGTATTAAGCACTACTTACTCTGTAACTGATGTTACATTTTCCTGTCCAGCAGGTATTACTGGATCATCTCTCAACTTATCACTAGGAAGCTGAGGTGGTAAAAATTCCACATCCTTTTTCTTTGGAACTTTATAATACTTCCAAGTAGTATCAGCTTCATCTTCCTCCAAATTCACTGCAGTACCAACATACATTGTAGGCTCTATAACTTCAGGAAATTGAGCTGGAAAAGGGTGAGACAAGCCATCAAGTCTGTCTTCCATTGTTTTTGTGGGAACCAAGGGGTCTGGTGTTGGCATTTGGTAGAAATGTTGACTCTGAGGAGTAGAAGGAGCTTTGGCTACTCCTTCATCCACTACATCACAGGGGTGAGGACTAAGCGGTGGTGGCTGAGGTGAATTGGCCATTTCAGCACTATGCATCTGAGGAGTCTTTGCTACATCGTTAGTTCGGATATTGGAGAACCTCACTTGACTGTCTGGTGCAGCCATCACCAGCCTCTGACTCGCTGAATCCGCCTCCATGGCAACGTCATCGCTGATAGATACACGGTGATGGAAAGGAGTCAAAGGGCGTTTCTGTGGCTTATCCCCTTTGTCTTGCTTCTCATTTGTCTTGTGCTTTGGAGCTGCTTGCTGTTGTTGGCCCACAGGTGGTGCCTGCCCCTGTTGACCTGAATTTCTTGGTTTGAGATTTTTGTGCCTGCAGAATTAATATAGAGGAAAATACTTCACATTAATCTTTCCAATATGTCTACCGTGTTCTTTTTCACTAGATATGAACCCACTTCTATGCCATTAAACAGTCAATTATAGAAGTTGGAAACTGATACCATTCTGAAGTGAAGTTGCCTCTTTCTGATTGTAACTTAATTTGAATGACTTGAGTTGCATTGCAAGATTTTAGAATATAATTTTTTTAAAAAGCCAAAAAACACACACTGGAAAAGCTGTCCTATGACTGGCAAACAACTCACAAAAAAGCAGTTTCACATCCAACTACCTATGAAATGCCACATTTCCCAAAGAGTGTAACAGGCTTAGTTTGGGAGGGGTTTTTTTGTTTTTTTTTTTTAATATTCATCAAGACACAACGCTACGATTGTCTTGCTGTTGATTAAACAGCTTCCTCCCTTCAAGGCTACTGCCACAGCTCTCTAGAAAAGGTTCTTAATTCCTAAATAAACAGGCATTTCCTTTCCATTGCAGCCTGAGACAGCTGCCCATGAGATAGTTTCTACCTCTATACAGGCCAAGACTCCAATTGTCACTGAACTGCCCATAGGTCCACTTGAATAAAAACTCTGCGTGATCTTACTGGGCAGAGTTTCAAGACCTACAATGACATTTAGGATAGGAGATACAAATTCTGTTACAGCTTTCTACAAGCAGCTATTGCTTAATTACTCCTAAAGGAGTCATCACAAGCCCTCTCCTGAGCACTTCAATCTCAATGTACATTGTTGGGACTGAGAGTTTGCCAAGTACTGTACCTTGAACAATTGCAATTTGTCCTCTGCGTGGCTTCAACAAAATCCCAGGATGCTACCTTGTCAGCTGTCTCTTCCTCACACAAGCCATTTGATGTAGCAGAATACTTCCTCCTATGATTCAACATCAGGGGAGTTATTTGGGATTAACATATGTTCTTTCCTTATCTTCTGTCAAACCTCAAGAGCAGTTTTGTGACACAGGATTCAGCAAAGCAATTATAAATAGCCTTTCACTAACATATTAAACTGAGAATGAAACAAGCTACTAGTTAGGAACAAGTTAACTTCAAAATGTTTTATTACTAAGAGCAAAGCACTTTCTACTAGCAGTCTCAGCACCTTTAACAGAATTACTTTCTACAACAAACACAAGGTACCATGGGTTTCTTTAGCTTGGCAAAATGAATACATACTTGTTCTGCGCTCTGTTCATATTGCATTCTTGCCAAACTCTGTCCACCACTTGATTGGCCAGCTTCCTAGGTATTTTGCCACCATGATGGCTAGTACTATCAGAGATAAATCCATCAGAAACTGAAGAAAACTTCACCCATTTCTGGGCAGATTGAGCATCAACTGAAAAGCAGCAGCAGAGGAAACAGTTTTAGGCAATGAGGCGATACGCTCTCAACCATTATTACTATGATTCAACCACCAGAGGAACATCTTAGGAAGAAAAGTGACTTCTTAACTCAATGTTAGGAAATAAAAACAAAGTAGAAAATTTAGGTATAATATCTAATTATTATAACATGGTTATACTCTCACAGGGAAATAAAAAACCCACACCATATATGTTTATGTTATAACTGGGCTGGCTATTGTTTATCTAGAAACTAGAGACTTGAAAAAGAAAGTAACATTGCTCATGTATAAGGAAAACTTGAGCAAAGCTACCTGTCAGCAAATTTAACAGTAGTATTAAAAAAAGGGGTTAAACTTAAGGTAACAGAAGACCTTGAAGGAAAAAACAAACAAAACCTTTTCTGCACAAGAAGAGCTGTATGTAAAGCCACCTGAAACTACCTGTGAGCCTTACCTGCTCTGACTTGGAGTTTACCATAACTAGTACTCACACACAGTTCAGAGGGCACAGAGACTTATGGAAACTTAACTCCAAAGAATCTTCCTCTGACTGTGAAAGCATCACCCTGTTCACTACTGAGATGCACACTGAGGTTTATAAAGCTATGCCAGAATACACATGTGCACACAGACACTCAGAGAGGGGGAAAAAAAAAATGAAAACAGAAACTTGACCACAGAAATTTAAAGTACTGGCTAACAACATCAGGAACAAAACCAGTCCTGACTTCAGCCACTTACAAAAGCATTCAAGGTAATTTTGCCCACAACTGAACAATAGAAAGTGATTTTACTACAACAGACATAACTAAAGAAATGTGATTTTTAGTAACAAGTCAGTTGTACAGAAGATATCTGAATCCTTCCCAAACAATGCCAGATTTAAAGGAGAGGCCATCAAAATTATTCCTACATGCAGAAGCTCATTTTATTATACCTGTTTGAACTTCCTCTGGGGATGTTGGTGGAGTCAGAGTTACAGAAGACATGGCAGGATCTCTTGTGGAAGCAGGCACTTGGTGGACACCCAAGCAAGTAGTTGAACAGTGAGATGCCCCTACAGTGCTAGGAGCAGGGATGTCTGTCTGAGGAACTAGAACGAAGCACGCTGGGTAAACCATTCGCACACCAGCTGAAAAAGAGAGCCAAGTCCATTTCACAGTTGTTTACCAAAAACTTACACTTAAAATCATCCACAAAACAGATCATTTTACCAGTCACTCGTAGGTTTACCCACCCTTTCTACCTACTAAAACATTATCCTTGGACAAAAAGTCTCTGTTGTCACCTTCATCATTACTTTATGATTTGCTTTATACAGAAGATTGGGGTGAATTAATAAAAAGAGCTTTGCATACACAGGCAGAGACAGCTCTGGCAACTACACGCTACTGCTTCCTTCTATCGTTTTGTTTTATAAAGAAAACTGAGAACATACTTTTTAGTATCACTTAAAACTGACAATATTCCTCTCCCCATCAGCATCAAGGTCTCCAGCCACCACTGCAACACAAGCTTGTAACACTCATTACAAAGAAATGATTACATTAGTTGGCAAATGAAAGGTCAATAGCCCACAGCAGAGGAACAAACTACCGTGTCCCAGGGGCTTAGAATTTAGGAACAGCAGCAGATAAATGCAGTGTTTGGGTACTTTAAGTTCTCCAGAACTGTGGTTTTGAAGGCATCCCTGAAAGGCATGTCTGTACTGTTTGAATTTTCACAGAATCTGAAACAGTACAACATGCTTTTGAAGCACCTCAGATGTCAACAGTGATAGTCTAGGGTTTTTTTACTTTTTATTTTTTAATTTATTTCTAAAACAATCTTGCTTCTCAGGGCATGTAAGGAAAAACACCTCCTAATAACAGATCTGCAAAACCCTCTTTAAGCAGCAACTCAGTTTAGATAGGCCTGAGCATTAAACAGAAAAATAAAAGACCACCAGCAGCTGGAAATGGTTGCAAAAATAATAAAGTGGGGTTACTTTTGCATTCATAATTTTGCAGACCTATCTGGCCAGTTTATTTCAGTAACTAAAAGGCAATCAGAGCACTCACCAACAAGAACTTCAACAGCAGCTAAAGAATCATCCTCCCAATCCATTTCTTCTTGCTTTTCCTCAGATCCCTCCTTCAAGTTCGATGTGACAGGATAGAATTGTTTCCATTCACCAATAAGCTTTTTTGTTGATGAATCAGAAAGCTTGAATGACTGCCCTGTGAGTGTGCCATTTAATCCAAAGGGACTTAGAATAACTAAAAAGATAAATAAAAAAATACATTGGGGATTATATCTAACCAAAATTCACACTCCCCCGCTGAGACAGCATCACTGTTATTTCAGCCACACCAAATAAACAACTTACCATCGTTAAGTCAAGATGCACCCTAATCACATTTTACTGTATCACACAAGTTTTTGGTAACAGGTATAAATTGTTAAATGTACATGTATGGTAAGAATGGAGGTACCACAATAACAATTACAAATTAATCTATTTAAACAAGCAGCAAGCAAGTTTTCATCTTGGCTAGCAAGGAGTCTCTGACATACAGGTGGGATAAAGAAACACTATTTCACATTCTGGCAGAGGGTGATAGTTTAACTTAGCCAGGACACAGAGCTCAGGTGTTTCCTCATACTTTCATTCTGCTCGGTACTGTTACAACAACAATGTATATGCAGGGAAATAATCTGTTTCATGTTTAGTCTTGTCCATATTAGGAAAGCACAGCTGCTGTTAAATTGCATTCAAAAAAGAAAAAGCAGCAAGTTTGGACACTGAGCATTAATGAACAAGGGCAGTGTGTGCTCATGCAGGAGAGCTGACTTCTAGAGCCAACACAAGTGTGTCTAAGACAGGGAAGGATCAAACAGCCCACTGACCAGACTCAGGCCCCATCGCTCCTTTGTCTTCGAGAGCATAGCCTGCATCTGCTGGTGGAACCAAAGGGATTTACAGGCAAGGAAGAGCCAAATCAAAAGGGGTAGGGGGAGTGAATAGATTAAGTATGTTGAGTCAGAAAGGGATTTCTAAAAGAGGGGTTGATAAAGATACATGGGGGTTACAAACCATGTTGAAAAAGCAAAATGTTTAAGTCACCAATAGGACAGTACTTGGAAGTCAAGTTTATTGTGTCATGAAGACAAATTATTTGGCTACATATCAAGAGATGAATATAAAAATCATCCACCTGCAGAAGAGCTGAGACACACCAACTGGCTTCTCATTATGTCACAACAGGGTAGGACACATAATCAGTTTAAAGCAGGTAACACCTCTGCTCCCACTTCAGTCTTTGCCTGAAGTCCTCATTCTCAGCAGCTCAAGGATTGATTTATTTCCATACTCACTACTGACTGGCAAAACTTACCTTGAAAAGGGCTGTTGGACTGCTGGGCAAGAGTGAGGTGTTCTTCACTCAGCAGGTACACAGGCTGATGCTGACTGATTTCCACACTGGTGCAAACGTTGCTGTCTCCGTGTAGGAAGAAGGTGAATGAGCAGGACAAGTGCTCGCTGGGGGAAGAGAAGTGAGGAAAGGGCAGGGGGTGGAAGGGAGAGAAAAAAAAATTCCTAAGTATAGAGCTTAAAATAAGTTGATGGTTGTCTCACTAGTTTGAAGGCATTTGCTCACAAAATATTAATCAATGAAGTAGCCAAAAATCCATTCTATCTAAATAGCAAAAAAATGCTCCCTTGGAGCATTTACAAAGTATTCCAGCATTAGAGTCAAAACCAAAGAGCAATCAGTTAGAAAACAACAGACACTAAGTTTTCAATCCCTTTAGATTGACACTTTGTATTTTGAGGTCTGGAGGAAATTTAAAACACAATATTTTTGTAAGACAATGAAAACTTAATACTTTTATATCTGATATATTTATTTAAAATCTAGAAAAATATTTTTGAACATATAATAATTGTGAGGTTATATCTAGATTCTCCTGCCACAGATCCATGAAGCAGAATTTATAATTTAAAGATTTATTTTTAATATTAGCCAATAAGTCACTTAACTAAGAGCAGGAATAATGGAAACAGCTTTGAGAAATTTTGGTTTTGTTTTGTTTTAAATTTAATCTTATCTTCATGAAGCCAATCAAGTAACCAAAAATGAAATCCCATTCCTACACACTAAATGGAAATGGAAGATATAATTAATTTTAAAAACCCAAAGCTTAAGTCATTGCTGAAGTCACTAAAGCAAGTATCAACGTTTAATTTCATATGCTTCACTGACAGCTTCTCTCACTCCAAAGTGTTTAAAACAAAAATAAACAGTCCTATACAGCAAAAACCACCTCAGTAATAAACATCTCCTTCATGTAACTCTGAATTCAATGCTGTTTTCACAGTGCTGTACACAGTGACTAGTTAGCAACTCCATGAAATCTTCTACCTCCCAAGATCACGCTTCACACATCCTGATTTTTGCAGCTCTGCTGTTGTTTTGTTACAAAAATACAGATAAACCCCTGCAATACAACTATCAAAATATTTTATGTTGCATCCACATCAATTCAGTTATTTATGTGAAATATATTTTACCAATTTTAATTAAAGGGTAGTAATAGAGCAGGAAGACAAAAAAAGCAGATCCCTGCCAGGATGCCGCAGCAGCAGTACATCTTCATATCCAGTTCCATCTGAAAAACTTTTTTTTTCCTTTTTAAAGATGTTGTACAGGCACAGCAATTTTCAGTTATATTAGCTACAAGTTATCTCAAATGTCTGCCAGGCCAGCACACTCCCATAGGAAAAGAACAGATGTTTAAAAGCAGGAAGATGCTATTCACATCGGACATATTAAATTAGGTCCACCATCTCAGTAATAGAAGAATGAAAGTCAAGGAGAACCTTAAAAGTACTTTATAAACCACTGAACAGAAAATAAATCCTCCTCTGTAAGGAGGGCAGCATCAAGCACCTGCTCAGTCTCAGAAAAAAAAAGAAAAAAAACCAAAACCCAAACAAAACAAACAAACCAAAAAAACCCCCAAAAAATGAAGTCAAGGGAAACAAACTAAATTAAGTCAGTGAAAACAGCAGATACTAGTTTATTTTTTGCAAGGTCAAATAGCAAAGACACTCTATGAACTACTGGAGCCTAAAAGACTGTATGAGTGCATCACCACTGCTTCCCCAAAATACACAATTAGACCCCATCAACTAACGCCCAGGATCGCATCCACACCTCCTGCCCTGGTGAAATGCATTTCTTAGTCGACAGCAGGAGAACACAAAGCAAGTTTTGTGCTCCTGAAAAGTGCACAAACAGAGCTCCAGGGCAGGAAGAACTGACTGACAAACTCCAACCACCTGAGCCACCCTGTTGAGCTGCAGCCTCCACAGGTGCAGTTACCGGACACGTCTTCAGTGTCACTTCCAAGGTGTTGCTTTCCTCCACCAGCAGGTAGATGGTGGGACAGTAAACAGTAAGAAAAAAAAAAAGTAAAAATCTGGAATTAGCAAAGTCCATTCAATCTATGAAAACAGAGATAAATCAGCTCACTGACTCTCAGCCCAAAGACTCAAAAAGCCACCACCAAGGTAGTCACTACAATGACCAGAGGGCTACAGTGTTACACACATGGCTTTGCCTACCAGTAGATTTCAAATTAGGGACCTAAAACACTTCAAGGATGACAGAGCCCACAAACTGTTCGAGAAGGAACAGGAAAAGCAGCACATTTATTTATTACAGTAACTTAGAGCAGCCATGAAGTGAACTCAGTGAGGAACTGCTCTAAGTTTAACAGTTGTCAAGGTACATCATCAAGCCTGTGTCGGTATGTTGATCTGCTGCTCAATTTTCATTGTTTTAGGAACTAAAACCAAAAAGCCAGGATGCAGATGAGCGAGTTATCACTGTTCACTGACAACTGCTCAGCACAATTGCTTCAACCCTGGACAGAATACTCCCTGCAGATGCAATAACATACTGCTCAGGAACCCCAGTGGAGTTAGTTTCCAAAATGCAGTGATGATGGAGCGATGCACCTTGTTGATGATTTCAAGTTCAAGTGAAGTCACACGGTTAGCAAGCACCACTGAATTCCTATATGGAAATCTGATTAAATTTTAATCCTTATGCAAATAGTTGAAGATTGATTTTCAAATTTATTTTTATTTTTAAATCATATTGAATGGTTTAAGGTGAAAGAGCAGTGTTCTTGGGTCTGAGTGACACACAACAATTTAGAAGCTTAGTATAAGTGAGGCAAAAAATAAAAGGGCATATTCTTTAAATACACTTTAAATGCAATTAAGCTATGGCTCTTGTAAACACCACATTATTACACAGATAAAGGGCAGACAATTGTAGCATAATCTGCTGGAATTCAAATAAACCAAGACAAAGAGAAGCATCAGCATGATAACAGAAGCATTTCAACTCATTACACTGCAAAACTAGTCCTAAGTAACAAGGAAAATTCAAGGTCATCATGCAAAAGCCAAATAAAACAAAAAAAAAAAGCCAAACAAAAAAAAACCTCCCCAAATTAGAACTCTTTTCTCCCTCCACTCAGCAGGGGAGAAGTTTCCAACCCAATAATAAAGTCAGAGAGCAGCCAGTGTAGTCACTGACATCATTCAAGCAGCTCTGGCACGCGGGCTGCAAGCACACTGCTTGTACAGCGGGGAGAGCAGAGCTGCTACGGTACAATTCATTCTGGAAAATCCAAATATTAGGGAATTTTCATGAATCCTGGTTATAAATTTAAATCTTCAACAGCAAAATTACGCACACCACCTCAGCTTTTTGTTTCAGGATTTTCAGAGGTGCAAAGTCATTTGATGCACAATAGGACAATACTGTTTCAGAGTAGAAATACGTAGTAAAAACAGCGCTGTCCTTAAACTCAAGCTGAGGGAAAGAGATTTCCACACGACACACACACAGCATCACCTGAAAACATGAATCTTCTCTCAACTGAAGGTTAACTTGTAAGGCAAAACTAACACGTTATGTACTCAAATATTGCATTAGATTTCTTCCTAGTCACTCTCAGAAACTTTTTCTTTACATTTAAAATCATCATTTCTGTTAGGTTACAAAAGTTTAGGAAATATCAGTGCATGTGAAATTATCACAAGAAATAAAATGAAGAATGCTAATTAAAAAAAAATAGTAATAACAACTCAAAACCATACTGAAGCTCTTTGCAGGGGAGTAGAGAAAAGGAAGAAGGAAAACAAAGAACGGGAGCTCTAAGTCCCTGGATGCCCCTACATACACTGTTTTATTGACTTAGCAAGAAACTCTCTAAATATGCATGTTTTGTTTTTTTTAATTAATATATTTGTGTATTCTCCAGTTCCTCACGTTTCAGAGACTGATTGCTAATACACAATGCAGTCTCAACCTCAGCTTAGGAAGAATCTTCTCAAACCTTACCATAATCTATTAAAAGTCTCTCTCTCTCCACCATTTCTCTATGGCTTTCTTCCCTATTCTCAACTTGCCTCACAATAAAAATCCTAATCAAGCAAAAAATTTACTTACTTATTAATCTGAGGTAAATAGGCAAATTACCTTTACAATTCAGTTAAGGACACAATAACAGAAAACAAGCTGGTGGTTTCCTGCCTGCTGACAGAGTTCATCCTATGCTTTTATTTGCAGATATTTTTTGAGTAGCTTAGAAGATAACCAGATAATTTGTGCAGAGCATCTCATGACTGAAATACTAAAAAATACCTGTAAGTCAATGCTCATAATTTTTTTCCTGCATGCAGAGAAAATCAGTGAAGTCCTTAACGTGTAGATACAGGAAAAAAAATAATAGTTTGTCTTAAAGCTACTGTTGATCCCCCCTCTTTTACAGTTATGATCAGGTATTGTTGCATGTGCATACCTAAGACATAGGAGCAGAGGACAGAATTTTAAAAGAAAATTCTGAAAACAAAATCCTAGTTCTCACAAAAATCTCATTTTCTCACCTGACCCTAAATATGAAGTTACTCCATTAATATTTCTAATATTCCTAGTTAACTTAATATCTTTAAAAGCCATAATCACAGAACTTAAATATCAATAATCCAGTTTCCAATTGATCTTTGAATAAAGATGTTATGAAGGGTCATCAGAATGAGCACTCTTTATGAATTTTGATCTGAACACACCAGAATTAAGTCAGAATCAGTTCCTATACTGAAAGCAACTTTAAAAATTAAATAGAGAGAGGCATTCTTTGGAAGTAATGCTATTTTAAGAAACCTCAGTCCTCACTTATGTTCCATTATAAGACATTTGTATAAAAAAACATTTTTATTCCCCTATGCTCCCTCTTCACTCCAATCATACAAAACTAAAGTGTTTTTGTTTCAGACACAGAGGATTATGATTCTGTGTGAAAAGAAACAGAAACTGATGTGGACAAATTCAATACAATTTCTGCTTCTACCTTGGTAAGAGAAACTGAAGGGCACAAGGGAAAAGCACACTAAAATTTACATATACATGAGGTTTCTACATCTCCATTAGCAAATCTGAAAATACCTCCTTGATAAAAAGGTAATTAGGTCTGTTTTTTCCTCCACATTAGTACTTACGTAGAGCTTTATATCTTCAAAGTGCTTCACAAACATTAGCTGCATTAGAACCTCACTAATCCACACTTCACTAGATTACACACTTCAAACCAGCACCACACTCTGGCTGAAAGGCAAAGAGACTGCAACAACATCAGAAACAGGGAGGAAGTCTTCAACTAAAAAACCCAACAGCACATTCAACAGTAAATTCGAAAAAGCATCCAAATGTTTCAGCTGAAAGAGAGAATGGGGGGTTTGGTTTGGTTTTGTTTGGTTTGGTCTCTTCTCTAATTACTATCTCATGTTTTCCTAGACTTTGTAAATTACTCCTCCACTGAACCCTGAGTGGCTTACCAAGTCAAAGCACTGCTAACCCTACCAAAATATTTACCATATCTTTATAAACTATGTACTTTCTACTGCCATTTCCTAGATGAGGAAAATGGACATTGCAAAGCAAATCACTACCCCAGAACTAACAGCTGCCACAATTAGCTTTCTACCTCTTCCCTTTCAATGGGGTAGAACACACCTTGTTCAGGAGCACAAACACAGCAGCTAGTTTTAAGTCATTAATTAATATGTATAATTATTTCAGACTGTTGTTATAAAATGTTTGCCAAAAATTGGTTCATATTGGCCAGCACCCTGAATCCTTTGGGGCATTTTGACCAAGAATCAATATATCCTGACTGGCTGACAACAATTAGCAGCAGCAGGAACAGAGCTGAGAGTTCCCAAATGATGCATCACAGCTGCCCAAATAGAAGCATCTCCAAATAGTTATTCTTCACTACAGACTATTTTGGTATGCCACTTAAATACATTTAAAGTATCAAAGAAGTTCCTTTTTAAAGGTGACAGTAGCCTTCCATAACAAATTCTTGGGGTGGAGAACACTGTCTTACAATTAAATAGGTTCTTTTGGAAATAAAATTTAAATAGAAAAAAAGTTTTAAGGTGACACACACACACACCCCAAGACCCTTCATATTCAGTTTTCTGTTGGTTTCTCATTTTTCCCTTTAACCAGGTTGAGACAACACTATAGCAACCAGCACAGGACAGAAAACAAAACACAACTGCCAAAGAATAAGTCTGCAGGAATTCCATACCTGACCACATGCTCCACAGGCACTACACCGGCCTCTGTTCTACGATACATTACACTCCAGCTTTGTTCTTTGTCAGACAACCCTCCAGGGCTTTTCATCGTGGAGAAGAAAGAGTGAAGCTGCCAAGCCACTTGAGGCTTTCTGAGCTAACAGAAGAAAAGCAGAAGCAACTCCCCAAAGACAACTCATCTACCACTTTTTCTTTGTAAGAGCTTGTTGAGAATAGTTTATTGTGACGATATACATCTTCCAGGTACAGCCCCAACACTGCACTAACGAAGAGAAGCTTTCTTCTAAGCAGCCACCTTCACACCTGTACTGCTTCAACAGCCACTCTGACTTCTAAACATGACATCTTCAATTTCCACTCACTCTCCATAATTCTGAATCACAAAACTTCACAATCCTAATTCAGATGAGGAAGGAGCAGGAAATTAAGGATGCATTTGTTATAATAAGCAAAATATAAGTAAAATAGTAAAATCAGGTTTTTATATTAACATAGCACCAAAAGTAATTGCCAGGAAAAACATTTGAGTTTTTGTGACTCAAGAAATGAAAGACAAAGGAAAAAAAAAACACCCCACAAGGCAAGTACACAAATTGTTTCAATTGTTAAATACTTCAGGAGCTTTACTTGGTTTTGTTTTAGTTCTTTGGCGAGGGAGGAGGTTGTTTTGTTTTTTAAGCACTGGAGGCTGAGAGAAACAGAGGATAAGAGAAAGGAGTCCCTAGCTCTCTAGGAAGAACAGGCTATCTTACACCCCACGTTGCAGTGCTACTTTCTATGATAAGAGTTTGAATCATGGTTAATCAGTTCCCAAACACGCCTTTCCTGCCATCAGCTGCAGTTCCCCTGTAACACCAGGGCTTGTACCAGTCCCATCACAAGGTCTGCACTTCCAGCAGACACAGTGGCATTCATGTTCTTAATGTGAAAGCTCAAAAGAAACCTAAACAAATGCACATCTACATTTTCTAGCAAGTTACATATTCTGTATCTTAACATGAAGTAACAAGATCTCCAGATCCAGATGCTTCTCTAGCCACTGACAAAAAGCTGGAACAGCAGACGTTTTTCTAAGCATCTCTGAGTAACTCCCTATGGTCATGAAGGTAAATATAGCAGAAAGCTGATTTTGATGATAACACAAAGCAAAAAACATAGCTAATAGCAAAGTAGAAAAAAACCCTTCCAGTTCAAAGCACATCATTAAAGACTACTGTCAAAAGGCTTTCCAAAATATTTTTTCACACAGCTGAGGATAATTTGATTTTAGTTAGACCTACAAGTTAGAAATATTTATTTATTCCATAACCAAGTTCTGTACACCAAGACAAATACAAACATAGTGAGTGACCTGTATTCCAGAATGTCATATTCAGCCTGAAGACTTTCACATTTTTAAATTAACTTAATTATTAATGAGCTTAGCTTCATCCCAGTGAAAACAAGGTTGAAAGAAAAAACTATTTCATTTTTGTACACTACTAAAACTATAGCATGACATCTTACAAAGAAACAAAGCTGAATTTTTTCAAAATACAACTAGAAGTTTATACACACACACATACATTAAAAGTAAATATTTCTCCAGACACAATTATAAGCAATACTACAAAAAGAGTTTGTTCATGTTCCTGCATCTCAGAAGTTGAGACTAATAAACCCATCATCTTATATTTTAGCATCCTTTAATTATTGAGGATGCAAATCTCAATTATCTGAACTTGAGCTTTCACAATGCAACATAAGTATAAAAAATAAGAATCCAGAATATACTTGGAAAACAAGTCATAGCTAGACATTACTCTGTCTCAAAGACAGTGTCACAGCTCTCAATGCAGTGCTCCTTCCCATTCTGAAACATTTCCAAACATCTTGTTAAACGGGATTTTTTCAAAGTTCAAAATTGAAATGCATTATAAAATTTTAGTTTAACAAAAATCCAAAATATCTGTATGGCATTTGTATTATTTTATGGTCCAGTGAACAAGAGCATAGATTTATTGTTGAAAGCTAAAAATGAAGAGCCAAATAATTTTTTTAGTTTTTCCTGATGAACCAACTACCACTGTAACTTAAGCTAAATAAAAGAAAACTGCTTTGTGATGTAAAGTGCTAAATTTGTCTGCTCGTAGTCTCTGTAGCAACCCAATATTCCAAAGAGACAATCATGTGATCAATGCTCTCAGCTCCTGCTGTTTATCCTGCACTGTCCTACTTACAGCAGCTCTCAATTCCAGCTGTCTACAGTAAAAGGAAAAACATCACCTGCTCTCCTGCCGGTACATGATGCCAGAACAGCCTCATTAGAGCTGTTGTAAAAAAATGTTGACATTGTTTGACTTAAAGATTAACACAGGGAGGAAATTTATACTGGGAAAAAAGAAAAAAAAAAAGAAAAAAAAGGAGAGTTTAGCAGACTTAATATAAAATATCCCAACAGTTTCAAGGAAGAGCCACACAGTTTCAGCTATTAAGGTTTCAAATTAAATATACAGAAATAGATGCAAAACCTGTGGCTACATGTTGTTCTTACCTAGTTAACTCTCTCAGGTGTGAAGAGGTTTTTGAGCTTTAGCACCCAGAAATCTCCTCATTCTGTTCCTTAATAATTCACAGCATCATTCCAGAGGGATCAAGAAGCAAACTACTCTTCCTACTGAAAGGGGACCCCAAAGGGAATAGGGAAAAGGTGCCAAACAGGGGGATGAGGCAGAGAAGTGGGCTCAGGACCACAAGCACAGCATTCCCTTTGTCTTAAGGGCAGCCAAGACCAAACAGACAATAGCTGATCTCATCCAGGCTGTTACATTATCAAGACAAACATTTCTGAAGTCGGCAGCAAAACCATTTCCATGGCTCACATGAAAAAAAAAATACCCCCCCTCCACTGCAGCCACAGCCCCTCAAGACAGCAGATCTGCCAGCAAACACCACACTTGCACCAAACTCAGGAATCACATCCACTGTGGCTGGTTTTACCTCCTCCTCCCGGCAAGATGAGGTAGAGAGAAAGAAAAAAACCACATGTATTCAGAACTAGGATGAGCACACCTTCAAATCAGGATAACTACATGTACAAAGGCTTAGAACAAAACCAAATTTATATCTAGAATATTTTTCATCAGTCATTTCCCATGAAGTGATATACTTATTATTTACATCAGGTAGATAAAATAGTATTTCCATGAAAAAAATTAAAAACCAGTGAGCTGGCATTATAAAACCCTGTACTCACACTAATGTTAAACAGCATTACCTGCGAAACCTGTGCAGCAAGTTCCATTTTGTAAACTATGATAAGCTTACAACTTATTATTTTCCAAGTGGGTTTTTGTTTTTGTGGGGGTTTTTTGTTTTGGTTTGGGTTTTTTGTTTCATTTTTTTCTTTTTAATTTCAGTGTGTAGTGGTTTTTTTGTTTTGGTTTTTAAGTGAACTTGTCAGACATAACTTCTGGTTTGCCACCCACTGCAATTGGCTATATTATTTCCTATTTACAAGGGGGGAAAAAAAAAAAGCAACCATACAAGTAACACAGTAGCTTTTAGTATTCTAGATTTTCAATTGTGTATCAGATCCTCCCACAAAATCAGGATTACTCATTTATTTGCTTACTGGCATTTCAAAAGTGTTAAAGTTTAGCAAGTTGTACTTATTACCAAAACTTCAAGAGATATCCTCCATGTAAGCACTTCATATTTTTGTTTAATTAAGAGTGTCAGATTTAATCTTCATTAAGGAATTGTACCTAAAATAGTGTTAAATCTGACAAGCTTCCTAATCATATTTATTCCAGGTATACACTACTTTTTTATCATCAGAAAAGTCTCATCTCCAGGTTGTTATTTGAGCAGTCTAACCAGAACAGGTAGGCAGACAATCGGACGCAGCAGATCGCAATCTCCGTCTCACACATTTCTAGGGTGGATTTTTTGAATAAAACAGACACAACCATAACTCTGAACGTGGCAACACCACCACAATCAGTTGGAAAGGAGAAGAGAGAAAGACATTCCTATTTGTCCAACTTTGTAATTTAATATGCAGTCATTTTAACCATATTATTGAGCTTCTGTAATCTACCCTGCTGTAAGTGATTGAAAAAGGTTCTGACAAATACCAAGGCAAGGATTTTTTTTTCCTGCTTGGTTACAATTAAGACCACCAGCAAAACATTCTCTTTACTCCATTATTCTACTGTTGTTCTCCTGCTGACTCCCATCACCCACTCCTGAAACTGAAAATCACAACAACAAAACCCCACCACGCACACTTGAAGGAGTTCGCTCCTCCAGTCCTGCCCTATCTATAAACAGAAGTGGAACCAGCATACTTGAAAACCTCAGACAGTTTCCTCAGGCATGGCAATCGTGACTTGTTCTAACAGATCAAATGTCACCAAATACATGACTGTCTCACTTTTCCCAATGCTGGTTTTAGACTGGGGAGAAGTAGGAGGAGGGAGGGAAGAGCAGGTCATGGTTATTACCTTGCTGTCTTGTCAATGTGCAGCATGTGACTGCACAATACAAACATCTGAGGTTTTTAACTCTTTCCACAGCAAAATTTTTAAGAGATATTAAGCAGTAACATGAGGTTAAATGTTTGTTTGTTTGTTCTAGGAGTCACATCATTGAGCATAATTAAGCAGTAAACACTTAAAACCACCTAATTCTTATTTCTTCGTCATCTGTTCACATGCCGCAGTGGCATCAGTTTAGGAACGTTAAGGACTGTCCTCTTAAAACTAATATGCATGCAATGATCAAATTGACCTTTACATATATATCTATATATATATTTAATATAACCTTATACAAGGAGGAAAAATAACAGCCAGGAAGCCATGGCTGCCTGAGGATCTGCCATCACAGCCAAACACCTATTAGAAATCTCAGCCTTAAGTCCGTAGCACTACCACACAGATGTGAAAAGCAGAACGTGCCTGACTTCTCTTCTTAGGAGACCAGGTAACAGAAAACCTTGCATATTCTGGAAATACATGCTTTCAAACAGAACTCAGAAAAATCCAGATGGGATCAGCTTCAAGGTAAATAAATAGCTCTATCTGCACATCCTTCAAAGAGGAAGAAAATGAAACGTGGGATTAAATTCCTGCACGCTGCTCAACCATGGCTCCAGAAAGCACGTTAAGAAGTTGCCTCCACCGTCAAGAGCACTGACTACTCAGTCTCTAATCAAAGTCTTTGAAACTAAAGATTGCCAGCAAGAACAACCTTATGGAAATCTAGCTATAATATACAAGAACAAGTCTTTACAGTGACCAGCCAAGCCCCAAAGCACAGGGTGCAATCTGAAGCAGAGTGGTAGCAGATTTATATCCTCAGTATAGCAAGTACCTTTAAATTATACAGGCACATCAGTTCTATCTCAGGGTTTCTGAATGTTCAGGCACAGAACAGTCCCAAGTAAGCACAGCACACAGAGCAATATGGGATGGAAGTGGGTACTAAGGGTAACAGGACCAGGGTCTGAAGTGACACAAGACATCACTCACACAGGGACATCAGAGTGGGGCAAAGCCTTCCTATTTCTGGGCACACACAGTTTCTTCTTGTCCTTTTCCCACTATTCAATGTTTTCTAAGATGGAAAGGATGAATAAAAATATACCAACACTGTTGTGGGGAACTTTTTTCTTCCTAAGCATGAGATATACATTGAATCAACACAAGCAATATAGAGAAGTAATTACAATCTTCCTGAATAAAAACACTTTGACAGATGCTGCACCTGCCACATTCACCTGTGGCCACATCTGCATAGAAGTACTACTTTTTGGGGAGGTATATATATTTCTCACAAAGGAAGAAACAAAGTTCTCTGGAAAAGACTATTCTTCCTACATCAAGAAGCTAGTATGACATGCTTTGAGATTGGCATTCTGAATATTACTATTCCAATCACTTGAAAGATGGTAAAAATGCCCAAAAGACAAAAATACAGCTTTAAAACTGATTCTTAAAATACATGCATCCATAATCACAGAGAGAAGAATGGCTTTGGGGAGGGGTTGGTGGGGATTTGTTTTGGTTTTCAATTAAGTCAGACACACCTACAAAAAAAGATAAACTTGGTCTAGGCCTCGCTGATTAAATGGTTCCTGAAGAAGAAGAAAATACACAGAAGTCATTCAGAATTAACAAAAACTAAACCTTAATACAAGTTGTTGGTTAAGAAACACATTAGCACCCTGGGTGCAACATTCAGAGCAGTTTCTAGGCAAGCTGCAAGTCCTTTTACGTTGAGTTTGCTGCAGTGCCATGCTTAACATTTGATAAGTGAGAAATGTCCCTTTTGACTAGAAGAGTATTCCAGTTTATACAAGAGACCAAAACCCACTCAAAACACTGCACTCAACATTTCCTCCTCAACCACAGAGTGACAGCCTTTCTAGCTACAGAGGTGGTATCACAAGGAATTTATTTTCAATCATTTGGGTTTCCACCCCAGAGACTTGCTGGGAGCAGCAGAGGCCTGAACCCATACCTCTGAACATCTTAACTTTCCAGAGAGTACAGATTATCCAAATTATGGATATTCTTAGAAGGGATGAGCCAAGTATGCCAAGAGTATGCACATCTGCTAACCATTCCCCTCACTCCACTTCAGAAAAGCCAGTACTCAGAATATCACGTGGTATTGAGCTATCTGGTACGAAACATTGAGATTTCTCTACAAAGAAATTTTTACACAGAGCTGTGTAAATCTTTCTACAATTTTTTTCCAGTATTTCTGGACTACTTATGATGAGATTGTTGCGTGGGCAAGCACACAATTCCTTCAGTTATTTTCATCAAGCATGATGACCTTCTGACCTTAAAAAAGAGTCAGGCTCCAAATTAAACAAACTGCTATTTTATTTTAAAAGCTTTCATCAGCTTTTCCAGCTGCTGCAGAGAGCTCTGTAAAATTACTGTAAGAGATTCCATGACATAACTGAGGCTAGTTTCAAATGGCAATTTGGAAAACCAGTTCCTCAAATGAGGGAAGCCCAGACCGTGCCAAGACAATATTGGCCTAAATAGTTAAAAGTAAATTCTTTATTATTGATTTATAGCAACAACACACACAAGAAATGGATGCACAAGGATACTCCAGAGAGGAAACATTTGCCCTGACCAGGGTGGAGAAAGAGATGCCTAGAACTAAAGCACAAGTTTATACATAAATTAAAAGCAGCAGTTCACAACTACTAATGGAAACACACACGAACATGTGCTTCTGCGTCTTTCGCTCCAGAACAGCTCTAATTTTCTTTCATGTTTAAATTCATTGCAGAAGATGCCAACAATGGCCAACTCCACACCCAGAAAGCAAAGCCACTGATCTCAAAATTTCCTGCATGCAAGATTTAACACATACATATACACACACACACCAAAAAAAATCCCACACACAAAAAACCCATCGTCTAAGCTTTAAATTACTTTGGATTTTAAAAGCTGATTTGGGAACAGCGATTAAACTTGTTCCAGCTAACCTAGTTTTTATTCATTTCATTATTTATTGCTAGGCAACATAGACCGTGTCAAACCACGTTAGAACCATGAGAAGAAGTCCTTCCAATTTAGATCAAAAATTCTCTTCTCGCCCTCCTCCCCCGCAATGTGGAGGCCACATGGATTCTTTTAACACCAGTGTTCCCAGACACAAACTCCTTCCTGACCAGGAGATGACATTTCAAACTCTCTTCTCAACATCGCCCATCAGATGTAATTTATCCAAACCTCATGTGGTGCCTGTAAATAGCTCTCTAGATCCTGCTTGCTCAAAGAATGAGTCTTTATTAGTATTTACAAATCAGAATTAGTCCCAGTCACTACACTGGCAAGTCCAGATCCGGTTATCTTCACACATGTATCCTTTTTTCCATTTCTAGAAGACTCTAGCTTCTCTATTATCTGTGGTCTGTATGTATCACTACAGAAAAGACTGCTTACTACCTGTACTATTACTTCCTTTCATCACAAGGAAGTTTTGAAGAACTCCAAAAAGGCAGAAAAACAAGAAAGAGCAGAGATTTAGCTTCCCAAATAAACCATAGAGTGCTCTTCATTAAATGTTTCTTCAGCACAAAGCTGAAATAAACCCTACAACTTCTTTAATAGAGCAAAACAAAACATCCTACCTTTTGTTTATAGGTTTTTCATCTTTCTCATAAGGCTTCACGAACCACTTCCCGATGCGCACAAAATTGCGATTCATTAAGCACCTCTCCAACAGGTTGTGCACGGCTTTGAAAAGCAGAGTGCGACATTCGTAGGACAGCCCGTTCTCCCAAACACCATCTTCCTCTTCTGCAAGGCAAAGGGAAAAGATCAATCAGCATTGAATTCCATCCTGTTATTTCATCCACATATCAACATGCTTTTCTCTCTCACAATCTTTTAAGATTTTCCCAAAATAACATGCAACTGAAAAAAAAAGCCTGGAACGTTCAGATAACAACTCTGCTCACATTGTAATAGTGTAGCTGCTAAAAGTAATCAGCTATAAAAATATCTCATCTCCTCCAGGAAAAAAAGATACAACAGCTATTTGTACACAATATTTCAGCCTGTAAGATCATTGTATACTGACCTGTCTGCAAGGTGGCTCGTGTTTTGGGTAGTCTGAATTACTTAGCCTGAAGTGTTAGCTGACAATTACGTTCATAAATAAACTGCCCAAAGCCAAACTCTGAATACATCCCAGTGTCTTTGGCTACCACTGACTGAGGAAAGTTGGGCACAAATATCATTGATCAACTGACAGTTTGCTAGAGGAGTGGAGGGGAAGAAATACCTGGATTCAGAAAACCGGCAAGAGCAACCTGATTCTCCCCAGAAGACTCTCACAACTGCAATTTTTATTTTTAATTCAAAATAAAAAATAAATATATTTAAGCAGGCTAGCCCTAATTTCTGATCTATACACAGAACAGAAAAGAAAGACTGCAGGCAGAAAGACAAAGCCCAGTTCATACTGACAGGATTCTGAAGTGAAATGCTGAGATCTTACGTACCCCACAAGTCAGAGTCATGGAATCCAACTTACACAAGCCAAGTTGATTTGCCAAATCAGAAAGCAAGATTCATTGTAAAAAGCTGTAATCTCTTCAACCACTCTGGCTCATAATCAGTGTCTGAACATAATTTAGGGGCCCTAGAAGTACATGCACTAGTGCAAAGGATTATGATGGCATCACAGTTACATTTCACAGGTAAAATGAGGGACATTGGCAAGGCCCTGCAGTATCTCTCAGTACAGGTGTGATCTCATCCATTTCCAGCAACACACTAATATGTAGGATGATCTAAGAAAACTTGAGATCTTGTCCTTAAATTACTCTTACCTTTCTGCCTACAATTCATTGTATATCATGTTTTACATCCTCCCCTAAGGATCTGCTACTGGTCACCTTGGACCAACCTAGCAGAGTTATTCTTATAATACCACTGCTATCATACTCCAGGTAGCAGCAGAGACTAGACAACTGTCTGACACAGATAAAGGAGACATATTTTTACTTCAGTCTCTGGATAGTCATGGAATAATTTAGGTTGAAAGGGACCCAAGGAGGTCACCTGCTCCAACCCCCACTTAAGAGTTCAAAGTTAGAACAGGGTGCTTGTATCTCATGTCCATTGCCCCTCGTGCCATCTCTGCACACCTCCGAGCAGCAAGGCTTGGGTTCAAGTTCAGTCCCGTACAACAGCGACCCATCTGCTCACCTCTCCTTCACAGAGGATTTCGGTTCAAACAGCTTTCCACTGGTTTGCTCAATGGTCAGAAAACCTCAGTAATACAGCCAAGTCCTTGCATTTTAAATCTCCCTTTGAAATAAGCCCCTTCACCTTTATCTGGAAGCCACTTACAAGCTTAAAAGGTTGCAACAGTATTAACTAAAGTCTCAATATCCTTAAATTAGAAAGCATGTAGAAAACCAGACATTTAAGAGTTTTATTTAAAAAAACCCCAAAAACTCTTACAGATTATTACAGTAAACAAGATTTAAGATAAAAATGACAGAAAGGGGAATTTCAAGATGCTATTGCAACCAGAATGTGGTGGCCATATTTGTACATTGCTAGAATCCACACAAGTATATTTCCACTCAAGATCACTATTGTGAGTTAAAGAAAATTACTCCCAGTATCTTCCTCTGAGGGACAAAATAAGAGTAAACAGACCTGCCCCATAATTTATAAATGAGGTGTGCATCATTACAGATGAATCATTGCACAAAATAATTTTCTGGTAAAGACAAGGAAAAACAAGGAACCACATTTCCTAAATAAGAGACCTCAACATGAGTTTCCCAGTCCATCCTCCTATTCCCATTCAAGTTCAGCAAAAACAATGTTTTTAAAAACCATAAAGCTACAAGGTAATACAGTAACTCACTAAAGAAACATCGTACAAGAAGCTTGCAACCAAAAAAAAAAAGCAACAAAAGTCCAAAGTCAAAGGGTTTGAGATGGTTGTGCCAAGAGGACAGATTTTCCCCCCAGCTCAGAGCTTTGTAGACGTTCACAAATGAGCAGCTCTGTCCTACAGGCAGCTTTGCTGTTCAGCACATAGTGCTCGACTGGTGGCAAACAAGCAGCTCAACAGAGCAAACATTAACTACAAAGCTTAATGATATTGGACTTTAACTGCACGATAAACTCCACACCATTTCAAAGGTTAAATAGTTGGTTTCTATATGGCTCTCATAATTTATTTTTTTTTAAAATCACTTCAAGAACATCCCCTGCATCAATTACCTATTATAAGAGGAAATAGAAAGAGCTATTTCCAGCCTTTATGCCTAATTTTGTTTTGACAAATTAGTGTATCCATGAGAAAAAAAAAGATGTTGAAATCACAAAGATACAGAAATGTAATTCAAAGCTTGTATTTTCATGGTCACAAAGGAGAGGTCTCAGTCTTCTGAAGACACCACAAAGTGCTCAGTATTTCATTTAACATCAATAGTTGTGCTGACAACTCAGTTACGAACACGAGTTGACGTGCAAGAACTTGCCACAAGATTGTAATTCCTAAGAGTTCTCCCAGCTGTCTCAGTTGATTGCTGAAACTGAGAGCTCTTCCATGTGGGGAAAGTGTAAGGCATTAGAAGGAAATGTATACAATTAAAACTCTAATATTTAAAAAGACAGCGTGCTGTAAGCATGCCTGCTGCTCAGGAAGAACGTCTTGTACCCAAAATAAGAGCACCTGCTCAAACCGAAGTGCATCTTGCTGCAGAAAGGGAAGGTTAAATGAGATGGCAGTTGAAGATACCCTCATTTCAGAACATTATTCAAATGCATGCAAAAAAAATAGCAGTAAGTGTCCTGGGTCTTTTTGAAATCTTTTTTTTTTTTCAGAGTAGCAGATAGAAGGAGAGAAATATGACATCTGCTCACATCTCCCAACTATGTTTCTTCTTCATTTAAATTGTTGTTTCTCAACATCAGAAGAAACCTCCTACTTAACAGAAACTGTATGAAGTAAGCCTTTTTTTAAAAAAAAATGGAGAGGAAGAGGCACTTTTGTCTTCTAATCTTTCTTAAACACATTAACTTCAAATGTTCAATTTGATAGTGATAATAAACCAAAAATAAGTTGCTGACTCATTTTAAGAAGGTGTTAAGCCACAATTTCACTTCAGACAAGCGTTATCCACAACAGTGCTCTGGTAATCTGAAGGTTACCAATATTTTGGTTTTGATGAGTCCCCTCAGCTGCCTGAGCCACTCAACTCTGTGACATAATGTTACGTCAATCCCTTAAACAAATACATACACATTATCATCCCACAATGAAATATTTTGTTCCCTCCTCCTTTACACCAAATATTAAGCAGAGAGTTTCCCTTAAATTGAGCTAAAAATTATCAGGAAATGAAGAATTAATGGAAACAATGACCACAAGAAACTACTACACACAAATAATAAACTTTTTTTCAATCAACACCTCCTTGACACTACCACCATCCAATGTGAATTAAATGCTTGTAGGAGACTATTTGCTTTCAGTACTTTTATGTTCTACTCTACATTCTTCATGCAGTTAAATTGAAACAGTAAAGTTCATTTTTACTGATTTTAAAATTATTGTTATAAATTACTGTAAATTATTAAATTTATTAATCAAAGATTAATAACAAATACACAAATCTTTGCTTAATGTTATGTTTTTTGCAGGCATACCAATTTTTCTTGAGCTCCATTGCAACAGATAAACACACAGCATTAAAAATGACATTTTCAAGAACACTTTGTGGACTTTCCCTCTTCCTCCTTTTAACGTAGAGCTGGCCACATCAGCAACACAGCCATAAGCATCAGCTCTTGAAAAGGTTGAATATATTTACCATACCATTAAAAATATCTTCCTAATGCTCAATGAACCTCTAAAATGAACCATGCAGAGAAACAAACCACAGCCAAGCCTCCACTTTGGACTACAAGTCTCTCCCCCAGTTAGAAAGAAAAAAAATCCATTCCTTGGTGTCATGCCTGAGACATCTTTTACAAGCAGTACTTACCTTCACAGGCTTCCCTCTGTCATCATCTGACAGCATGCCAGTTACACAAATAGACTGATGCCAAACTGATTTATACAATCAAACTCCCTATATAAGCTTCAGATTACAAGAGAAGTAGAATAAGTAGCATGAAATTGCTGCTGTATGCAATATTGTAATAATATGACAGAAACACTTGAAGTTTGCTTTTTATAAAACAGATTTTTAAAAGTCAAATAATTTAAGATTAAATAAAATTGCTCAAAGCAAGAATAATCCAGTTAACATACTGAAAAATAATTTTGAGGGCCTATGTTCTTTATGAAATAAGTGAGAAGCAACAGATTTCAGGCAGGGAAAAAAAAAGACCGACTACAATTCTAAAATACCAACTTGAGAATCCAAGTAAGACAAGTTTATTTCTAGTACAGTTGTATCTGTTACCTACATTCACAGAAAAGAGCCTGGACATAAGACTTCAGATATCCAAACTAGTTGGAAAATTTCATCCACCAAGAAGCAAGCCAAAACATGACCTACTGTCCAAAATACCATATTCAAAATATTCAGCACCAATACAAGTTAGTTTTTGTAGTGCTAGTCATATATAGATTTTATGCTTTCTCTACCCAGCAAAATATTTGTCTAAATATTAAAAATTTAAAAGCATGACCTCTCTGTAAGTGTGTAGCTATGCCTGGTCATAAGGATAACCAGGTAACAGCCTTCCCTCACTACTTGTTGGGTGTAAGTTTGGCTGGTCTGGAGACCTACTGCAAGAAAAGCAAAGCTGAAAAACTTTCCAACTAAATGTTCCAATATCCTCCTCCACACTGTCTTTGAGTAATTCCATATGCAGATATATTTTACTCATATTGTTAAATCTTATCCTTAATGCAGATATATTTTACTCACATTGTTAAATCTTATCCTTAGTGCCCATGCAGTCACTGCTCTTATTTATACAGGTATATTATGCATGTGGCATTGTACCTACAACATAACATGATGCAAAATTCCCATTTACTGTGACAAAGTATTTTTCACCTCACTCCACAGATATTTCGCAAGCATGTTCGTCAGGAGGAAATAAAAAAAAAGGAAAAAAGGTAAAAATCACCTTGAGCTGGTACTCACACAGAGTCACTGAAGTTTTCCAAAGACTGCTTCAGTAATTTTTACACAATGCTTATCAGCAGTTTTGCTTAAGCAGAGACACATCTCTGACATGGAGGACTGAAGAAACACTAAAGCATCAACACACCACGCAGCAAGGAACATTTGTAATGCCTCCTTATCACATACATACATGGAATATACGTATCCACCACAGGCAAGTTACTTGAGCTCACTGTACAGAGAGCAAGTGCAAAATTATTTAAGAAAGCATCTTTTTTGTTGGGTTTTTTTAGGAGTTAAATGGTCTTAGGAAGCAAATGTTATTAAAAAAAAAAAAATGGAAGCCACTAGCTGAACTGCTTTCAAAGCTCACTTTGCCAGCTCCTTGCAACTGGCAGGCTTTGTTGCAGAATCCTCCCTGCGATAACTGGCTCATACTCTGGTTTCCACTGCATTAGAAGGAACGAGACACTCAGCGCTGACATCAGCACAAACCAACCAATTCACAGATTTGTTTGGAGACAAGGATTTGATCTATAATGCACATATATTGAGCACTACACAACACACAGAAGTCTTTGCTGCCACGACTGTTGCTGCTTTTACCACACAGGATCAACAGACAAGCACCACCTTTCCCCTTTTTCTTTCAAGCTCTCCTACAAGCCCAGCAAGGAGCTAGGACCAGCATCAATTTTATACATTCACCCCACGCAGAAGCATGAGGAAGACTGTTCAGCAAATAAAAATTGATTAATTTGATATATGACATGTACAAGGAAAACTCTATTTTTTTTTAAATAGATTAACAAGATTTAATAGACATCAGAACAAAAAAGATGCATCTTACAGCTCAGCATTTAAAAGATGCAATTTGAAGGTCAAAGGATATAGAAACATTCCCTTATCCAAGCATTAATCAAATCGTAACCACTTCCTTGGGACTGTGTCCTGTACATAATTCAGACTCAACTGCTCTCACGTTTGAAACAACCTACTGCCAATTTAAAAAAAAAAAAATCCAAGTGTAAAGGTAAGCACTTTAAAACAGGAATGAGCCTATCTGATAAAATAACTGCTGATCAGACCAGTGAGAGACCATCGCCTTCTGAAAGCTGAAGAGATGTCCTACTTCCAGGTTTGAGCTGCAGGAATTACTATAATCAAGCCTCAGTGTCACAACACAACCATAACCTTTGAGGTTGTTAGAGGATAAAATAACATTTCACTAACTGCTGTTTGCCTCTAGCTATGTTGGGGTACAAACAGACATATGGGTTTTTTTGGTATTACATACAGTAAGTAGCTTCCTAGGGAAGGGGAAAAAAAAAGAAACAAATATTGAGTGAAGTCAATATTACTGATCAATTGGCATCTCTGAACAAGTCTCCTTTTGACATGCCCCCAGGCAACAACAAACCCTGACCATCAACAAGACAGTTATCCAAGGCTTGATATGAGAATTCAGATATAGCCAGTAGCAGGCATTCAAAGATATCTCCAGGGCAAAGAATGAACTTCCAGAATGTACAGGCTGAAGAGAAAGAGAGAATTTATTTCTTTAATCTGATATGCATAGATGTACACCCACAAAACTGCACATTCCCTTTTGAAGTGATCTTGGAAAGGGGGACAAAAGGATTCTTGAAGGCTGTCATATTTCAAATCCCTGAGGGCTGATAACCAAGATGTGTTCCAGACACTAAGTGTCCATTGTTCATTGAAACTACAAATCACCAAAAAAAGTCAAAAACTGTCAAAACACTGACCTCTCCTTCACAGGCACAGTTTCATACCAAAGGAAGCCAGAATCAGAAGTTATATTTCTAACTACAGCTCTTTCAGGGCCCACTTCCCCAAGAGAGGTCTGTCTGTAGGCAGCAGAGGACAGGGCTGGCAGCAACGGACCGCTCAGCCCCTCGCTTCCTCCCTCGCCCCATTCTCCAGGGCAATTCTGCACCTACACAGCAGAAAAGTTCTAAATGAGGCAGCACCTTAACCTTCAGCAGCCAACAATTTCCAATCAATTTTGCAGGTAACAAGCCTCTGCCAGGAAGTCATTTATCTTTCCCATTGAAAATGTAACAAGCAATCATTGGGAGAACAGGGCAATGTGAATTACCAGGAGAAATTGTTCACCAATGAAAAAAACCCATTAGGTCTATGACAAAGGTCAGATAACATTGTTTGGGTTCAGCCATAATTCTTTCTTGTATGAGGTTCATGTTAAGATTTTGTGTAACAGGAAAGGGAAAAAAGTGCAGGTGCAGGCACTCCTCAGACACCTCCACAATGCAACTGATTAACATCGTTATCAACTTCTGGTCAGAAGAGCCAAGCAGACTAACACACTCTAAGAGATTATATAGTTAATTAAAATTTCTATATTTAATTAAAAGGAGAGAAAAACACACCTGCAAAAGACAAGATGTCAGGTACATCTACACACAGACATAGGTAACAGTCTCATGAGTGAGAAGCATTTATGTAGAAAAACATCTAACAGCAAGCCATGTAGAACAGCTCTACTGAAGCTCAGACATCCACAGGTGACCTGAACAAAGGAAATACCCAAAACAACTGCAAAGATGTGGCTGGGAGACTCTAATCCCCTACTCTCTCTACCTGATACCTTAAGAGAGGTTAAGAGTTGGTAAATACCCAGGATGGCAGGTGCTTATCTACCTGTGCAAAAATGTAATTCCAGAACAGCATAACTACACACCAGTGTAGAAGCTCAGCTATGAAACACCACTATTTTCAAAAGGTACCTCTATGCTAAATCACTGTTAGTCAGATTCAACAGAGAATGCAAAGAAAGTTGCTCAAATAAATAATTTTGATGGCCAGGTAGTGCAGAAATGCATTATTCTAATGGCTTCACTTGTCTTTGATCTTCCACTCAAAAAAAATAAAGTAACTTATTTGTCTCAATTTAATCCCACCAGTCAACAGCACACAAAATTTACACAGATACTTTCACACAAGTGTTGGTCTTTGCTCAGGGCAGGCCCAGGCCAAACATAACATTTAGCCTAAGTTACACCTCAGTTGTACAAAGGATGTTCCCTGCAGGTCAAGACTGAGGTTATTCGTAGAGTAAAAATAAGGAAGCTTTAAAGGCACTAAAACATCAAGCAACCTACAATGCAAGTGCCATTTAAGATGCAAAGTTTCTAGTTCATGGACAGATGGGAATATGAGCAACATCCCAATCTTTGAAGTCAATTATTCAAAGAAATGAACATAATTTATCTTGTCAATTGTTTTTCAAATCATATTCTTTTTTTGTATGAAAATTGCAGACATTATTAAATTGTTTTAAGCCAGCTTCTTCAGTGGCACTTCAAACTCATATTTGTTCTTCAGCTTATCCACAGACACAGTCGGCATTAACAATTTCTGGTTACTAGGTCACCAAACCTTGGTCTCATTTTACACTTCAGTAATCTGAATACTGTACATTATTTGAAAGGAAATTAGAGTGATGTGACCTTTATTTTTTTTTTCCTCCTAGAATTAATGTAGTCTCACCACTAGACTTACACAGACAGTTTAAAAACCTAACTTCATCACCTTACTGATAAGCAACTGGAAAGCCATCTACTCTGGGAATCGAGAACAAGTAAACATTTGCAAAACAAGGTGCCAAATCTGAAGTACAGCATTATTGAGAAATATAAATATTGTCAGTCTTTCAAAACTCTAAGTTGGAGAGCAGGTACAGGTTCAGAGCATTGGGAAAGGGGGAGAGAGAAATCATAAAAATACGAGGTTTAGAGGTTCTTGCAGGAAACAGCAAGCTACTTTCACACACTGCCTTTTGAGGGCTTCTCACCAATTATTTGACTTCCAATCAAAACAGCTCCACACTGTTCAAGAGTTGCTCAGATCTCTACAATTTTTATTACATCATAAAATGGAGTTTACTATTTGAATTTGAAAGTTCTAATTGCCCAACAAAAAGAATCTTATCAAAACATGTTTAAGACATCACTTCTGAATCACAGGCACAGCTTTAGGCACAGCTTTCTCGTGAAGAAGCTGCCAAAACTCATAGGCTTCTGTTTTGGTTTGGTTTCTTTATTTTTCAAAAGAAACAAGCAGGGAACAAAAACTTAAGTTTCTTGCAAATCTAGCAGTCCAAGACCACCTAAACACAGACAGCAGCCGTTCATCACTGTGCTGACGTAATACTTTGGCGTAGCTTGCTGCAATAAATTTATCTGTAGACAACAGCCCAACGAGTACAGATTTAGTAAATAACTGGGTAACAGCATCCTTTCAGTGACCAAAAGAAGACATTTGTTTCCTCCTACCTGAGAGATCATGATGAATAAGGTCAGCAAAGTTGGGGTCATCACCCCACCAAAATATCCACAGCTCCCTGCGTCCAGGTCTCTGGTCTCGGCGCCAAACGCTGAGCACGTCCGCCTTCAGGCAGCGGCTGAAGCTGCTCAGGATGGGGTCCTCCTCCGTCACCGGGAAGAGGATCGGGGCAGACGTCGGGCCCTGCCATACATATCGCTTCCATTTAATCCCAGTGAGATCAGCCTGAGGGGAGGAAAAGAACAACTGTCAGACCCTGGGGTAGGCAGGTACACTCCCAACAGAACCATCCTGCTGTAACAAGAGGATGGCACAGAAAGAGGAGGGTGGAATGAAGAAAAGGATTAATCCAACAAAATTTAATGGAAATCATACTCATAAATTTTGTGTACCCGAGAAGATAAACTGGAAATAAACAGTCACTCTGTTTTAAAATCTCCTTTAACAACTGCAGTAAAGCAAGAACTGTTCATTTTCACTGCAGCTTTAAGATCACAGAGAGAAAAAATCTGATATAAATTTTTTTTTAAGTGAAAAAAAAGAGTGAATAATATTTGCAGACTGCAACCATCCAATCTACTATAAACACTTGCCTTAGCAAAGAATGTCTTCTTTTTTTTTTTCTATACTACCTTTTCAATCCAAGATTAAGGAAATAGGTAATACAGTAAATCTAACTCGAGCATGCATTCTTCCAGTCATCACTACTTTGAAAAATTTCACAAGTGTTTCTCCATTGCAAAATATTCTCTGTACAGAAAGCCACTCGAGTACACTTCTTTCACCCAGAGCTATCACACTTGTCATTTCTCATACCACAACTTAAGATTTAAAATCCTGTTTTATATCATTATGATGTATCATTAAATTATACATCAGACTTGTATCCACATAACAATCCACTAAATCTCCTTCTAGGCAAAAATTCATTTGACTTTATAAAAGTTAAAGAGTTACTACTCTGTGTAATGGGAAACAGACAATTCCTGGATTATCTGTAACACAACACCACACCAAGTTTTAGTGCTAAGTTTTTACACCAGGACAGTCACCTTAAGGCATGTAGGTGAGGCACTGCCCCGGGTTCTCTTTGAGAAGGGAGAACAAGGTAGGCTGGAATTTGTTAAGAAGTCACTTTTTTTTTTCCCCCCCTTCCCAATATGACAACACACAAAAGATCACTCCAACATTTAAACCTAACATGGCAGCCTTCCTACCTTCAGGAGAAGAAGCAATTTAGAGGAAAGGTAGGGAGTCTGTAACAGCTGATACTTTCAAAAGACTTTAAGATTTAAAAATGCACTATTAATATGGAGCTGCAGGCCTGATGCAGGCTGCAGACACATTCAGGCTGTCCAAATTCCCCTCCATCCAAAAATATTAGTACCACAGCTTGGCACAGGTTTTTACTTATAACAATCTCTAGAATAATAAATATCAGGCAGTCAGCTAAGATGAGCTAATCTGCATTAAAAAACAGATGAAACAGTTCAGCACAGCCACCAAAAATTGCATCACAGTCCAGTTAAATCACATTTACTTTAGAGCCACCAAAATCAACAATTTGAACGATTTCATAATTGGGTGTAAAAAGACTACAAAATGGTGCACAACTAAGATTCCACCGCTTCACAGGGAGTGCATCACCCAAAGCAGACCTCCAGAATAAAAAGCAGCAGTAAAAGGGACGAGTTTAAAAACAAGGAAGAAGAGAGGTTTAGGCTCAAATTTGCTTGGGATGTCACTAGTGAGGAAAGAAAAGAGAAAGTTCCCCGAGATGTGGGGCTGGAAAGAAAAAGGAAGCAGCAGATCTCCTTACCTCCTGCGAGAAATAATCCCGTTCAGAAGCAGAGATGGGAAGATATGGAGAAAGGAGGAAAAGTTGCAGGCAAGGAAAAAAGAGAAAGGCGAGTGGCAGGGAGGATTCTATCCAGGAAGAAAGCGGAGGGAGGGGCAAGGCGAGACAGACAGCGATGGAGGGGGAACCAGAGGGGCATGGGAGAGTTGGCTGGCTCCAGGCAGGGCCTACTCTGAGGACTCATCCAACAGAAGCTATGCTAAAAATGGCTGCTTTGCTTCCACTACCCCTTCCTCCCCTCCCCCAAACCTCCTCTCCCTTTCCCTCTATGTCTACGGGGGGTGTGTGTGTGTGTGTGTGTGTGCCGGTGGCCGACACTTACCAGGCAGAAGAGGTTGGAATGGCAATCCTCCAGGCTGGCCCCGTTCGGCACGAAGCAGGAACTCATCCTCACAGCCACAACCCACACGCCATTATCCCACAGCCTCCGACAAGAAAGAAAGAGACAGACAGAGAGAGAGAGAGAGAGAAAGAAAGGGAGAAAGACAGACACCGAGAGGGAAAAGGGGGGAGGGGGGACTATGCACACGCACAAATAATAATACAATTAAATAAGGGATTTACATACAGACACACACGCACGCGAAATAGTGGCCGGATAAATAAGCCGGGAGGAGAGTGGTATCGGAAAGCCTGGGGGGGAGGGGGGGTTTAAAAAAAAATAATTAAAAATTAAAAAATATATATTTTTAAGAGAAACTCGGAACGTTTTCTCTTCTTCTGGATATCAAATGGGGGGTTAAAACCACCGTGGAAGGGGAGAACAGAAAGAGGGAGGTGGTAAGTAATCCAACGACGGGAGATTAAGATCAAAATCCTCCCTGTTCCTCTTGTCTTCTCATTCGCATAAGGAGGGGAGGGAGAGGAGCTAAGGTGAAGGGGTAATTGATCCAACAAGAGAATAAAAATGGGGTAATTAATCCAGGGGGGCTAGGGGTAAAAATCAGTTGACATCCCTCCTTCCTCTCTTCTCAGATGCCAAGCAAGAGAAACAGGAAAAAATAAATAATCCAGTGGGGGGAATTAATCCAGAAACCTCCCTCCTCTTCCTCCTGTTTCTTTAGTCATCAGATGAGAAAGGGGCAAATTGTGGAATGACTGGGAAGGACTGGCTGTGGGAGAGAGAAAAATCCAGGCTCGTCTCTTCGGAGTCCGAGGGCAACAGGGTGTGGGGGGGTCAGATTCTTCTCCCCTGCTCCAAAAATATTCCAAATAAATTAAAATTTAAAATCATAAAAACAAACTTTAGGGGCCAGAAGCAAGGCGAGTCTGAAGAATTCGTAAAGGCAGGACAAGAAAAATTTCCTGGGGTGTACCCCAAAAAAACATCTGCGGGGGTAGGGAAGGGGGGGGAAGGTATTCTTTGAGAGAGAAAGGCCGCAAAAGTCTCCTCAGCAGCCCAGCGGGGGATTAAATTCCCCTGTGGAAACCCCCTCTTCCCCTAAAAAAAAATAAAAATAAAAATACTCTTCGCAGAGAAGGCGAAACCAAAATATCCTCCGTCGGGTAAAAATCCTTCCGTGGGGAAAGGAGGGAGGGGGAGAGGGGTGGAAGGAGGAAATTGCGGGCGACCCTCGAAGTCTCTTCGGGGAAGGATGGAGGATTCTCCCAGAGGCCGATCCCCAGTCCTTTCGGGGGAGGAGGAAGGGGTAAATCGCAGAGTGTCTTCAGGGAGGCTCTTCCCCCCCCCACCCCCAGCTGTCCTCCGGGGCCGAGGGAGCCCCACAAAGTCCACACAGCTGGGCGGGTCTCTTCAGGGGAGCCCGGACCCCGCCAAGTTACCGCCGAGAGCCGGAGGAATGGGGGGGATCCGGGGCAGGGAGGGCCCCCTCCACCGCGCCAAACCCCGCAAGACTCCTTCGGTGGGGGGGGGTGGGGGAGGGAAGGGGAGATGAGGCGGGGAGGGACCAGCCCAGCTGCGAGGCTGGTCTCTTAAAAAAATAAAGGGAAAAAAAAAAAAAAAGAAAGAAAAAAAGGAGAAGAAAAAAAGAAGGGGGGAAGAAAAATATAAAATTACAGTCTTCAAACGGAGCGGTCTCTTCTGTAGGGGGAGGGGAGCGAACCCCGAAACCCCCCCGGCGGGGCGGGGGCCCCCGCTCTCCTCAGGTGAAGGGTCTCCGGGAGGGCCGGCGAGCCGGCGGCTGCCGCGGGAAGGCTCCGCGCCGCCCCGCTGCGGCGTCCCCGCGGGGGCAGTGGGCGGAGGGCCCCCTCCCCGAGGTCTCCTCGGGAGGGCGGGGAGGCGGCGGCCGAACCCCGCGTTCTCCTCAGCCGGAAGAGCCGGGGGCGGAAAGGGGTCGGAGCCCCACAATTCCCGGCCCCGCCGCCGAGACAGAGGGACGCGGCGGCCGCTGCTGCTGGCGGAGTCGGCGCCCCGAAGCCCCCGCCGGCGGGTCTCCTCCTCGCTTCCCCTCAGCGGTGCCTCTGTCGGCGGCTGCCCGGCCGCGGCATCGTGGTCAGCCAGCTGCCCCTCAGCGAGTGTCCCCCATGTCGCGTCGCGGCCGGAGCGGGCAGGGGGAGGGGGGGGTTCTTCTCCCGTTTAATTCCGAGCCCCTTTTTCTTTAATGGCGGCCACAGGGACGAGAGTCGGGGCTCCCCTGCCGCGCTCTCATTGGCCGGCGCGCCGTCACGTGGCTCTGCACAGCGATGGCCGCCGTCGCTGCTGGGGGAAGGAGGGTGCAGAGGCGCGGCCCGGCCGCCAGGCGCGTGCTGGGCGCTAGAGAGCCGCCCGCCTTCCTCGTTGGGAGGCCGCCATCTAGTGGCCGCGCTGGGCCGTGGCGCAGCGGGTTACGCCGCAGGTTTGGGGGCGCAGCGGTTGCGGGGTCTCGTGTTCGCGTCCCGCCGGGGCCTTAACGCCACCCGGGAGCTGCTGTGGCTCCCAACCATCGTGGGCACCGCTGCACAGGAGGCGTTTCTCATGCACCCCCCGCTGCTGGTCAGCCAGGAGCCAAGGTCTGGACACAAGGTTGTCCCCACCAGCAATGAAAACACCAGCCCCGGCTTCCTCTTCCCCAAATCCCACCTCTTGGCACTGGCGTCCAAAGAGATCCACGCTCAATACCGCGCTGGCGCTTTGCACCTCGGAGCAAATTCCACACTTAAGGATCTCAGAGCCTTTTTAAAAGTATATGCAAGTATTTGGAAAGCATGCATTAATATTTAACGCAAGCATTAACGCCTCCACCACTCCCCCAGACATCGGATCTGCTGGGGCAGAACTCTACTCCAAAATCCCATTTTTTTTTCATTGTGCGGGTTGTGAGGATGAAGTAGGTGGTTTCTCTGTTACTATATGTGCAGATTTGCAGAAGGACTTTGAGATTATTCAGAATTCAGATGCTAAAGTGACAGTGAAAGCTATTTTTAAGAGATATTTGGAAAGTATCTGCATCTTGTTAATCCTCTCATATTACATATTAATTTTCTGTGCAATGGTTTGCATGTAGAGTGGAAAATTTAAAGTTACTATACACAGGATTTTTTTTTTACTGCAAAGTTGAAGTGAACATACAAACCAGTGTAAAGTGCCTAAAGTGAAATAAAGACTTGGATGTCTCAGCTAACATGACATTCACATTAAAATATGATACGTTCATGCAACAGCAGCACATTGCATCACAACTATGCAACATGATGATGTTTCAAAGGCCCTGCAAATTATTTCAGGACTCACGAACAAGACGAGTGGCAACCTTCTGCAAATGTCTTGATAGAGTAGGAGGAAAAGAAGGACAGTCTATAAATAAATTTATATGATAAGTTTAAAAAAAAAAAAAAAGTGAGGCTAGATATTTTCACCGAGAGAAACTTTGAAGATTTACTCACACTAAGACTATTTTTGTATGTCAGTGTAGGCAAGCAAGATTCTTCTTTTTATCTAAATAGAACCCGAGTATTTTTAACGCAGGAGATTCATTCCCTCACTGCTCATCGAAACACAGCAGCTGGGGACGGAGCTGGGATGCAGGGGGGAGGGCGTGTGGAACCAAACCCCTTTCCAAGTGGAACAGATGGTTTTCTCCGCGGTGACTGCAGAGGAGGAGCGCGGTGTGAGGAGGCTTCGCTCTGCGCCGGCGCTCAGAACGCGCTGCTCCACGCTGCCCCCGGTGCCGAGGGGCACGCCAGGACCCTCCAAAGTTTCAGCGCATCGCTTCGGTCATCAGAGCGATTATCTCACTGCGTGGAGAGATGGCATTAGGTCACACCTCCTGAAGGAGAAAATTAATGCTTTGAAGGAAATAAAAGAAAGCAGCATTCGGTATTGAGTGGACAAGAACTGGTACGGTTTTCCCCTCTAAGAGGAAAAAAATTATTTGGTAAAACTGGGATTTGGTAGAAGGAACGGAAACCCAGAACGATGAGTCAGAGCGGGCCAGATGCACAGCAAATGTACTCTTGCATTTCCCCACTGACTCCAGGATGACACCAAATTTTCACTCCCTAAGAATCCACTTCTTTTGCCTGAAACAGCACAGCTCAACGTCTGGAAGAGAGGATTAAGTTAGTGTCCAACACTGGCACTGGCACCGGTTCACTTCACCGTTTTGAGGAACCCAGCTCCTGTGTCTGCTTGCTTATTTGTAAAATACATTTTGAGATCTGGTTCATCAGTACTGGCATATTAATCACAGGAAATACTTGCACAGAACCCCAGCACAGTCAAGTACAGAAGATAATTTTTCCAGTAAACATGAATATAGGATAAAGAATTAATAAAATATTGACAAAAGAGGAAAGAAAACTATCACATCAACAGAGATTTTTTAAAGGCATTCCCTTCCTTCTTCACATCTGAATTTCAGAACCTTCCCAGTTATGTGTACAGCACTAAATGACAGTAAGACACACAGAATAGCAGTCATATCCATGTTCCTCAGACAAAGCTTGCCCTTTGCATACTGTACATGCTCTGGGAAATGAAGCCTCCTTAAAAAATGGGGAGGAGGCAGATTAAAAAAGAAAACCCAAAACATTATGGAAAAAAATGCTATGGAAAGTACGCTTTTTAGATAGGTTCTTATATAGTTCTCATCTCTACAACTTCCAGAAGTGCATTAAGCTGCATAATTAGCATCTGTCACATGTAGCCTTTTCCTTCCCTCTTCCTCTCCCTCGAGGGAAACTGCATGAGGAAATTTTAATATAAATTTTAGTATATACACTGTGCAGTGCATTCATATTGGGAAAGGTACAGTCAAGTTTGTGCTTCATCTGAGGTTCATCTTTGTGAAATATAAACTTTATCAGTTTAAAAAAAAATGCTACCAATACAATTTAAAAATTAACTAGTCTTTTGGAAAGAGAACAGTAGCGGGGGCAGGGGTGAGATGAGCCCTGTTGCATCAGATTTAAACCAGTGCAATTGTGAGGAACCAGGCAGTTCACGGTCTCACTTGTCCTGGTTTTATACCCTTAACACTCTCACATAATCATGTTGAAGCATCTAGCCAAAAGTAATAAGGGATGGATGATTTTCCCCTTTAGTGAAAAGTATTTATTTTGAAAGGAATAATTCTATTTTGAAAAGCATCAAAACAAGAAGTAGGACTTCATATTGCTTTTTCATTCCCATTAAAAGACACTCCACTGTTGCATATAAAAAGTCGATGGACTACAGCATCTCCTAGTGAATCTCTGTAGACAAACTTAAAAGAAGATGCTACCTTTTAGAAGACTAAAAAAAATGCAGCTTAAGAACAATAGCAACATGAAAAACGACATTATTTAGCCTTTAATTTCCATTTACACTCTCTTCTATTTTTTCCAAAGTATTTATTTTCTACTTAATTAGTTCAAAGAAAATTGAGCTTATAGCATTGAACATACTGCCAACAACCTGAGGTATGAAGTGCAGACTGAATGCTTAAACTTCAGCTACAGAGGTGGTAATTATTGTAATTGGTCCATGTGAAGCAAATATATCAAGTAGTGTAGAGTTCAAACTCATGCCAGTCAGTCTCCAGTTGGCACCGACAGTTCTATCGGGAGGATACAGAGGTCTCAGCAGGACTTATTATTGGCAACTGTTCAACACTTCTCCTCTCCAAATGGTTTCAAGGGGATTTGGGTGGGAAGAAAGATAATTTTTAACAAATTAAACTACCTAAAAATGGCTAGATGCCCAGAGCCACCTAGTCTGCATTAGTCACTACTACTAAACCACTCTAAAAAGAAGATTAAAAATATCATTGCTGTAAAGAAATGTCTGTCTGGCTTTAACAATATGATCAGATCACTGCAAAGTTACCCAAACACGTACTGTGCACCATACCACAAGTATGTATATAAATATGTCCAGAGTAAAAGGTATAGCAGAATATTTACACAGTGTGTTTCTCAGAAAACAACTACCTCAAGTTACTGGAATCCAAGTATTCCTATAAGGACATGCCATATAGTTTCAAGAAATTAGAAGACCACTTACTTTTTAATTAAAAATGACAATAGCAAAGCCCCCACAGGAGGTGAGATTAGGGAGACTGTTTATTTCCCATTAGTATTTATCTTACAGCATTTGTAAGGTGTCCATAATTGTGGTGTAAAACATCATTTAGATCTGCACTGAGAGTTTTCACAGGAGACTCTGCTCTGTGCCATACTGATGTTCAGCTCCTTTGTTTAGATTTTGCAAGCATGTTTTTTGCCAATGGTGAATATGTCATTTTTAGCTGAGGTCTCTAAGAGAAGATTGGAGTTTAATGCACGGCAATAAAAAGAGGAATATGAGAATTCTTACTCTCTTTAGTGTCAGCTTTGGTTAAGACGTATGAATGCACATGAATAGTCTTGTCAGAATCTCTGGGGCTACTGACATTCAAGATCTAACATATTATTACTTCTGACCAGAGCATGAGCTGCTATGCAGTGAGAAGAAGGGAAAGAGAAAAAGATAGGACCACTCCCTAACCAGACAGAAATTGTTATGTATTCCTCTGGTTGGAAATCTCTGAACAGAACTTTTCTGCTGTGAAAATACAATGCTTATTTTCTCCAATCTGAGATTAATGACTGCACATATTCTTTAACTGCAGCAGGAAAAAAACAAACAAGTAATTGCTTAATGCCTCATCTTGCACCTTTTACTCATGGAAAGGATCCTAGTTAACTCATCTAAATAAAGACTGTGCAGCCAAGTATTACATCCTTGTAAAGGATGAGAAGAGGTTCTAGCATTTCTAGCTGCTGACTATTTTTTTACCACTGAAAGTTTATTTGAATTTACTAGTTTCGGATAATTAAAGAATTTAGTTAAAATAAGATAATTTTAATTCAAATGTCAATATATATCAAATCTGGATACCACTGCAATGGAAAGGTTCATTCAGCAGAAGCAAAAATCTTACAGTGTGCTTCTGGAGAGAAGAGAAAATATAATCAGATTTTGTTGTTGTTGTTGTTAACAATTTGTTGCCAAATAAATTGAAATTATAGTTTAATCAGCATGTTTGTCTTCTGAAATTTGAGATGAATGAGTACCTTTCCTTTATAGTGCAACAAAAGAGAATATCCTGCACTTTGCAACTGAACCTACCTTCAGTTCACATTCACGAGTCACAGCATGTCAGACAAAGAAAAGTCATTTGTTTAGTGCAATAAATGATAGCAGACCTTTACATATTTGAAGTGCAACAGATGGTCTTCCAAGAAGAGCATAATGACTGGCAGACAGTACACTTCGTTAGAGTGGCTTGGAATATCTTCAGCAATTACACAGAGAGTATTTTGGGGGGAAGCCCTGTCATCTCTATGATTGTTCTCATGTAAATGGCTGTGAGTCCCCTGTTTAGATGCTAAAAAAAATGTAACTTCTAAAAAACCAAACAAGCTGGTCAATGAACTGGAAATGGAAGCACCTTTGGCCCTCCCAAGTCTATTTAAAATGAGACTCCAATATTTTGTCACCTCAGAAGAGAGATGTAAGTAGAAAAAAAACCAAACAAACCAGCATTAGAAGGAAACCACTTAGGGCACATAACTGTAAAACTATTAATCCATAGCTAGATATTACATGGATTTTTTTTTTTTTATTTAAAAAGGAAGGTTTAAAACAAGATCCTTCAGACACTTAGGAGCTGAGAGGTCTACAGATACATGTGGAATATCTAATTGGAGGGGAGAAAGACTAAATTAGTGAATTACAACCTCCTTCCTCTGGGAAACTGGTGACTTTCTCAGAGTCCTCTTCAACATGAAACACTGGGTACAGTTCTTCAGGGGAGGGGAACGTGAGCTTTTCTGAGGCTGCGACAGTGTGTTTCAATTTTCACACACAAGCTACTCCACAAGCCAGCAATTAAGTAAGAGTTATAATAAATAGAGCAATAAAATTATGATCTTTAGTACTGTAAACATGAGTTAGAAAATTTAACTTCTATCCATTCCCTTCTTCCCCCTAATCCTAGAATAAGTCTTTTCTGTAATAAAAGCTTCCCCATCAAATCTACCCTGAGCAAAATTTTATGTGGCAACACAAACACAACCAAAACGTGTCCTTTAACAATGTAACTTAAATGTTGATGGAATCATAACTGCATTACTCCCTCTCCAATTAGCAGCAGCATGCTTTATGTTTGCTTACGAAGCGTAAACTGTTCGCTTGTCACTACAAAGACCTTCTGTAGAGGACTTTAAAAAACAGCCACAGCAATTAAAATGACAACAACAAAGGTGGATTGGTCACATTATGACAGAAAATATCCAGCTGTTTCTTTCCAGCACAAGGATACACCAACTATCTGAAATAACAGGACCCAATTTTGTCAGTCTACAAAAGTATGGATTTCCAAGGAAGCAATAAGCTAATATTGAACTAAATCTCACCTCACAGACCGATTTTTTTTCCACCCAATCAAGATTATCACTCATCTTTTTTACTCATACTCTTTTTGATAGTAATATAGATATGCTATCCTTTGAGAAATTCTCTAAAAATAAGAAAAATTTGGGGTTTTGTCATCCAAAATAAGCAAGGCAAAAAAGGTTAGGACAAGTAAATTAGATTTTAAACTTACTTACTTCAGTTGTGTTAAAAACATTCTAAGAGTTAATTAAGACCATAAGTCTAATTACACCCAGTTTATTACTTATAGAAAGCTAACCTCTGTTCCAATCACATCTGTGTCTGCTGCTGGTTCCTGCCTGTTCTGCTTCACAACAGTAATAACATGGGGAGTTATCTGTAATACATTTAGGGAATTTTAAAAATTATTTTAAACATACATTTAAATAATAAAAAATGTCTGAAAAGTAAATGGTTCAGGTTAGCTTTTCCTAGATAAGATTATAGGGATGAAACATCTGAAGTGATTAGATAGGTTTGATTTCTAATACAGCAAGAAAGACAGAGAAAATAGCTGACATGTACAGAACTAGCCATTTGGGGGGGGAGAAAAACAAAACCTGTCTGTAGAATCCACCTAGAGATATGTCCTTGGAGAAAAACTGATGAGAAAATTATCAGAAAGATTTTAATTGGTGTTTCTTCTCTGGAAGTTTTTGCCTCTCCTAACAGCACAGACATGGCAAGTCATACGTATCAGAATTCATCCATGCATCGTACTTTGCACATCAAATTAAGTTGATTATCCATGACTTTTTAGGCAAACACAGGAATGCAGAAAACATGCCAGCTGTTACATATAGAATATATGGGCATTTCACTCCTTCCTTTACATTTAGAAAGAGCAGCAGAGAATGAGCTTAACTGTTACCTGGAGAATAAATTTCACTTGCTAGTTCAGAAGTATCTCTGGCTCCTTATCTGTTTTGTGAACCAGAACTCACAGGTAGCTCGTAACATTTGTCTTCTGAGTTGTGTTTGTCCCCAGAGTAATTGCCACAAGTGGGCAAAAGCTTCAATGTCATCTTCTTTATACCTTCAGCCATAATGTTTTTCATAAACTGAGAACTTACAGACTCAAAACAACTACTGCAAAACACAAAGGATAAGAAGAAAAAAAAAGAAAACTAAAAACCTGCCTTTTCCCATAAGATATTTTTTAAAATATTTATTAATTAGTTGAGATGATCCAAATATAACTGGCCATGGGTTCAGGCAGCTTCCAGTCTGGCTCCAGAGGTTCAGAGAAAAGATCTCAACGCTAAATTTTGAGAAGACTATACAGATAATTAATGGAAGATGATGATGATGGCCATTTCCAAAGCTTGTGCTTTTTAATTCCCAGGTTTATATACTCTCTCCAAATGCAACAAGCAACAGAGCTAACTTTCCAATATTAAATCTCTAGGCAGTATGTTATTCATACAGCTTATGTAGATGTCTTTACCCTCTGGAAAAACAAAATTTAAGAAAAATGGTTCTATCTTTGGGGAATAGTTTAAGTCTCTGGATAACTACATCAGGAAATCTAACTCTATTACTTTGTAACTCACATTTTATTACTAGATTGGTAATAGGAAATTACCAAATAAAATTGGTATTTTACTTGGTAATTTTTTTCCATGGGCCTCGTCTAATATGAAAGATGGTGATCATCAAATTTATTCAAGTTTTCCTGTCAACAACATCATTAACCAAATCCCTCAATTTCAAAGTAAATAAAAGCATCTGGGCTTCTCACACAGCAAGACTGACTTGCATATTTAAGCCTCATATATAGATGAATTTGCACTGGACCAAATTTGCATATTAATGAAGGACTAATTGCTCTTTGCAGTCAATTTTATGCAGATGAATTTACTCCTCTCAGTACAATTTTCATAATGTTCAGAAAGAACCAAAAAATGTAAAACTTTTTAAAAGTACACAAATGTTAGACAATCAAGGAAGAAATATCATAATGACATCAAACAGCTTTACATTAAATTGCATATAATTCATCTTTTATATTGTTGCTTTATTTTAACAGCCTCCCACAAAGAACAGAACAATTCACAGAGTAACTTCAGCCTGTTTCCCTTCCTCAGTTTCAAATTTTAACAGCTTGTAACAACCCATTATGTTATCTTGTTTCCAGCTGGAAGGATAAATTTTTAGGAGAAGTAAAATTTGCTAAACAGGAATTTATTTTCTCTCACTCATCCTCATGCCACAGGTCACTCCAGAGATACCCTCTCCCTCATGATTGGAATGTACATGGGAAAGAGAGACATCAACAAATGCTGAGGAAAAAATGGGAACACTAAGGAGGAAAGGGGAAAGTATAAATACTGGAGTAGAAGAGGAAAGGAAGTGGAAATGGAAGGAGAGAAAAATGATGTGTATATTCAGGTCTAGCTAAAAAGAGAAAACTTGAAGGATTTGGGAGAAATTTCAAGATGAAGTAAACAAATAAAAGAGAAATTAAATGCAAATGTACCCACTAAAAAGTAAAAGAACAGTAAAGATAAGGACACAAGAAATACTGAAAATCAAAGACTAGAAGATACATAAAGAAACAGATAAAAAAGAAGATATGAAACATACAGTTTTTCCTAATTCTGTTGGAACATAAGGGCACAGTTAGCAGAAAAGCATTAGGAATCTGAAATTGCATGTATAGCCTTCCTCTTGCCAAGAGAAAAGTCTTATTTTAACCGTGAAGCCTGATAACCATAATATTTATATGTATCATAAAATCACTTACAGAAGGCAGTTTTAATCAGAAAAGCAACAGCATAAAAATTATATCTTTAAACACTTTCAAGGACTTTTGTAGAAGGAACACAGGAACATGGTTCACAATCACATGTGCCACACCTTTGTGTGCATTTTAAGATACACAGTACTCAAGAAGCAGATATATGGCAGTTTTGTAGTGGTAACAAAGTTTCTTGTGTTTTTTCTCTATTTCTTTTCCAATAATTCCTAGCATCCTACTTGCTCTCTAGACCACAGAGCATTAAGATTACAGATCTCCTATAATCCCACAATTTTGTTTCTGAGAAGCAACAGTTTATAACCATTATGGTATTTCATGATCAAAATAAAACAGTCTTTGGCATGAACATCTTTTTGACTGAGCCATAGAGTCCTTCCCAAAAAAGAATCAGAAGAGCTCCTGAGCCTCAGATGCAAGGTGGAGGGAGCACAGAAGAACTGCCAGAAGGTCACTTTGCAGTCTCTCCTTTTGGTCTTTCCAACCTTGATGACAGGAGCCAGAGCATATGGAGCATTTGTGAGGGACACGCTCCTCCCACGAGCAATAAAGGCAATCGCTTTACCAAGGCGAGATCGAGCCATTGCAGGGAAGAAAAATAACAACAAAAAAAGGCTTTAGGGCAGAATTGTTGGCAAACTGAGGGGAAGGACAGGGAAAATGACCAAGAAGCTTTCACTAGCATTCAAAAAAAGAACAGATCACAGAACAAAGACAGTTATAAAATAATAACAGTAATAATTGGAAGAGAATGAAAAATACCAGGAAAATATTGCAATGCTACTGCTGAAGATTGTCACTGAGGAAACAAGACTTAGTCTAGCTGATCAGCCCAGAGGACTTGCTTTTAAAAGTTACTTGAAAACAAACTTGTACTTTGCAAATACAGCTTTTATTCTGGATTATGAATTCAAGATGTCTTCCTATGTTACTCATAGAGAGGAAAGAAGGGAAATGCATCCTCCTTTCCAACTTACATAGCCAGCATTTGAAAACCTGCTATGGGCACTCCCCCTTTTTCTCTGGTCTGGTTCAAGTGATTAACACTGTGTGAATGTAAACAAAGATAATTATTCAAACAAGAACAAGATGTTCCACCCTAAATAATTAGCTTTTTCAGTGGATGAGATGCCTACTTCTAATCATCAAGAAAGGTTAACCTGACCAGATTTAATTAGCTACTTAATACAATAATAAAGATGCATAAATAATTGGTGAGGAGAAAGGCTGCAGAAGCAACACTGAATCCAAACAAAACACCTCCACCAAGCACAAAGCCTGGGCTGTTATTACATTATGACACTGATGTAAGATTTCCTAAGTTTTTCTATCCACTGTACATACTTTTGTAAATGTCTGTGTGAAACTTCACCTGAATAATAACAATAAACATATATTAAACAAACAAAAAAAGCAAGAAACAACATCTCTAAAATTCAATGAGAAAATGAACCCAATTATATTTCTTAACACCATGCTTCAAATTCATAGATGAAGTCAGCTGGTTTGTACAGATGATTTGAGTCACAGCCTTAAAGTGAAATAAGTTACTATTTCCTCATAATCAGTGAAATGAAAGCTTTCTGTTACAATAATAAAACAATCTGCAAATATTTAAATGTTATATATTGGGAATACTGCAAAATATATTACATTTCATTTCCTTATCTCTAGATAACACGTGTAGCACCTGCTAGTTAGGGCAGGTTGTATCCCAAAGTGTTACCAAATAATGAGTTTTAAAGTGGAGGACTGGGCATCAGACCTTTCATATTCTTTTGGTAAAGTTTAAACATCCCTTAAAATAAACAAATCTGTGCAAAATGACATATCTGATACTGATTTATTCTAGTCATAAAAAGTAACAACATAATGGTAAATTCAATCTATTCAATGAGAAGTTTATGAGCTTAAATATATCAAAAGGGCAATGAAAGCTAATATATAGTGATTAAATAACAATCTCTGAGACGAGACACAACTTGCACTTCCATTCTACTGAAATCACACACTGATGAAAAGCAGGCTTCTGAATTGTTTCAAAGGAAGCTGCACCCATTTGCCCTTTTTAACAGCTTGGAAGTTCACAAGGAGAGATTGATTTATCATTTAAGTGAAGTGTATCTCAAAGTTTTTGATTAAAATCTACATTTCTGAGCCTCCTGGCAGCACCAATATTGCTGAAAGAGGACATCAGCTGCAACACCAGCAATCCTGGAATGCAATGCCATAAACTGTAAATCAGTTTTGTCCTACTTTAATATTGGTTTAACAATAAAAGAACTTTGATGTTTAATATTTAAATAGTATAATTATTCCTTTAGAACTAAGTCCAGAAGGACCCCTCATGGGTACACAATGTAAAACAACAATGAAGAAAATGTGGTTTTGCTACACCAGGAGGCATTCATAATAAGAAAAATAACTAATTTTCTTTGTATCTTATATACTTGTATAAACACTCAGAAGCTTTATACACAATTATTCTTAGTGTGTAGTGACTTAAGTCCAGAAAGTGTATGTACACAGATGTCTAGACAGATAAAGACCTACAGATTACACATGTACAGAGAGGGAGCGTGCACATGTGGGCATTGTATGTAACAGAAGTAGAGCACTATCTACTACTTAACGCACATGGTTAAGTCCACTCTGGAGATCTCTGCAGACTTCTGGAAATCAGGAGGATATGTTTGGAATTCTTCCTCTCTTTTCCACTGCCAAAGTCACTTGGGCAAATGCACACTGGCAGCTCCTTTAAAGATTCGAGCTAACCCATTTTACAGAATATCCTTCAGCCGCATTGGAACACAAACACACAAAACCAGGTAGCACAAATACTGAAGTCTAAATTTGTGCTACTCACATACAAAATACACAAAGTCTGAATAATTTTGCAATTATATCATAAATAAAATAAAATAATTTTTACACTAAGTTGGATTGTCCATGAGACAGATTAGTCTTCAGGAGTGAAGTCTGCACGCAGAGCAAAGTTCCAGTAACAAAGTGGTGTGCTTCCCAAGGCAACTGAGGAATGGCAAATAGATCAAAGCATCTCTAGACTTACAGATTCCTATCAAATCAAGAAAAATCCACTCTCCTGGGGTCTCCTGCTCAGAACAGCTCTGTCAAACGCAAAGCACAAGTGTTCTGTATTAAAGAAGCCTCTTATTCCATAGCTCCTAATGAGCAACTGCCTCAAAACTGAAGTGAGTGGCTTCCACACTCCTTGTATATTAATTTTTTTTTTTTGCTAGGCATAGGAAAAGCTTAAATCATAACTCTTTGAAATACCAAAAGAAACTAATCTATTTCCAACTTAAATTTTAATTAACTATTTTACTTGAGTATTGCATTTTATCACTACCAATTACTTGGAGGTATATGCAATGAAGAAGCTCTATAGAACAACTGAATGCATGAGAATGAAATATGAAAATATTTACTTTGAAACTTTCATTTATTTTTATCCAAATTGTTAAAAAAAAATAATGTATTTTGTTGGTTGAAATAATGTACAGACACAGTAACAGAAATATTAGGTGACAGAAAAGAATGGATCAGATCCTAGTGAATCAGCTCCATTTTACCAGGCACATAAAACTAAACCAGCCTCAGCTTGATGCAGCTGTTTTATCTCCGAAATGAATGTTAGACATGAAGTAGCAAAAATGCTGGTGAGCCAAATTTATCTTATGGATTTTTTTGTTATTATTGCCCTTCTACATTTTGAAAATATCTCTTAATGTTCTTTCCTTTCAGAAGGAAATCTAAGTCTCACAAAATAATATTTACAATCTCAGCTGCAATCTGCCTCATGGTAATTCACTCTGGATGTTTGTTACTTTTTGTGAGGAACAGTTTCTGCTAGACTTCTCCACGTAGAACCAAATAGCTGTTTTCCATACTTCATATTGAAATGATTCCAAAGTGTAGTACAGAAAAAATAATTAGATAAGGGCATTGGGATATGTGTAATTGATACATGGCTGCCATGATGAGCTCACCCGTAACTGAGACAGCTTTGAACATTAACACAACTTTAATGAGAGATTATATTGACCGAAATGCCAGACTTATCACCACTACTTCCTTAAAAGAATAGGATTTAACTTCCACTTCAGCAGTCTCCACTGACAAATATTTTAGTTTAATATCTATTTCTGATTTCCACTTAAAATACCTTTAGATTGCTACTTACATATACGAGAATTTCAAAAGCAATCTCCATCTTAGTTTTCTACGATCCTATGATTTTTGCACTCTCTTTAATTAATTAAAAAGAATTCCAAATTTTTTTCTCTTTCTACCTACTTCAAAGACAGATGTAATATACCTTATCTTTTTGCTACCACTTCTCTAAATCACTAACATTGTTTCTGTGCAGCCTTTAATAAAATTTCCAGATGTAAACAACAGTATCTACTGCGATAGGTCTTTTGTTTCTGGTTATTGCTAACACAGAACGAGATGCAATTCTTTCTTTTCTACATCTAGGCCTACATTGCAGTAAGAAATGCATCCCAGTGTACAGGCTGCACATCTTAAAACCAGCAGCAATAAAGCAGCAGCAGCAGCACAGCCTACAACCCCTGCCCTCACCTTCTGAGACATCTCTGCTCATGTCAGGTGGGTTAACATGAATTGGCTTCCCCACGCATGTTGTAATCACACATCTGACTGCTGCAGCAACGTTGGTTGTAGGAAACTGAAACTATAAGATAACTTTCAAGATGAGCTATCAATAAACATCTATTTTTAAGTACAGCATCCTATAAATCCTCCTAATTAGTAAACTAGATGTCTTCTTTTTAGCATACAATCCCCAGCCTACTTCCTTATTTATTTTCTTGAATTCAATTATATTTGCCACCTGCTGGCCCAATCACCTAAATGACAGATTCTGGATGTAAGGTAGAAGCTGGGCCATAAACAATAATTTCATTATAGTTCAATTTAAAATACTTGCCTCTGCACCTATTTTCTCTGCTTTATGAAGAATGTTTATGCTATTTCCACCTCCAGGGCTCTGGGGGCTGTGGGACTCTGTACTCCCGTTGGGAGATGTAGCAGCAGCACCAGCAAGAATTTTGCACAGCATAAGAAATCAAAGCTGAGATTTTTCTGGAGGGGAGGGAACACTAGAGGCTGAACAAAGAGGGGAGTAGTGACTTCCAAACCTGGAGTGAAAAAACTCATAAAGGTCCAAAAAATATAGTCGGGTGCTAAAAGGACCCTTGGTAAAATAAAGGTTAGAAAATATTTCTTTAGGAGATAAAAATAATAGAACTTCTTTTGACACAGAAAGAAATGGAGGAGGCTGTACTCCTTATTTACCTATCATAGGGCTCTCAAATCCATCTGCTCCATAAACCTAAAAATCTTCCTGAATGAAACCCAGTCTGTAAAATGCACATCTTGCAGACAAACAGTTTGAGTTGAAGCCTGAATTCAAAAGCTTTGTTCAGTGTAGTGGACTACCCTGGAGTTTGGTAAAAGTAAATGGGTGCTGAAGCCATTCACTGCCGTTAAGGATTAAATGATGCAGAGGCTGGATCACTAACAAGCTGTGAGAGCACACAGCCCCATCACACAGGAGCAGACAAAAAGATCAAAGACTGAAATGTCCATTTCGGTCCATTTTGTTCTTGACCAGAAATTCAGTAACAACCAAATCATCAGAGTTCTACAGTTCAGACCTTCGAAGAAACCCAAATTTCCTTCCATCACCTTGTGAAACAAAATTTACAAACCTACCTTCAAAACCTCACTGGCATGTTCTGAAGCCACTACACCTCCCTCAAAAAACACCAAACACACGGCAAAGCTGCTGTCCTGAAACTGAGCTAACACAACTCAGCATTGTGATAGGAGATGACAAAAGCAACAGCCCAGATCCTTGAGCATTTTCCCCACTTCCCACTATTACAGGATACAAATATCCATGCTGCTTCCTTTATAATTGCAGAAAATTCTTCCATTATATTCTTTTGTAACCAGCTAAGAATACATATAAGCTGAAGTTACTGTCTAGCAACTCATTTATTCCATGATTCTACATCTTCCATTTCACCAATTCTCTCATAGATTTATTTTCCATTGACTTTCACAGTTTGAAAATTAATGTCAAGCCAATATTGGATAAAATCATTATTTTACCATACTTATTTTGCAATAAATAGTAATTTGTGTGAGTGTGTAAAACTGTATTACATATAAATGAAAACATTAACCAAACCAGAGGCGTACAGTCAGTTAATGCCCTAATAGAGGAGCCTTGGAGAGAGAAACTGTGCAGCATTTTTATGTAGCATGTGGGAAAACTGTGCAGCATGGGAGTTTTGAACATTAATACTGCAGCTGTACTAAATCTACTGTGTCAGACTCTGTCTGCAAGCAAACTAGATTTAAGGAAGTACATTTTTACTGCAGCATTGGAGACTGAAAAATGGTTAACTTGGTTAAGTTCAACAGAAGTAAGTGCAGCTTACTTAAAAAACAACAGACATGAATTATTTGTACCTGTTAAATAGTCACAAATAATTCTGTATGTGGACAATTACATGACCTGTATAAAGGTTTAAATTACAGATCAAACAGTAATGCATTTTACAATTATATTTTAACACTGTGGAAACTGTGTGTGATAGAGAACAATTACTGTATCAGGATCTAAATAATGAAACATATAAAACATTTCCATTGACCATAATTTCATTGCTTAATGTCTTTTATCTGTTCTTCACTGAATGTACCATAAAGTGTTAGATGGAATCTGAGTGACCCTGGGCAGGATTCACAGATATTATTTTGTCGTAGTCTTTCATATTTTCTTATACATTAAAAGGAAAAATAATGTTCTGTTGCCCACAGAAATTCACCCAGGACAGATGCTGTTCAGCTGCTGTTATCACTGTGACGCATTTAAGAAATTCAAACAAACATGGTAACTCTTCTGCAAGCCTTGAACTGGTTGTTTTTCCATAAGCACTGAACACAATGTTGGCCTCACTGAAGACTGTGCAGAAGACACTCTGCAGGCCCTTTCTGACAAGAGGAATAAAGAAAGATCCTCTGTACAGAGAAGTTCTGTAATGGGATGCACGACTGGGAAGTTTGGAAAAGGTTGTACACACACATCCACACACACAGGCAGAAGCTTTGGGCATCTGTTACACTACAGCTGGGGTCACAGAATCACCTCGATTGGAAAAGTCCTTTAAGTTCACTGAGTCCAGTCATTAACCTCACACTGACAAGTCCAAACAGTGCTATGGCATATTTAATTTATAAGTTAATTTACCTGTATCTCCCTTATCCCTTCTATATCTCCCATTCCTCATGCAGTTGTTCTCTAGCTCTCTCCTCTCCCACTGAGCTGAAGACAATCTTTTGTTGGTCTGTATATACTCAACCACATGTTCCTCATCCACAGCCCCTGCTCACACAGTTGACATCTCCATTTGGTCTTCTCTAGGAAGTTACTGTCAAAATTATAACTAATGATTTCAAAACAAACAAACAAACAAACAAGCAGATGCACACACCCTCTCCCAAGCAGTGTGGTGTGATGAATTCTGCAGCAAAAGCAGAAATTACAGAGTAGTAGACCAAACTTTTTAAATTTGAATGCCTAAAGTGACACATCCAGATCCTTATTTATGCATATTGGGAAGTCTGCTTTTCACCAGACATCCTCAGGCCTCCCAGTTACTGGGACATTCTGCATCACTTGAAAAAGGCTTTTTATGTAGGTACTTATCTATGGACTTCTTGCCTAACTTCAGACAATCAAGTCCTACAATTTTCACTTACAAACTTTGGCACTTCAGCAGCCACATCAATAAAAATGAATCTGTTAACTTGCTGGAGCTTGAATGGCCCTCAGCAAACGTTTTGATCTATGAGCAGTTAGAGACCTGGCTGAAACTGATGGACAAGACAGTCATTTTCTACTGAAAACAGGGAAGACAATGCCAGACTTTGAATCATGCAGGCTTACACTCTTGATCATTATAATGCCTTCTAAAAGAAGTTATATATGAGCCTAAGATGAATTCAAATATTCCTTCACCTGTGTTTTACTTCATAAGCAGTTCTTAGTTAAGTATTAAGTACTCTTGTAAGTAGTCTTCCATTAATTCTACTAATGAAGAAAAATACTGAGTGAGCTAGAACTCACTCATAAGATAATGATTATCATAAACAAGTTTTATTTGACAGTTTGAGGGATATGGGTGTGCTGTGATTTAGTTCAGAGACTTTAGTTCAACTGACGACTCAGACCATAAGATTAAATTAATGAAATAGCCTCATCCTCATTTCTAATTGTATAAATCATAAAATCACCAGTTTAAGGGACAAAACTGGAGATCTTTGCAAAAAGACACTGGTTTTGTTTTGTGACATAAGTGCAAACATACTGAATTTTCTCTACCTACTCAGAAGTGGTTTTAAGTATGCCACTGCAAGAGAAGTATACATTACAGCAAGATAACAAATGTGTCCTGCTTAGCAAACAACAGTGTTATCTCCTCTGGTCAGACACCAAGTAGATGGCACTATCTCTTAACCATATGCTGCAGACAAAGGTGCTGCCAGGTTGAAAGTCGAACACCTCGTACTATCAAATATCCACTTCTAATATAACTAAACCACCAAAAAATAAGCATACAGCCAACTATGATATAAATACAAAATGCATGGGGGGAAATTCTTCCATGGAAATGAAGTGTCACATTTGGAAATGTGAACTAGTCAACTCTAAGGATCTAAAGGTCATTTCTGCATTTCCTCCTAAACCAAACAAGTTGTGACTACTGTACTTACTCTGACTTCACTGAAAAATGGCTAAGCTTGTGCTTGCTTTCCAGAACAAAAATAACTATCAAATTAGGAGGAGTACTCTAATTTTATTCCAGAAACTTTTGCCTTCTGATTCTGTAAAAATCCTAATTTTTACAACCAAAACATTTGCACAGTTAACCATGGGGAAATACAATTAACAACTGCTTAAATGATACCAGTTTCACACGCAGTATTTCGTTGAGAATTGCGCCGCCTCTTCACCAAGCTGTTGAACTCTCTACCTGATTTTGTAGCAACCAGGGGCACAGGATGTCTGTGATATCAGCAATAAGTAATTCTGCATTTTGCATAATTCAGTTAGTAATTTTTCACTTCATGAGCTACAGCATTACTATAGCATACTACTCTACTCACCTCAGGAACATCTGGAAACACATGCTGGTTGCTGTTCAGGTCAATGCAAAGTCCAGCACTGATTTCAACAAGGCAAGCATGATAAAATTACAGACACATGTTTCTGCATGATATGTATCCTAAAAAATCCTGTGATGAACAACCATAATTCCATAAATTATACAAATACCAGTATCTCCTCTTCAACTAAACTATTTTCATTCATAAAATCGTGTGTGCAGAAGCAGAAGGATTTCCTAATGGCAAAGCAAGTATTTTTATTTTTATATAAAGCTGAGGTAAAAGTGTCCTCAATCCTACAAATTCATGCAAATAACTTCAAAGACACGGAGCCCCTTGATTCTAAAGAGACGACTCACATATGCTAATCACATACATTCATACAGTTACATCCTAAAAATTACAGCAGAAGTAGACTGCACTGATGAAAGCACATAAAGTCCTTGGGGAAACTGCTGCCAACATACCTGAAAATGTCTTACTCGTTCTTTCCATACTCTATTTTACCCATGATTCTGATAAAATTAAGGAAAAGTTATACAGCTCTGCCTCTAGATTCATAAACCTCCTTGAAAACCAAGTCAGGCATAGTTTCTGCCTCTTCTAAAAACTCTGGTGGACATAGAGATTCTATGGTGATTACTTTGTAGCATAAAGTAGATATATGTGGCTAAAAAACTTGTATTAGAGATGTATTTGTTGTGAATGAATACAATAAATTTGTATAAAAAGAATTCCCTCCCCCCCAGTACTTACATTTCAAAATCTGTGTCCAACATCTTCACCAATATAGACTCCTTTTCTGAATGGACTGCTTACTTTAATTAAAAGCCTGTCAGCCTTTTCATTTATTTGTTTGTTTATTCATTTTTTAAGACCAGATTAAGCACCTTCATTCAGCATTTGTTTTCCAGGCAGCCTCCTCAAGTTTGCTAACGCCAGACAACTTCATTCTAAGTAGGTCTGGCCCACGAAAATCCTATTCAGCAGGCTATGCCTGCTTTTATTCTAATCTAGCAGCAGCTTTTCCCATCAACACAGAGGAGTGGCTTGTCCTCAGAGAGTTGGGAAGTTTCTCCTAATGCCATTTGTTACAGTTATTAATGCCTGAGCCTCCCATTATTATAAATCAAAACTAGCAGAATAAGTTGGCTTCCCAGGGTTGGAAAAAATCTTCTAGTATCACATTTTGTATTACAGTGGTTGTCTCTATTAATTTGTAATACACTTGCAATAAATAGCTTTGAGTTTCAGTTAAACCAAATAAATTCTGTTTAGATTATTAGTCAATTTTAACAGCAACATATTGCTTGTACAGTATATTAGTAAGATAAAATATTAACATGTAAAAATGAATGGAATACCAATGTTTTAACAAGGAAGAATTTTGCAGGTGGGGAGGGAAATGAAGGACACACAGAAGAAATTTTCATTTAGTGATGGTCAACAAGAGCTAGTGCTGAAAAGATGACTGCAATTTCTTCAAAATATTGGAAAATATTTGTAACAGGGAGAAAAACAATGTGTTCCTGTGTATCCAAAAGGATCCAGTGCTCACTTCTATTACACCTCCAAACTGATCTAGCTGAGCATCCAAACATAGTCCAGAATCCAGGCAGTGCTCACCTACTATCAGATGAGAATCTTCAAAAACACTTCTCAAGATAAATTAAAAATCTGAAGAGAAGTACAGATGAAAGTAATAGCATCATGCAAAGGCAAACTACCACAGATTAAAGTTTTTTCCCTTTTTTTTCCTGTTTCTTTTTTCTTCTTTTAATATATTTGACCATAAAGTACACATTTTCAAAACACCAACACTAAAAAACCCCAAAACAACAAACAAACAAAAAAAACCCACAGTACAAAAACCAGAACCCACAGACCCACAGCAGGGTTCTACAGTTCTTCCATGGGAAGTTGGGATATGCAAGAAATTATGCACTGGATCCAGATGATAAGAATTTCCTTAAGACATGTTGGTGATTTAACTCCCAATAACATTTCTATGAGCCAAAAATCTGTATGTTGTTTCTGAGGTCCTCCTTCAGCCCACTTCTTTTATCTTATGCAAGGAAGGTTAAAAATCACAATAACAAATAATCATTTAATAAATAATGGCACATTTTCCTTTACCAGAGAACCTGACCAGCATAAAACAAGCACAAAAATAACTGATGTGGAATTTCCATTTTATAGTTTTATATAATTATTTTGAAATTCAGCAATATATTTAGTCAGTTTAACAACCCCCCTTTTTTTTTAATTATCCTTTCCATGCTTGTAAAATGTTATAGGCATAATCTGGGTAATCTTATTACGTGATGAACATGGTCTTACTTGTGGAAAAGACTTCCTAATAAACTAACACATATCTGTTAATACAAAACCTTTTTTGTTAGAAAAGAAGTAAAAAAGCCCTCCATATCGTTAGAAACAGTGAATTTTATACATTGTCACCAAAAACAGTAAGTAAATATTAACTTTGTGTGGTGCAAAACAAGTTTTATTGACCAGTGAGGTAAATATTGACTGAAGTGAAGCAAATATTTATGTGCTGACGTTAATGGGACAAATCTCCTTCAGCACAACAAACAAGATCTTGCCTCCTGTATTTCTCTGTTTGTATTTATTCTGAAAGTTCTGAAAGGAAATACCTGGAAATCTGTCTATTATGGTATTGCTTTTAAAAAACAATTGGTTTTCCTTAGCAACCAGAATGGATATGTATTCAGAAGGCCAGAATATTTTTGACCAGAATATTTTTGACGGAGGTTTAACAAATTGTTTTCAGACAGAATGTGTTAAGTCACTTAATAAAATCTGACCAGATAACAAAATCCAAGACCTCTGATGAACCCATCTCTAAAAAAGTAAACAGAAAGTTGGTCGATTTGCAGCCTCACATAAACCAACATTTTTCTTACACATGTAGCAGTAACTAACGCCAGAAGATTCTTTATCCCACCACTTGTTCGGGTCAAATAAAGCTTTTTATGGCAGACAATCTTAATAAATACAAAGAACCCAAGAAGTAGACTTTTTTCCTTCTGTAAAGGTTGCCACCCTACCAGAACATGGACAGAGTGATTACATGAGTACTTACAGGAAGCAATATCTCAGCCTGAGGTACCAACAGAACCAGCTTCAGTAAAACAGAGTTTGCTCCTATTGAAAACGCCCCCTCCTGCCCCAAATAAAACCCTTTCCCACTACAAAACACAAACTAAACTAAATTAATAAACCAGTATAACTTTTAAACATTTCAATTTTATGAGTTATGTTAGTACATCCATTTGGGTTTTGAACCTAAACTATATTAACATTTACCAAGGAAAATAAAGAATAATTAAGAATATAACTATAAGCAGGTACTACTGATTGAATATAAATTAAGAAACCAACTTGTCCCTCCTAGTAAATCCACTCAGGGTAGGTTTTTACATACATGAGAAGTCATTACTCAATAGAATGATTCACACACTCAGATTAACACATTAGAATGGAAATAAAACTAATTTTGAGAAACTTCAAAGATTCTATTGAAATTTTGGCACCTTTAAGCACACCCATTAGAGAATACCCAGGTCTTACAGAGCGAACGATCATTACATCTTCTGACCTAAATACCTTCGTAATGGCCTCCCAACAGCAATTAACACACACCTTCCAAGATTCTTTAACAGCTGAATATTTTGTGAGTAATTGTATTTAACAGATCCTTCAATGTCACTACAAGAAAAGACCAGTTCAGAAAACAGCTTCTCCACTTCATTCTAATGACCATGGGAATCGCTTTTTCTTGCAGATACAGACAGAGGCTGAGCACCCTCCTGTGCAGTGAGCAAAAATTACAACTGCCCTTTGTGGCTCCGCTATCTAATTTTCATTCAAGGTTCTATCTATACACAAACCCCAAGATTTCAGGATCTAATTCACCAGTTTTAAAGTAATTATATGACATGATTTCAGTGGAACTCCTTTCAGTTTAGAATGACTTAACAGAAACAAGCACACTGCTGAACACAGAGAGCAAGTAAGATTTCTGGAGACCTCAGGGAACAAGATGATGTCATTGCATTATAAAAATATCTGGTTCAAATTCTTTGTGAGTCTGCTTGACAAAGCTTACACAATCAGACTGCAATAGTGAAATTCAGGCTCCTCTGCCACCACTCCAGTGAGGGGTTTTCAAAACTGTTCTCCATTCTTCAGTGCCTTAAATATTGGAGCACAGGAGTTGTTTTCTTGTGCTCGAAATTCAAACTGAAGTAAAGGTTGTATAGTTGCAGGAGCTAGTTTTAAAAAGATTGAGCATTTAAATCTCAGGACGCAAGCAAATTGTAAAGGTCATTTGAGCCTCTTGGCAACACTTTCAAATCCTTCAAACAATTTAAACTAAAACCTCTTAATTTTGCAAAAGTCTTCCATACTCAAGTAACATTTTGTGTAGAAGGAAGACAACCAATAAAGCCTTTAAATATTCAGGACATTCTGCTATTTTACAGACTCTTGCAAGGATTTTTTATCATATCATTAATTAGAATTCCTTTCCACATATCTGAGATCAATGCCTTTAAATTTACCAAAGATATAGGCTGTACTTCTAAATTTCAAGGACTAGTTCCTTTTCATCTTCTGACGAAAAATAGTGATGTAACAGTTTATTACAAGGAAAAAAAGATGAAGATTGTAATCCCTTAAATTGTTCTATGCAGGAAGATTTCTGCAGAGCTCCTTCAGGAATTAGGACTCAGATACAAAATATTTTCTTTGACTATTTCTATGTATAGAACCAGCTCCTGGCAACTTTTTGTAGAGAGTAACTGTTGAAGAGGTAAGTATTGTGCAGCCATGGCATTGCTGGCAGAGTTCCATGAGGATCAGCTTTTGTTCCAATATTGTCTCACACATTTAACAACTACAGGTATACCCTGAGGAAATCTGCTGATAGCATCAATTAAGGAGATATCACCTACACCCAGGAGGATGAGAAAGCCTGGGATACATCTTGAGGATATATATACACCTGAAAAGATGCCTGGACACCAATTCAGCTATCTGTATGAAATTTATGGGCATCCTAGGAGGAGAATCTAAAATACAGACTGGTAAATTTATTATATGATCTCATGTGTGCAATACCCATGGGAAAAGACTTCTAATTTTCTGTTAATCATCTCTGAAATCTTTCTTGGGTCAGGAGTTACCAAATCCAGAGGTTATTAACAGCACCATGAAAACATACCTGTTAAATAACAACATCAATGGAGAGTTACACACCTTCTAATGAGCTGTGAATTGGAGATAAATCAGCAAGTGACCTGCATGAGCAAACATTATTGATTAATAAGATGCCTGTGAATTAATTTCCGATTTCCAGAGCATGTAACAATGCGAAACAGTTTGAGAAAAAAACCTTTGATTTAAAACTACATTTGTACTTTAATGCATTTTATAATTACAAAAAACAAACAGCTGAATGAGGCTTTTATATTTATACACTTCCAAGCAATGTACAGAAGGCATGCATAATTTCCAACCATCAAATACTATTTAAAAATAAAAGATTTATCTTTGCTTTTCCTGATTTGAGAATCAAATTAAGGTTTTTCACATTGTCCTTCATAATCTAAACACTATGCCAATGACTAACTGAGCTAAGAGTAAGAGAATGAATATGGCACAGCATAAGTCAAACACAACAGTTTTGCATTATCCTTGGAAAGATGGAGATATAGCCACATAATTCTTAGAGGGCTTCCAACCGAGCATCTGCAATCTGCATCGGTGCTGCTACTGAGCAGCGTTGAGATAATTAGGCTGAAGTACTATAAAAATTAGAAAGTTTTCTTGGTTCAGAGGGCCTACAGGAACAGGAGGCTTGTGGGTCTGTTTAATACTAATCTGTAGTAACTAGCCTAGATTTCTTCTAACACATCAGTCACAGCCCAAATGAAACACAGAAGACATGAGGCCTGAAATTTCCAGTCAAGAAATTCTAAATAGAGATTCAAAAAATATAAAAGTAGACCAAACTGCTGTAGATGCCTCCATAAAACCTACCTCTAACAGAAACAGAGATGTGTCCAGTGTTTTCAGCTTCTTCCTCAAGTATAAAAGAGAAGGTTTATTGTTAGATGGCATGCATTACTAAACACCAGGCCACTTAGCTCTCTGAAAGTTTTTCACCCCATGAGATCTGATGTCTAAGTGCCCATCCTTCCCCTCTCCCGGGGTTACTGACCCCACAGCATTTCTGCATTTAAAAATTTTAATTAAAAACAGTATTTCAGTTTTAATTCAAACCAACACAGGACTGATTTTCAGACCTGCTCAGATTACCAAGCACCACTTTCAGTGTGAGCTGCATACTTAAACATTTTTAGAAAAATATCTGAGCCAAGGAAAACAGATGCCATTTCTGGATGCAAACTAATTTATTCAAGAGCATATTTTGAAAGAAAACCCTGTATCTATTTCATTTCAAGCTTCTCCTAAGAGCGACAGCAGCATTAAGTAGGGCAGCATTTTCCTCAGGTTTCCTAGGAGGCAAAGCCAATTTCCAGACAGCAGGACGTCCCTGCGGTGAGAACTAATCACCACCGAGAAGTAATGATGCCGCAATACACAGATAGATTCAGATATATTTCTTATTTTCCTTCCTTATTATTGCCTTCCCAGGTTAATTTTAATTGAGGCTTTAAATAAAAAGCAACAGGAATCACCGTCCCCCTCCCCGCCTCCCGTTTGGCGGGCCCGGGCCGCGGCCTGTCCCCCGCCCTGAGGCGGGCTCCCCTCACCGCCTCACCGGGGACCCCACCCCGGCCGCCTCCCCGTCCCCTGACGGGGCGAAGGCCCCGACGAGCCGCGGCCGCTCGTTGCCAGAGCAACGCCCAGCTCGGGACCTTCCTCCTCCTCCTCCCCTCACGGCTCCTCCTCTTCCTCCCCCCGCCGCGCCCTCTCCCACCCACTCGGCCTCGGTGGCGGCGATGGAGGCGGCGGGCGGCCGCGGCCTGGGCAGCGGCGCCGGGCGGGAGGCGCCGGCCGCCTGATGAGGTACCGCCGGGCCGCGGGTTGGCGCCTGGCCGGGCTGGTGCAGGGCAGGGCGGGAACGGGGCTCCCGGCGGCCGCTCCCCCTCAGAGCCCGGGGCGGGAACGGCGAGGCGGGGGGAGGAAGCGGGGACGCGCCTCCGGGGTCACCCCCTCCCTGCGCCGGGGTGGAGGCCGGTGGGGGACCCCCCACGGGGGCACACGCCCTCCCGCCGCCTGCGAGGGGGCTGACGGCGAGTCCCGGCGGCGGCGCGGCCCTGCGAGGGGAGCGGGCGAGGCCGCCGCGGCCCAGCGGGAGCCAGCAGCGGCGTGAAGCCGCCTCAGCCTGTGAGGGGGGAAAGGAGCGGCCAGGGAGAGCGGGGGGGGACGCGGGAGGAGAAAAGCCTTTATCAGAGACCCGATGTGGTCTGCTGAGGGGGGCAGGAATTGGGGACGCCGGCCGCTGCGTGAGGATTTCTTACACTTTAAAATCTCTTTTAATAAAACTTAAGTTATTTGAAAGTTTGTCAGGCAGAGTGCCAAGGGAAACTGCTTTGCTCCAACAATGGGATCGCTCTACTCTTTCTTAAACACCGAACTGTCAGTTTTTGCAGAAAAATGAAAAACCACGAACTGAAGAGTATTAATGAGATTTTATTTTTATATATCTCCTTTTAAAAACTGCATTCGTGGCCTGATCCTGCAGATGCACCGAGTAATGCTGCTCATACAAGTCAATACTATCTCCAGTTTATTTGCTTTATTCATGTGCATAAAATTACAGAACATGAATTTTGGCTGGATTGAAGGATGATGTCATCTTTGGCCAACAAAAATATCATAGTAGCAGCAGCAGCAGCATTTCTAAATCGTAGTATATTCCCCTATTCGGATGTTGTTTAAATTCATGCAATCTACTCTTCTAATCTAATCTCCATTTTAAAAGCTAAGGAATTCAAGATTTGTGCAAACACGTTGAGAACTTCTTGCAGTGCAAAAAACAATTTTGCTTTAACCTTTTTGTATCCCCTGTGAAACTAGGTGTGTATATACACTAAGCTTTGAAACAAATAAATTCGAAGAAGAATCTGAAAGAGTTTGAATTATTGAAAAACGATTATAATAAAATTCCCCATGTTTCAATAATATTATTCGATAGTGACAAGTTTTGTGGCAAACCCAGCTGCAAAGCATTCCCCAAAGTCCTCACTCATGTCACACCAGTCCAGAGAGGTAGATTTAACACTTTGACCAATGTAGACTGACACAGAAGTGAAAAACTGCCCAGGAAGACAACAGAGAGAAGTCAGCGGGAAGAAAAACAACCTCATTTGGGTGATCTCGCTGTTAGATTACTGCTTGTTGGCTGCATTTCTTTTTTTCACCTAGACCATATGGTCCAGGCTCTTTTAAATACTTCTTTAAAAATGGACTAACCTGGTTCTGCTCACTTCCCCAGACAGGATAATCTTGTTAATCTCATAATGGCCCTCAATTTTGAGCATGCACTGGCTTTTGACTAGGCTTGTCTGAACAAATGCTTACCATTTTATGGATGTATGTAAATGTACTCTTTGCTTCCTTCCCATCATTGTTCCTTCTTTGGCCGACTACTGTTACCATTTTTGTGAAATTATGCAGCACTTCTGAGCTCTCTTCTGTACAAGCTAGTGCTGGCCTCCTATTCAGCAGCTTTTGTTGTTCTGATTTGCACTGGGGCAACTTCAGGTTTTATTAAAGCAGCCAGGTCCACTGCAGGCTAGAAAAATCTGCACGTGAATGAAAGGAAGTCATTTAGCTCAGCACATGGAAAGTTCCCTCGTGGAGACAGGGTGCAAACCCCATGTGCCAGCTTTCAGAACAAAGACGGTATCTCTCAGAAAGAGAATCTTTACTTCACGCAGGCACTCGCTCAGTACGATCTGTTGTATTTTTGTGTTGGCTTTTTTGTTGTTTTGGTTTTGTTTCCTCTCTGAATTAGTCATCTCTCTTCAACTATGACTTTTTTTTTTTATCCTGCTCTAGGAGACAAAATAGCAAGAATCTGGACCAGAAAAAAAACCCCACTATGCAACCAAATTGCAGTCATCTCCACAACATCCAAGGGAGTGGTGATGACTCTTCATCTTCTCAGAGCGCCCACGCAGCGAGGCTGTCAGGAGAGAGCTCGTGCCATCACAGCGGAGATGTTCACATACAGCTCAGCTCTGCTGTGGGAGAAGCCAGGGAGAACACGAGTTCCCAGCATTCAAGGCCAGGTTCCCAGAGTCGCTCCCAGGGACATGGCCACAGCGAAGCAGCGGGGCTTGATGATTCCACTCCCGACTTGGAGGAACACGGCGGCAGCTCCCTCTCAGAGCTCAGATACCTCCTCCAGTGGCTGCACAAAAGTCTGCCGTATATCTTGATTCTGTGTGTCAAATTGATCATGCAGCATATAATTGGTAGAGTATAACAAATAAGGTCTGAGGGAACAGACCCTTCCCCCCAAAGAGATACACTAATAACCATGCCTGAAATGTAATTCAATTGACTTTTAGCTTCATTTTTATTTGCTTTATTCATCAGAAAGAGAGATTTACTAAACTACATTTCAGTGGCTTCTGTTTCCTTTGCTGGCATATGTACAATGTGTTTAATTATTATGGCTTGATAGTCTGAGCTATTAATTGTAATTACAAAGATGTATTAGTAGTGGCTGTTTTTTTAACCCAGTTAAGTACATTTTTTTTTAATTTTCTTGTGTATAACTGACCCTTTCTTCCTAATAGGCATTTCTCTTGGAATTGGGCTGCTAACAACTTATATGTATGCAAACAAAAGCATAGTAAATCAGGTTTTTCTAAGAGTAAGTATCACCCGATGCAACAAAACTCTGTAAGTTAATGAAGACCTTTATCCATCAATTTTTGAAAGAAATGTGAATGGAGATGCTGTTTATTAGGTATCATAGGTTTCAAGACATAAGTTTTAATGCTTCTGTATGGTGTAGAACTTCTCAGATAAGCAAGGTTTGCAAAATCCAACTTTGAATGTTGAAATAACTTCAACTGATAAAAGCTTTTTGGAGTTTATGGAAAAACTTCTTAAATATGTTTGTGGATTCAAACAGCAGCTAACTGTTTAAACTTTCATCTCTTCTCTATTCATTCCCAAAGGAAAATATCTTATTTATTCAGATTGGGGTGGGGTTTATTTCTGTTTTTAGAAAAGCCATTAATACACATAGAAATTCTTACATTGAAAACATTAGAATTACTGCTTTACCTTCCATGGAGTTCTCCTGTTTTATTTGGCCTGAAACCACTGAGATAAAATCCTCTAATAGTAACTCTCTTCAGGTACAACAGACTCAGTGCTTTGGAGGTAAATATTTAAGACACTGATACTGAGATAAGGACTGCAATATGTCTTTACAATTCTCTTCCAGGAACGGTGCTCCAAGTTGCAGTGTGCTTGGTTACTGGTATACCTAACTGGATCATCTCTCCTCTTGTACTACACTTTTCATTCTCAGTCCCTGTATTACAGGTAAGTAGAGGAACATCTCTACTCGCATCATAAATTACTCAGATATTAAATGGGAACATTTTATCTGGGCAGCTGCTGTTTTTCTTTAATTGTGACATTGGTTTCTCTTTCATTTTAATCTCCATTCCTCCTCTTCTGCCAAACTGAACAAACACTGTCCTTGAAAAAAAGTATGTTGGAATTTGCACAGTTAGACCCCATACTCAATTTACTGGTACTGCTGTACCACGGAGAACGTAGCTGGGTTTGATTCCTAGCTGTGACCCTACCACATACTGAATATATGGCATTGTGGGGCTCTGTGGGGTTTATGTATGTCTCTGATTTATTTTTTTCCTCTTACCATTCTGTAGCTACAGTCTTGGCTGTAATCACTCAAAGGCTGTAGAGCTAAAATGGGAAAGCAAGCCTGTCTCTAGAGGATGGGGGTTGTGATGACGATAAAGAAGGGAGGTCCAAAAATTAAAAGGTTGTCAGAGATCATAAATAATGAGTTTGCAGTAAAGAGTTCATTTTTGTAGCAAATATTTTTTCTCTACATAAACCAGGTTTCTTTTTTTAAATTAAACCTGCCATGATAATCTCTGGTTATGCTTTCCTCAAAACAGTGCTCCATTAACTTCTGATCATTCTTTTTGTAGCTTAATCTTTTTAAACCCTACCGTGGATTTTACAAACTTCTGGGAGGTACTTTGGATTGTGGGAGTTACAGACTTTATTCTGAAATTCCTCTTCATGGGTTTCAAGTGCTTTATTCTCTTGGTGCCTTCTTTTATGATGCCCTTTAAATCCAAGGTAAGAAAACAAGCTGCATTTTTGCTTGTATATGAAGATCTTTTATGGTGAAATTAGCTAATTATTAAATTCTACTGAGATAAAAGTATTTTTAATTTAAAAATCTGTATATAATCCACCACTACACTGTGGGCAAGAAAACTCTGTGGCTTTCCTGTTCTTCCCTGCTTGGTGCTAAGGAAGGTTTGCAGTCTGATCTGAAACAATTGCTTATATTATGTCATCAGATAAATAAGTTTATTTCTATCTCTAAATGGGGGCATGAAGAAACCTTTTATTTGCTGCAGTGTAAGAATGTGTGTACAGGCAGTTTGCTCCGAGCAGCTGATGCACAGTAAATTTTTTACGTGCTTGACAATAACTGACATAGAAAGATTTTAAGATCTGCACATGCAAACAGCTGTGTTTTGTCTCTTAAAAAATAATTCTGAATTTTCTTTTTCTTAATAAACTTAAGCACTATTTGTGTCAGAGCAATGATTTTGATTCATAGCTTAATTCCTCAAACAAGTGAAGCTTAATGATTTTTATAGAAGCCTACATTGGTAGGTGGGGTATTTATTTTTATCTGCTTCCTGAGGTGCAATATGAAAAAAAACCAATTAAATTTTAAGTCAAAATAGCAAATACTAGCACTGTTTAAAAAACAAGCAAACAAGTACAGTTCATACATGACAGCATTTGAAAAGGATGTTTCGGTAGCTTTTACCTTTTCAGATGTACCAGGACAAAGTTTTTCTGAGGGACAAGCAATTTCTCTAATTACTAGTTTATAATCAAGGGGTGTTTTTTGTTTTTTTGCTTTCTAAAATTTAAAGCTAGTGATGCAACATCCAAAAAAGTAATTTGAAAATTCCATTACACCAAGTGTGACCTAAACTGTGGTTAAAGTAAAGAGGGAATCTGCTCAATAGTGACAAAACATGCCATTATCCAGTGCAGATTATAGAAAGAGTACTTCTTCCCTGTTACAAATCGAGTTTTAAGGACAAACTTCAAGAAATGAAGTAAAAGTTAAGCTAAATATTTATGATTTCTCATGCACACACCCAGAGTGCTCTGTGCAGGACACCTGTGCATTCTAGTTGTCATTCAGTAATTTTTAGAGTGGTGTTGAACTCTGTTTACCTGTTCAGTCCAGCTTCTATGCTTCTTCCTCCCCCTACCAACACCATTTTCTTATCACCCCATCCTATACAGGAGTTAATTATCACAAGATAAGGCTTCTTACACAGGCATGAAATAATGTTTACATGAAAACAGTAATTTGTGTTTTTAATAAAAGAATGGGCCTTACTCTCATTTTCTAACCCTGAATGTAGGACACAACTCTGCTAATGACAAGCTGATGTACATGACCAAATCTGTCCTTTTTTTAATGTAACTTATTTTCTTTTTAATGCTTATGAAATTAAGTCTGATAGCTTTGTTTAGTAGGTAGGCATTTGACAAAGCCATCCCATTTTAGTGTATTAATCTGATTTTTGTGCAGTACAACAATCAATTGTGCTACTGTTATTTGTACAGTTGTGGTGAGGCTCATCATCTGGTCTTCATTCTTTTTCATTCTTCATATTTAGTTATTTTGAAAGATATGAAAGGAAGCTCCTCAAAAGAATAACAGTGCATCTTTTCTCTAGATTTTAAAAAGTCCTTTGTGTTTTAAATCTTGAGCGATTCTTTTGCATGTCTTGCTTAGGGCTACTGGTACATGCTGTTAGAAGAACTCTGCCAGTATTACCGTATGTTTGTCCCCATACCAGTTTGGTTCCGTTATCTTATTGGCTCTGGGGAGCTGGACAGTGTACTAGGATGGACCCTTGGAATATTGCTGGCCCTTCTCTACCTCATCCTAAAAGTATGTAAGCTTCATATTGCTCTCCACTGTTTGGCAGTAACTATCATCAGAGGGTTAGAGGCACATTTCTGAATGTTCCCCCATGTTTGAACTGACTTGCAAATTGATGATTCAGTTTAACTGCTACAGCCTTCCAAAACTGATAGGAAAACTGGCTCAGGACACCTAAATCATCTTCTTTTTCCTGCACTTGTTCTGCGAAGGGATTGGGGTTGCATAGCAAAGAACTCTGTTTCTATAGGTCCCCTCACATCACACACTGATCTGATACTGAGGAAGAGAGCTTGCAAAAACAAAGGTAAAATTCATGGCTAAAAAAAAATCAGCATTTCCAGGAAAACAGATTTTCTCTCTACTCAAGTATCCTGTGTGATGCTAAACAAGTTAAACACAAGTGTTCAGACTGGCTGTCTACTTCATGGAAGAGCTCATCCACTCCAGATGTAACGAGACTCAGTACATTTCCATCTCTGAACATGAAAAGTACTTTATAATGCAAAGGTGTCTTAATTACAAGTGTAAGGACTATTGCATGTATGATAATAATGCTGGTATATTTGCACCTGAGTGCTTCATTTCACAACCTCAACACTTTTTATTTTAAAGAACACGCACATATTGGGGAAAAAAACTTCAGGCTTAAATTTTAGTTCAGACCCAGCCTATGTAACTAAACTGTAGCTTTGCTTCTGTTCCTGCAAGCACTAAGCCAGCAGTGAGACTTTTATTTTTAGAATGTACACAAAAGCTTGGAAGAGAAAAATATTAAGCATAACTCATGTTTTCTTTCCCCTTTCAGCTTTTAAGCTTTTTTGGACAATTGAGAAACTTCAGACAAGTCTTACGGATATTTTGTACACGACCAGTGAGTACTGAATTCTCTTATGACAAAACAATAAACCCCATTTACATGAAAATACTTCTTTTATAAAATACCTCATTCCTATATTACTCTCTATCTTCTAGCAATAGGCAACTGCATTTTTTAAGTAAACCCTGTATGCTTGTTCTCTCATTTCACAGTCTTCACAGTCAAGAATTCCTTGACTACATGATTATGTTGTCATCTGAACAACAACAACAAAGAAACCCCCAAAAATCTATTTTGCATGTCTCTTCAGATATGTGATATAACTAACATACCCTTTTTGTCCTGCTCTCTACTTTTTACCTGAATATTGACTGGATGCAGGCAAAGCTTTATGCTGAAATACAGTGCCAAAATAACTGACACGGAAGTAAGTTCTGTTAGAGTTGTGAGTTTGCAGATAATCGTTCTCTGCAGTAAGGGGTATTGTTTAGAGTCTGCTACTCATGCAGTAAAATGTATGGAAGATTTTGGAGCACAGTGTCATTGAACTAAAAGAATAATAAAGTGCTTCTCACTTTCTAAGTGCTATCGTGATCAAATTGGAACTTAACACAGTGTTTTGCTCAGATGTCACTGTTAAAATGATTTTTACACTACAAGATTTTACAGTAACTGAGATCAGGGGAAGATAGTAACTAGACAGCATGGTAAGTGGGAGCAGATAAACTTTAGGCCCCAAGACAGCTATGAAAAAACTTAGCAACTTTTTGTTGGATTAGGTATTGAATAGTTCTCCTGACATAGCAGCCCTTATTCCCAATTCCTTTCTCTCCTGGTATTTTTGTGTTTTGCTTTGCCTTTTTTTCCACCCCTAGAAACTAATTTCTGCTGAAAATATCTTGTTTTACAGCACTATGGGGTGACAGCTAGCAAGAGACAGTGTTCTGAATCAGATGATATTTGTTCAATCTGCCAAGCTGAATTTCAGAAGCCCATTCTGCTTATCTGTCAGGTAATACACATAATCAGAATTATTTCTTGCAAACTTAATATTTTAAACAACTGGTAAACAAAACAACATAATGTTAGATTACTGTGTCTTCTGATTACTTTTAGAAATCAAGCTATGCAAATATTATACCATCTTATAAATGGAAGAGCTTAGAAGCTCTAAGTTCTCATTCTTTTCATTACAGCACACATTTTGTGAAGAATGCATCTCTTTATGGTTTAATAGAGAAAAAACGTGTCCACTCTGCAGAACTGTTATTTCAGACCATGTTAACAAGTGGAAGGATGGAGCTACATCTATGAATCTACAGATTTTCTAAAGCATGTCAAACAACTTGGTTTACAGTTTGTTTGTTCAAGCTCAAGTTTTTCAGTTTACTGCAGATTAAATTGTAGGTGGCACAAGGAACGAGTTTACAAATTCTAGATATCATGCTTCTATGAAATGTTCCAGTATTTGAAACAGTGCAGAAAACAAACAGTAACTTGACCTTCTTCAGTATAGAAAAATAAGTTTTCAGAATGATTGCAGAAAAGCCAGCATTGCTTCTCTTGTGATTCTTGTAGGAAACAATCTAGTCCTTGAAAAATGCTGCGTTACTTCTTGCAGCAGCTTCATAATTCAAAGTTTTCTTTAAAAGCTTAAATAGAGTTCCAGACTGCACTAAATTGTATTTATCCTTCTAACATGACTCAACTCAAAAGGTCAACCTACCAATTTTATTAAGATTATGAGCAAACTTTATACCTTGGACTACAGTGAGAATTAGAGCTACTTGTCACACTTGGCATTAAAGGTGCTTTAATGCTAGCCCAGTAGATGAGAGGAATGAGCTTCTTATTCATGCACCTGTAACAGCAACTATTTCTCACTGTACCCGGCAATAAGCCACAAGTATAAGACGTTTCCCCTTTAGGTTCTTGTTAACTTCTAATGGATCTTTGGCTTAATACATAAACCAACCACTGATGTTAATTTTTTTACATAGCATTTTATAAAGTTGGTATTTTTAAAACAAATCTTTAATACTATATTTTTGTCATAACAGGAACCAGGTTTTCTTACAGGGGAGAATCTATTTTATACTATATTTGCAATTTGTAGTATGCATAAAGATCAGAGAGAATAAATGCATTTAAATCTATTTGTTTGGTGCATGTTGAATAAAGAAACAAGATTTGTTACTGTTTCAATATTAACTTATATGTAAGCACATAACAGCTCACTGCTAGGTATACTTTTCCTGCTAAACTAAATGTCTCTGAAAAACAAAAAACCTCCAAATGCTACAACTTATTCATGACTAGTCTTTATGCTAATTATAGAGCTAACATGTACAAATCTTTTTTTTCCCCCCTACTTTTTTCACCTTGCTATTCAGATAAGACTAAAAAAAAAACCAAACCAAACCACTACTCAAATTATTTTGTTACAGCAAAGTTAAACTGAGTAGCCATTAACTTGAGCTCATCTTAACTGAGTATCTTTAGGAAACTTCTAAATTAGGGAAAAATAGAACAAAAAAGTTAAACACTTACTTGATGAATGGTGTAACAACTCAAACAGCCAGGCAGAGTGACTGAGTACTATAAAGTTGCAGCTGACACAGCCAGATTTATGGGGCTGACAGGGCATGATGGGAAAGTGCCCTTAAAGGTACAGCTAGGAGTGTATTAATAGTAGAATTTAGTATTCTGAATTAAAAAATCTAATGAGATTAAAGATTCAAGCTAACAGGTTATCATGTGATGTTCAGCCTGGGTTTTGTGATAGCATGCTGTGTATTTGCTAATTGTATTTTTGTTTGAAGTTTACTGCAGTTCAGAGTAGATGTGCCCTATGATTGTTCCACCACAGTATCTGAGTGACTCCAGCTTAAAGAAAACAGGCAAAAGCTTCTAAGTGTGTAATTGGAAACTTATGGGAGTAGAAGAGACTGGTTCTCATGGAAGCCTTTCCCAGCAGGTGAGGTACTTAGTTTAGAGAATGTGCAGCTGAATGATGTTAAGAGCAGTCCTGAGGGTGGCAGGGAAGAATGAGAGCTTGGCCAGAGCCACAGCTGTGCTGTAATGGGCTTGTGCCTGTACCTCCAGTATTGTCAGAACAAACTGCTCTGTCCTTCCTCAGAGAGATCAAGCTACGTCTTAGCTTGCATTTGAAGTTTGTACAAGATCAGAACTGTTTGTTATTTAAATGTCATCAGTGCTGATACTCGGGCTGCTGGTGCAGCAGAACTGCCCTTGACACATGGACAAACTGAATCTGTTAAGGAACAAAAAAAGTGTAGGGGGAATTTAAGGTTGGATTCTGAATTTCCAATGGGTCCACAGAGACTTTGGCAGCTCAGTTGGTTACACAATCATTTTTAGAGTTCCCCAAACTTAATCATGAAAATACTAAAGAGTATTTTAAGGTTTTTTTCTTCATACAGATATTGTGAGTACTGTGTAAACAATGTGAGTTCTATATTTAATTTAGTCAACAAGTAGCACCTTTAAGAAAAGCTCTGCTGGTCAGAGTGAAATGTGTGACTAAGCTCAATGCAGAGTTAATCGGGGTGGATGTAATAACCAACCCTTTCTACAATACTGGGCAACATAAAAATTGTAACTTATCCTGGATTAGCTTTTCCTGAAATGCTAATACCAACAGCTTAATCACTTTTTAATTCAAAAATCCTCTCAGGGAAAATATAAACTAAAATTCCTTAGACTTGGACATGATGTTAGAGCGAGGAAATGCACTTACCAATACTTGAATATTCATTGCCTACCAGTAATGGATAATCATTGATCAGAATCCCAGTACTCTGTGACAGACTTTCAAAAATCTTTTTAGAACAACAGGTCTAAATCACCATGTCCATTCTTGGAAATATAACTGGGAAGGGACAGATTCTGAGATGCACCAGCTGCTTCATACAAACAGGTGTCCTGAAAGCAGAGACACTACCCTGCAGACTAAGAGAAGTGATCTGAGAGTGTTTTCTTACTGCCTTATCCCCAGGATGAATAAACAGCAGCCCCATTGCTTACACAGGAGGGAAGAGTGAGAAGGGCGCTTGCCATTCCCTCATAGAACCATAAAATGATGACAGTGCAAAGCTGAAGTGATCTGTCAGGACCAATAAGTTGGACTAGCAGACCTAAGATGAACTAAGCAGGTAGTTACAGATCAAGACACATGCTGCTTTACACACAAAGTATGCAGGGAAATTTGAAAGAAATTAACCTGAACTAAATATTCTTTTGCTATAGAACAAAAGTATTTATAAATTACTTACCTCAATGTGTAGTTCAGTATCTGACACAAGATGCTGTACATGGAGGAGGTCAAGGCATCAGGCCAGCATTCTTACAAAAAATATCAAACTAATTTAGAAGTATTACACTTGTGGTTAAGAAAAATTTCAATACAGTAACTTGACAGCATCATCTGGCCTGTAAAGCTCACAGAGACTATTTTATGGAGCACAACAAAAGATGGTCTGAGTGCTTTAAGTCAACCCTGGATTGTTGCTGATCCTTTGTTCTTTGTCTACCACATAGTAGTAACAGCACCTTAGTGGAGTAAGGGTGGATATTGATCAGATAGGACCAGGGAACAATTTGGGTTTTATTCTCTCTCCCTGTTGATGATGATTTTCCCTTTAAGATCCAATGAAAATTATCCAAGCCCAGTAATATTATCAAACATAGTTTATTAAAAAACAAAGCACTAAAGGAGATTTTGATCAGCCTGTTTAGATTTACACTTCATAAATGAAACAAGTCATTCTCATCTTAGTTACAGAGAGGAAAAATTGAGTAACTTACATCCATGAGCGACATCCTCTCTGATCTGCTTGTCAGCATCACGCTATTAAGATGCAACTCTTCCTTATCAAGCCTACTCGGGCCAGAGTAGCTGCCCTGCTTTCCACACACAGAGACACCCAGCACATGTCTGACTCTGCAGGGGACAGAACAGAGAAGAGGATGACAAATGGCAATCAGTAGCCACTTTTTAAGAGCCCAAGAACTTAGGGGAACATACCAGCCCTTGGCAAGACAGACCGATCAGAACTAGCATCTGTCAGGTCCTTTAAGTTCTAGGTGGAATTCCTCCTCCCTCCCTTTCCCTTCAAAGCTGTCATGAAAGACAATGATTTAGACCCACATTTATACTCAGGGCCTGCCTCCTTCCTTAAAAAAAATAAAAATAGGTCACTTGGATTAGTGTATGTTGAAATTTGCATTTAATTGCTATTCATACCCATCTTACTCAGCGGTTGAGTATATTTAGTTCCAGTAAACTGTGAAATATGGAAAAACAGAACAGGGATTACCTTTATCTCTACTAAGGCAGCTCCAGTTTGTTTCTTGAAGACAGCTACAAAGCGAAGTTCATCTAGAAGAGAACAGTCTGGAGAAGTTCATATATAGGAACTGCATACAGTACAGCATCAAGGATCTGCAGGAAGGATATTTAAGTAATTTGCCTTGTTCTTAATAACTCCTCCTCCTTTACCATTTAGGGTAAAGGATTTCCCTCCAAGGTGTGAAAATAAAACAGCAATTATCCTGCTGTAGAGACAGAATTTAAAAAAAAACCAACCAGCCAAAACCCAAGCATCTGTCCCAAGAACAGCAGGAGTCTCCCTCAACGTTTGATGCACTTTTTGATTAACAGCGAAAGCAGCTCGAGAGTTAATATTAAAAAGAGAATAGACCCAAAGTAAACATCCACTGTACAGTCAGAGTGGACTCAAATATTAAATGTCTCCAGCAGTTCAGCTTTTAGACAGCAAGACAAAAAAAAGGGATATTCAAAAGAACAATTGACTCATTTATTTTTATCTTTTATTATGAGCTAATACCAGGATGACATTCAAATGTCAGGATGGCACAATTAAGACAGTCTTGGTAGGAATTATTCCAGCATTCCCAAAATTACAATTTAGTACACAAATGGCATCAAATGTATGCATCACTCCCACAGAGAAAAATTATGAAATTCTGAATATCTCCTACGAGAATAGTTTCTGCATCAAATGGGAAAAGAAAAACTGCTGGTAAAACAGCTGACCTATAAACCTTTTGTGATAATGACCTGCAGAACAAAATATTCCCCTATTTAACATCTAGTAAAAAAAAATATGACTTTTGTTCAAGTTTAAGATTTAATACTTTTATATGGTTAGCCACAACAGGTATTAACCTCAGTTTTACTATATTTTTGTAATGCTACAAAAATCCTATAAAATCAAATTATAGTGAATTTTTCAGTGATTATAATTAAAAAAGCGCAGCTTGTACAAAATAAAAAAAATAAGATTCTATACTCTAATGAAAAATTTAAGACATTTTTAAATGAACAAAAGAAAGCACTTGTTAAGCTCTCCAATATTCAATGCATTCTGCACTTATCCGAAATAGCCAGACAGGAGCTAGAACTCCACTCCCCTTAGTTCATGACTAGTAATTTTGACACTATTATATATATATAGAGGATCTATGTCTGTTATTTTTACAAATAAATACAGGATAAACCATATTGCATAGTGTGTGCTTGCTGTCTGAGTCACACTCCAAAAGTTTCACAGTTATGGTAGGGAATTAAACTTATAAATCTATGGGATGAAACATTGACAGTACATGAAATTGAATTTTAAAACCGATTAATTGATTCTGTAATTAATCAGTGAACTCAGACAAACAACTCTTGCCATTCTTGCCAGCCATATTAAACCAAATCTACTGGACAATTATATCCAGCCAACCAAAAAGCAACTGTTAGCTGTAACTAGGTCCAAGAGAGATCTGCCTCAAAAAAAATTATTATTTTTTTTTTAAATAAATTCCTTTATACTTGGTAAACATGTTAGGAAACCTGTGTTAACAAGTGGCACAGAGGCAGTGCTTGAAGTGTGGTATATTTGCAAATGCATAATACAAACACATGAGCACTTTGATTTGGGTTTCACAACATGTCACCAGCGGCCGTATTACCAAATGGAAAATGGCAATCTTCCAGTACAATTTATGTCACTATAAAGTAACTTGATTTTCCTTATAAACCAAGAATAAAAATTAATTTTCCAACAAAAGGCTTATCAGGAAGAAAGAAAAAAAAACAAACAACAAACCCAACAACTCATTTTTGCTCAATCATAACCATCTTTTTTCGTAGGTTCTTTGTTAGTATCAACAAGATATCGCTGAATCCTTCTGACCTGCAAATTTTAGCAAACAGCACTCTGATTGGCTTCAGCATGCTTAGAGAGAGTTTTATGGCTTGGATCCTATGGCTCAAAAAGATTCAGTATACACAGAGTAAGCAGAATCTATAAAAAAATCCCTACTGTTGTGAAACGCTAGAAGTAGACTTTGCACAGTTTGACTAAAGAGAATGCAATGTGTGGCAGGCAAAAAGTGACAGGACTTGTATGCAGCTGCATGATCATATACACACACACGCACACACCATACACTCTAACTAGTGTAAAGCTCTGCAGATATTAACCCTTTCACCAGCTATGTTCATGGAAATGCTTTCTTTAAGGCAGGAAGTATTTAAGTAAGGTAAAGTTACCTTTATTTTATTCTTTGTACCTGTTAAGTCATTTGTACAGATTGTGACAATTTCAAAAACATAAATAGTGTCCTTAGAACATGTTTCCTAAATTAAGTTGCTAAAGTTCTGACCCACTGTGGAAGACATTCACTGAAAGGCCATTTAACACTTTTCTTGTACAATCAGCAGATTTATTGCCCCAGCATAGAAAAGAATGTTGATCAATTTAGAAATGTATAATGGCAGGGAACTCCCCCATAAGCAAAATTTTATTTAAAAAATATCCTCAGATTCTTACCCACTGGTTACAAAAAGATTTATTTCCTTATACTATGTAGAATTTGTGTCTTGTTTCCTGTGGTATTTCCTCTATGTTTCTACTGACCTTGCATTCCGATGCACTTTTTCCTTATCTTTCACATGGGTAAGAACCTGAACGTGCTCAGCTGTCTCCACCTAAGTGACTAGAGTATACAAAAGTGATGTTTCCCAGTGAAATGTCTGCTGAGGACAAGGATGAAATAAGCAGGACGTGTGTGTGTGTCAGCCCGTGGCTTCCAGTTAAGCCTAGAACATAGCAGCATTGCCATTTGATTAGATCCGTTTGTCTTTGCAGGAACAGGTATTTCAGCTGGGTAAGCAAGTGAAACAGTTCTCTCCCACCCCACATTGCCAAGCTGGTAACTGAGCGATTCGTTTATTGATTTATTTTCATGAGGAGAAGAATCAGAACCAGAGCCTTTACTTTCTTCACAGCAACCAATTATTTTGCATTTTTAATTTTGGGATACTTTCCATAATGAGCTGAATCAAAAAATCTATTTGAAAAATATATATTTTTATATATATAAAAAACTCATTATGTTTTGAATGTGAAATACCAATTAATTTAATCTTTCATCTTTGATTCCACCCCATTGTAGGAAACAGCTTAACCAAGCTTGCATGCTAATTATTCCTCAGATGCAAGCGTGTAGGCATTTCATACTTTGCCTAGTGAAAGGGCTAACCCTCCTTGACACATTCACGACTAGACCAGTGATTCTGAAGCAACATCCTGACCCTTAATACTGTCAGTTTCGAGCTATCAAGCTGAAAAATCCTTGATAAGGTGAGAAGATGTCACTGCGAATCAGTTAGATGATGTGCCTAGAGTTCTGCAATACCATTTTCTAAAGTTTTTTTTTTATGCACCATTGATTGACAGAAAAAAAATCCATTTTTCTTTGCTTTCCAAGTCACTCTGTGCAATGACTGACTCTTTGATACTGTCACTTTTTAAAAGTAAACCATACAAGCCCTCATATTTCAACTTCAAGGGGGCTTATGTCCGTTCTTTGTTTTCCACCTTCAAAGGCTTAAAAAAAAATGGTGTTGTCATAGATTCATGCGCAAGTGCTCTGGTCGTTTGGAAATCATGGGAAAAGCTTGTTTTTTATATGGCCCAGAGTTTGGTTGCCGGATTGGAAGTGGTGCTGAGGCCTCTCCACAGACTGTCACATCCATTTGTTCTATTCCACTTGTCTCCATTGGATATTCCACAGGTGTCTGAGTATTTGATGCGCTGGCAGAAGCACCTCTTCCCCAGAATTCCCCAGGGGAAAACTTTACAGGGCTTTAAAACAAGAAATATAAAAATCAGAGATGAAGATATACACAGCACCAAGGTATGTCCTTTACTCTGCAGGAAGCTGAACTCAAATGCCTATTGAGAAGCATTTATAATTCTTCCTTCCACTTCCAGAAGTCTGAGAGAGTTTCCATGTCTAGCTTCTACCAGAGTCTCTTGTAAAATTTTCTCATTTGAGTAGTCAGAATATATTTCTAGATGATTGCAGAAGGAATGTTCTCTACTAGCATGATTCTTTAGCAGCACATAAGTACTTAGGATGTTCTGAAACAGTTCTGGAGGAATGGTGTACCAAAGGCACCAGACTGTGAGGGTGTATCAGCGTTGAGTAGCAAGCAAATTAGTACTTCTTGTGCTGCCAAACACCACAGATTTGTCTCTAATAATGGGATTTGTAAAACAGGATCGATGCTGCACTTCTAACAGAAGTTAAGGGCTTATTGAGAAGAAAGGCTGTATTGTTTATTTCTAGTGCAGATCTATTTCCTCTACTTGCCAAAAAGCATACTACAAAAAAGGGGAAAAAAAAAAAAGGTACCTGACTGGTGTCCTGGGGCTACCTATGAATCTGCGAGGTGATCGAATTTTTGGTTCGAAAGAAAACTTCTCTTTTACACTTTCAAGTACAGATGGAGCCACGTACGTAAAACCCTGCAAAACAGGAATGAATGCACTGAAACTCACAGGCAAGATTCACATTGATGAGCACTTGTGCAGTTATGATTGTCAGGAAATAGGAGATGAAAATTATATAAAGGGGAGTAAACGTAGACAATATGAACTTCTACTCACTTCCTGAAGCAAACGAGGACTTTAGGGAGTTCCTCACCCAGGTGCCTGCTCACCCCAAATAATTCTGATCAGATCAGATTCCCACAGGCATGCTCAGTTTAATTAATTTTGATCTATAGAATGGGCATTGTTCTCTCTGCGTGCCTATGAAAGCAATTGCATGTCCAGGGTTCCTAATGCAACTATGAATTAGAATGCTGACATTTCAGAAAGTAAGCAAAGTTTGTTGGCTGTTTTATTGAGATAAAGAAAATGTCAGCAGTAATCAAACCAAAGTATTTTCAAAGCCCTTAAACAAACCCATTGCAGAATGGGTGTTTAAAATAACGATAGTTTGCTTCAGGTATCAGGTGGCAGGATTGAATAGAACTAATTTACCTGAAATGCCCTACTCTTCCCAAGTAACACACCTTACACCTCTCCACCGTCATTACACCCTCCTCCCTGGCTCACTTACCAGAAAGACCTGGTTGGCACTTTCACTGAGAGTAGAGTCATCTGGGCTATCAACAGGTGTCTGACGTGTAAACTTTGAATCAAACTGGCTCACATCCTCTTCAGATTGCTTTGCAAAAACAAAATGATTAAGGGTTTATATTACAGATATCAACCAAATGGCTTAGCGGTGATCAGTGTGGCCTCTGGGTGGAGTTCATTCCATAGGTTTTTGGCAGAGCTCTGCTGTAGTAAAACCCTGGAGTGGTGTCGGAATCCTGTCGCTGCCAGTGGGAGGTCACTATGGGCACTGACACTGAGAAATAAAGGCAAGGGGGAGGGGCACAAATTATGGATCAAAAAGGAACACAAATTAAAAAGATGCCTTTAAAAAAAAAAATTCTCAAATTACAAATGAAAACTTTTAAAAATACAATGCCAGTTTATTGCAATTTAGCCCTTGTCACAACCAGTATAGAACAGTTGCAACTATTAGTTTCTTGAAGACTCTCTCCAGATAATTTCATCCCATTTTTGCAGATACAGAAATGTTTATACTGTGAGGGATAGATGACAACTCTGGAATAAGTGACTATGAAGAATATTGTTGAATCAAAGAACAACAGACATAATTCCAAGATCCCTTCTCTCATTCGTAAGTGTAACTGAAAAGGCAGTATGGATTAATTTGTGCAGGCCTTCATGCAACCATGGAAGCACATTTTAAAAAACCATCTGGTTTGTACAAGTAACTTTTATAAAATGTGCTAGTAACAGGAAAAAAACCCCAAAACTATTGTCAGATAAATTGTTTGGAAATAATCAGCCTTGCATCATTCTGATTTTAACTTTAAAAGGTGAGGGAAAAAAGGTCAGTATGCTCAACATTAGTGATGCCTAAGTCAGTTTCAAGTGAGATTTTTAGTAGCTGGGAACTGTTGGGGTGGCACAATACCCACTGCTGCTGTAGTTAATTGTACCCAGAGGGGAAAAAAAAGATAAGACACCCCACACCTTCAAAATGTAAGATAGGATAATAGATTCATCACATCACTGGTTTGAAGTAAACTTTAATTACTGCCTGTAATGCCCAAGATGCATTGTAAATATTAATAAGCAAACATACAAAATGCTTAATTAGGTGCCTTAATTTACTTTTGCTTAGCAACTATTTATCATCTTAGTTTCAACTAAGTACTGACTTACTGTGTAATGTTTAGAAGCAGAAATTCAGAGATAACTGCACTTGCAAGTCTGTTTAACCTACAGATTAGAAACAGGAGGAATTAAAAGTGAAACAGAACCTCCTTCCTCCAGGAGACTGAACAGAAGGACAAATTAGCTGTTAGCTGATTTTTGCCACCTTCTCACATTAAAAAAAGCAAGATCCTATTCCAGTGACGGATGAGTACCATGACTACAGAGTAGTAATAAGACAGAAAGCACGCCCATGGCAGCCAGTATTTCATACTGTGTGGAGACTTAAAGAGATTATTCATTTCTTAAACATTGATATAGCATCAGTTCTCAGAAAAAGAAAAATAAATCTGCATCAGCTTGTTTCTCTCTTTAATTTGACAACAGTGAATCTCAGAACTAGTAACCTAAACTGATGCATGTAACTATGTAAAGTACCAGAAATTAATGTCACTCCAGTTTGTAAGACTCTTTCTAAGTTCTAGATTGTTTAAGACCTTTCCTAAAGGGTATGAGGAATATCTCACAGCATTCTGAGTACATACCAATAAGGGCTTAAAAGGAGGCTCCACTTTTCGTGCCAACAGCTCATCCCAGTTAATGTGTCTGAAGAACGGGTGAGCCTACAAGAGTTAGCGATAGCAGAGAGTCATTATCTGCCTTCTGGGTGTAAATCACAGAAAGTTAAGTAAGAATCTTCTTCTCAGACCCTCTCTGTGGTGTCTTTCTTTCCAAAATCACATATGGGTCTAGTGTAATACATTCTGCAGCACTGTATCAGGGTAGCTGCAGGAGCTGAAAATTGATACCATACCTCCAAGTCAGACAACATATGATTTCCTTGAAAATACTAGAAAGAGTCAGTTGATGTACAAAATACCTCTACAATTTTCAACTTTAAAAATTAGATATCTAAAAATAATGTCAAAACACTGTATTAATGACAAACTATCAGAACTGTGAAATAAGGAGGACTCCAGTACACTGTTAATCTCACCACAAAAAAAAGTCAAGCTGGAAGCAGTAGGAGCTAGGCCTCTGCCTTAACTCTGCAACACTGAATGCAAACTAACACCACTTTTCCCTTGAAAGAGCTGCACTAAATGCAAGGGCTGGCAGGTTTTTCATCAAGACTGCTAGAGTATCACTGCTCTGACGTGATTAACTGTACAATTAGCATTGTGCAACTAGTAGGAAAGATCTGCTGGAAGACAGAGCTAAAGAATAAAAGTTATTTTCCAAATCTCAAATTATCAAATAGGTAGACAGCTGTTCTTGTTAAGCTTTAAAGCATTCAGATTTTGATCAGCTGTCACATGTGGCTGCCTTTTTGCTCACTACAGGAATACTGTCCTTCCCTGATGTACCCTCAAAGCTGTTTTCTTCTCAGTGAGGTTATTTAAGAATTCTTGAGTTAAGCAAAAGTTACCTGAACTTCTCCAGCATCTCCAGGACCAGCTCCTAAGCGTGAGGCAGCATTTCTTTTTAGCAGCTTCAGGAGAAATAACATGCAAAAAAGAAAAATTAGTTATGCCATTATGACTAGAGTAGTTCTGACATGAATCATGTGAATGAATACTATGCAGAATGAACACAACAATCAAAAAATCTGCATTCATTAGAAAACTACTGTATTTTCAAGGAAAATCACATCACTTTCCACACAAAACCAAGGCTGACTGATCAGTAGTAAAGCAAGCATGGACTGAACAGCCATAGTGGTATTTTATTTTCTACATGCACATGTAGCACTGATATTCATTAAAATTCTACCTTTTTAAGCAGATCTCTGGCTTCTTGTGTGAGGTAGGGAGGCAAGTTGAGTTTACACTTGAGAATCTTGTCAATTGTTTTCTTTCTGTTCTCCCCAGTGAAAGGAGGCTAAAAAGCACCATTGTAATGGGAGGAAAAATAGGACTTGTTCAGGTCTCTTATTTGTGTACAAAGAACACACTTCAGTAGTTTATAAAGCAGATAAGATTACTGCAAATGGGATTTCCAAACCACTGTTTGGATGAGAGCAGCTCATGACTGTAGTCAACATAAGTGCAGCCCTATTTCAGTTATATTTCTTACTTGCAGTTTGTATATATACAAATATAGATGTATTTATGCATGCATCTGAATTAGAATACAGGTTAACTACAAAAGCTACAAAGAGAAATACATGCAATTATAACTGTGCACCTACTGCTCCAGTCAGCATGTCATACATTAGTGCCCCCAAACTCCACCAGTCCACAGCACGATTATGCCCACTCCTCATCAAGATTTCAGGGGCCCTAGAATCAGAAAAATTAAAAATATGAAAGTGTTTTAACAAGCTTAATACTAATTCTGACGACTAGTTTTCAAAAAAAACCCCATTTATTAAGTAAAATTTCCATAACTGACTGAACATATGAACCATCAGTTAAAAAAGGCAAAATTTAGCCATTACCCCCAGAGCAGAGTAATACTTTTCTATTTCATCATGCAGCTCACATGTATTCAATTGTTCCACAGAATGTGTGTGTGACTGTTCCATCATGAATAGATTCTTTACATAATCCGAAGTCAGTCAATTTTACATGACCTGAAATTAAATATATATAAAATTTAAGACTTGCCAGAATTCTGACATTTGTATAAGTAACATTACAAATCAGGAATTTTAACATGCATATGTGATAACTCTGAACTCCTTCCAGATATGGTCAATGGTCTGGACAAAGCAATACAGCAATAAAACAGAATAAGGTAATCACACTTACAGATGCATTATATCTGCATAAGAAAGTGTTGTCACTCAGTGAAGAGAAACAAGACAAACTACCAGAACTACTCACATACAGACAATGTATTTAAACATAAAGATTGTAGAGCATCATTCAGATAAGAAAGTAGGCTATTGAATTTTACTGCTTGCTTCAAAGTTCAGAGAACAACCTTCAACAAATCGTAAAGTGACCTGAATAATTCAGTACAAAGACTCAGACTAAGTAAATAACTCGTTTAAGATAACATGAGAATACTGGATGACACAGATTGCCAGAGTAAGCAGTGTCATATAGTGAACCTAACAGCACATTCAGGAATTGCTACTGCTGTCAGGTAAAGTGTCAACAGCTGGACCAGTCATTTCAGTGACAGATGATCTGTCATCCTGCCTCAACTGCCTTTCCTAACTAACTTCAGTCATCCCCATTACTAAAACGTCACTGGTGCTACCCTGAAGACACGGATCTTTATGGACTTTACAGTGACCCAGTAGAAGAAGAATTTCAGAGCTGCAGAAATAGCAAGTCAACCATTCAAAATATGCCTGTGTCAGTACACATGAACTTAGAGCTGGCTGTTGCCTATTAAAGCCAAAGAAGCTCTGTTTAAGGGCAAGCAATTAGCTTTGGCAATTCTTCAGTTGTACCAAGAGCGACAATGAACATGCCATCACTCTAAGGAAATTCATGTGGGAGTGAAATAATGTGACCTTTGAAGAACTGTTTTCAAATGACTGGCAACGTAACTGTTACTGTATTTCTACCTTGATGATTAAGCATGATATTTTCTGGCTTCAGATCACGATAGATGATTCCTTTTTGATGCAAGTGCCCCAGTGCCATTGAGATTTCTGCCAAGTAAAAGCTGAAAGGAAAAAATATGCCATACAATTAGACATATTCAATCATGCAAAGCATCTTAAGCACTAGGAGCATTATGTACATAGCAACAGTTCCTTGAAAGTATCATAGCAGGGTATGAGAGAATAAATGAGAGAAACAATGATGCCTTTGAGGTTGGTTTGCCAAAAGGCATACAGACTCCACGGTGAACTACAGAATTATGTCATTAGCAATTAGGTTTATCTGTTCAGTAGCTATCTTATAATGAATATATTTGGAGGAATTTGAATTTACCAGTTAATGGTTCAAATATTCTTCAGTCTGTATTACCAATCTTGATGGCAAAGTTGAAGAAAAAAGAAGAAAAAGAAGCTAAGAAGGTAACTGGCAGCGCACAGTGCCTTGTCTGTAGAACTGCATTCAGTTGTGTGAAGCCTAATCAATGACTGACTGGCAGAATTGTGTGCAGATCAAGGAAAAAAGGCATTTACAGCAAGTCTTTCACAGTCTTTTCTCCAACACTCAAAACATCTCCTTTACCACAACCCTATGGAATGTGGCTTCGCTCAGCAACCAGCAATGAACCCTCTTCTGTAGTAAGTCTGGAGTTACCACAGCACAAATGGGTAAGTACAGAACACATACATCTTCCCAAAACCCAGTTAACTGCTCTTTTCACTAGACTGTGAAATGAATGAGCAGTTATATTTAGTTTTTCAAGTCAGAGTATACAGTTTAGCACTCAAAAAAACCCCAAAAACTATTAATTTACCAAAATAATTTCACTTACCAAGCTGTGTCTTCCATAAATATCCCTTCTCTTTCTAACTGCATAAATAGTTCTCCTCCTGTCATGAGAAAAGATAGAAAAAAGTATAATTTTTAGTCAGTCAAAAGTCTATTTTCTAGAAAAACTATAAACAACAGGTATTCTGTCCTGCTCTACAAAAAGCTGTTTCACAAAAAACAACTGAGAAATTAGTTCTGTTTTTCTTAGAATTCTAGCAACCTAAAGAAATGCCAAAGGAAATCAAAAGAGGATGCTGAAAAAAAACAGCATTTCAGCCCCATGAGAGGTTTCTTTCAGAAGTTTAAATCTTTATTAATTTAATATGATTATACAATAATTTAGGTTGGAAGGGACCTTCTGACCTATTTAAATGAGCTGCTAAGAACTACACAGAACAATTTAAAGTTTTTTCTGTTATAGCTTGAGCAAATTGCTTCTAATCTGTGACTGTTTCCCTGTCTGTGAAATAAAGATAACACTTCAGTGTTTCACAAAGAACCTGCAAGGATTAAAACCTCAGGTACTCCATATGGCTGCACAGAACCTAAGTGTAACTACAGGAATGACAAGCCTGATGGAAGAAAAGGTATTACAAACCTCTCCTGTACTGTCAGGAAAAGTAATTATTTCATGTTTCATTTGTCTTTATTGTATTGAATTACAAGGTTTATTTATGTTATTCTATATATTTTTAATACTAACTTATTTTACATTTTTGGCCTTTTATAAGTAGAGTAAGAAATCCAACTTCTCAATCATGTGAGATACCAAGAAGCAGCTAACAATTTCATATACTGACCACTGAGATACTCAAGGATGAGGTAGAGTTTTCCACCAGTCTGAAAGGCATAAATTAAGTCTACGATGAAGGGATGTTTCACTTCCTCCAGTATATTCCTCTCTGCTTTTGTATGAGCTGTGTCCTTTGCATTCCTTACAATCATTGCCTACAAAAAGCAGAGATAATGTGAGCACGAGAACATGCTAAACAGGGCAGACTTTTATATTTAATTGAATTCTGAGTTACTAAATCACAACACTACTATGAGTCAGCAACAGAATAAAACCAAACAAATTCACCACAATATATACATGAGAGGTTTCTTGCAGAAGTTTAAATCTTTATTAATTTCATATGATTATACAATAATTTAGGTTGGAAGGGACCTTCTGACCTATTTAAATGAGCTGCTAAGAACTACACAGAACAATTTAAAGTTTAATTCTAATTCAAACTGTACCTGGGTAACAACTGTAGATATGATAAAGTTTATTTTTAGGTATATTAAATAATTAGATAATTGTAAAAGCTGAATGAAGGGACAGATTTTTTTAGATTCAGATGGTGGTGAAATGTGAACATTCAGGTTACCTTTTTAAGAACTTTCATGGCAAATATTTTCCCAGTGTTTGCTCCAGTTACTTTTCGTACTTGAAATACCTATACAACACCAACACAAAGGTAATCATATATTATGGCCACATAAACATCATAAGTTAATAACAAAGTTTTGCAAAAGAGAGGTGAGATCACCTACAAACTGCAACACTGCCTGAAGGAGAAGAGCTACCGATTTGAACCAGAACCAGTTTGGGACATTTTCTGCTGCCACCAGCTGGTGAGGCTCTGCCAGTGACCTGGGTCCCACCACACGAACTCTGGCAGCCCTGAGGTTACCTTCTGGTAGAATGAACTTTGCAGAAAACAGAGTAGACTTTGCCAAAGGCAGGAAGCAAGCACTGGAACTGCCTTCAGCATAATGGATTTACTTCTGATGAAAAAAGTTCCTTACCTTTCCATAGCCACCTTTGCCAAGTACGCGCAGTAACTCAAAGCACTCGGGGCGGATCTTTTCTGGACCTCTGTTTACACTAGTTTCTGAAATCTCAAATTTTTCACAATGTTCCATGCCACTGGATAAAACCAAACAAGGAGATAAGACTACCTGGTACTCAAAAACGATCCAACGAAAGTAAGCAAGCACATTACTTTCTGAAAAGCACACAGTCTATCTGACAGAACTGAATGACTGCTTTGGAGAATTCTCAGCATCAGAAATTTTACTGAGGTGTGTGCAAAGCAGTAAGTTGCCACTTGCACAGAAAAGATTACCTGCAAATTTGGGGGATTTATAGTATCGAGATTTCCTTCAGATTCCTTCACTTTAAAGCATAATAAATCTCTTTATTACACCAGAATTAAGTTTAAAAGATCAAAACCTCAAACTGACTTAAATATTCCTACAAGGCTATAAGGTGTGTTTCAGTTTCAAATCACATTCAGCTCCCCCAACAGTCATGGTAAAACTTCTCTAACACAAGTATCTTGCAGAAAAAGCTGTAACAAAAAAAGTCTCACAACTCTCAACATGCCACAGAAGACTGATCCATAATTTAATGATGCTTCTAAATTAGGCTACAGTTCTGCAAAAGACTAACAATTGATCCTGCTGAAGTAAATAAATGTAACTGAGCTGTTTGAACTCTCACTGCTTGCTTCTGGCAACATGGCATGCTGAAACAATCTGGAAATCTATGAAATGATGCTAAAGGTAGCAGTCTCCTGAACATCACATCAGAACCTCTGAATTCTCATCTACTTCAGACTGCTACACCAACCTGCAGCTGGGGCCTTTATAAAATGCACAGAACAATGTTCTGCAGACTGTGTGTTAAATTCATATTACAAATATTATTCAAGTACAAGAGATATGTTAGGAGAAACAAAGATTAAAAGACAAACAGCAAGTTTCACCAGATTTTTTTTATTATTATTATTTTCTCTCAAGATACAATTCACAAATTTTAATGTGAAGAAATACTGAAGCTACTAGAAACAACTCAAAATTTAACAAGAACAATAAAATTTTCTATTTAACAATGTAAAAAAAATATTAGTTATATGCAGTTGGCATGAATGATACAGAACATTTTCTAGCAGCAACTTACAGGTCATATTGGCCAACTCCTCCATGGTCCATGCTCTCACTTAATTGACCCTGGGGATGGGAGAGGTAGAAAGAAGATTAATTATAACAACAACAAAAAAGCAGTGTTAAAAATAAATGCACTGATGTGTTTGACAACTTCTTAAGTTATATATATGATAACTATATATATAATTATAATTTTTATTATATAATTAAATAAGCCTGAAGGTCAGGAATAATAAATTATCAGCAGAAAATCTACAAAATTCTGTGCAAGATTTGCAATACTTCCAAATATCTCAAACACACACATGGAGCCACCGTTTTACCTGACTGCACAGTTACTTAACCACTGAAATATGAGAGGTGAGAGTTTCACACACCCCAGGTGAATGGGAACAATGTGAAGGTGCTGCATTTTTCCTTACAGTCGCTCTTACATATGAATTTCAAAATCCTATTACAGTATTATGCAAATTAGAACAATAGTAAAGATTATGTGACGAGATTAACTGGGATTCCTACGCACCAGAAACATCATCTCCTGAGAAGGCTTTATTATTCTATATTGATAATAATCAAATGCCAATGGCAATGAAAGAATTAAGCTTTACTCTGCTGTTAAATACCTTTTCTGACCAATAATCACTTGGATGGCTGAATACATGCACACAGAACTAAAGCTGGCTGAAGCACTCCCACATCAGAGCCAGTCACCGCTAAGGAATGTCGTTCAGTTCTGAAGAGGTATTTTCTTCAAAGAATTTTCAGTTTGATCCCTTATGCAAGATAAAACTTCCCTATAATTGTAGCTCTGCATGGCAAAAAAAGTGCAAGCCAAGCAGATAGCTGGAATGAATACAAACAGAATTTAACGGGCAAGCTTCAGAGCAGCTTATATTATACCTTAACATGTTTATTTTAAACAACATGTACATAAAATAACAACTGCAAGTTAGTGAGAAGCAGTCTGGAATCTGCTGATACACTGAGTGGTGTGTGAAATTCAGAGAACCAAAAGGATAAGAAAAAAAATGGAGATCTGCAAAAAGCAGACCAAGCCAAGGGCTGCATTTCAAAATATTATGCAAGGAAAACACTAACCAAAGAAAACTAGAAACTTTCAGTCACTTCCAAACCATTTCAACATTAAAGTTTATAGAGGCTGGCTTATATTGGTGGGGAATTTAACTCCTGGTTCCACCTACTAGCACCACAAGCAATTATGGAGTCCAAAAGTTCAAGTTTGTTTCCAGGTCAGAGAGCTCATGTCCTCTTGATAACGTTTATTAGAGACATCCAGCTTATTGACATCTCTTTCACAATAAAACCCACTCCAGCTGCCCTTGACCCTACCCTGAGAGGCCAACAAATGAATTTAAAAAAAATTCAACATACACCAAGAGTAAAATACCCATCACGTTCCTAGAACAACTTCTCAAGTGACCCAACGGTTCTGGCAAAGCTCACAGGTGCTTCTCTTGCCCCTGTGAACTGTGGATTTCGTTCTCAGTGTTCACTTGAACAAAATTCACTTTACATTTAGACCATTCCGCTACTTTCAGGATTTCTTCTCATTTCACAGAACTAAGAAACACAAAGGTGCTGTGGCTGGAAGGCTTCAGTCCACACTTACTGTTTAATTTATATTACAAATATAAAAATTAAGGCTGCTTTTCTCACTATAACAATTATTGTAAACAACCATATGGCTAATGAGTAAACTCCATTTCAGATTTTCAGAATGGCTGGGCCTATTTGAAACTACAACTGATCCATTCCTGCTACGAGAGGCTTACACCTCCCAGGAGGTACCAGGGACCAAAACCAGAGAGATCAGACAAGACAGCCCTGACTTTACACCTTGTTCACTTCCAGTTTAATGATCTCAGCTGCTCTGCCTGCACTGTCTTTCTGATCCCTGTACGATGTGCACAACACCTACAGAGAGAACTCTCAGTGAAACATTTTCCCCTTACACTTTCCCAATGCTTCCCCTTCTTTCCTGCTTTTATATTCCCTGCTTTTCAGTTCTGTTTTAATTTCAAGTCCATTCTCATTCTCCTTTATCTGTTTGCCAAAAGGCACCTGAGAAACAAACCAGGTTGCCAGCGTGCATTCCCGTCCACAGTTGTGCCATAAAAATTTCAGTCACAGCAATTTTTTTTAAATCCCCACTAACACATTTTTTAATTGTTCCCTGGAACTGAATTATTGGAACACAACAGAGAACAAATTCAACTTTCTTGCCACCCCCTTTAGAACTTGTTCTTGGCAACATTAACAGTGTGATGCAAGGGACGTGTTTTTTAAGCCAAGTACTTTATTGATTATTGAGGTGACAGACGGTGCTTTTTCCTGCAGGTTGAGAAGCCTTCAAGCCTTCAGCTGCCAAACAATGTCTCTAGGGTTTATATGTAGGGTGGCAATTCCAACTGGGAGACAGGATATCTGGTTATCTCAAAGACTTCGGGAAGGTCATTAGTACTTAAATAGCAAATAATAAATGCAGTAGCAGTTTAAATGACAGCAAATGTTTAATATACAAAGTAATATAAAAAAGCAACAGTAGCACTAAAAAAAATATAAACAAAATCTTGTAATAAAATTCCCCCAAAGCCTTGTCAGAATCTGTATGGAAATTACCAAGTGACAAACTACAGGTTACAAGGTGAAGGGGTTCGGGGGACGCGCGCTGATCTGTGCCGATGTCTAACGCAGCACTTTAAAGCTTTGCTTTTGATTTTGGCGCTAGAGCAACGACTTTGTGCAGTTCCAGAAAGAGAAGCGTTTCTGCACTGACGTGAAAACATGTGACAAGAAAAAAAATTAAAAAATAAAATAAAAATAAAAATAATTAAAAAGCCCAACCCCGCTGCGGCACCTCTGCCGGGAAACCCAGCGCAAAACTTCCCGGGAAAAAGCTCCTGCGAGTTCGGCGCAGCCCCCGCCTGGCAGCCCCCGGCCGGGCAGCGCTGCTGCCGCTGGCTCAGGGCGCGACGCCGCACAAGAACTCCCCGGCCCGGCCGCCTCCCGGCCGCTCCGAGGCCTCTCCCGGCCCCGGCGCTCGGGGCAGCGCGGCCGCCTCTCCCCGAGCAGGGCGCGGTCGCGGTCGCTTCACCTGCGCGGACCAAGGGCAGCGGCCGGCGCCGCGCTCCGCCTCGCCCGGCTCCCGCCCCGCCGCAGCGCGGCCCCTGCCCGCCTCCGCGGCGTCCCCCCGCCGGGCCGCGCCGCTCGGTCACCGCCGGAATGACCCTCCCGCTCCCGGGCGCGGGCCCGCAGGCCGCCCCCGCGCTGCCGCCCCTCAGGCCCGTCCCTGGCGCCGCTCCCCGCAGCGGCCTCCCGCTCCCTCCCCGCGCCGCGCCGGCTCGGGCTCCCCCTTCTCACCCCCTCCTCCAGCTCCTCGTCCGAACCCGCGTCCTCCGGCTGGTCCAGGTCGATGTCGAACACGCCCGCCATGGCGCGGGTGCGATCCGCGGCGGCGCCGCCCCTCCCTGGCTGCGCTGGGTGCACGGGGCCTGGGCCGCCTCATGGGCCCGCACCCCCCAACTCCGCCACGGCCGCCATCACCGGCTGCCCGGCCTCAGCGCGCCTGCGCCCCCGCCCCGACTCCGGGCGCCGCGCAAGCGCACAGCCCCTTCCGGCATTGGCCCGGGGAGCACTGAGCATGCGCGGCGAGGACACCGCTGGGCGGACGGGTGTGGGGCTGGGGCTGAGAATGCGCACTGTGCACCCGCCTGTCTGGCTCCTGGCACAGGGCACGCGCAGAGAGCACAGCGAAGCCGCTCGGATGGCGCATGCGTAGAACCCTTTGTGAAGCCCAGAGGCCCGACCCGTGTACCCGGCTGCCCGGAGTCCCTTCTGCGCATGCGCAGAGCGGGTTGTTCGAAGGCGCGTGCCGGTGGGCAGCGGCGGGGAGGGGGCTCGCGAGGCCGCGCACGCGCTGTCGGCGCCTCAGCGAGGGGCGTCGAGGTCAGCCCTGAGGCGCGGCCGGCGGCCAGCGGGGCTGGGGGCGGTCGGTGCTGTCCCGGCGCGGGGGCTGCCACTCCGGGAGGGCCGCTGTACCGGCGGGAGGGCCCGGGCGGGTGGGAACCGGGGAGTGAAAGCGCTCTGGGGAGGGGGAGGTGGCCGAGCGACGTGAGGGCTGGGCGGCGGGCGGCAGCGCGAAGATGGCGGCCCCTGAGGGAGGGCGGGCGGCCACTGGCCGGGCCCTGTCAGCGCGAGTGGGGTCTCCCCAGGCCAGCGGGTGGCTGCAGCTGCAGAGAGGAGGGCGCAAGCTCCGAGTGACACGGGCGGAGCGCAGCCACCCAGTACGGGAGGGCCGGTATCCCCCACCGGGGCTGGACATCAACCTTACCCGAAAATCATTTACGCGTTTATTTAGTGAGGAGTCACTCGGCCTCGCTCTACAGGCCGGAGGCTGTGAGGTGCAGCCTGGCAGCAGGGCTGAAATGCAGCACAGGGATCAGCAATGGCACAGCCCTGCCTGCAAAATGCAGCGGGATCGTGCTGCAGGCACTGGCAGCCATCCAGAGAATGAGAGAGAGAGAGATCTGCTCCAGCACAGCTGGGATGAGAATGAAAAATAACAGCCCAGGATAATGAAGGGAGTTAAAAAAACTGGCCTTGTTTCTGTGAAAGGAGAATAGAAAAGGGAGAAACCAGAGCTACTGCAAAATGCTGAGGGAGGGGAAGTCAAATCATGCTGGTACCGAATCAAAAACTTTGCTCTCTGTGGTGGAAGCGAGGGGAATACTCTAGGGAATCCTTTTGTCACCTCGGCAGATTCTTGGCATCAGGCCCATGGCAGTACAGCACTGGAAATAAGCTAGATGTTTTTTTTTTAAACAAGCTTTACATTTCTAAAGGCATATGGTACTTTTATGCCTATTATGCTTTTACAGCCTAACCCTGTAACTTTGTTGGAGTTATTATTACTTATTTCTATCCTGCCTGACTAAGCAAAAGTAAGAAAACAGAGACTTTACTGGCTGTACGGTTGGTTTCAGTCCCGTTCAAATGCAGAGCAACAGTAAACAGACCGATTTCCTGTAAACTCCCATCTGCGTTCTTCTGACATTCAGGAGAAGGTGCTGGCAATCCATTTCCCCCCAGAAGTAGCCACTGGTTATAGCATGGCCTTTTCCTTCTCTACAGTTCTCAAAAGTTGCAAAACTGATCAGAAATCTTGTCAGAACTTTTTTTCCCTCTTTTCCACAGATACTAAAGGCATACTTCTCTTTTTTTTTTTTTTTTAGGCTTAAACACAAAGTGAATAAGAATGTCAATAGTTACAGTCCAGCTTGGGCAGTGTGGTAACCAGATTGGTCCTGAGGTGTTTAGTGCCATCTGCAGTGACGTCCATGGCACGCACGGGTTGTGTTCCAGGAAGGAGAACGAATCCTACCACGATGCTTGCAAAGAGCGTTTTTTCAGTGAGGAGGCATCTGAAGGTACAGCACGTGTTGGTTTCCAAAAGTCTTTCACCTTCAGCTGAAGAATGAGTTCTACCTTTCAGCCTTGGTGAATTGTCACAACCCTCTGCTTTCACAACATGGCTAACAACCATGGAAGCAAAATCACAGCGCAAGTAAAGTGTCAGAGGCCACAGAGCAAGTCTGCCAGGAACACAGCTGGCAACTGAGCATAAATACATAAATAATCTTTAATTCCACACATCTGCATTTGCCACTGTAGATAGATCACACCATGGAGCAGGACAAAGAGTGACTGAATTTGGTGTAATCAAACACTTTAAGTGGTTTCTTTCCTGAAAGGTCCATTCTAGAGTTCAGATTCACCTCTGGAACAATAGGTGGTTCTGCAGAAATCCAGGACATTCCAGGCCCCCCTTTCTGCACCTGCTTGTGCAGCCCCATTAAGTTTATAGTTTGGCTTATGTGGGTGGGAGGAATCCAGTTTGGGCCATGGTGCAAGACCATTTTACATCCAAAAGTTCTAACCCTGGCACGTTACTCTGAGTTTTGTTTCTATTCCTCTCCAGTACCTGTTGCCCGGGCTGTGCTTGTCGACATGGAACCCAAAGTGATCAGCCAAACCTTGGCGATCGCGGCCAGGTCCGGCTGCTGGAAATACGGCGCTGGGTCGCACTTGTGTCAGCAGCAAGGCTCAGGGAACAACTGGGCAAACGGGTACGGACTGTTGTTTCCAGCTTCACTACGGGAACTGTCAGGGCTGACGGGCTGGCTCGGCTCTCCAGGAGCGGTAGCACTGCAGCTGTGCGAGGTGCAGGGCATGTCACATTAACTTGATTCATTTTGAAGTTAGAATAGCAATATATGCAGCAGGTAAATTTCTAAACTGCTTCTTGTAAGGTGGAGTTGGCATTTACAGTGAAAATGTAACATTTTATAATAGAATGAATATATTTAAGTATAGGAAACAGTCAGCACATTTAATAAACAACTGTTTTGTAAAATAAATGTCACAGCTGAGGATTGTTCACTGCAGACAGAATGGGTGACAATGCCAGGTTATAATAATAATAATAATAATAGAATTATCTTTTATGAACACCTTCACTTGCTGCTTTTATCTAGCTATAACCTGCCATGTCTCACTGTTTTGTCTTTTATTCAACAGTTATTCTGTTCACGGGCCCAGACACAAAGAAGTAATAATGGATCTAGTGCAAAAAGAAGCAGAGAAATGCGATCGACTCGGTGGATTTTTCACCATAATGAGCATGGCTGGTGGCACAGGGTCTGGCTTGGGAGCATTTGTGACTCAGTGTTTAAGAGATGCTTTTCCAACGTCGTTTATACTAAACCATGTTATCTGGCCCTACGGCACTGGTGAGGTGAATGTTGTATTTCCCAGAGATATTCTACTGTTTAAACATAAAATATCTGCAACTGAATTAAACTAGAAGAGAGATACATTTTACTTTTAAAAAGTTGAACAGGACAGAAAGCGACAGAGCTAATGAACTGTTGCCTAGTATTTGGCACGTGTTGTTTCACCAAAAAAAAGAATTAATGTAAGTGCTAAAGTATAATGCAGTTTCAGGAGAAGCTCTATTAGCTAACTAGGAATCTCCTGGTAGGATGGTGTCTCAGTGCTGTAATCAGTTCCCAGACAGATTTTATTCTAGCGTGTTTGTATGAACTGAGAAGGATAACATGATTTTTGCTGTCTTTCCATGAAAACGCTCTGCTAGCTCCTGACCTCATTCTGCACTCGGGCAAGAAAATGAATCACTTCCTAAACCATAACTGAGGAAATGACAGTAGCCAGAGGATTATAAACTAAAAAGAGATTAAGTTGTTTAATTCTCATTTGTGTGTATTTTTTTGTTTGTTTCCAGGTCATTGTTCAAAACTACAACTCTGTTTTGACTCTGTCGCATCTGTATCAGTCGTCAGATGCCCTTCTTGTTCATGAAAATGATGTCATCCACAAGATCTGTGCTCAGCTGCTGAATATTAAACAGATCTCCTTCAGGGATGTAAATCAAGTCATTGCACATCAGCTGGGGAGTGTTTTCCAGCCCACTTACACAGCAGGAAGTGGCTCACACTATAGCAGGAACCCATTAGGTACCTAACGCTCATGTAGCTGCCTAATGCGTTCTCACACGTATTGATGTACTCATTTCACGTTGTGAAGTTAAGTTCTTCAGTCTCCTTACTCAAGTATTCAGATACATCCCAAGTTTTAAGATAGGAAAAGTGAAGCAAAAGACTAAATTAGAAGTTCAATCCCAAATTTTACAGCAGAGTCAAAAATAGATCCCCCAGCTTCTAGTTTATTTACCAAAAGAACCCTGTTTCTCTTTTTACAAGTGCCTTCAGACATCCCTGTAGCTATTTACATTTCAAGAGGAAATTTGTACAGGACAGTAATTATGGACTGAGTTTTGCATTTCACCTTGGGTGAGGAGTTTGTCTAAACTGAAACAAAATGAAAGTTTTGTGTTTAACTCAGAAGACAAGCCAGCATACAACTTGGTAGCTGACATCTGTATCTCTAAGCGATTCAAATTGCCCATATTGCCAAGAGTTTTGCTTCTGAAATTCAACTTTCACATCTGTCTGTCAATGTCTTTAGCAGTGCACAGGGTCTTTGAGATTTGGAGCCAGACAAGTCTAAATTGCAAAACAAGAGTTAATATCATGCTTGTGTAGAACTCAGCACTCAGAACTGCGTAGCAAGTTTGCATTATTTTGTCAGATGTGTGTCTGTATTTGCCAAATTTAAGCTTTACATATCCTGCTTTGTTTCTTACCTTAAATTGCTAGATCTTTGGAAAGTTCCTTGCTCTCTCCTGCTATTTTAGCTAGCCTGTGCAATATTTTTGTCAAACATGAGCAGCTGTTGATTTTTTTTTTCAGGAGACTTAATGGAGACGTTGGTTCCACATCCCGAATTCAAGATGTTGGGTCTTCGTAACATACCTCAGATGCCTGAAAACTCCCTCGCTTACAGCACCTTCAGTTGGCCTGGACTCATCAAACATTTAAGGCAGATGCTCATTGCTAATGCTAAAATGGAGGAAGGTAAAAAGCATTCACTCATCTTCAGTATCCATCATTCTTTAAGCATATGTTTTTACAGATTAAATAAAGCTTGTTGTTTTGTGGAGCTCACTGACAGCTTTAGTCAGCTCAGAAAGGGGTTGGTGCCCTCAGACAGCAGGAATTTGCCTCTCCATAGCCAGCTGCTCCTGTAACTATTCACTCAGCTGCCACCACAACTCCCAGCTTGTTCCCAATTTTGCTCCCAGACATCTCAGTTAATTATAACTATTGAAAATATGCAAACCAAACCAACAGTTTTGGGCTGTGCACTTAATTTACATGATTCATTTGGAACATTCCTTGGATACCTCATTCTGCTATCCTTTTTCTTTTTACACCTTCTGCTAATAAAAACCACACGTAGCTCTCCCGTATCGTTTACACAGGGAATTCAGTGTAGCTTCCAGTTATGCAGAGAATGGGCTGGCAGATGCTAAGTATAGAAACAAGTGTCCCTTTTCCCTGGTAAGACCAGTGAGTGCCAGGCAAATACTGCTGGATTAGCACCGGTTCTCTCTGGAAATGGTGTAAGTGCTGCTTAACTAATGTGCAGAAACTACAAACTCTAACATGATCTCAGCTTAGGGCACAGTGTTAGTTACCAGCTGACCCTTCAGCTAGTCTGCATCCATATTTCATTAAACTTTTTAATATATTTTTTGCCAAAATCTCATAGGGATCGATTGGCAGGTACGACCACCGCCTCTAGACCCCTCCACTCACTCCACAAACAAACCTCAGCATTTCAACACTTCCATTGCCAACCTGGTTATCCTGCGAGGAAATGATTTGCACAGCGCAGACTTAGGTAAGAAGGAAAAATGACCTTGGTGATTCTTGTTCTGCATCTCACTGATTTATTTGCAACCATATCTGATGAAAGTGAAAAAAAAAAGAAGCCACTCTGCAGATTTTTTTTCAAGGCCTGAACTGATCTGCCAAGCATTGATTGGGTCACACAGCACTACTGAGAGCAAGATGTAGGAGCTTGTAGCTTTACATTTGTCAAAAGGGCTGTGTTATTTCTGCTGCAGGAAGTTTCCAAGATCCCTCGTTATATACATCATGGCTAAACCCTCAGGACGCTTTTAATGCGTGGAAAACACCAAGAGCATTTAACAAGTACGAAAAGTCTGCTTCTTTGGTCAGCAATAGCCAGTTCCTGCTGAAACCTCTTGACAGCGTTGTAGGAAAAGCTTGGAATATGTTTGCTTCCAAGTAAGTGAAAATAATTCTGCTGATACTTCATTAATAACTGCCAGTATCTTCGGTGTAATCATTGTAAATACCGCGCACTCTTTCAGCAAAGTCATGGTGAATAAGCATGAAGACCATTCCCACACTTTAGTGGAAACATTTTTTATGCTTGAAACACGATGGCAGAGTGAGGAACACAGAACAGTGCTTATGTTCTGCGGATAAGTGAGACCACATATTCTAGGGCTCTCAAGTTGACTCTTTTCTCAGTACTAAACCTCCCCAAATTTAGTGCATTCCAGTGTGACCATTCTAAAAATAACATACAGAAACTCTTTCACTGATCATATAGTTTCTATGCTGCACAGTCTGGGGAAACAAGTTCCTGGCTCAGTTCAGAAGCATTTAGGGGATTTCTGTGATTAATAAGGCTCTCATGCTGTTAGTTTGATTTTTTAATTGGAACCAAGAAATCTAAAAAGTAATTCCTCTTTACTTTGATCATCATGAAGCCAGGGTTACAGTGTGTCACAGCACACGAGTTTCTAGCACAGGAATTCTGCAATGAAAAGCCAAAGGAGGAAAATTGCTTCCACTAACTCTGCTCCTGGTTGTACCACCTGTTACAAACCCACCAGTGAGGAGGAGCAAGTTATCCTGCACACACAGATTGAGGCTTTGCATCTCAAATCTGTAAATTCCTTATTTAATAATCACATCTCCTTCCATTTCCCTGTGGGCTCAGTTTTGTTAGCTGCAATTTTGTTTCTTTAAGTAATACACAAAGTATTAAAAGCTGTTAGATACAAGTCATGGCTTACCAATAAGTGTGAATTACAAAATGAGTTTGAGAGCACAGCAGAAACAAACCGGCACAGTTACTGAGTGGAAACCAATCTTCATTTGAAGTTGTTACTGTAAATGTACAATCTGATTTCATGTGTCAGATTCTTCACTGATTCCTAATGTCTCACCCATTTTCCTACTGTGACTTCAACACACAGAGCCTATATTCACCAGTACACTAAATTTGGAATCGAAGAGGAAGATTTCCTGGACAGCTTCACAGCTCTGGAACAAGTTATCTCCAGTTACACCAGCCTTTGATTTTTCTTTTTTTTTCTTCTAATGGTCTGAAAGAGAGCTTTCCTGAAAGAACCCAGCGCTGGAAAACCTTCCCTCACCTTCCTGGAGTATATAAATTACTGGACTGTAACTGGTTTTCAGTCTTGTAAGCAGTGCATGCATGTGTTAGACTAATAAGAACTGAATATATTCATATGGGCAGGTATTATTCATATTTAATATATCTAATAAATAGCTATTTTCCATACCTTTGCTATGTACTGTAGCTAAGTCTTGAATATCATTTTTGGCACTTGGATATTTTTCATTAAGACCATCTATACAGAAGGATTTTCTTCTCCAGACTAAACTCTCAACATCTAAACTGTCATGAACTAATCTGTGATAAAAATTAAATGTGTGCTTGAGTACAGTAGCAGGGTATTCCTGAACTTCCAACTTCAATTTTTCATTATAACTCTTTGTCCTAGAATGCTTCAATATTGATACAAATGCACATTTTTTATTAATCCAAACTCCATTTGGGTATAATTCAAGAGACAATAGTCTGGCACCTGTTCTTGAAAGCAAAGACAGACCTAAATTCTACTTGACAAAATAGTTTTGAACCATCTTTTTAAAAAGAAGTATGAAGGGTTCTTCCTTTTCCTGTCATCCTCAAGTTACATTACTGATTCTAAGGGATTCTGTGCTTTTCTGGACATTTCACTGTGCCAGGTTTTCAAGTGGTGTTACCTACCAACTGAAAAAAACCCATCTCTTTAGTACATGAGAGGTCTTGGTGAACCACAGGTTTGGGCAAAACTACAACTCTTGCTCTTCCTCCTGCAACTTAAAAGCAGGGGTTGTTTTTTTTTTAATTCCTTTGTTATTTATTTAAACAGATCTGGGAGAAGAACTGCTGGTGGATTGCAGATGTCAGAGCTTGTAATATAAGAAATATAACAGAGAGTATAAATTGCAAAGTTGATTTAAGGGACTGGCTCTTTTTTGCACGAATGTTACCACGACCACAAGGTGGTGCCTCTGTGAAGCTGCAGCCTGACAGGAGGAGGAGATTTGCAATAACTCATAAAATTCAAGAGTACAAAAGACTTAAGATTATGTTGTAACATTGAGCTTTCTCCACCTCTGTTAGCTTTTCACTTAATAGTAGGGAAACCTTTTGGAATTGCCATTCCTCCATGTCACACTGTTCTTCCATGAAAATAAATATGAAATAGGTATGCCAAGAATAAAAGTTTAAAAATCAGCCTCAAGGACTTTTCCCTTGAGAATTAGACAAATTCATAGTTTCCCTTTAGGTTTTAGTGCTGTTTCATGCCAGGCCTCTAAGCTTTTAACTAAAAAATGAGCATGCTATAGTATGATACTATGTACATTAAGGAGGTTTGCAATGTGACCAACAATGCCCACACAGAAATATTGCCCTGTTAGAGACTGTGATTTAGGTTTTAAATGTTCACTGAATTAACACTGTGGTAGATGCAGAAGTGACCTTGTAACTCTGCTGGGCTTCAGTCAGAGCACAGCAGATGCTCTGTATTACTCCATTTCCTTTCCTGGTTTCATTTACCTTTTCACTTTTGTTCAGGCCAGGTACAGAAGCACTAAAATCACCCACCCCTGGAGCACCTGTTCGCAAAGCAGCTCTGGCACAGGACACCTGGAATGGCAAACAGATTATTGACGAGATTCAAGTGACTCTGCAACTGAACCTGAAGAAAATAAGTAAGTTCTGGGGCTAAGATCACAACTGCTCAAGTACACCCACAGGAATAGCTGATCACCAGCGTGGCTCTAGTTTCAGTGCAAGCCACAATGGATTCTGATCAATTTCATGGTAGTTTATAAACAAGCAATGTCAATCTCTCATACCTTCCAAAAACAAACAAAAAATTCAACTGCCTGTTAGTAACAGGGCAACATTAGAGCTGAGTCTAGCCCTGGTTCTTGCAGAAAAATTACCTGTGTAAATTAAGAGCTTCAATTCAGTAACTAAATCACAAAATATACAGGGGAATGAGAATCATTCATGGGGTGAGAACACAAGAGGGAAGGAAAGAGGAGAAAGCAGACATGGTAAATATAACAAATAACTTTTAATATAAAAAGACATTTGACATTTATGACAAAACATTTTGACAATATTCTCTTGCAGAGCACAGTCCATAATCAAACAACTCAAATCTGATTTGCTTTCTGTTTTCACTCAGCTGCGTTAATTCCTCTTTTAGGAACTGCCTCTCAAAAGGGGAAGACACAATAATCATAGTTCAAGCCCTATCCTGCTCAGTAACATTTGAGTTGTTTGGAAGTTTAAAATTACATGTAACTTTTGTTATAAAATGTTATTTGTGATATTTAATATATTTTTCACTAAATCAGTTCCTGGCAGTTCAGAGCTGGGAGACTGTTCTGATCAATAGAGCTTTTCTAGTGTGGGTTCTTTTCAGTTTCAGCCACTGTCTTTAACTTGGGTGTTTTCACTGAAGAAACTGGAGGGAAGATTGCACAAGAAGTTGAGATAAACAGCACAGGCAATTCAAGTTTGTTAGGAACAAAGGGTCAGGAAAGGAGACAATATGGTGAGGTTCTCCCTCCTCCCTCCTTCAAAAGACACAGGATGTTTAGCAACATAATTTTCCCTGGTGTTTTCAACTGAGAACTTCTAGTATCAGAAACGAGAATAGGTAACTCCACATCTGAAAAATGGCCAAGTCCCAGGAATGCCTCTGTGCCTCTGGTCCCCAGAAGAGGTAAAAGATTTTTAAAAAGTCCTCTCAGAAACAAGGAAGAGAGCAACGGGCTGTTGTACTGCTACACCAATAATTAACTTTATTGCACAAATAACCTCGCCTTATCTCTATGTATTTCTGATTCTGAGCATGGAGCAAATACAGCACGTACTTACTGCACTTAGGAGTGACACAGACCCATCTATCCATTCTTTCTAAGTACATTTATTATTCATGGCTTATGTCACTTCTACTTAATGGAGCAGGTGATTTGGGGGGTTTGTTTTGTTTCCTTTTGATGGCAGAATTTGGACCACATCAGGAAACACAGCACACAGCTAACATGTATAACCTCAAAGCAAAAATAAACATTTTCTTATTTAATCTCTATTCATAACATATGGAAACAAAGAAGAGAGATTTGGTGGCTCAAAGATAGAGCTAAGCCAACAGGTTCACTGTGCTTAACAAGAGGATACTTGTGTAAGAACTTGCTCACACTTAGGATTCAGGGAAAATATTCCTACTTCCTGGGAAAATCAAGATTTCAAAGCAGCAATAGAGGATCACAACCATCAGCCAAGTATTGACAACACAGATTCCTCAAAACTACAAAAAAAAAGGGGGGGAGGTGTGAAAACAAAAGCATAGCTGTTGTGTTAGCTGTTATAATCCTTTTTATTGCTCTGGAAAAGAGATTGACAGGAATTGTTTTAGGCATCTCCAGCTTTCTTCCTGTTAGTGTGTTTCACTGATGACCTCAGTTTTGAAATTCTCACACCCTTTCCCAAACTGAGCCTTAATTTTTTGATCTATGGCTGGATTCCTCCATTTTTTTCCCCAGGATGTGGAGAGGAGGTCAAAGTGACAGGAAGTGAAGAGCTATTATCAGATTTTCATCATCTACAATTCTGTCAGAAGGTGGAGTAGTCATTTTCTATTTTATTGCAAAAATTAATTATGTACCTAGTCTGAGCCTGGCAGAGGGCCTTACTTTAATTAGAAATTAAAGCTAACGAGGTAGATCAAAGGTCAGCACAAGCCAATCACTCACTGAGGCAGGGACAACAGAATCAGTGGCCTTGACCTCGCTAGTTTTAGGCAGACTACCCACAGGATGTCCATAAACCGAGGAACAATGCAGCAAATCTCACCATTGTTTTTTGTAAGGGACAGGTGCAGCTCCCTTGGAAGTTGATTCAAGGACTCTGACTATAGCAGATATATTTAATGAACAGAATAACTTTTATTTGTCCACATAAAAAACAGGAACAAAAAATCAACCTGTTAGAAATACTTTAAACATAGGAACTGTTTGGCAAGTGACAGGGCACTAATGTAGTTACAGATACACTTTATCTGGACTTGAGTAGATATTGGTGTTGATGAGGTTAGACTACCTAGCAGTACAGAAAGGATAGAATCTTCATGTAAATAAACAAGGGGGTTTTAAGAGGACTGATCATCTGCACAGATTTACCACACTGAAACAGCTCAAGATTAAGGGCAAAAACCTGTGGTTTCCACAACAACCAGGATTTTATCAATAAGAAGGAAGTTATGTTCAAATTGCCAGCTGAGACTCTACTGGGAAATACTAAGATACAAAAGTATATAGAATGAATAATTCATTTCCTTCTGCATTTGTTCATCATATTTATCTATACTCAATTTATTAAATGAGGGACCAAACATCCAGAAGGAAATATTCTGTGTCAAAGTGTGCTGCAAAGAACTCTGCATTTCGCTGGGCACCACTTTAGAAACTGCACAGGAGTCCTCAGCAATGTGATTCGTGGATCTGATGTGGAATTGAGCTGCTGCCTTTCGTTCACTGCTTTCAAGGGCAGCTTTTCAGACAGCTTTACCAAGGCAGCAAATTCCAGAGGAGGTTTCCTCCTCAAGCCTCCTGGCTTCCTACCCCTGCTCTGCCCACGCTCCAGAAGCAGAGCCTGGACACTCAGACAGCTTTTAACTTGCCTGGATACAGAGCTGATAATCCTGAATTTTAACTATAGAGCCTTTCCGGCTCTTTCAGTCAAACTCCAAGTTCACAATGGTCCCTTCTGATTTCACATTGTATGAATCCTCTCCCTCTAGACAGCCACTTCCCCTCCATCCGGGTGGGGTAATGAGTCACCTACCTCCGTGAATCAGCAGAACCTGCTTAACCCTTTCCCAGAAGCAGGAACAGCTGCAAATGGGGTGGTGCTCCAAAGAAATGTTACTGCCAGCCATGGGGAGCACACTGGAAGAGGTGAAGATGGCCTGAGATAAGAGATCAGAGAGGCTGCTGCTGCTCATCAGGAAATTTAAAGAGAAGTATAAATACAATCCATGATAAAGATCAGGGAAGAAGTCTAAACCCTAACCCCATGGTTCATACAAGCCTGAGAGATTCTAAACAGTGACTTCTAAGAGTCTAGCAGTATGAAACAAAGGCATAGGCCTCGCTGCTTATCTGGGTGAATCAGGTTGCAAAAACCTTCTTGTCTGCTAGTCTTAAAAGCAACATTTTTAAAATATGGAATGTTACACCATAAGATAAAAATGTGAGTAAAATGAGGACTCTCTCTAGGCCAAGATTCCCATTTTAAAAGTAAGAACAAGTAGAGACACTTAACTAAAATAAGCCACTTGGTTAATACAAAAAAGACAGAATAAACATTGCTTAAGCTTCAGTGAGCTATGAGCTTTGTTTCAGTAGTTAAAGGTAATGAGAAATAAATGCCATCTTATATCTGCATTTAAATGGGTGTGTCCTGCAAAAATGATTATTGTACCTATTTGGTTACATGTACAGCGTAATGTTTATTTAAAGGCTCACAAAAATACACTTCAGTTGCCTGAGAATGGTGTAATTGTGGTCAGATGGCATGATTTAATTTGAACTTTTGCCCAGCAGTCTCCAGTATGTAATAGATCATTTGCAGGAGCATGTAAGCAGAACACCGCTGAAGGAGCCAAATGGAAAGCAGCCTTATCCCACAGGCTGAAGGTGTAATAAAATCCTGACTCTGTTCTTGGCTGGCAGGGGCAGCTGTAGCTGTTCACTAGAATATCCTCAGTAAGTATGGTGAGAGCTGGGCAAGAGTTCAGAGCTACTGCTCTCCAGATGGCTCAGAACAATACTGAGTTGCAGAATACTTGTTTCCATGTAAGGCTGCTTGCTGCTGGCTGTCCTGCAGTTCTGCCACTTGCAAAGAAAACACTGGGAAAATTCCTCCCCCCCCACTTTGGGCAACTTCAGCCTGTATGACTGCCTGATTCCGAGTCACCTAGTCACCAACTGTATTTATGTAGTAATGTGATGCTGTATAAATGAGTAATTTCTCCTTCCTAGGCCAAATTTTGGTGAAGAAACCTAATGCAACTGATCAAAGAGTTAAAAATAGAAATTTGGCAAGTGATGAACCTAAATCCAATTAAATATTCTTCTCCCAAGAGGAAACCTTCTGTTGCCTCCCTACCAGACATTAACTCGGGTGTTCACATTATTTCCCTCTATAAAGATTTCGTCAGGCTTCTCCACAAAGCCAGTATTTTCACAGTGAAATATTCTTATACAAAAAAATAGATACAAACTGAATGTGTGCTGTGAAATGGCAGCTGATTCTTCAATGACATTATAAAAGAAACCTGAACCTGCCTTAGTACACTTTGGGTCAGTCAACAGGCCTGAACTTGTCCAAAAACCGCTAAGCACCGAGCTCAGACAGGGCTACAAGGACTGAGAGGACACACATCAGTGACAGTTTTAAGCTGGGACTGAGGATCAGCTCTGCCAAACAACACTTAAACACTTCCCTTATTCACTTAATTAGAATGATCCTCTCTCAGTCACAGCTGAGGTGTTTTGCCAAAGGATGGCACAGCAGATTTCCACACCTCACCTCCAAAACACCAGGCTTCTCCTGGGCAGCCCTCACCATTTAGGTCACACACAAATGCTGCAGTGGGATTTGCCACATGGTGGTTGTGCACATTCAGAAATGTTTAAGACAGGTTTATAGAGAAATTAAGGGAGGCAACAGGATTAAAATCACCAACTGCATTAGCACAGATGTACTGGCAGAATTTTTTTTTTTCAATCCATAACTTTGAGCTTATCTGAATACCAGCTTCAGGCATGGTAAAAAGTTTCTTCCTGCTGCTCCCCACCTAGAGTCTTACGCAACACACGGGGATGCATGTGACTGTATGTCAGGAGAGGTCAGCTGGACTGAGGTGAGACCTAGGAATCACAGAATCAGAGAAATACAATCTGTTGTTATGAAAATATCCTAAATATTACAGTTCTCAGGAAAACAGCTGCAGCAAACAAGGCACTGAGAAGCATGGTTTTTAAAACAGAGCAGAGATTTAGTGAACATGGCTAGATTTGTATGATGTTGTAAATCTAATTGTGTGTTTTCTTTGTGCAGGTCCAATTTCTTTCAGAGACAGAAAAGAAATGCTGAGCACACAAATCTGCTTTTTCAAGCCTTTTCAGCAGATGGAAATAGCCTAAGAAACATGCAGCCTCAGAAAAGACACCCAGGCCCTTAAAACTCACATGGTTTCTACACGTAAGTGTAAGCCTCAGAGTATTTCTGTGGTTTAGTTAGGAGCAGCTTCAGCTAGAGAACTGCCAGTTTGTTTCCTGATAATATGGAAGGAAAATAGAGGTACCACAAGGCCATTGTGTGCAGATAGAACAGGCTCTGGGAAACGCATCTGATCTCTTAAAGAGTTTCTTACACTTTGTCAAATGGTTTGAGACAGTTTAACCTCCCCAAGCTGTGAGCTCTAGCTGACATCTTCCACCAAATCAAATCGGTGCCACCTTCCAGGGAAAAGGCTTTAGACCATGGAAATGTCACACAGATCAGGTGGTATGCAAGTAATGGGTAACTACCTCCAGACTGATACCATCAGTCACAATCTTGTGTAAAACCAGGCCAACCAACACTTCTGGGTAGTTCACAGGATTTGCCTTGATCTGAGATATCTTGGAGCCAAGTGCAACACTCCATGTAGCAAAAAGCAGCAACATGACACACTGCCAAGGCCACAAGGAAACTAAAAGTTCCGACCACCTCTCATGAGGAGGCAGCAGCAGACCTGTGTGGCCTGCTCTGTCACATCAGCATTAAAAAAAAACCCCAAACCAACCCCAAAAAATGGTGGATTATGCCTTAAATCAGGTGTAGTAAACACACAGCCCTTCCTTCAAAGGACCCCTCAAGCAGGAACAGAGCAGCAGTCGCCAGAGAAAAGCCACCAACTCCCACTTTTTCCAAGGACAGAGAAGCAGTTTCTGAGGCCATGGGAGAAGGGTGGGGTTTGCAGGGCAGTTAGAGCAGGGAACAATACACCGAGCTGACAGCTCCTATCTCCTGCCTTTCATCAGGAAATAGCAGCCAGTTTCCTTATTACCAGCTGCCTGTGCAACTCATTTAAGCTTCTTGGGAAACCAGAGGAACAATTAAGCTGGGAGTAACTCCCTTGAAACAGGGAAGATGCAGCACACTTATTTATCCATATCTGAACAGCTCCTCAAGTGAGGTTTAAAGAAAGATGACCTTTGATTTAATGCTAATATAGTCAATGCTCTTTGAATCCATGAGTGAATAATAAAAAACCCCTCTAGCACAATAAAGGGCGGTGTTAAAGGCAAACTAAACCAAAGCCTGGCCCGTTAGCAGGTTCACATTTGTTTTTCCACAACTGAATATCACCAGCAGTCAACAGGCTGAGTGACTTCACAGCTCAACAGCCTCTTCACTTTAAATTTAATACTGAGTAATAGTCAGCTTTTTTTTTGGGGGGGGGTTTTGACCAAAATCCCATTTTTGCTGAATTCCTGACACATGCCAAGCAGCCCATGGCAGAGTGCTGGGCTCTCCCCTCCGCTTTTACCTGGGAGCTGATTCAGCCAGATGTTCTTTGGATATTTGATGACAGTTTCTGCATTTGAGCTCCCTTCACTCTTGACAACTGACCCAGGTTGTTACAGCCTCTCCCGTTCAAGCCACGACCAAAACAGTGTTTTGCTGCCTTTTATGAAAGCTGAGTGGATGCATCAATAAGTGAAACAGCTCAAGAAATAAATGCTAGCATTTCATGCCCTCAATTAGACATTCAAATTAGGAAAGTCACAGCAGGCTCAAAGAGTTTTTCAGCACAATCCTTTTAAAAATGAGTTTGTAAGAGCATAAGCAAATATTTCCCCTCGATCTAGTTCTGAATGCGTTAGCAGGGTGTTTCACAGGGAAGGCGATTGCTTCACTCCCTGCTTCCTGAAGGGGTTACAGCAATCCCCCGAGGCTCCCGCAATTAAACCCTCCTGGACCAGCCTGCCCGCAGCAAGGGCTGACAGCCCAGCAGGAAGCCCTCCCTGGCTATTGCTCTCCCACTTTCACACTCCACTTTGTGCTGCAATCTGGAGAAGGTTGGGCAAAGTACTTACTGTTTTTTCTTCTTCCCCTCCAAAAAACCAAACCAAAACACAAATTTACACAGAAAAACCTCCCTAGAATTTCGAATCTCAGAAAGCAATCTCTATCACCTTCTATATAATTACATCCAACCTTTTCACTGCTGATTACAAAGTATTTTTTAACCATTCAAAGAAAAACAAATTGCTTTTACCTCCAAGGAACACACCCCATCACCACTTATTTTTACACCTGCAATCAGTTCTGTTCACTAATATTTATATTTGTCCTTGATAATCAGGGAAACATCCACAGTATTTGTGCTTGCAATTAACACCGCCTGCAGTGAGAGGGAGGCTGATTCTAACAAATTAAATGATGAAACCCAAAAGCACAGCAGGGAAGGGCCTTCTGGAACAGCATTAAGCCATCTTCAAATATTAATGACAAATATCTTTTAGTATGAACAGGCAGCTGGGTGCTTTCACAGAGGGAGCTGCTTTAACAAGAGACACTGTGTGACACTGGGATGGAGGTAAGAAACTACAAGCAGAGATGGGGAGCAGGAGGTTTCCTGTTGGTTTGGAAGTGTGGAACTGGATTATTCCATCTGACATAGCCTGTGCTGGTCTCTTGGCTTGGCCTGGCACAAACCAGTGGGACCTTTTTAGCTTTGCTTACCCCAGCACAGTTCCTGCCCCAGTCGGGTACCCTGTGGCTGCCAGGGGCACACCAGCGTGCTCACATCTCCCAGGGCCTGCAAAGGACATTGGTGGCGAGGCACAATGCACAGGTTGGGCAGTAAGCAAGGAGAGAAGGAGGAGGAGGAGGAGCAGCTGCAATCCCACCCCAGCTCAGCTCTGCTGTGCTTCTCAGGCTGACAACACAGCCAACTTTCTGCTTTGTGTCCTATTTAAAGTGCAGAGATTCAGCCATGTTCCACAGATTATGAGACTAAAAAACCCCCATCTCTATCACCTCAAAGCCACCTCTGATGTTTAACCAAACATGAGTTGTTCTTACGAGGGCTGTTACTCCTGTGTGATTTTCACCAAGTCCAAGGAAAAAAGCAAGATACTTTTGTGTCTAAACTGCAAGAAGAATCAACTAAACCCACAGTGATCTGTGCTGAGATCGTTGCTCTTGCGACAGAGCTCACTTTGGATTTTTCTCTCACACACTTTAAGCCAGAGGATCAGCCTCTTCCCGTGTGTACTGAAAATATGTACAACAAACAGAAACTCTGGATTAAGGGAGCACAATACATGTTTCCAGACGAAATGCTAAAGGCTCCAAGTCCTCCTTTGAAGCCACAAAACACAAATGCAGAGGGATCTTCCAGGTTCACACTCACTGTAGAATGCTTGGGACAACAGATTTCACAGCTACCAGCTAAGCTCAAGATACAGAAACAATCCAGCTGAAATAAACACTGGGAAACAGTTATTTGGTTGTTTATTTAAGCAAACACAAAACTATCCATTTGCAAAGCTCATTAGGTTTGCATAACTTTCATTTCTATCATTTGTTACCTTTTACCAAGTCTTATTATCTCCCAGCAGCTGAACAGGTAGAAGCAAGTAGAATGACCAGTTCCTTCTTTAAATGACGTTAGAAAGCTTCAAAATAACAGCACAGCTTATTGGAATGGACACATACAGACAGGAGTTGCAGAACAATAGATATATAGATATATATTTTGTACTATATGTATGTAAACATGTTGAACTAAAAGTGGGAGAAAGCTTTTGATTTGTCCAGTGATTTTTCAGCAGGCAAGGAGGCACGATTGTAAGGAGACAGCTAAAGCATTTAGGAAGGTTTAGTTTATTGGCTCAAGCTCTAGGAAGAGGGTTTTTTCTTTTTACTTATTTTTACACAGTCTCCTCCTTTCAGTCTGACAGGGACCTAAATGTCATTTACTCGCAACCAAAGGCTTTAAGACGCTACCAGAACTGCGTGAAGGAAATACCAGGGTCCCCAAGGTGAATGGCAGATCTGAGGGGAAAAAAAGCTGCTGCTAAAACTGGGGTAAGTAGCAATTTCACTAATCCAGGTATCCTGAAGAAAAAGGAAACAGCTATGAGCTGCTGACATGATCTCTTACAGAGTGCAAAATTAAAGTTTTAGTAGACTGAAAAAAGTCAAGTATCAGAGTTATGATTTTTTTGGATGTGCATTGTATGAGAACAAGTTCTTTGCTACATTATTTTTAGGCCAAAAAGTGAAAAAAAGCTGCTAGGGCATTTAACAAATACTGTTCATCTTCTAAAGATCCACAGGGGCAAATGAATGGCCTTTGTGCTTTTAACTATCTGGTACTACCTCTCAGCACTCAGACCTTCAGATATTTAAATTGAATCTAGTCAGCAGCATTAGTGAGAGACATCTGTATTAAAACCCCTCCCCACTCCTTCAGTAGCATTGTTAAGTTCTATACCAAGCATACAAGAGAAACTTTACAAACCTCACACACAACTGAGATGAAACTTTCAAAGATGTTTCTCACACAGACTGCTGCGCTGCCTGACCTGTGAACTCATTTCCAGCTAACCCTGAACACATTTAAATGCTGTTGATGTTCAATGAAAACAGCTGGAGATGGATGAGCGAACGGTCAGATGAAAGATACCAAAATGTCAGACAGCCTACCGACTGTTGTTGCCATGAGATCCAACAGTCAACATCAGTCTGATAAGCTATCCGACAGGATGGTACAGCCATGGAGATGTCACGACGGTTGGCAACACAAGAGGGACACTCAGCCAGGATTGAACAAAAGACGAGTTCTCACACCTTGCTCCTAGCAGGGATAAATCGAACCTAAGCAAGATCTAACCTACTTTGTGCTCATCTGCCACCTTTCGATAATGCTAACTCAAAGGCAAATTGATTCTTGTTATTTATACCTAGGATAAAAATAAAAAACAATAGTTGAAGAATTACCAGGAGTAGCAACACCTGCACAGCAGCAGCGGAACGGACGTCTGCTTACTGAGGAGGGGAAAGATCCACGTTAATGCTGATTATGTTCATGTACATTGGGACTGGAACACACACTGCTTCATGCCAATGTTGTAAAAATACCTCACTCTAAAAGCCTAAGGTTCAGGTTCTCTAAGGTTCTCTCCCTGCATCACTGCTGGGTTTGACATCAATCTGTTTTCAGCTGAAATCTTCCCCCCCCCTCTCTTCTTCTTTGCCCACGGTGCTGTGATCAGTAGCAAAGATCTGAGAAGAATTTCTGATAACAAATATCACTTGCTATTTAACTTGCCTATTTTAACCAGTGAGCCATACTTCAGGCAAAGGAAGGGCTTTGTTCTGCCTTCTGCTAAGTAAGAAGTTCTTAAGAAAAAAAGAAAAAAAAAAAGAACAAAGGGCTTCAGCACCATTTGTGCAGGAAGGATGAATAAAGCAAGCGGTTCATGGGATTAAGGCTTCGTAAAGAAACTGAGCATACAAAAGTGGAGAGGAGGAAAAGAAACAGCTTAAAAAGACTGACACAAGAAATTCTGGAATGATCAAAGATGACTTTATAAAGTTTTATCTTAACTTCATTCTAAATATACAGAATAAAAAAAAAAAAAGTCAGCTTCAGCATTTTGACAGCAATTATCTCTGCTAACATCATGAGGTTTAAGAGGGTGGCTTTTCCAACCGAGAGCACGTGCAATGCGATGGGACACTGGAGAATTCAGATGGAATAGCCTTACCAGGAGGGACATGCAACAGTTTGTATCCAATCTGCAGTCATCTATATACATTTTGATGGTCTTGAAAGTTATGGAAAAAGCAAACCAGCCACCCTTCAAAATAACAAATTACCCTTAGGTCAGTCTGAAGTTAAATCAGGAAATGGAGGGTATTAAATGATCAGTTTTGGAAGTAATTTGGGTGGACAACATTTGTGTTAAACTCCATTTAACATCCCATTGTCCATCCCGTATAATACAACTCGGACACGTAAAGCATGGATACCTTACCTTGACACTTATAAGTTTGTCAGTGAAACATCTGCTCTAATATCCAAATTACTTTCAAAATTAAATAAAAAAATTTTTATAGTTGAAAATTGATGTTAAAAAGTTTTCCCCCATTTTGAATAATGCTGATTTTTAAACATATGGAAAGATGTGTCTTTTTCCCATCTGCTAAAACCCCTTCCAAGGGGTTTTTTGTTTGTTTTTTTTCTTTCCAAGCTCATTTGGTTTTTTCTTCAGAGTACATCTTCTGTTGCAGTCGTTTGGCATAGCTTTGGGCCATGGAGTTGATTATAGATAAGATAAAATAACAAACCATGACAATCACCAATTTTTCAAACATCCAGGATAGCCAGTTTTCCCCCTGAAGAGACAAAACAGAAGAAGGAGGAAAATGAAGATTAGTGGACAATGGACAGTTCTCCATTTTCTGGGTGAAAGGGAAAAGCCTAACTTTTTTTATTATTACTATTATTATTATGTAATTTATCAAATTAAAAACAGGAACCAAGTGCAAGCTGACAGGATTCCTGCAGGTCCCTCTGCAAAGCTGACTTTAGCCCCTTGAAAGACAATGCAGGAGGGTTTGCCAAATACACCGCGGGGCAGATACCGAGTCCCCGATCACCAGTGCGCTACTGAAGTGATTTATTATTCCTCGCATTGTTTCGTCCTTGCTAACAACTCACAGCGTTCAGAATTAGCAGCCCGACTGTCATTCCCTGACAGGTTCATTGCAAACACAACAATAAGGTCGTTGGTTAACGATGGGTTTTTTCCTAAACTGCGTTATCTCCCAATTAGTGCCCGATTCCTCTGGTGTCACCAGAAGTTAACGCCACCACCTCGGCTGTCCCACTTCAGCGTTCTCCAGCAGCTACTCTTAACTTGTATTTTTTTTGTCAAAGGAGGGCAGCAATGCACTGCACAAAAATGACCAACGTGCATAAAAGGAATCTGCATATTTAGTTATTCCAGCCTGAGCCTCTCTCATTTAGTCTCTTTTTTGGTATGAAATAGGCAAAGAAACATTTAGAAGAGCTACAGGTATTAAATGAAAAGTGTGAGTTAGATGAATGGATTTTATCTAAAAATGCCTTAGTAGCCTAAAGAATTTAATACCAAAGTTGCTCTGTCTCCACTGAAAATTCAGGGTAGTTTTTTTCTAAATACTCTGCATGAAAGGACACTGCTGCCCCTTGGCACCGGCGCCAAACACCGTATTTTCCTTTTCCTTTCGAACAGTGAAGGCTTGAGGATTTTGTTTCTCTTATTGGCCAAGAAGCCGCAGATCCCACTGGCTTCTGCCGCACTGATGCTGCAGTTTGTTACCATTTCACATGCAAATACAACTTTTTTCTGCTTCAATTTCTCTTTCAAAATAAGCAGCTAATACAGAGGCAGGTCGTGCCATTGGCCTTACTTTGCTGTTTTTCTTTATTCTTCAAGCCAGTTCCATACAATTACAGCATTATTTTTAATTCCCAGGTTGCTTTTAAAATTAGATTTATTTTTTTTTAAATGTATTTCCCGGGCCACTGCAAGTCTTTCAAAAACAGAATCAAGAGCTGAACTGGTGAACCTGACAAGTCAAAAGGCAGCCAGAGAAGGGGAAAATTAAGCGGGGAGGGAGGCAGAGAGGTTCTTACCTGTGGCACGCCACTGTCAGATTTGTGGTGAAGTTTTATCCTCTGAGCTTCCAAATATTCTTGAAATGGCTTCTGAAGAGAAGGACCTATACTTGGAATAGCACTGATCCCAGAGAACAAGACAAAATAGGGGAGAAAAAAAAAACAAAAACAAAAACAATTTTTTTTTAAACTTACCACTTTGACCCAAACAGAACAAAGTTCAGCCTGAGCTACAGCTCAGAAGGGCACTGCTACTTGAGAAAGCAGATCACCACGAAATAAAGTGTATTTCATCTTTTCATCTGCTATTTCTCAAAGGGATGTATTTCCCCAGATCCTCAAAAAAGTGCTTAAAAAGAAAAATATTTCAGAGGAAGCCAGTGACAATGGACTGCTGGTCCCCCAGAACGAAGCTGTGAGCTAGAGCATTTCCTTCAAGCCAGGGAGAAGCCAGCTGAGGCTGTGCACTGGTGCAGTGCTGAGAATCAAATGAATGACTTCTCAGAAGTCCCACATTTATCACCAGCAGTTCCTGTAAGAACTGGTTTGAACCGATTAATAAGGAAATGACTTGTGCTTGTGTCATCCCTCAGTTAAAAAAGAAACTGCTCGCCCTATGACTTGCCCCTATCTTCTCAAAGAAGACGGCCCCTTTCTCAAACTAAGTCCTTATTAGGACAATCTGTGCGTCATCCCTACCCAAAAAGAATGCATTAGCAAATTCTGCAGGCGCCTCCCACAAGTCAGTGATTAACAAAGGAACAAAGAAGGAACTATGAACCCTGTTCTGAATCATGCCATGGTTTATGGCAGATGACTTGCACAAAAGCTACAACCCATTAGTAACCCCCTCGCTCTTGCATTAACCGTGTAAAGATCACCCGGAGGTTTGGGAACCCAGAACCCTCTCCCAGCACAGAGGTGTTAACGCTGGGTGGACTCACAGCAGCCCCCAACTTCCATCCTGTGAATGCCACAGCCAGACTTTAATCCAGAACAACCTAGGTAATTTGTCTTTCAATTAGCAGGAGGTCCAAGGAGCTTTAATAATTGTCACAACACTTTTAAAAACTCCTTAAATACTAGGCAGAAGAAATTACTGCTAGCAACACCACCAGCTGAGGGTCTCATCCACATCCAAACGCCAGTACTCCTAACTCCAGCCGTGGCAGAGCTCCCATTGCTGACAAATGCCATTTTCATTTCAAAGAAAACTGAGATTTTTTTTTTTTATTATGTTTTTAAATTTTAAATAAACTAAGATGGTGTTCTACCTGAAAAAAAGTCACCTGAATTTCAACACTTCAGTTTTGGTTCTTTACCACTTCAGGGAGGATTCAGTAAAACACGCTCCAGACACCAAGATACACAGAGACACCTCTACAAACTGCTCACCTCCTCTCCCAGAGACTGCAATAGCTACGGGAGGGCTCGGTCTCTCACATTATTTTCCTCAGTCTCCCAATTTGATGGCATATTTATTCCCTTTTCCAGGCTAAAGCCCAATTAAAAGATACCAGCTTTCTCATCCTAAGAATTTATGAAAATGCCCTGACCAAAGAGACAAAGTCGCTCACTCTCCTCCACTAAATCCATTTCCTTCAGTAGCCAGGGGCAAGGCATTTTTTGGAACATATTTACAAGAAAACGATTGCTCCCCTCCTGATTCACCATCAGGATGATACAAACGGGTGAAAGGCAAATTCTGTGCCTGGACTGGTAAAATTTCAGAAAGGAAAAACACAAAAAAAACCCAAGAGGAGAGACCAGAGCAGGTCTGTTACACATCTGACACAAAAGCACGTCGACTTTTACAAACCATTCCCAGTTTTAACTGATTTTATTCGTGGTAAAACCCTCCCAATGACTCGCTGATCCCAACGAGTCACAGCTTTAAAATGAGTTCTACTGCGAGGCTTCTTTTATTTTTCAAATGACTCTTGGGAGCCCGGAAAAGCCACTGAAAGGTAATAGTTTACTTTTAAACTTCTGCATGATTATGAAATGAGGAATATTTAAATGATGAGAGATGAATGATTAACAGAATGGTTGTTTAAATATTTCAATTTTTTTTTCTGAAAACTGAACTAAGTCAGTGCCCAATTAGCATTAAACAACAGAACAAAGACATGAAACCAAATTTCCGACGGCTTGAAGAGATCCTGGTGCATCAACACAGTATTTAAAAATTATTTTCACTAAAAGTAAGCTTTTTTAAAAAAAATTTTGTGAGCATAACTAAGAATGAAGTGCACAACATCCATTTTATAAAAGCTGTCTGGAAGAACTGTAAGATCCTGAATGCAGGGACCTTGGCTGGTAAAAGTTCACAATGTTTTGCACATTTGAAGGGACTTTAATACTGAAAAAGAAGTGCATAAATTTAAATAAGGAGTAGAATGAAGCAGAGTGACATCTAGAAAATCATGAATCCACAGTGCTAGGAATAAAATTCTTGAAATCCCATTTCAGTGGGACAATATCAGGTACTTGTACTCTTTTGACAAAATTCAGTCATTTAATCAACCAGTTAAATATGTCACCTAATTCCCAAAGGGCAGACATCCTCTTAGAAGTCTTAGAAAATCAGTTTTTATTTCATTTCATTTCAAACAAATGAGCAGTACCCTGCCCTGCAAACCTAGAGAAGTTCAACTCACTGACCCTGTTCTTACTGAAGGAGGAGAGGGAAGATTTGAGGATAAATGTTCGAGGATTGCAGGACACACCAAGCAGAGCAGGACACGCCAAAGAACAGATCTGCATCATAATTCTGTGCCACTTGGCAGTGACTTTAAGAGACCTTCAGAGAGCTGCTGCACTTTCAGGAGCCTGGATGCAAACCGCAGCCGTGTTTACACTTCCGACTTACCAAGGGAAGATGCTGAAAGATAAACCTGTTTGCAGAATCATTTCAAACCAATTCCTTGCCTTTTCCTTTGAGAATCAACCCTACTGGCTTTCAAATAAAGAATATGAAAGGGTAAGAAAAAAAAAGGACCTTAGTGCTCAACAGAACTCGGCTCCTCAGCACTTTGTAGGCTCTATCTGCCAAAACAAAACACACACAAAAAGTCCAAACACACAACCTACTAAAGGCTTAAAATGTAGCTCCTGGTGAGCTGCTTAAGGGCTTCGATTCAAAAAACAACAAAAAGTAATTCACCAGAAGTTGTCTGTCAGTGAAATACATTGCACCAGTTGCTGTCATTGTTATTAATGAATTTTGCAGTTAATAGCAACTAGGATGCACCTAGGAAGACAGGTAGTGTTGTTGTGTTCTGTCCTTTCAACTTTTATTTGAAAAAAACAGACTAGGTACAAAAAACCCCCCACCAAAACAAAAAAAACCCCAAACCTCTGAAGAAATTTTGGTTCAGCAGAAATTTCAGAAACAATTAACATTAAACATCGATTTTTGTTTTAATTCATTTTGATTCCCTGCTAAAATTGAATGTTTTGCAAGGAACTGAAGCTGGAAACAGACTTCCAAAAAATTGTACTAGCCTTTGGTACAGATAAATTAATAAAAATAGTAACATTTTAGTATAAAAATATTACTTGCATTCTGATACTACAACATAAAGACCCGTTAAGAATTTTGCTTCACTGAATAAAACACTGTTGAAGCTTGTTTTCAGAACTATTATCTGGTATTTGTAATTAAACAGATGCATCTTTTTTTTTTTTTAATTAAGAGCCATGATTTCTACCCAAATAAAAAATTACATAGCTTTCCTCTCAACAAATAAAACAAAACTTCACTTCTATTTGAAGCATCACACTACAGAGATTCAGCAAAGTTGTTCTAGGCTTAGTTTAAAAGTTACACCAGTGATGTACAGACACCAACAGTGCGAGTCCCAAAACTCCCAGTGACAGCAAAAGTGTGTTTGTTAAAATACATTGTACAATTTAAAATACATTGTACAATTTAAAATACATTGTACAATTTAAAATACACTGTACAATTTATTCCTTTGCTTTTCAAAGAATGGCTGTCGATATCTGAATGCATGGCACTAGTCATGAAGTGGTAGGGAAGGTTTTTTGGGAAATTTATCTTTTTAAAAGAATATTTGGAACTACAGGTGGGAGTTACCACAAATACAGGTGATGGAGCACCCAACTAGGAGGGAAAAAGAAAAAGAAAAAAGTATTTTCCCTATGCCATCTTAACAAACTGTGGGAAATTATTCAGGACTTCAGTCAACTGCATTTTTACTAATATTAAAAACACTTCTTTAAAACTATTTAATCATGATATTTGCACTTTGAAGGTATATTTTTAATCTTACAAGATCTTTAAGAGTACAGGATACTCTTAAGTTACTGAAATTGCATAATTTATGCTTTTAGAGCTTCTGAACACTTAGATAATTACAAGCTGTGCTAAATGCTGAAGTACAGTTCTCCATCAAATGCACTGCACTAACATGTCACAAAAAATCTACCAGTCCCCGAGGTAGGAGAGAAAATTCCCATCTTATAAAACCACGTGTGTATATTCACCTACTTTTCCAGAGAGAAGTGTTGGAATTCACAAGGATTTTCAAGAAACACCGACACTCCACGGCAGACTCACGTTTTGGGAAGATGGATATGGTGGTTTTTACTGCTAATGGAAGTTTCTCGTTTGTAAGAGGCCTCTAACAGCAAGTGATGATGAAGCAGCTGCTTAACTCTAAGCAGTTCTTAAACTCCACTTATTCTGATGGCAATTAAAAATGTGAATAAGAACTTCAGCGGCATTCAGCTCTGAATTTTATACCCTGTTCAGCAGCTCAGCCGGTAGGAACTGCTGGAGTCAGTCCCCAGCTGCAGTGATGGAGGCACATGAGCACTCCCGGTGTAAAAGCACGGATGACTTTTATCCTGGAAATAATAATCTGAAGGGAAATGGGAACCACAGTAACTGAAGAGAGGGTGCAAAAAACAAGGCTCCCAGGCTGGAACTCACGGAAGCCCTGCTTGGAAAGGTGATGCAATATTGAGTCACAACCCCACTCTATGGATGATCTCTCTAATATCCACAGCTGTTAACTGGGGAAAAAAACAACATTTAACTGTTAAGACGGGGACTGATTTAGTCAGAGTCCCTGGCACGCACACTCTGTCCTCGCCCGGACCCTCTCAGGGTCTGGGGACAAACAGTGGTACATACATTTTTCTCAGCTTCAGCTATTTTGGCTAGTCCAGCTATAGAAAAACATCCTTTTAGGAAATGCCAGCACTACAATTCAAAATGAAGACAACAACGACAGAAATTTTGAAACAACAGAAAAACCAAACTAAGGAGGAAAAATATCACTGTGGGTTTTGTCAGCACAAACCCTGCTCACATTATCTCACCCTGGAGCAAGCATGGCCCAAGGCCAGGGATTATCTCCTTCTACAAAAAAGGGAGTTAAGTGGCACTGAAGAATGTGACAAAGGAAGGAGGGAGTGTGCTGGGATGGAATCTTCCCCCCCAAGTGCCTCCAACTCTTTTAAAAATAATTTATTTAAATCAGAGGAGCTATTGACAGCTAGGCCAGAGGGCCAAAGCAGAGGCTTTCACCTTCCAAACAATTATGCAAAACATCATTAAATCATCACACCCAACACCCATTCCTCCCACACAGAGGGGAGATGTGTACGAGATTCACATTTCTACTTTCCCCTGAACCAACACAAGAAAAATCCATCCCGAAGCTCCAAAGCAGCGAGGCATTCAGTGACGGGCACCATATTTGGGTATTTTAGCCATTCCTCCCTCAAAAGAAACTGGAGGTTTTCCTCCAGCATGGTATCAACTTCTCTGAAAGTCTGACATTAAAAACTATCGCAAAATAGATTCCAATAGAAATTTATATTTTATATTTTTATGCCACTGGACAATTAGCAAAGGCGATTAATTTGTGTACCGTGTTCACTGTCTACACAGAGCACCTTTCTTCCTGCAAGTTCCCTGAACCTTCAATGGTTAATGTTTTTCCAGACAGTGATCTAAACAGGCTTAACGGTTAGTATTTTAATGAGCTGTCATTTCCTGTGCTGATAAAGATTCTCACAGTATTTAAACCATCCATTTCCCCCAGGCTCCGCCAGTACCAGGACCGGGCCCAGTGACTCAGAGGGGACCTCAGACCCTCCCCTGACTCAGCCCTGACGGGTGATGCTGCAGCAAACCTGGGCCCTGGCTCAGGCAGAGGATCCGCAGCCAAACCTGGGCTCCCAGAGCAGGGAGGGTTCCACCAACCACAGCCTCCAGCTTCTATCACCGCCGCTTCGGCCTCCCAACGGCTGGTGAAACCTCGATGTTATCAGCGTTTGAAAACTGCAGAAAATAAATCTGGTTTATGGGCAGGATCAACAGAAACATGCTGGGGGTTAAAAGGCTACTTGGCAGATTCACTGGCTTTACCAGATGAAGAAAGAAACTCTCTTATTTGAAGATTCCTAAGCTAAAACTGTTCCATATTTGACATCATTTATACCTGGAGCTACGCTCCCAGTTCCCACGTGAACCAAGTGTCTCCAAAACACTTCTTTTTTGTTTTTAGTTTGGGACATTCTGTGATGTTAAAATGAATGCTTTCAAAAATAGCAATTGCAACATCTCTGAACTGCTAGTTCTTCACTCTGCTCTTTGTAAGAAAATTTCTATTTGTATTTTAAAGATATCTCTTGTACACAATTTAGAAAAATAAAAAAAGCTTGCTTGTTCAGAGTTAAATCCTACAAGCCTTTTGCAAATAAACTTTTATAGTTCTGTTGTGATCCACTGGAAGGTTTTCAACACCAAACCTACTCAAATTTCATCCACATCTGTGTCCCTTTCAAGACACTAAAGCCTTTTTTGTGCAGAGCTGATCTATTGTGTACAGGGTGTATTACCAGGGCACAGTCCCACAGGTTTCTGATGTACCTGTGGGAGGAGAGCCATTGATTTATTGTACCAAGAAATGTCAGGTGTATTGGTATAACCTTCCAGAAGCATTTCTCAGGAGATTTTGAAGTCACTGCTCGGTTATCCATCTTTTCAGCCACTTCAGGTTATTTCTGGCTGTATTTTACTGCACAGGTTTTATTTGAAATATTGATCAGAACCTAATTTTCAAAATATCCTTTAATGAAGACTTCAGTTCAACAGGACATGGACTTTCTGGTGTACAGGCAAAGCAAAGGTCCACCAAGTCAGAAGGGGTGGTTGGCAGACTGGGGCTGGCTCCTTTGAGGCTGCCCAGAGCAGAGCGATAGGAAGCGGCAGAGATGAGCTGGCAGAGGCCACGCTGCAGTCGTACCCTGCTGAATGCCCACAAAACCCAGACAATCACACAGCACAGTGGGAATCAAAAAATAGGTTCTTCCCACCCCAGAACTACTGACTTCTGGTGCAGCCCTTTCCATCACTGTAGCTTCTTAAATTCTAAAGAAATAACCTAAACCTATATTTTAAATTATTATTTTTTTAAATATACAATCTTTAAGCAAATTTTCCAGTGACATCAGTCACCACTATTTCATTTGTACTTCTTTTTGTGAAAGGAACATCACGCTCCTTACAAGAATCAACTGAGATTAAGTTGTGAAGCAAAGAATTATGGCACAATAAATAGCAGCAAACTGGTTTGTCAAGGCCCAAGGAGCTGTTACCAAAAACTGTTTTTCCTGTAAGAGGTGCAGTCACTCAGAGCGGCCAGCAGAGCCACAGAAACCACCAGGTGAAGAAGCCCTTCAGAAGCTCTGATATTATGGGGTTTGTTGAATTACACTTCACACCTCTCACCTGCAAAACATGGCACTAACAAATGAACTTCTAAAAATCTGTGGAAGTATGCAATTTATTTATTTTTTGGTTTTTAACATGCATTTCACTGTCTTCTATTTAGATTTGTCCAAAAGGGATGTGGCCACCACTTGCTACTGAAGTTCAGATGCTTTTGAGGTAAAGGCTACCCCAAGCTGTCTAATGCCCTATAAAACATGTTTAGGAATTTTTTAGATGTCTATTGAAATTCTAAAGTTAGCTCATTTTCACAAAATATGAACACAGCATGCTGAATTAAAACAAACCCATTTCTTCTTTCTGAACATTTATCCAAAATTTATGGCAGAGTTTTGTGGATGGGGTGTGCTTTGAGAACTATTTATTTGGTAGTTTTCTGGGAATTCTTAATCCACATTTGAAACTGCCACTTCAAAGAAAATATGATCATGCTTGAAAGCAGTATGCTTAGTGTGGCTTCATAAACAATCCCGCAGCTGTAGGTTAAAAAAAAATAAACTGAAAGATTTAAGAGGCCAGAGAAAACCCACAACACACATGATAATTGAATATTTAAAATGGGCTAGGTTTGGCCTCAAATCAGCATCAAAGTATTTAACATGGATGATCAGTAGGTTAAACTCTTCTTTAAGTGACGGAATACAAAACTCTTGCACACCATCTTTCCTCACAAAGCTGATGAATGTAACACAACCCAAGAGAAAACATTATCCTCCTCCAGCATTTTAGACAGCAACAATACGACTTCAAACTATTAACTGGCAGAGCAGGTTGATAATTACCAGCCCCACTTGAGCTACCAGTATCTTTGTAATCCTCTTCAGCTTTGATTTCAAGACTCATGCCTGCTTCAGTTTCCTCAATCCATCCATGGCCCATGGCTCGCTGCGTTGCCTCCTGCCGCCACCACCACCCTCCTACCTTTTTTTGTCCAGTAGCTACCACCAATGTTTTAAAACAATTTTTTTGTAAACAGCTTCTTAATTTCCTGCCACATTTTCTTTTCCTTTTCTTTCTATATTTAATTAATATAAGGAGGATTTTATGATCCTTTTGTAATGGAGACCTAGACAAAATTATAAGATCAAATTAGCCTGAATTATATTAAGCCAGGCTGGTTATGGCAGGCTCAGCATGCCACGCCAGCAGCATCCAGCCACAGACACAAACAACCCGAGCTACGGGCAAGGGCTGCAGGTGAATCAGTTTTGCTTTTTGACTAAGACTCGTGTAGCTATCGAGAAATTCTCTGTGGCTTATAAAATCAAATATTCTCAGACTTTATCTCATAATCTTCTGTCTCAATTTTACTTATCCTGTATATTAGCATGTTCATTATTTTAAAGTATTGTGCTTAGACATTTCCTATTGTGTAAGAGCAACATCCCAGACAAAAAAAAAAAGGCTTAAGTCATTGTGTCAGGTAGAATTTGTTTAAAATAAAGTTACCAACTATTAAACAGAACTATACTTTAATTTAATAATAAGGAATTTAATGCAAGCTATTGTTTAACATGTTTCATACTCCACTCTGAAAGAAATTGATGAGGTAATGCTAGCAGACAGCTTGAGAAAAGTCAAGGATACCGGGACATTCCAAAAATCTTACTGTCTCCCGAGAGCATTTTTTAACTCTGACATCAACCATCTAATAAAATCTGAATCCAGCAGAGGCCTTGTGAATGCATTCGAAGTAATTCGATGCAAAATTATCTCTAAGACAGATGAAGTAGGAAAAAACTACTAGTTTTGGCTCAAAGATTTGCAGGAGAGTAAATCCTTGGAAAAATACCTGACCTAGCAGCAGTGCAGATCAAAAGTTAGTAGTAAATTGTCCAGTGTGATTGATACTAAGAAGAACTAACAAATTATGGTTAAAATTAGCCACTTTTTTTAAAAATAATGTTCAAAGCAGCAAATTAATTTGGAAGTTTGTTAGAAACCAGACACCCTATCAGAAGATCACAAAGTAATGAAGTCAGGATTTGTTTCATTAGTGAAATGGCCTAGAACGTTTCTCCTGACACTCCTTGTCCTTTGTATAGCATTACTGCTTCAAGTTTACGTATTTTAAATGAAATTATTTCCAGATATTCCTCCCCTGAAACTGTTCTTGAGGAGTGTGGCTTTTTGGATTTTATGTGAAAATAGTTATTGCTGTTTGGATAGCAAAATGTCTATCAATTTGCTCTGTATAACAAACAAAAAACCTCTGAAAAGAAGAAACACCTTTAAATTTATTTTATGGATCCATATTGGGTATCTAGCTTAAAAAAAAAAACAAATACACCAACCAAAAAAACCCCAAACCCCACAACATTAAGGCTTTCTATTTAAATGTTAGAGAGTCACATTTAAAACTTCAAACCCACATCCCTGACATTAACTTGATCAGTGCACTGAAGCAGCCTTCCCCCCAAGAACAACTATTCCTTTGAACAATTAAGCATGATTTTTTAATGAAATTAATATGACTTGATCTAGTTGTCTGCATTTCAATGAATTAGGTTGCACACTTTGTTTGCATTCGAGTAATTAATGAAACTTCTGCATGGTGAGAGCGGCACTGCTGCGACGTTACTTGCTGGATTACCAGGCAGGAAGTGTTAACATCAACAATGGATTTTAAAATTACCCAGAATTTCATGACTGAACAGGTAGATATGAGGCAAAAATTTAACACTTCATCATCAGTGTCCCACCTTCATTCAAACCCACTGAGGCAACATGTAAGTATGTTGTTTTAATTCTCTTTTTTTTTTTTTCCTTTAACTGTTGTTAGCTGGGTTTTTGCTTAATTTTCTTGTTTTAAACCAAGATTTTCACATTAAAAATAAAATGGTGATCAATTACTAAAGAACTCAGTCTAAAAGAACAAACAAAAAAAGGACAAAACTCTCTCAAAATAGGAACAGTTTATCCATGAAAACTCATTTCTCCAAAGAAAAACTAAGTTTAATAGAACAGAGATATAACTCTACACACCAAATTTCTCATTCTGGCACTTAATGAGAAATTTAATTTAGTAATTTAAATATATAAGGTAGTTCAAATTAGGGAAGATGTTTATTGTCATCTTGGGACACTACATAAATCACAACAGTTCTTTCATTTTTTTTTTTTGTCACAGGATTACACTGCAAAGTGAAAAAAGTCCATAAAAACTCAGTGTATTTGAGCTAAAAGTGTAGCAATCTATAATTGGAAGAGCTGTCTCATATTTCTGGGTGAAAGTTAACTGTCAGGACTAGGGATTCAGGCCATCTGACCTTCAGTGCTATTATGTTTCTTCAAGTACTTGAAGCCCTTGAGGTGAGGAATGAAGTTGCAAATAAGACCTAAATTATGTGTTGGCCAAAGTTTGCACGTTGAAGCAAAGCCCAATTTTCAGCACATCTAATTTGCCTCCTCCAGTATTTTTCCAGTTAATGAGGGAAGGTATTACTGTGTTAAAGAGTTACTCACCCGATTAGGGACACCATCTGCTCCACTATATGTTTGCTGAATGTTATAATAACGAAAAGTTTCTGTAGGAAGGAAAACAGGAGTTAGAGAAACATTTGATCAAAAGGGAAGCAGAGACAATGGGGTACGACAATTTATGTTCCTTTCCAACCAGGCAGCTTCTCCAGCACTCTCACACAGTTTTCGCTTCTCTTTTCTTTAAAGATCTTAATTTTTCAACACTCTCTTCAAAAAGAGGCAGGAGAGAGAAAAGCTGATTACTTTATGATTTTGTTTCCCCACAGATTTCATTTTTTGCAGTGTTTCTGTAGCCTGTGTTAACCAACCATTCGCATCCTCCCCAAACTTAATTCCCAAAGCTCAAGGTCACTTTACTCTGTCAACAGTGTTTTAATAGAAAACCAGTCATCACTGCGCAGAGAAATTCACATCCCCTTCCACAAACACATGTACTTAAAGATCACAGAAGTGAAAAACTACTGCATCTTTTAGTCCCCTAGTTCATGTGCTTCAGAGCAACATAACACAAAATACTTAGTGAAGAACAAAGAGCCATTGGGTATCTGTTAAAAAAACCAACTTAAGACTGTCACTGTCTCTAAGGCAACAGACTATCTGGAACAGAGTGATTTCAATAAAAGAAACTTCTGTAACTCGTAGCTTATTTTACAGAAAATCCCAATATCTGTACTTTTACCACTCCCTTCTTTTCTAACACAAGTTCAAATTTTGTTAAAACACCCTTTGCTAATTCCACTTGTGTCACATTTGACAGCTTGTTCATTTGCAAGGAGCGAGCAAGGCTGTGTGTAGATGCTGTTTGCACACACAAACAGTTCCCACAGTCTCCTCAAATCAATGTAAACACGATCTAACAAGCACTGCATTCCCTGGGCTGGAAATAAGGGATGTGACTGCAACTACACAAAATATTGTGTGGTCCGGAGGAAGAGGCCAGTTAAAAGCAGCTCCAGGATGGCCACTGCACCAGAGTCACTTGCTTCCTGTCTAAAGAGAGATTGCATTAAAAGCCTTTTCCATGACTCTTACATTTCCTAAATTCCAAATTGCAGCAAGATCACTACAAAAATCAAGGCTGTTGCACAAGAATATGCTTGAAATCGAGCACTGCAGTAAAGAGACTTCTAATAGCTAAATGTATTACAAAATGAGATGATTTACCAAGTGTACAAGACACTGGGAAATATTTTTTCACTTACATTTGATCTGAGTGTGGAGCACTATAAATTACATAGCAAACATTCTGCTAAAGAAGGCAAATAAAATAATCAAAGGAGTATTACACAAATACTATTTCCCTTTTCTACGTTGCCAGAACAAATTCTAACAGTACACAGAGTTAAAAGCAGAAAGATACATGTAATACAAAAATAAGTGTGGAGAAAAAGTTGTTCTAGCACAGTAAATGAAAGAATTTTCTGTTTAAGGACTGTGCAAAGTGAAACAACCATTTACAAAAAGATGAGGAAAAAAAAAAGGGCTGAAGATTGAAATCTTCTGGTCAGGGCAAAAGATTTTTAAGCAGCTTGATGAGGGTCCTAGATGAGTAATTTTATACTAATAGCTTCTGCTATTCTACTGTAGTGACAAAAGATTTCCAAGCAAGACAGCTATAGGCACTGCACCAGTCTTAGGGAGATGTTTAAAAATACGAAGCCCCAGCTGCAAACACTGGTTCTAATAATTACAAATGGAGTGATGGAGTTCATGACACAGCACCAACCACACCGGCACCAGTAAAGAATCGCCAGGAATCACTCCTTCCTCTTTCACTGGCCCAAGCAGTGATGCATTTTAAAAGCCAGACTCAACATTTTTGAAAGCAACTGGAGATTCTGATTGTTAAATTCAGAACATTGGGTAAGGCTCTGAGTTCTCAGGAAAAGCTGGACACACTCTGAAACCAGACTCTTTCCAGATAAGACTGAGGACACCAAAAATGTTTAACCATGCTCGAAAGCTACGGAGAAACGCCCAGAGACATACCCTCAGCTGCTTCTGCAGGGCCTGGAGGGAGGGGGGTTTTCTCCACACACTCAACTAAGATAAAAAGGAGCGTTTAAAAGTGCCGCTTAGCCGGCAAAGGCCAGTTGCAGTGCTCTTTGAAATGAGTGTTTGTTACCAAAAAGGCAAGTTCATTATGAGTACGAAGTCCTTTCAGTCTGGTAAAAACCCTAGGTAAATAACTTGGCTAACCACCAATTTCCTGAGTGGTGTAGGCAGAGAGCTCATTAGTTTGTAGCTATAAATTATTCAGTTGCCTAAGTATTGAGCCTAGCAGATCCTTTATTGTAAATCCTTTGCACCAAATTAATTTCCATTACTTCAGGTCAGGAAGGGAGACTCCAGAATTCATTACGAAGCAACACAGCGTATCAGTGGATAAAAAAACCCAAAAAAACAAGTCTTCAAGTCTTCACCCCAGAGCCCTGAGGGAGGTGTAGCATCTACTTGCCTGGATGTGCATTTTAATTACTGCTTTCCCAATCAAGGTTGCACCAAAGAAGGTCCAGAAGGGAACCAGAAAGTGTCCACATGTTATCCCGGCCAGGTCAAACAGAGGGTTTGGAATCTATGAAGTGCAAGGGAAAGAAGTTCATGAATTGCAGCACTCAGATGAAGAGTAACACAACAGACTTTGAAACCTTGAAAAATGAACATTTTCCTCTTATTCAACTCGATCCAAAACTCTTGTGTCTTAATACTTACAAAAATGTTAATGTTGCACCATATAACTTAAAGTCTCTGGGATTCAGCTAGACAATGTCCCAGACAATTCCATTCTCATGGTCCCCCCTTACCCCTGGATTTTAAAAAAAGCTAACAAAAAGTTTTCCATGTGAAATGCCCAGAAACCACAGCAAAGCCATTCTGAGTGATTTATCAAATTTTCTCACTGACAATCACATCACTCTTGGAAGCCAGTGTTCAAAATGATCCCCAGTGATTTCCATCTGAGAAAGTACATTAAAACCTGGCATTTATAGTCATATGTATCCAGTTTAAAAGCACTGATTAGATTTTATTAAGCATATGCATTTCATTTAAAATTAAAATTATTTTTTTTTATTGTTAAAAATGTTGGCTTGACATTTGGTATTGTGATACTATCTGTAAAGTATTTTTGAAATTAAACCAAGAAAGTATCCAAATTCTGACCTTTCACACTTAGCAGGCAGGACAAGGGCAGACTGTCTGAGTGAGCACATGGAGTATGTGTCATTCACAGTAGCAGCCTGTTACTGGGCTAACATCCTGCAGTATTTGTCTTTTTTTTTTTGTTGTTACACAAACAAATAAATAAAGAGATTGTTAAAGACCATAAAAGATAGTAAGTTTGCAACTGCCTGAATGGAAACCTGTGAGAAAGCTGGTGAGGGTTATACTTAGCTGCTATAGACTAGCAATTCAAATTTATGAGCACCCACAACACCACCTGCATAGGAAGAAATCTGAAACGGTCTCTAATCACGCCCCGAAACGGTCTCTAAACAGGCTCCGCTTCAGCTACAATGATTCCTCACCTCTGACAGCTGTCCCAGGCATGGGAGGCCAGTAAATTATTTACTTACACCACAGCCAGATAATTTTGCTCTTCTGAGCCAAGTCTGCTCTAGGTCTCAAGTGTGTTCTTTGTTAGTTGGTTGGGGGTTTTCTCTAAGTCCACAGTGTTTAATTACTGCGTTACTATCACCACAGAGGGAGCAGCATTGCTGCAGGTATGGGTACCTGTGATATCACCAGCACATCACACATATCACAGCAGAAAGTTACTTAACAAGTCCACATCAGGGTATATTATTAGCAGGGCAGTGAGGTTTTCTCTTTGTTTTTGAAAAAACACACACAGACAGTACTGAGAGTTGCCAAAAAAGCCCACAAAGACAGGAGGGCAAATTCCCACAAGTCACAGCAAGGATTTTCCAGGGCTAATTCTTGTTCTGTTCCTTCCCCAGAGCTGCCTTTACATAGGAATTAAGCTGCAGACAATAATATGGCTTTCTTATTGCCACTAAACAACATTACATTCAGTTGACTTCACTGGATAAACTTGCAAAGTTTGAAAATTAATTTGACTGTGGTTTTATTATGTAGCATTTAGAGACCACTGCTTGACAGACAACAACCTGCAGCTAGGCCAGTCATTACCACTTCACAAGGAAGTTCTCTAATCATAAAAAATACACCCAACTAAAATACTTTTTAAAATCCCAAAGTAATATTGCAATTATAAGAGGAGCAAGTCAAGGAGATGCCTTCTAGCACATGGAGAAGCCCTGAAGCTGATGGGGGAACACACAAACACAAGGAGCACACATAGGGGGCTGCCTTCCTCACCTACAGATGCATTAAAAATGTATGGCTTTGAATCTCTGTGCTTTTTTCAATGCCTCTGCCACACTTAAGCTCATCCTGTTTACTGCCCCTCTGCAGTTATTCTGTAAACACATTTACAAATCCTCAGTGTACTGTGGTGGATTCATGATTCCTCATCCCTCCCCCAGCCCAGGGCAGCCTATATAAGCAAAAGGAAGTCACAGAGCACGCTGGAGAACAGCTCAGCAAGTAGGTAAGAAGTTAAGCAAATGTTTAAGTATTACTAAGCAGGAACTACAAAAAGTTTACACATCATCTCTCCTGTTTACCAACTCCTTCCTCATGTTCTCCATTTATCCACATTTCACCTTGTCCAGCCACTCCAGTAACTCATCCCTGCCCTCTCCAAGCTGCTGTTCCAACTACACAGGACAGACAGAACAGCCCAGGCAGCGATGTCTCACAAGACAGTGACTAGAGAGCAATGAGTCAGAGGCAGTGCAGGAGCAGTTGAAGAGCTTACTGCATGGAAAGACTTAAAGAGCAGCTTGTAACCTACATCTCCACTCTAAACATTAAGACAGTTCAAAAGATCAGTAAACAAACGTGTATGCCAGCAACTAGAAGATTCATTCTTTCCAGCTAACACAGGTTACTTACTTTTGAGCAAATAGTTAGCATTGTCATCTCTACAGTTTAGGAAATGAAGAGAGATGCTAGATAAGTGTGGAATTAATACCTCATCAGCTAAGCAGCTGGCTAAAGGCTGTGGTTGTTCCGGAAGAATGGGATCATAGGGGACCTACACTTCCCCTCTTCACTGTAATCACATTTCTGAGCATCACATCCCACTTTTTGTGTGGGATGGAAGAAGAAGGCACACCATTCCTACCAGTTCTCATTAAGCTTCCAGAGAGAGATTTAAACTTCAAATGGTTCAAGATTTTTCTACTCCAGAAGAACTGTATTATCCTACTTAAAACACCAAAACAGCGTCAGTGGAGAAGCTCATTTCACCTCATGCTTAGAGAGAAAAAAAGCTACAAGTTGTCTGTAGTTCATACAGCCATGGCTCTGAAACTGCCTTCCCCATGCTGCTCTCTCTGGTTCCCAGTGTCTTCAGGGTATCTCCAGAGCAGACAGGAGAATTGCTGTGGATGGATATCCTAATCAGGATTTATACAGGTAGTTTTCCATTCTTCATTCTGTGTGTAACTCTGGATTTGAAGATGCCAAGCACTGTAAGCTACAGGGCATAAACACCTAAAAAATATAATATGGTTCCAGCAGAATCTATAGGCAATAATACAGCTCTTGCTGTACCTTGCCAGCTAATAATCTGAGCTAGGAAAGTCCCAACAGAATAACTGTCATATGATTTGGTGCATGACTTGATCTGCCAAATATCTGCTAACCCAGAGCAGTGAGCAGCAGTGAGCATGTGTCTCTGTTAGAGAAGACCTGGCCTCAACACCAAATGCAGGGAACACCCCTGGACTGAAACAGAAACTTCTTGAATTTTAAGAATGTCTCAGTTCAGTCTCTTGTAAGTCTTCCTACTGCAACAAGCCTTTTGCATCTTCAGTGAACTGAGCTGTTGTTATCAGGCTTCACCACACCATGCTGAACTATACAGGGAATTCCTTTATTTTTGGGGGAAAAAAAAATCCCTTGCCACACCATTCTTTTCTGATGGATTAAAAAGGAAATAGAACAATTCCATAATCTTCCAAACTCATTATCTTCCAAGGAAAACTCGTGTCAAGAAGCCCAGTGGTGAAGCTGAAGGAAGGGCTAACAACAGTTAGCTGTGCTTTCATGCAGAATTCACTGTGTTTGGCACTAATCTAGGACTGGAGTTTCTCCATGCTATTGTACTTGCCAGTACCACAACCATCCCGTTTCTCTAAGCACCACAGAGAACACAAACAGCAAAGAAGGCATGAGGATCCACATGGACTCAAACAAAACCAAGGGGCTGTTCACAACATTAATTTCATTGCAATACATTCAATCTGCAATCTGTGATTATAAAACTCTGTTATTGAAATGAACTTACTGAGGCACAGGCCAAAATGCCAAAGAACCCAACCTTCTGCACCAGGTTCTGCACAGCCAGCTTCGCCCGGGAAGCAAAATCCTGCAAACAAGAGAACAAAGCATTAATGAGGCAAAACCCAAAAGGAACATACCTCAAAATGTATGAGTGCAATGTCCTCCAGGCTTTGGGATCTCCTAACTAGCAACTGGGAGAATTTTAAAAACAAAAAGGCCCATTTGAAACTCTGGGATGAGAGAGAAGAGGGAGAAATTCACAACACCCAGTGTGAAAACTAAAACCTGACCCCCACATGTACTGAGTTTTGTTTTTCAGAACTCTGCAAGTGGCACCAAGTTCCCACTACCATGGAAACAGGTTTTCTAGTATTTATTTCCCCATATCTTTGAATTGCCAATGCTGCTGATACTTTATTCCTTAAACAAGTAAAGGGAAATAATTCCTTCCATACCACTTTTACTGTTAAAAAGGTACTTTCTCAAAACACAAAGACAGAATATAATAATCCCATGATATCCTTGGATCTTTTCTCTCAAACATAGGATCTTAATCAAACCAGCTCATTCCAAGTACTCTTAAAACACACATTAAATCCAGAGCTGAATTTAAAACAATTTAAAAGCACCAAAGGTGGCAGACCATGTAACATCTGAGCTGCTCTTTACAGAGCCACGCTAAGAATATGCTTTTATTTTGTGATGGTAACTTTCAAACATACTCATGACAAACTCCTGAGTCTCAAAGTTTACCAAATACTCAAATACACACTTAAACATTTTAAAAAGCAAAAATAAAGATTCTCACAAGCAGTTTATTTAAATGAGAGAAGTGAATTTACATGAGAATAAGATTCTTTTGAAGCAAAATTGTCCAAAAAGTTACAATCAGGGTCAGTATAATCTGTTTAGGTTTGGCAACAGTAGTTAGAGAAAGCTCAGTGTCTCTGGTAGTAGCAAACTTTAGAAAGTAATCATTAATTCTCTTTTAAAAACCTACAAATAAGCATTAGAAAGCTGATTTTCCAGCAGCAATGCAATATTCACCTATTTACATTTTGTAGAAATCAGATAAATTTCACAAGGAAATGGCTTTAATCATTATTCATTAAAGCAACTACAAGCTAATCCAGAAAAATTAATTTTATGCAATTTTAGCTTTGTCACAATTCTGTTGAAACCTTCAATACTATAATCCAATGCAGGTAAATTTCAGTTGCTTGACAATGTCCTTGCATGCTATTTAAATTCTGAACTACAGAACTGACATAACTTTTTATGCCAGATTTAAAAAAAAAAATAAAATAAATATATATATATATCTGTGATAAGGCCAGACCCTTTGCTACCTTTTTATACCCTTTTTTCAAGTAGAAACTTTTCTCCATTGCAGTGCTGTAGAAATAGTTAGAATTATTCAGATTTCAAGAAGATTTTTTTTATTATTTGAGAATTTATTTCTTGTACTTCATGTTTGCAAAATCACACAAATTAAAACAAATAATTCAACTTAAAGAAAAATGCCAAATAAATGAGATTTCCTATATTTTACAGTGGGACATTTTTAACCCCAGGAGAATATAAAACCCCTTTAGAATATTCTATTAGGGGATAATTTGCTAACTTTAACCAGGAGTAACACCTTGGGATTGTGAATGCAAAATGGAATAGATGAAATATTCACTCTTTGTTTAAAACTTGTTCCTGATATTTTTCTATTGAACTTCTAGGATACACACAGTATGGACGAGTGATTAAAACCTCCTCCCAGTGAGGCTGATGCCAAATAATTTGACTTATGTGAGCAGGAACAGGTCTAGAATGAACCTACATGATAAATAAAATAAAATTTTTGATGTTTTTTCCATGAAAAGAGTAAATTTTGACACAAATTGTTATAAACAACATAACATGATAATTTACCAGTAAACAAAAATCTTGCAACATTGAGGGCAGTTCCTTATCAGACTAAAATTCCCTCATCATTATTTCCAAGTTAATAAACAAAATGGAAACAAGGTAAAACACGATCACTAACAGGGTCAGCACTAATCCACACGTTCAGTCCCACCAAGGATGCACGACACAAACTGGAAAGGCTGCAAAACAGATCCCAGAGTGTGATCCCACAACTAGCAACAAAGGAAATAAAAAGCAGCACACTAAGGAGACAACAGGTATTCCAATTCCTTAACCAAAAGTAGAAATGTGTCTTCAGAAGCTCTCTGCAAACTACTTCAAAATGGAAAAGGGTGCTGAAGTGTGACAGTAATCTTGTCCTTTCCACAACACATTTTGTTCTTTGAAAAGGTGAACTGAGAAGCAGAGCCTTAGGTAGGAATTTCATCAGCTGTCTCCCCCTGTACTCTGCAACGAAGCTGAATGTGACCATGATATTTTCAGTTCCTATTTTGTTCACCATTTCACAATGCTCATGGGCTTAGAACAATATTTTCACTTTTATAAGCCAATAAAGATTTTTTTCACAGCTCCATAAATCTCATTGTAAAGTATCGTTAAAATAAAACACTACAATCTAATTATTCAAATATTTCAGTGGAAGGTGTTTCTATTCTAATTTTAACATATTTACCCATTATCTCAGACTGCATTGCTAATTTACTATTGTATTAATTTTCACAATCTGGAATTAGAAACAAACTCTCCAGCAAGTGACCTATAAACTAATGCCTGCAGCACAGCTCAGTTATTAAAGGTTATTATTATAATTATCTATAGATTGACTGTATTCACTCAGTGTAAGCACAGTACCATTTTTCATCAAATTTCTTAAAAACAAACAGCTTCCCTCACCCACATTTCTAGACTGCTGCAAAATCCAAGGCTGCCCTAAAACTAATTTTTTGCCCTCCACTGAAAAACATACAATTTTTTTTATAAAGCCAACGATGAAAATGTTGCAAAAAGTATAACAAGTTTTTCTCTCAAAAAACCCCAAACAAACCCAAACCAACACTGGGGCAATTTTTCTCACCTTATTAATTCATAACTTTTTTTTTTTTTTTAAAGTTAATACTCAGATTGTTTCTTCTTCAAGGTTTTTTTACACTCATTGTCAGTTACAAAGTACTCCATGGAAAGCACAGCTACAGTTCTAAAAATTTCAGTCAAGAGCTTCTAATTTGTCTTCCTTTTTCAATCTTTCCAAATAAGTCAAAAGATACAAATTAAGGAATTTTTTTTCCTATTTTCTATGATCTAATGTAATCATAGCTACAAATTATTTGCACAGTAAAATACACATCAAGGTTGCAAAAAACCTTATGTATTTGCAGTCCCGACATCTACTTTAATGAAAACAAGTTCAGAAACTTGTTTGGTTGCTTCCTTAAATTTTGTTTGTCAGATATTTGCAACATCTACAATAATAATTAAAAAAAAAATCTTAAAAGTTTCATTTCTCAGAGAATACAATCACCAGTTTCACAACTTTTACCTATTTCACAATATAATTTTTCTGTTACCAAGCCTGCACAGGGAACAATCTTTTCTTGAGTTTTTTAAGCATTTGAAATAAAAACAAAACAACTTTCACAGTTTACTGCTTTATAAAAAATACAATTAAAAAAAAAAGACATAAAAGTTCAGCTACTTACAGGCAAAACATTTTCCCCCAAAATTAAAGTATCTAGACTGGACTGGACTCTCAGCTAATGTGATTCACTCTCTCTAACATTTCAGGACTCTTTAGCTCACTGTGTCCCTTTCAAAGATGATTTGGGTTTTTTTGGTTTGGAAATAGATTTCCTGTGACTGCTACAATACAGGCGAAGGAAGGTTAAATGATTAAACATTACTTCATTGGGTTAATCATCAGATCTCAAGAACTGGAATGGAAATAAGAGGCATAAAAAGGTCAGGACTGAAGGATTGATTCATGAGTCTCAGCTGGCGGCTTGAGGAAGTTTGCTTCATATCTGCTTTCAGTAAAATGGCACATTTTATTGATACCAGCATCTCATTACTATATGTTGCAAAAGGAAAAAAAAACCCTCCCAATCCTCCAAACCTAAAGGGATGGTAAAGAGAAATTGCATGACTTGCTGCTAAGTAAGATTTAACACAGTGTTCCTCTTTAAATATGCTTTACAGTGCAGCTTCGAGTGGAACTTCACAAGGACCATTTCTCCCCATAAAAAAGCCCTCCTTGAAAGAGTGATTGGACAATCTTGCCTTAACTACAAAGCTTCATCCCATCCCTCTGTTTTATTTTGTCTCCATTTATCATTTAAATCTCTTCTTCTTTCTCCCTTCTCTGTAAAGTTGCACAAGCTCTTTGGTATTTTAAGCAAAGAACATTTCAGTGGATTTAGCTAACAAGCTCAACAAAAAAAAAAAATCACTCTTTTCCTTCTATAATACTGATTTATTATCAGAAAACAGAATAGTCACAATTTATTGTTCATACTGAAATTGTAAAGCCTCTTTTTTTCTTAATCTCCAAGAACAGAGATTGTTGATGGATCCATAGCAAGTGACGAGTTGATGGTCACCAAGAAGCTCTGAATAGCCAGCACTGGATTGAATCCCACAGCCCTCACAGAAACCACCCAGAAGACTTTGACAGAAGGTATTTTCCTGAAAGATGGCACAGATGGTGGTGTAATCTAAAAGTTTATTTTCTAACATGAAGCTGCAGTCAGGTTTTAGGAACATCAAGAAAGCTATGGCTCCCTGTCACAAACCATCTCTTCCTTGCAGGAGGCAGCAGTGATGACAGCTGTCAATCTGTGAAAGATTTGATCCAGAGTTCGAATTATTTGAGGCCCAGAAAAACCTTTCTTCTAGCATAATTTTTTTCTGCTGTAAATACACCAAGCACTTTAGAAATATATCATTAAAATTAGTATATAGGTGGATCTAGCACAAAGAGGATGGCCAGTAAAGAAGGGAAGGAATATATAAATATGAGACTAAATTAAATCAGGAATTCATAGTGGAGGGCTTCTCTACTTGTAAGAAAGGACAAGGTCTTAATGCAGGATCAGGGGGAAGCCAGTGATACCAGTATTGCTGCTATTGCTCAAGCAGGATATTAATTACCAAGGAGATGGTGGCCTTAAGATGTTCCAGATAGATTTTTAGAAGAGAGGGGTTATGCAGCATTTGTTACTCTAATAAAAAAATCTAAACAGAATAATGAATAAACATTAAAGACATGCAAAGACATAATTGGAGATCTGAAGTGAATGAGTTGCATCTTGATGGTCCTCTATAAACCAGGAAGATACCACAGCTGCTGTAGAGACAGGTATTCATCCCAGTGCCAGCAGACTCCCCTGATGCAAATGTGTAACTTGCATGTGATGAACAAGTGGACAATTCTTCAAGATTTGAGTATAATTTATATTATTGTTATAGTACCTTCTTACTAGAAACAAAGCTTAATTATCCAAAAAATAATCTGAAGAGAACATATTTTTTTCCCAAAGATTGAAGATGATGTATGAAGCTACTGTCTCAGATTATTAAGATTATAAATTCCTTAACATTTAAAAAGCTGCCTACAAAGACAGTGCTCCTTTTTATGTAAAAATCTGAGTTATGTTAAAAATGAGCTGCACAATATTTTGTTTCTTCTGGCTTTCTATTACAACACAATGGAATCAAACACAACTTATGGGAGAATGACCATTTGTGGTTAGCCAATGAATTCTAGAATTTCAGAGGACTGGGAAGAATTATTAACTCATTGAAATAACATATTAACTGCAGAAGAGCAGCTTTAACAAGCTGGATAGCTACCTACAGGCTGCCAGGTTACAACATACATCCATGCTAAGAAAGCAATGGATCAGCAACGATGTTTAATGATCAACACAGAGACCAAGATATTGTTGATAGTCATTGTCTGCAGTGATGCAAATAGTTCATTACTCAGTGACCAAAGAAACCATTTCATACTTCTCCTTCAAGACATCACAGGTAACAGATCTTACCAGTAAGGTTCCAGTAAGTTACAAACAGGAATATTGTGATAGTGGTTCATGGTGGCATTGATCTCCCTCTCCGTCAGCTGCAATGACTCTGAACATCTAAACATCCATGGAAAGGGCTGCAGCTCTGGATCTCTGTTCTAGCTTTCTTAAAAATACTTCCAGCTTAATGCAAATATGGGGCAAATTAGCAGGGGTTATGTCCATCTTGATGCCTGGAGAGAGAAGGTGTGAGAGGGAAGGAAAGGCCCTGTCTTGAAAACTGGGCTATCAAAAGACAAAGTTAAAGGTTTTCAAGGATTACTGAAAGCAGCTGAGGGAAGGTGGTAGATCTAAGCAAGCACTCAAATTTGATAAGAGGGGGGTGTTTACATATGATAGGCATGGACATTTAATTTTAACCTGTCTTGGAGTAAAAGTGTGAAATTTCTGAGTAATGGATCCATGATCTGGTAAATCAGACCTTCCAGGAAGGTGACCAGCTCTGGATTAAACAGACTATTAGCACTAGGAACTTCCATCTATTTTCTTTATTTTATTAACCAACTATATCATGGTAAGAACATCTTATCTCCCTACCTTCTCCTTCTCCCCAAGACCTTGTGGGAAGAACCAGGAAATGCTTCTTCATAATAAACTCCGTCTCAGGAGCTTTATTTTCAAGATTTTAGCCTGTTAGAATCCAACACCATGCTCGAGTTCAGAAACAATATACCAAAATGAGCACATATTCTAGAGCTCAAGAAGTTAGTAGGCACTCTCAAACTTAATGCCAGCATTTTCCACAACTAGAACTGAAGCTTTCAGACTTCTACATAAAAAGTCTTTTTGCTTCATACTGCAAGAATACAGAAATTTTGTAAAGAATAAGACACAATTAAAGGAAACAGTCTGAAGGAAGAGGAAAGAGCATGTCCTTTCAGTCTTATCAGATCTGTCCTATAGAGCAGGAGCCCTTTTATCCACATCCCCTATGCTCTACCCCTCAATTCAGGTCTCTTGCAGTAGCATGAAGCAATTTATTACTGCTTTGCTTGCTAAAGATCTACTTCCTATTCACATCTTGTAGGAGATCTGGCAGTGAGCAGATCCTGCAATCTATTTCATGGAAAAGAGTTGTCAGTTTGGCATGCCAGGGAAGCAGCAAGGCCATTAGGACAGTCCAGCTCTGGAAGAGATTACCCAGAGAGGTTGTGCAGCCTCCAGTCAAGGGTTTCAAGACCAGACTTGACAATGCCCTATGGAACTGAGCTGATTTTGTAGATGACACTGCTCTGAGCAAAAAGCTGGACTAGAAACTGCTTCAGGTCCCTTTCAAGGTGAATTTTTCTGCAATTCCATAACGAGAAACCAGCAGCCACCTACAGAGAGAAGAATGAAGTAAAAGCACATCCTATCACTCTGGTTCCCACACACCAGCCATTGACCTCTGCAGCCTTTGCTTCTACAGTTGAAAGTGTATGCTGGCATTATGTCCACCAACGTGCTGGCTGTCCAAAATACCATTGCAGCTGCACAGTGAGTGCTCATTTATCTCAAAGCTACAATTGCAATTAGTTCCTGTGGCCACAGGTCTGCCGATGTAGTTACAGTGGTGTGACGAGCAGTTCCAGGATGCCATCATTTCTTTTATCCATTACAGTTTATCAATTCCTATTTCTGGGGGGTTTAAGATCCAGGTATTGTGAAGAAGGGCACATGGTTGCTGGAATGAAGCAAGTTATTGCTTTGCTTTAGCCACCATCATCAAGAAAGGAAACAATTTTTGATAACCAAACAGATTGACCTTTTCAATCCCTGACAAAGGAGAGCCAAAGTCACCAGCACTGAAAAAAATACACTGTTCCTCCACAGAGAAATAAGAAATAAGGAAGAAAACCCACACACAGAAAAAACACTTGTAGAATACAAGTGAGCAATGTCTGACACAGCTGACAAATCCTTTTGCACACACAAGTCTTCCTACTCAGCTCAGCCAGCAGATGTGCAACACTAAGCATACCTCTTGCTTGTTCTCCCTGGGAAGGAGCAGAGGTTCCCAGACAGCTCAGAGAAGTGGTCTGCATACCAGACTCTTGTATAACACAGATATTTAAACAGTGTCTGGAGTAGAGGGAAAAAAAAGCAGCCATTTTCTTGATTATGATACCGTAATGAATTGCTATCGCTTATTGAAGGCTCTTCCTGAAAAAAATATTTTTGAAGCAGCTTATCTGACCCAAACTTTTGGTCATTTACTGGTCTTTCTCAGAATACTGGGGAGTGAAATATCAAATATTTAGGCCCAAATTGTTCCCTTGGAAGCTTGAGTTGAGCATCCCCAATGCACAGAACAGAGCATGCAAATTCAATGGTGGGGTTCAACTCACCGCTCCTCTACAACTCCAGCACAAAGGCAGCTTGCGAGATTTCCAGTAAACTTGGTGATATTCTTTCTGAAAAGGTTCATTTCTTTTCTAAAGTGAGAGATGTTACTGAAAAATATCCTCTGAGCTAGTACCCTAATATTGAATTGAAAATATTGCAAAGTAATCTAGATTTCTTCAGTGACTTGATAATTTCTGATTTGTGTGTTTACACACTAAATATTAAAATGACAGAGGGTCAAGTAAAGAGTTTTAGGGCACAGATATTATCACAAAGAGCTGCTGAAAGAAGAATGTGAAAAAGTCATCTCCAGACTACCATTAGCAAACCTAATGTAATGCACATGGCTGTTTTTTCCTTATCTGTAAGCAGGTGTGCAAATGAATAGAACAATGCAGGCACAAGACTGCCCTATTCTCTTGCCAGTGTCCAGAGAAATCCTGCAAGGAGGTGGCTTACACATTTGTTACTCACAGCTCCTATTGTCTACCCTCTGTCTATATTAACTCTTCGCTACCTCTTTTCTCAGGAAGTCCTCTGTAACAAGTTCTCTTATTTAAAGCTTTCATTGTCTCATTCCAAACCTTATTTCAGCTCAGTAATTTTGGAGAACAATTTAAGCTGTTACTCAGTACATTCACTGCTGTGAAATGAAAAATTCACTGCATATTGCCTGTGGAAATAAAAACCAACCAACCAACCAACCCACCACACTTCACTATTAGTTCACTGTCAGTTTGCCATCACACACTGAAGCTATAGCATTCATAGGAAGTTTCTAAAGTGAAGCTTCAAGGTTTGATTAGTTTTGAATTGCCATTTAATGAGGGGCCAAGATAAAAGAGGTAAAATACCTGCCCTAGACAGATTAACTTCAGGAATGCAGTGTGTGAAGACAAGCCTCCTGGTGGTGGCCACCCATCAGGCAGCCTAGACCAAACACAAGCAATCTCTTTCTTGTACAGCACAATTAATAAAGAGAGGAAGCTGATGAGGAAAGGGGGTGACTGGAAGACCGAGGACGAGAAATTACGAACAGGATTTGATGTTTAAACGAGTTATTTCTGGGAAAGCAAAAAAAAAAAGAAAAAAAAAAAGAAGTCAAGGTTTTCCAGTTATTGTATGTGACTCTGCCACTTCCATTTTTGTGATAACTGCTTTATCAAAACCTGCTTGTGGTCTGCTTTAACTTCTTTTTTCTTGCACCAAATACTCTTAAAACCTTTTGATTAAAGAAGCCAGCAGCCAGCGAATCCTTTTCAAGCAGGAACTTATCAGATACTAGCTGGTAGCTTAATCATGGGAGAGATCCATTTAATTTGGCCATCTTATTTTACACTGTTAATTAAGTAACATTTTGCTTATTAGTTAAACCTAATCATTCCATTTGAATTAACTCACAGTGTCGTGTCAGAACACAGTGCTGGGTTCTCCCAGTAACCATGGCTGGGTGTGGTAGCGTACTTTGTTCTGCCTCTGCGAAGAGAAACCCCACATGAAGCTGTGGAAAAGCAATCCAGCTCAAGGCACCAGACCTTTCAGAAAGGCTGGAAAGATAGGTTCAACATGTGCCTAACTGTCACTATCACCAAAGTTCATCAGTTTAACTCCTTGCAGACAAGAAACCGGCTCTCAAGCAGAAGCAGTTGCAGCTCAGTTTAATACAAACCCTCTTGAGTCCACGTTGACAAATTCTTTAACAAGCCCTGTGGTTACAGGGAAGCTGGTTTCAGTCTGAGTCACTCCTGTTCAAACAGTTTACTGGAAATGGAGGGGAGGGGGAATTTTCAGAGAAGTCATGTGATGGCCAGACAAACCACAACCAGTAAAGGTTCAGTGGAGTCAAAAACAGGTCCCAGCAACGACTGACAGTCAGCGTGCAGATGGCACTCAATCATTTACAAACGGGTCCTGCTGCATCTCAGCATTTCTATGGATTTAACCCTTTTTTTCAAGTCTGTATTCTTTTCAGAGGCAGGACCCAGTTTGGAAAGTAAACAAACAGCAGTGGCTGATAGTAACATAGGCAACTAGAAAATATTTTTACATGGAAATTTGGCTGCAGCAACACTGCACAGAAGCAAAGCCCGATGTGTAAATCATTAGTTCTTAAGAATAGGCCACTTAATGAATCCAAACACTCAATCATCAAGGATTAGATATACAGCAAAGATATTAGTACTTTCTCATCTTAGCAAGGAGTACCATGATACAGCAAGGGCTCACACATTACACTTTATCATGAAGTACCTCGAGGGACGCTGGCATTAAAAGCTTCATTTTCACCAGAAACCTCCATCAGCTGGAAGTGTTTCAGCATGACAGAGAACACTAAACAATCAGCAACTGTTAAACTGGTGACAGAGAGTCCTTGCACATGTGTGTGTAGACATGAAACTACAAAACTATGCTTGCACTGTATGATTACCAATGTGCTGCCCCAGCACTAAGTAGTAGATTCACTTCCCCTAATTGAGAGGTTGGTTTGAACGGCTGCACTTGAGATACTCCCCGTGGCTAAAAGGGGAGCTCTGATAAACTCCTTTGCTCTGGAATTTGACTGGGAGAGAGTTAACAGCAACCAAGATAGTTTCAAACATTTGTAGTTTTTAAATACTGCCTTAAGTATTCACAAATCAGAGTTGCTCTGTTCCTATAGCATGCTGGGCTCTGCATTGTGTGGAGCTCTGGGAAAAAAGAGCCTGGCTTGTAAATCACACTCCTTCTGCAGGGCAAAGCTGCTCCATTTTAACATGAGCAGCCACAAGGCAAGAGAAGCTCTGATGCTCCCTTTATGTAACTGGGACTAACTGGTGTGCACACACAGGGACACACAGAAAGGAGAAGTGAGTGTTCCTTTAAAATGAGGGGCTTTTTCTGAAGTATGCTAATGGGAAGGACAAGGCAGACACCCAGATCATCCACAGGCTAATGAGTTCTCAAAACCTAGCTCAAGGAGACAGGCCACTTAGATCTGTGAGTTATGACAGAAAATCCATCACTAGACTCTTTAAAGTCAATAGTATTTTACTCTATGTAACTTTGAATGGGGCACTAAACCTTTACACTGTTTAATCCTTTTAGGTTCCTTTTTTTTTTGTTGTTGTTTTTTTAAAGAGCCAAGCTAGCAAGCACGTTCCCCTCACAGATCCTTCAGGCTGGATGTTACATTCATGGTCTGTTCTCACCATAGAAGATCCTCATCTGTTTCTCAAAATTACCATTGTTTTTGAGAAATAGCAGTGACAAGCTCTCTAAACAAAACACACGCAGGCAAACACGTCAAGCCACTTGGCTTTGCCTTGTAGGCATGTAGCAGCTCAGCAGAAGTGGAGGGGGAAGCTATTCTTCAAAATCCCACACACCCATGTTCATGCCTTTCAAAGGGGCAGGATGAAGCAGGACCTTTATACTGAGAGAAGGCTCCTGTCATTTGACGTCAGATATCTGTCGTAGCCTCCGTGGCATAAGACACTTGTCACATCTCCTGTGTTTTCCTAAGCATAAGGCTTCAGCTTGGGAGAGTGGAAGAAGCTGATGCAGGTAATAAAAATTGAGTAATTTAAAAATAGACATCATAACTGCTCATGAATAGCAATTACAGAACAAATAGTGATAAGCTATGCTGAAGACTGGTATTTACTCAAGGTCATAGGAAAAGGCAAGCCTGTCTCCCACAGACATCGAGCAAAAACATGAGTGAAGCCAAAAGCAAAAAGGAAGTCGTCTTAGCAAATGGAAAAAACTGAACTGTCAGTTTTATGAGTGCAACACAATTTAATCGGATTGTCAAAGCCCCATGTTAAAAAGAGTTTTATAGAAACCAAACCACAAGTGGAGTTGAAAAAGATTTTTTTTTTTTTTTCCCTGGCCATCCATCCACAAAACAACATGCTTCAATCCAAATTCAACTGCCAAGAAAACAAAATCAAAAGTACTGGTAAATAACACCATCATTTTTCTTAATTAATTACACAACACCATTCGTTTACTCAGAGCAGTCAATACAGCTAGCTATATTTTGGCCTGTCCTGACAAAATGCTCTCTAGCAAAAAATTTCTTCCCAAGAATCTTACTGTGCGTTCTGGAAACCAGCTCTGGCTGCTCCCACAACTGTACACGCATATAATTTGCTGGGAGAGCTTCAGTAAACACAGATAGCGCGTCAGCTCTCGAGTCATTTGTTTGACTGGTTTCGGTTTTTCCTTTTCACCATGACTTGATTTTTATACAGTTAGGGATTACTTTGCAAAGCAAAGACTGATGATAAAGAGCAAAGCAGATTTATTTTTCTCCCTACTGCATCTTCAAAGAAATAGAAGAATTTACTATTTACAATTGCAGAAAAACCCTCTGGAACTTTCTAGTGGGGGGGGCTCTCAGGAAACACAGGGGTTACTGTTAGAATTACTAGATTGCACTCAGTATTTCCAGACAAACCACTTAATTTCATGGAAAAGCTTCAACCATTTTTTTTTAAGAGAAGGAGGGGAAAAAAAAAAGTAAAAGTATATATTTATGTCAAGAAAATACCCTAGCAGAACAGTTTAAAGACAGCAATGCATGGTAAATAGCATCTGCTGGTTTTTTAATAGCAGTCTCATGACCTGTTTCAACTTAGTGGCAGACAAAATAGGATAAGAAGGAAAAATACAGAAGAGAAATTGAATGGCAAGTAGTTTGAGGGAAAAAATATTAATTTATTCTACAACACTATCGACAAATTGTCAACAGGATGCAAACTCCTGACCTGAATGAAAAATTATCTACAATAATATCTGACTGACGTAGAGCATCAGTTGCTAACTATGCTGTAACACAAGCAGTATTTAATCCATCAAGAAAATAAATCACAAGAGCAACAAAAAGGAATTCAGAGCAGTTTGGTTGCATTTTCACATCAGGAAAAATATGTTTCCTCAGGCTGATGAATGGGTCATGCACTGGCCCCTGAGGGTGTTAGTGGCAAGGCAGTCAAATGTCATCTGAAGGGGATGAGCTGACTGAAAATCATCTCCTGGCCCAGGGAGGCTTTAAATGCAGCTCTAACAACCATGATTATGGAATAGCACCTCCTCTATCACCAGTTTGTTAGCCCACTCTCTCCTTACCTGTTCTTGGAAGTCTAATTAAATGCATTATTTGTAGCAAATACTTGGGCTGCACTATTGTATGTGCTTCAACAAGCTGCATTCTTGCCCTCCCATCACCAGAGGTATCTCTGCCCAGTGGAGGATGTTTCCATCCCTGGGAAGTCCCTTGTGAACTCACATCAACTGATTTTTGGCCCATTCCCATTTCACTGGAATGATTATTTACTCCATGTAGTTGTTCTGTGTTTTATTAATTCTGTTGTTTTGCACTGTTCTTACTTGTGCAGTCTCTGCATGTTCCAGCATCTCCTCAAATTCCTGGTATTCTTCATCATCAGGTTCAGCACCAGAGAGTCGGGCCGCCCTCGCCATAAAATATGGAGGCAGCTCTCCAATGGCTGTGCCAGCACCCTGGGAAAAGAACAATTCTGATTTATTTTTGTGTTTATTCTTAGATAGGAAACATGTGATATGCACAGTCCCGTGGACATTTCAAACTATTCGAACTGATGAGATCAGCTGCTTTGAGAAGTTTGCTTTTATTCATCAGGTGAAATTTACCCCCATTCCAAACATAACGCTGGTTCTTTTGAAACCCCACTTTCCCTCTTCCCTTGTTTAGCAAAACTCAGCTTCTCTCAGTGCAGACTATCACGTTGTAAGTCAGTGGCTCACAAGCTGTGGTCTGCAGGGTCAAATCGATGTGCTCTGTGCACCTCTGGGGCCCTGCAGAGTGGAACGTTGCCCAGCTCTGGCTGAGCCGCGTCTGGTGCGGCGGGGAAGCCGGAGCTTGTCGCTGCGCTGCTGCCGGAGATCTGGCCAGGCTGGGGGCCCAGCTATCCAGCAGGATCCCTGAGTCAGCACAGCGCTGCCATCTCACCCCACATGATGCCAGACACATTTGTCGGCATGTGACAGCCCTCGCTCCTGAGCGGCCTTCGGAACAGTCTGGGAACTCCTCCCCGGAGCCGTCACGTAATTTACTTGCTCAGTCATGAGACTTTGTGCAAGTGTTTGTTAGAAAACAGCCCTGAGTTTTCCTACAGCTATGAGCAAGGAAAATAAGGTTAAGCAAAGCTTGATCTCGAGTTTTCTCTCTGCTTAAAATGGAATGAAAAAAGCCAAGAGAACTTGAGATGAAAGCCTGGTTCCCTTCTCACCACAGGAAAATTATATTTGTTTTCTCAGGACATCAAATGACTCATTTCAGTCTTGTGGGTAAATGCAACTTTAGCTTAACCAAAGAGAAAAAAAAAAAAAAGAAAAGAGACAGCTAAGATTGAACATATGGATAAACAGAAGAGAATGAAACAGGAACTCAGATTAAACTCAATGGTTTAAATATAGGACAGGTAACAGCACAATAGTTGGGCACTACACTGGAAAAATGCTAAACCTCAGCTACATGCAGATGGCTTTTCTTTCTTAGGGTCAGTTCTAACAAATGCTTTTCTATTCCTTTGAAGCAACGTGAAAGCTTTTCAATTTCCTTTGTTCCTGCTCTATATGCAGCTGCAAGCGAGAGAGAATTCCAGCTGCTGTGGATATTCCAAATCAACAGGTTGTGGTTTTAAAACTCTCAGTTTCAACATCTAAACTACACAGCCTCATATGTTTATGCCCTTGTTTTCCACAGAAGAAAAATTTAAACGAGTGCAACAAGCTGAACTTTATTAATCTGCCTATTTCTGGCAGAAGGGAAGATAAGCCTGAAAACAGTAGCAACAACGTTTCAGAAAAATTAACTTGAGGTTATGTTCTCAGGGTGATGCAAGAACAAAAAGTCACATTGCTGCTCCAGGCTCTGCCAATTTGCTTTGGCTTCATTTTGTTAACGGAGGAAGAGGTTCGCATGCGTGTACTGGACATGAACTTTCTTTAAATTGGATAAGTCACATGCTCATTATTACAAAACATTTCAGAAATGCAATAAAAAAAATCATATGATTTCATGTCTGCTGCAGATAGGTTCCTTAAGTGCATTAAAAAATTAAAAAGAAGTAATTAAGGGATCCAAACCAGTCACTATTTAACTGCTTTTTGTAACGTTAGCTGCCCGTTTTCACCATTTCACTTGGAATGCCAGTTTCACATGGAGATTCCTTGGACTAACAACAAGTTGGAAAGGCAAATGCTAATCAAAATTCTTTTACACAAATACATTCAGAAAAGGAAACTGGGAAATTACTCCACTAGAAAGAGTCTTTTAAACAGATTTTATCCTGGTCAGGACACAGGCCGCCTGTTCTGCTAATCCTAAACAATTAAACATTTTTATTCTTTCCCCTTATTTCTTGTAAAAAAACCCAAAAAAAGCTGTAACACATTAAAAATGTAGGGCACTATTGAATTCCTTGTCCCTGTGGGATGGAAGGCTGTGAAAACTGGCATACACCTAGCAGATTGTTTCTGAGAGTCCTGCTGCTGGGCCAGGACTGGTGGAGCCAACTTTTATAGTGATTGAAAAAAAAGCATCATTTTAATTTCACCTAATAATTCCTTAGATACAGTGATACTTAATCCTTGTAACACTCATTATCAGCAAAAATGGCTGTCACTGACATGGAGGGGACTAGTAATGATTTTCATCTCTGGAAAAAACTGTACCTGGTGTAAGTTGGCTGAAACAGCTGCTGATGTTTTTGTGATCTGAATCAAATCCCTCGTGCAGATAAATCCCCGCATTCAGACCTTGCAGGGTACTTACTCTGGGTAGCTTTATAGGCAGAGGTCTGCAGAGTCCCCACTGGGACCGTCCTGCTTTCAACATTTCACATGAAAACTTATATTGCTACCACCCTCCTGTCTCCCTCCAAACAATCAAGGAGATGGGCCAGATTTCACTTTGTAGCCTTTCAACATAATTTCACTTTACAAGTCTAAAGGAAACAGGCTGTTGGTGCTATTGTACCTATTCCTCACAGGGCTGCATTAGGAACACATCTGCATACATCTGTTAATTCCCTTTCTTTTGCATTTATTCAGTGTTTATCATGATAAGTTCAGATTTTAGATCCAATTAGAAGTTGATGGTTCCATTAAAAAAAAAAAAAAAGAATTTTGTGAGCTCAATCGTACTTAGATTAGGAATTAAACTTCATATTCCTGATTTCAGTTAAAAAACAGAAAATTAATTCAATTATTTTTTTAAACTAAGGTTTTGATTTGCAGCTTTCTCACTTTCTGAAAGTCACTGTTACTTTCCTGTTAAGTTGGACATTTGGTTTAAGAGTGACAGAACTGAAAATAAGTTTCTTCAACAGTTTCCATAAAAAGTGTACTGGAATTAAGACAAAAGAAACATACTGGAAGAAGCAGCAGCAATTGCCAACTTGATTTGGCTTACAGGAAATTAACAAGCAATGTTTATGTACTCATGAAACATTCCAAGAAAGCATAACATTACACTAGACACCACTGGTAGACAGAGGATGCTCCCAAGGGAAAAGTTACTGGAGACAGAGTTCAGTGAAAAGGTAGCTGACAGGGAATGTGAGAAGAAAGAAAGGAGGGAGGAAAAGAGCAGGATACAAATGTTCTGCCTTGGTCCTGTTCCCAAGGAAGGCAGCTCAAAAGAGAGACTGAAGGTACCAGTTGTTCTCCCCACGGCTGCTCAGGAGGACACAAGCTTGCAATGCTCACAGTTCCATTAACTCATTTCTAAACTACTCCATTCTCCTCATAGCTCAGTTATTTTGCATGCTGGAGATTAAGCAATGGATGTTTACCCCCAGCTACATTTTTATTTTGCAACCCTAGAAACGTAATTGTAAATGCCATTTTTATTACTCTAGTCTCCATGAAACAAACTTGAGCAAAAGGAGACGAGGAGGAAAATGCAGAGAAATCTTAAATTTATGGTCTTATAAGTACTTGTATGTTTAGTTACTTGTCAAGCATTCAGGCAATTCTCTCCTCTCATTAGAAAGGGTGAAATTTAAGATGTACTTTGCTTCTTGAGAGGGCTGTAAGTCCACTTTCTCTATTATTATTTTGACTTGGGACTCCTACACATTACTTTAGTCTGTAATGTGTACAACCTAACTGGAATTTTTATAAGTAACACAGCTGCTGATCATTTTAAAAGTTCCAGTGACCACACTTGCCTTAATATTACCTTTTCATATCATTAGAAGGAATACAAGGGCAGACATCAGAGAATATGTATTTTCAGAATTTCCTCTCTCTACATTTGAATCAGACAACCAAAATTTAATAACTAAATCATCAGCTAGAACAGGAAGTCTGAAGTAAAATAAAGTTAATTTGGCATGCAGTTCACAGCAGATGCCTCTGTGTAAACTGCAATTCAAAATAATCTACACGTAATGCAAAAAAAAACAACTTAACTGACCAAAATTCTCCAAAAATCAAACTTCTATAAAAAGCTGCAGAAGAACAAAAAAAAAGGAAAACAGAAAGGAAGTTCCAATGACAGCGTTTCCTAAGACCCTGATTCACTTAAAAGCTAACCAGCTTTTCCTGTTTTAAGTGAAAAGTTTGCCATGGTGGAAACAGAGAAATAGGAATAAAATACATTAAAATGTGCAATATAACACTCTCTATTTAATCCAATCTATTGATGCAACTCAGAAAAACATTTCAGCTATGATATTAGGGTCCAAGTCCTTTGTATGAGTAACTGCAACTTCAAACTCACTTTACAGGCTCAAAACTTTTTGTATTCTTTATGGTGTAACTGCATGCAATGTAAGACCTGACAGCTACAAGATCAACTGGGATGCAGATACCCTTTCTGGAACTTACCTTTTACATCAACAGCTTGGAAGTACATGAGTGTTTTCTGCTAGCATTTAGAAAAGTACTCAACACTACACTTGATTAAAGCCCAGTAATATCCTATTCTCTTTAAAGGATGTTAAAATTATCCCAGCTGATCAGGAAGGCATCTATTCACACTGCAGATAAACATGTTCTGTTCACAGTGTGAGCCATCATTGTTTTGCTAATTCAGGAATTCTGTGTATTGCTGAACACAGAAATTAAATTGTTTAAGTTTTATAAACCAAGCCTTACCCACATGCAGGCCTCCAGCCTGACTTTTGAGATGATGGCCCATAAAGAGATGGATCCTTCAGTTGTCTCCTCATCAGGGCAGATAATCTGATCCGGGTAAGGAGGCTCAGGAAAATTAACTGAATTACATTCATATGCAGCAAGAGTAACTGATGCTATGTGTGGACCCTGAAAAAAAAAATAAGTAATTTTAAATGCATTTTATGTTAGTTACAGTCAAAGATAAAATTAAACCCCCACATTTGTCCCTGATGCAAGGAACCTAGGCTAAAAACTTAGTGTTTCTCACTTTGGCCATTAATAAAGTTGTATTTATATAAAATGGTAGAGGTTTTTTAGAGGTTTGTTTTTTTTTTTAATGCAAAGTTGAGCTATTAATGCTCTTTCAGGAAAAAAAAAAATTCCACAAAAGCCTTTCAGCTTTTGCTGTGCCATTGTACAGTAGTATGAGGCTGCCAAGGAGAAATAAGAATCCTTACTTCTTAAAAAACAGGAAAATTTTCAAAACTTTATAAAGTTCTCCTTCAGGTATTTATGGCCTACAGCTTTATTACAGCAGGTGTTTTCCCTCCTGTTGCTTTTAGAGGATGAAGGCATTTAAATCTATGTTAATTTTTTTTTTTTAATCACTGGGACTTTACAACTTACAGTGGACCTTCTCAACTTGGATCTTTCTCCAAAAATCAGTCGCTTAATTTGTGTTGGTTTTTCTCTGTATACAAGAAAGTGACCTTACTGCTGTTTGCTAAAAATGGTTTGAAATATAATTTAAAACTTAAATGTAATTTAAATACCAGGTAGTTGAATTACTTCTAGTCTCCATCTTACATTAAAAGATTTTTTTTTTTTTTTTTGGACAGACCTCCAAATAAAACTAGCATAAAAATTTATTCAAGAATTGAACTGCTACATACTTTAAAAATCTGAAAGAATTGCCATTATTTTAACTCTAAAGAAGTGAGAAGCAATTCAAACAGTCTATGGCCTGAACTCTAGAGGTTTTTTAAAAGAAATCACTTAGCTGTAGGTCAGGGAAACTTTGGCTGGGAAAGATAGGAAAAAAAAGGTTAAACTAAGGTCTTTTCATAAAGTCACAGATTTATATAAACTTTAAAGTTTTCTTACACAAACCTTAACTTCTGCTGTTAATTATTTGATGGGTTTTGACGTCATGTTGTGAAACATTGTCAACCATTTTCTTCTATGTTTTTTCCTTTAAATGAGTCATGTTTTATTAGCCCAATAAGGGAGCCTGATACCCCCCACCCAAATCAAAGCTAAATTTATTACAGAATAATGAGGGCAAGTGTGATAGACCTCAGCACTGCCATTCCCCTGCACAAGGCTTCCACAGCTCACTTTGAAATGCAGGAGCCAGAGATACATTCAGAGGATCCTGCAGACTTAATTTGCACATTAAAGGGTGAAATTTCACAGCAGGTCTCACATAAAAGGTGAAGCTCCATTGCTTCTCCTGGACTTGCTGGAAAGGAGATTTTAGTTGGGTTCACTCAGGTCAACATTTCAGCTCTCACTGAAGAGACGAGAGCACTGGACTCACACAATTACATTGACACTGTAATTTTTTGATGGCAGTGAAATAAGAATATTGAAAAAAAAATCAGTTATATTTTTCTGCATGACAGCTGTGACTACTGTTGTTATATGTAAACAATTCAAAATAAAACCATTCTTCTAGCATGCAACTGGTAAAAGACAAGCTGCTCTGATACCAAGGAAATTCTTTTAGTTATTCCTTTTACTTTTACAGGAGACTAATTCAAAGTGTTTTGGCATATTTTGGATTATATGAATAGATACATACAGGCTCCTGAGATGATCAATGAGGCATAGACTCAAAAAAAAAAGAAAAAAAGAAAAGGTTCACTGAAGTAAAACTGAAACAGAGGAGATCCAGAAGTTGACACACAAGAGTGATTTTGATATGGCAGAGAGAACAAAGAACAGATGAATGAACAAATGACTAAGAATGTATATTATCAGCATTTCTACAGGCCCTAAAGGCAATGGACAACTTTTTGGTACTTGTAGCAAGATCATTCCTGTCCCCAGCAGCTTCCTATCTAAATAAATAACATATCTCTATTTTACTCATCGAGGACTGAGCAAAGAGAAAGCTGAAACTTTCCTAAAATTGTAAAGTACATTTACAGCAAACCTGGGAACCTCTTTCTCCACTGTACTCTGAAATTTAGGGAATTTAATCCCATCCCCTACTTGCCCCTTCCCAATCTGACAGCTACCTTGGGACAAAACTGGTCGCAAGCCATCTTCCTTAAATTAATGCTTTTCGCCTGCAGAAATTTGCAATAAAATTCTCTTGACTAGCAAATTTGCATGGAAGAAATCCCCACGTACTCGAGTTGTAAATGACCATTTCCTACGTTCCCTTGAGAGGAAGGGCAAGGTTGTTGCCAAGGCAGTGAGATATGGTGCGTGAATCAAGAAGTATGATTTTCAGTTCCACACTACAGTGTAACTACAGCCAGCTGTGGATGGGAGACTGTTAGTTTCAGTTTTAGAATGGTAAAAGACAAATTTAATCACTACTATAGTGAGGCCCCAAACCCCCTGCAAGGTTTCAGTGATAGCATTAGCAGCATTTCTTCTCAAACTGTGTAAACTTGTGTAAAGAAGACTGTGTGATCTCAGGAGAGCAAGCAGTGACACCATGCCAAGAGGAGGCTGTGGCAGGAGCTTCTTGCCATGAGCAGCTTCTCTCAACAGCCTTGCCATCCTTGAAATGGCTTCATGGTCTCAAAACTTTGCCTCCTGTTCAGAGAGCTCTCCCAGTCTCAACAAATGTCTGCAAAAGGAAACATTTTACAAGAAGTAGCCAATGGAAAAAAAAAAAGGCATTTTACAAAGCAGCTGTAAATGGCCAATGAGCCACCTGAAGACTAAGCCAACTGAACATAATTCTTCCACTGTAATGTAAACAATTCTATAATGGAAAAAAGTTGGAGTTATGGAACCCACAGAAGCCACATTTTAACTGGAATGAGAAATAAAGCATGAACGGTTCATTGAGAGTGATGAAGTGTGGAGCACTGGGGCTCGGAGCGAGCCAGAGGGAAGCAGCACAGCCCCGTGTCCTGGCCTGGCAGAGGAGCCCAGCTGTCCTGCTGGTCTAACGGACAACGTCTCACGGCCTGGCAGGCTGCGCGCAGCATCTCCGGCATCTGCTTTTGTTCGAGCGCAGCTCTGAAAGCTTACACAGAGCAGCAGACTTCTGACAAACCGTGGTTACCAAGCACCTCAAAACAATGGCTGGCTACACAGGACCAGGGCTGCAATGGGGGTGGAGGGGAGGAAGACTGGGGGGGGTCGCTGGATGTTTCGTAAGAGAGGTGCCATTTTGGTTTATATTTAGCAATAGTGATGGTTTAACTCTGAGGGGAACGGGGAACCAACTTCACATGAGCTTCAGGTGCCACGTTTGGAAAATCCCACTCAATGTACACTCAGATGTTTTCTTTCTACTCCTCCCTGTGCCAGAAGGATTAATTCTCATACAATTTTTTAATCCTCTTTGCAAATAACACCTCCTCCTCCACCCTCTCCTCCTCCTTCTCCGCGTGGGGCCGCAGTGTGTTTTGCCTCTCTGCAACAGCTCAGTTTATTTCACCACTTGAGGAAAACCTCTCAGATACCTCCTCTTTGACTCTAACTGCAGCTCTACCTTTGAACAGGGCATTTGCAAAACTGCTTCAAACCCTGTCACACCAGACAACAAATACTAAAAGCAGGAGATTTAGTAGACATGCTGCTTGCCAAACCAGGAAGAGTCGATGAAATTCAAGGCATATAAGATCCTGAACACCAACTGTCTTTCCCTCACCCTCTTCCAGTGATTTTTTTTTTCCTTTTAAATTGCAGGAGGCACTAAAAAGGGCTAACAGAGAAGAAATTGAGAAACATTCTGCTGACTCGGGTGAGAAACATTTGCTTGCCCCTACTAACGACCAGCAGGAGCCTGTGGTTAGGCTGGAATGCGATTTGTTCGAAATATCTGTACAATTTACAAATCAAACAAGACAAGATCTGGTCATCAAGATCAACTCAACATAAATCTATTTTTTAGCAACAGGGAGTTTGGAAATCCCTATCTACACAACCCTGATGTCTCATAGAAGGTAACCTCGAACTCTTGAACTCACAGGCCTTCAGAGAAGTTTTAATTCAGTGATTGAAGGCACCCAAGCTAGAACAGACACTGCTAATCCTTAAAAGTTACTTCAAATGCTGTATTATGAAATTTCTAGAAAGCGTGATCTTTTGATCTATAAGTTATGCTTGGAAATACATCAGCACAAGTAGAAAAAGATGGCAGGCATATGTAAAAAAAATCAAGAAGTTAAAAACCTTAAAAACATGCTGAGATGTATAATACTTACAACAGAAAAGCCTTTACCATAAGGAAAAAGGACTGAATATCCAATTAAAAATGAATCATACTTTCACATTATTAATCATTCTGTGCACCTACACTGTGAACACGATTAAAGCTATAAACAAACTCCGTATCAAGTGTTGGTTTCTCACATGCCCCTTTACAGAGCAACCACCCTGCTGAAGTGACACGAACACAAGAACTACATCTAATTTTAACCTTTTATATTTGGGGAAGATATAATTTTAGACTGTCTCTAAATTAGAAACATTTCACAAAGAAAAGTGATATGTCTGCCAGTAAGAAAAATATGACACTGAACTCACTGCTGAACTTAATGCACTAAAAATCTGTTTTCTTCCATGGACACGTTGCTTTTCACGCTGGGTTCAAGACTCAGCCCTTCCACAGGGGGGAAACATGTCATGCTATATTTGATTAAGATAAATTGGAAAAACAAAAGCTTGCTTCTCATGGGAAAAATCCTGCAAGCATTGCCCCAGGCTGCGACTCATCTCATACTTATCTATTAAGTCATTACACCTCTCCAGAAAGTAACACCAAGTTACAGCATCTTTTTTATCTTCAAGAGCAGTGGACAACTACCCACAAAGAAAACTACTTTGTGATTAAGAGGAAAAAGCTTGATCTGGAGGTGGCTGGTAAATATGTCAATCTAGTCTGCCTGTCTGTGTTACAAGATTAAAACGTCTCGTGATTTTATACAATGTCTGGTATGCAGGGCTGGCTGTAAAACAGGGCTCAGAATGAAGAAGGATCCTGTACCTAGAGCATCCTCAAGTGACACAAACATCCATCAAGTGGTCAAGGCTGGTTTTAGCAGACCGCCACAGCATTTCAAGCGACGGATTAATTCTACAATCATGTGTCTGCTTAGCAAGTTTCTATTCCCACTTCAGTCAGGCCTTGCCCCACAGCGCAGAGCTGATGGAAATTCCAAACCATGAGCCACGAGCTCTGAATATGACTGAACAAGAACCACCGAGGGAGCGGGCACGTGGTACCAGCGCCCGCATCACAGGGCCACGTCGCTGCTCTGGGGAGTGACATGAAAAGCAGACGTTTCGTAAGGCTGCGCCCACGCCACTTCTATAGGAGCAAACAGACTCGTGTCAGGGAAAGGCACAATTGGAAGAGTCCAAGTTTATGCTCTGGTGCTGACAGAAAACAAAAATAATCTGTCAGCATTCTCTCCTTGCCCTTCCCTAGCCACCCACTTACTATTTCTGAAGAATAAATCACAGCACCCATCCAAATTGACACTAGTAGCAATGATTGGCTTTAACGTCTCCAATTAGAGATCGTCTTGCACAGTTATCATGATTTCCAGCCTGTTCAAGAAAGCAGTGACATGAGAAGTCTAAAGTTCAGGCTGTGTGTTAAAAAAAAAGAGAGAAAAAAAAAGAGCAGACTCCAAGGGAGCAAATGAGGAGAAAGCATTAACGTGACCTCCCAGCACAGTTACGAGACAGAACCAGTGACGAGGAAGTCGTGAGCAGATAAGGAAAACAAGATGTCAGCATCTACAAGGTAAAGTCCATCAACCTTCCAAAGGCAGAAAAAGATGTACCCATCATCTTCCCAACTCCTCAGCTTGGTGCAAGTTCAAATCACTACAGCTGGCCAAGATGCTCAGTATAGTTTAAATATTAATACAACCTCAATATTGTGTGAACTTGTGAAGATCTGAAGTAAGGTAGCTAATCCTGCACAGATGGACGTGCTTCACTTTAGCTGTTTATTGCCACAGTTCCAGCTTGAGATAAACGGTCCAGACACTGACGTGCACGGCTTTGAGCGGCGCTGGAGGCCGTCTATGGAACTCGCAGTCACACCATGTGGGGCTCTGACTCACCCAGCAATCCACAGTGGGGCAATAGGGGAGGTTATTGCTTCCAGCTGTTCCACCAGCCCCTACGCCAGAGGTTACCACCTCGGAGCAGGACAGTGGGACCAGCAGTGTCTGCTCAGTAGTTGCCAGGCTTGCACCCAGCAGAACTTCAAGTACATCGATTTCAACTCACCTTAACACACCAGACTGGGGGCTTGGGGCTCAGTTCAGTCTCCCAGACTGAGCTGCAGCAGTTGAAGGGACTGTTCTTCCACAGCACAATCTAAACCAGCAGTGCTGGTTTTATTCTCTGCAGGTACCTACTGGTACCTGACACACACAACACCACTGGGTGTGCTTAGAGGGACCAAGACTCCAAATGAACATGATTCTCCTTGAAAAAAACATTTTTCATCTCAAATTTTTTAAATGCAAGCAAGCCACCAGAAGATTTAAGGAACACCCAGGTTACACAATGAATTTGGCAGCAGCGTCCAGTTTAATTAATTGGACCCTTCCAGTCTGTCAGTGCTTTATTAATATCAGTGCTGCAGTTTCAAGCAGAACAGAGCCCACGTGAACCGTAAGCAGCAGTTCGTGTCAAAAGATGGTTAGCAAAAAGTTTGTTATTGGATTTTTTGTTTGGTTTTTAAGTTTTATGCCGATTCAAGTATTCCAGGATGTTTCAGTTCATTGTAAAAAGCTCAGGACAGCTGGAGGAAGTAGGTTTAAAGGCATGAAGGAAACAAATGAGAGAGTAAGAGTCACAAACAATCCTCACACAAACAGGATCCATTTCAACCTACTTTAGAATTAATTTCTGTCTTCTGCACCCACCATATATTATTCTTTCAACTACCTTAACAAGTCAATAGCAGTAATCTGAGCACAGATATTAGAACCATTTTTTATTTAATTTGTTTTAGGCTTGCAAGTTGACATGTGAATTGAAGAATAATATGGACTGAAAGTGAACACCTCACTTCACAAAAATAATTCAGCACTGGGAAGGGGAGCACTGCTGCGCCCTCCCACCTGGCTGAGGCAGCTCAGCTTTTGTTTCTCACTTTCTCCTTTACACACAGAACCCACAGATTTCTGGGTTACTCACACTAGTTTGGAATGATCCATATGGAAAGATCAAAACTTCTCCTGAAACTAACAATCACTATGAAAAGACTCCTGTATTAAAATCACAAGTAAATAAACGGAGAAAAAAAAATGACAGTAAGTTCTGTGGATTTCAGAACTATTTTGCCTGCTTCATAAAAGTCGAGTAGAGTAAGCCCTGTTCCGTGAGCTTTTCTTTTTTAGAAGCACTTGAGTAATTTTATCGTGAGTCTCCTTATGAGCTCAGCTCCTGGAATCAGATAACTACAGGGATTTAAGTTCGATTTTAAATTTTTCAGCAGGTCTGGCAGGAAAAGGGTTGTTTTGTTTTTTTTCTTTTTATTTACATTAACAACTTTTTTTTTTTAAAAAAAAACCCAAACTAATGGGCTCATTATTGCACAAGGTGTCTGGATTTTTTATCTTCACATGCTAAACCTAAACTAGTTCAGATAAGGCCAAAACACAGTTCATTTCAGCTGCAAACTACCACACTTTCAGGAGGCCAGAATGTGACCCCTTGCCAATGCCAAACCCTGGAACCAATTCAGAACAAAAGCGAGACACTGAACTCTCCAGCCCAGATAAACCCAAACTGGCCCTCTGAAGCCAGCACTGTCACTAAGGACACTGTCTTCTCAACTCACTTCTCTTTAAAGGCAATTTTCTGTTCTTTTTCATGGCCTAAAATTATTGCCGTGTTCTCTTCCACTCAGCTACAGAACATCCCAGTAAGAATCAAGTGACAAACCCACATATTAGAGTTCTGAAAAAAAATCCAAACTCTTGTGTGACCTCCGCACACAAAACATTCCTCTTGTACCTCATGTTTCCTGTTTGTGCTAATCCACAGCCCGGCCACCACTGAAAACCTTTTCAGCAGTTGCTCCACTTGGCTCTATCAGCAAGCGAGCAGAGATTCATATTTAAGAAACAAAAACACAAACAAATGCAATCAGCCAAAGCTTGCTCTGCACTTTTGACCTGTAAGGAATTCGCTTCTATTCATCCCCCACCGCTGCAGACTGTAACAGACCATACACAGAGGGGACATTTATCATCCGCTGCTCGTGCGAGGCTTTTTGATAGCCATTAATTGGACGTTAATTCTGAGCTGATTTTGTTTGCCTCGGCTGTATCTTTTGCAACCCATTTGCCAGCGCTGAACTGAAACCAAATCACGAGGCAGAGCGTTGTGTGACGATGGCAGTGGTGGTGTGGTCCCAACCAAGCACTCCATCTAGCGTCCCTCACTCCGCCGCAGCCCGTGCCCTCCGGCTGCTCGTTCATTTCATTGAGCGGCAGCAGAGACCTCTCCAAGATGTACAAATGCAAGAAATTCCTGACGAGTTACCCTCGGTCATCTTCTTTTGGTAATCAGGTGATTCATGCCATTTATATTTTAACATACCACCAACAGAAGAGAAAACATCTCGGGACTAAGGAAAAAAAAAAGCTGTGTGCTGCTAAAAGCAGTCTTTCGAGTCATTAATCATAACAGTTTTATTTCCTACAGATCACATCATGATTACTATTTTTAAAGTGTTGTTTTTAAAGAATTGTGAAAAACCTTTAATGGGCTTTGGGAAAATAAGCCAGCAGACTTGTTTTGAAAGTGTCAGAATAAAAAGGATTCTTGGAAGAGTGGCCTGCTTCCCTATTTCTGTGTTGAAGATCTGCTCTGTGCCAGCCCTTCACTCGGTGCCAATTTGCAGCACAAGAATAGTTTCCCAAAAAGCCGTGTCAAATTTTACATTTAGTGCTGGCTACAACTAAGGAAGCAGGAACCAAGACAGCAGACAATGTTCAGATGCTTTGTAATATATAGGAAGTTCCTGAATCACAGAAATAGCAATGAAAAGCCTATTATCAAACTAACTAAATTGACCTCTCCCTCCTCAACTAAGATGTATGCAGCAAGAATGTGCTGCTGACCAAGATCCAAATCAGATGTGAACTGATATTAACCAGGGGCAGAAATATCTGCCCCAAACCAAGACTGCACTAGATTGTAAAATCTACTTTAAGCAAACTGTTTCCAAGTCATCTCTTCTCATCTAACCCCAGGATGGCTCCTGGCACTTGAATTCATGCCACTCCAAAAAGCAGCTGGTGAGAGATGCTCTGAAGAATCCAGACAAATGACAGTTTTCAACACTGGAAAAACAGCAAAGCAGGCCAGGGAAAGCCAAACATCCCGAGTCGGGCATGTACTGTCTCTATTGCATAACTAGGTCGATGGTTTGCCCAGCTAGCAGGCTGTGCTCCTGACCAGTGTGTCAGGAAAATAGTTGTCTGCAGTAAATGGAGGGCTAGATCTAAAGAAGATGCACCTGTGTCACAGCTGAAGCAGTTCAGGCACACTGAACAGGTGCCTACATGCCATCAATTCCTACCCCTTAACGGCAGAGACAATACTGCAAGCATCAACAAGAGCTCAGCAGTGCATGGGTGGGCCCGAGAGCATTGTTCTCCAAGCATGTAATTGCATTCCCAACAATCTCACTGTACATACAGATTTTAAATGAGCAATTAATTAAAAGCAATTTTAAAACACTTACTGAGTCTGTTCTCTATTGTCAGCAAATCCAGGCACTAAAGCAGAAGAGGGTTTGTTGTTTTGTAACTTTTCATTTCTTTTAATCAATAGAAGAATAAGTTTTATCATAATGAAGAAACAAAATTAAAGTATATGGAACGTGGAAAGCAGATATACATTAATGTAAAAGTTTATATAGTGAGTTCCTTGCTTCATCTATCATATTTCTACTTTTAGAGGCAACTGCTGCACAACTAGCAAAGCAAAATAGTTTAAAACACCTTCTTTTGAAAGCTGCAGCTCCTGACTGTGTTGTTTCCAGTTGGGTGAAATCTAGAATACTATCCTGACATAATTTACCCTTAAAAAGTGGCACCAACAGTCTTGAGTTAGTACTCCACATTTTCTTTCTCACAAGGTGTAGGCTCAGACTGAGCAGATATCAAGGGGTGTATGACTCCACTGATAGTATATTGCATATAGATACTGCTGATATAGCTGTACTGACAAGAATATTAACTGTTTAAGTACTTAAAATGGCAACAGGCTGTTCGGGGAAAGAACTTGTGTTTTTACACTCCCACTGCCATCTAGTGGCACCAAAGCCAGATTCCTTCCACCAAACTGACCCACTCGGGTTCAGACAAGCCCTCAGTGCCCCGTAGGTGCAATTCTCCTAAATTTACAGCCATGTTAATCACTAAATCTTGCACAGGAGAAAAGCAAAAGGAATCTTTGCTTCTTTTTCTTCCCACACTGACTGCCTTTACAGAATTCCCTCCATGTAATAGAAACATGCTTCTCTGTCTTACATATTTAAAGCAATCAAGCATTCCTCCTGTAGCCTTACACATTAATGTTGACAGTACAGGTTTATTACATTTTATTCTCTAACCACCTTCTAATTATTCAGTGTCATCTACTTTGTCTGTTTTCTTCCCCTAACAAAGTTATGTGAAACCTTGCCCCTTACATTCCAAATAAATATCTTCACTAATAATATTAAACTAAATTTCTTTTCCTAGGTGATGCACCTCTCTGTAATCTTTGGAAGGCTGTTCACCTCCTATACATGCTCCATAAAAATCGTGATAAGCCACTAAGTTTGCACAGTCCACTGGAAAACTTGAGTAATACGTTAAGAAATTTAATTTTCTATTAAAGTAATTTAGAACTATTTAAACATCTGGATTTTTAAATTTCGGAGTAAAAGAAAGGTCAATTCATTCCACCTTATTTTAGGAAAAAAAGTGGTGCTGTCTTATGAAGATTTCTTTACGTGACAAAATCATCTTGGAGCGGCTTAGGGTGTAAAATGACAGCACCCTTGCTACCCTGCATCAGATCAATGTCCTGGAAAGAAACCCTACCTGCTTTCAAATACAGTTCAGAAATGGTGCATGACATTTCTCATCTACTAGATTTTTGATACAATATGTGTAAAAATTAAGAATAGGAACTGAATGATAATATCTCCAAACTGCTTCAAAGAGGGTGTCTAAATATATGAAAACTTTGGTGAGAGGAAATCTTACATTGACTCTCACTGGTTGATAGCCTAACAAAATATATAAACAGCAGAATGAGATTAAAATCTGTAATTTAAACTGTTTCTTACTTGCTGATTTAAATCCTAACCAACTGATCTCTACAGCAAACCTGGAGTTGCTTTCCTTTCCCTTCCTCTCTCTGTCCTGCTGACTAGCTGTCAGACTGACAGCAGTATTTTTGCCTAGAAGGCTACACGTGCATAAACTTGTTTCTGTTTAGCAACACCTTCCCTTCTCCTGTACTTTCTGCCTCCACAGTCTTTAGGAAAGAAGCTGCACTAAGAGTAAGTCCAAGGCTACTGCAAATGCAGCCCAAACAGATGCCATTCGATCCAACAGGCATTGCCCTGCTGTGTGGAAAAGCACGAGTTTCTTGTTTCTTGTAGTGTTTTCTGTGTTATTGTTAATGATTAAAGCAGTTCTGAAAGTAAACATCTGTAACTGTTCCAAATACAAGATGACATTTGTTGCATAAACTGGTTTTAATTATTTTGTGGCCATGAATCCTTTTCTTAAATCCAGGACAGTGGTTTCATAAACAAGGGAACTAATCCAATGGCCAAAAGCAAAACACACCCAAACATTTCCCTAACTTTCCTAGCTAAGTTGAGATAAACAACACCATGCAAATTTTCAGAACAGATATTATTTTATCTTTCTAGACAAACATTTTTCTTGCTATTATTTTCAAAGCAAAATTAATACAGACTAAACTTTAAAACAGCTGCCTACTTCAGCAGTTTCAGCTAGAAAAATGATCATTTTAAGCTACTGAAAGAAAAATTAAAAATGGAAACATTTGAGCCGTACACACTAGAAAATGTTTCATTTAAATCAGGAAATTAGAGGATAGAGCTTGCAGATTTGACTCATTGTTTTGAAGTGAGGATTAACAGCAGGCTAATATTTACAATTCAACAAGCATACAAACTCTAAAACAAGGTTATACAGTATAGAATATGAATAACATTCACTAGAGCCCAGAAGAATTACTCTAAGTATTTATTTTCTTTCAGAAGTACTTAAGGTCTAACACTTAGGGAATATTCTTTATTGAAAGATTTTAAAATATGCAACAATTAAAATACTTGATTCAGAAATATTATTGTATGGAAATATCCTTACCAAGTAGAGCAGAAAGGTGTGGAGACCTGTTCCAAGTCCAACAGAGGACAGAATGCCTAATCCTACCCAGTAGGCACACCAGAAGAACTTTTTCTCCATATACCGCACATACTGAAAAAGAAAAGTCACAAAAGAGGAAAAAAAACCCATGAATGGTGATATCTCTTAGGGGAAAGTTAAAGCTACAAACTAATGCAGAGAGTTATCTAGATTATAACAACTGAAATAGATTCCTAGATATTTCTGTTTGCAATTTATTACACTTACAGCACAGACACATACAGAAAATGTCACACTTCCAAAAGAAAAGCCCACGCTTGTCAGAATCAGCAAGTTTCCAAGGAGACAGATGAAAAATTTAGGTTATATAGTAGGGGGTTGAAATCCAGAACAGGCAAACCAGGTGTGAGCAGTGGGCAGTAAGCCCCAGACAGTGTCTACTGGAGCCCAAGTAAGACTCCCCTGGAGCAGACTGCCCAAGGAGGTTAAACAAAGGAACAGAATTAGCTGCACTCTCAGTTCCTCTGTTGAGTGTTTTATCACGGACCAGTGAGTAACCAGGTTTGTTACTTTTAAGAAAAGATTAAAATATTGGTTATGTGCTGCCCATATAAGTGAGGGGATATGAGAAAGTTACAGCAAATTCTGGCCATAAAAAGGTCCAGCTGAGGAAATGGGAAGCAGTATGTCCCTCTCACTGCTATGACAGCAATACTAAGAGGTGAGCCAGGCCATCAACTTGTCTGTCCCACAGCCCCAAGAAGAGGTGTCATTTACGCCATCCATGAACCAACAGCTCTAGGATGGAGTTTACCAGTCTTAACCAGACTTCAACCTGTCAGGGTGTAAAAAGTCCTGAAAAAGCAAGTGAAACCCATAAATACACTTCACTATTCTGAGTACACTTTTGGGAGGCAGTGGCTCAAGTTCAGGTAGACACTGATGGTACAGACAGACAGAGGCACTAGCAGGACACGGACTTCAGGGAAGCCGCTCTGGAGTAAGCAGGATGGACAAAAACCTCCTGGCACATGACTGAGACCCCCCAGAACAGAAAGCTCCAAGCACTGGCTGGACCCTGCAGGTCACACTCCCCTTGCCAGTCCCAGAGCCACAGGTTTGTTCCCAGCAGGCTGAAGGAAACCTTGAGCAGCGCTGGTGGGCCAAGCCTTGGCAGCCAGCTGAGGGGCCATGTGCCTCAACACCACTTTGTAAGAGCCATCTAGTGACAAGTGTTGACTGCATCAAGCTCTGGACTTCTCACTGACATGGCCACCAACCAGGGTGGTTTTTAATGAAGCAGAAAGCTATTAATCCATCAGGAACGGGCCACTGATTTACCATCTACCAGCTTGCTCTGCATGTAAGTGCTTGGGTCTCAAGCATGGGATTGACTAAGCAAGAATGCTGAAGCAACTCATTTCACTGTTTTCAAGACCCATCCCAGGAAGCCAGGGCTTCTGTTCCAGACCTGCATGTCCCTCAGGCAGCCAGTGACACACCACAGCATTATGGATGTAAGCAAGTTCTCTGGAACTGGGAACCTGCTGATTTTGGAGTCAGAGCAGTAAAATGATTCAACTGCACAAGAAAATGCTCTGCAAGGTTTAAAAGGGCTGTCTGCCCTCAGGGAAAACCTGAAACTCAAGGAGAAATGGGGAGGGGAAAGCTGTAGACAACACCATCACCTTAGGCTTACACAGTGGCTTACACTTCAAGTGATGCAAAAGCATCAGTCTTCACATACTTCAAAGCACAGAAAAGTTTTTAAAACAGCCATTTTAAAACAATGGGGTCACAAGAAACATCGCAGAACCAGATTTGAAACCATTTTATGTCTAGATATATGCCTGGGGATAAGCATGGGATAGGGGTCACAAGACCCTTCCATAGCAGCAGAAGAAACATTTCTTGGGAACCACGAAGTTCTATCATGACTCAGTTTACCAGTACATCTCAGGAGCTCACACCACTATTAAAAGCTTGTTAACAGCAGATGTGGGGGAGTGCTGCAGCATGGGAGGTGGGCTTACCAAGGAAAGGATGGGAAGTGGCACACCTACACCTACAGATGCAACAGAATAGATCAAACAATGCAGCTGATCGTGCTGCATCTCTAAAATGCAACTCATCCACACACAACAGAGGAACCATGACATGAGAAACAAATATCCTCAGTGACTGGAGTTCTAAAGAAACATTACAATTTCATTAAGACCTCATTGAATTCCCAGCACATTTACCTTAGCACAGGGACAGGAATTATTAGTCACTAAGGAAAGTAACCTGAAAACCTCGTACCTGTTGATGTGTTCCTTCAATGTAATACGTAGCTGTAAGCACTGCAAGCGTCAGTAAAAAAGACACCAAGATACTTCGCCGATGCCACAATCTTAAAAGACAAATGGCAATTAGGGTTTTTCATAATTCAGCATGCATTTCAAAGTAACTTAGTTATCCCTGCAGACTGGGTCTGCGTGGATGCAGTCAGCAGGGACAATGGCAGCTGAAAAGTTTGCTATTGTAAAAGAATAAACCTCCCAAGAAAATATCTGGGGAATCTTTATAAAATTCTTTATGGAAAAAGCTCTACTTCACTGTCAAGTGAGATCAAAGCTCAGTCATGCATTTTTTATTTTTTTAAATAAAGAAAAACAAAGTAACTGTCTGAAAACAAACACAATCTGAAAACAATATTCAGCTTCTGCAGCCAAGGCAGTCTCAGGGCCATCAACAACATCCCTGGTTAAGCAAAGTGCAAAGCAGGCACTGGCCCTGGGCAAGGGACGAGCTGTGGGTGGAATACAGAAGTGCTAATTTCAAACTGCCTGCTGGTGGGTAGAACCACAGTGACAGTAAGAAGAACAAATCTTTACACTATTTTGGTCCCCCTGATCTATTGAAATTAATCTCTCCTAACAGTTCAAAGTCTAATAAATACATTTTAGCTAATTATGAAGCACTAGGAAACTACTCCAGTAAGGGGAGAAAAGTGTTTTTCTATGTTATTTGATACCAAATTACTTTTGAGCCTGATAGTTTTACATACACGTTCTGCTTGATGTGTACGTGGCCACACACAGATTAGCAAATACATTTATTATTTTCTGGGAAGCACTACTATACTGTCACCTAATTGTATAAAAAACAAGTGCTAGCATCACTTAAAACTCTCAGACACAAAGTAGCAAACTATGAACATAACTTATCTATTTAAACAGACCAAAAGAGATAGAAATACGAGATGTATAATACAGGAAAACAGTCACAAATGTTTCATATTAAGCAAGCTGAAAAAAAGTCACTCTAACTTTCCTTTAATTTTAAAATAATTTTTGCTGCTTACATTAGTATGAGAATTGGATTTTCAATTGATTGTCATAACTTAAATCATTATTTACTCAAGTGGAACACAGGATATCATTAAGAATCAATCTGAGGTCTCAACAGCTCATAAGAGTCCGTGTTATTTTCTGTAAAGACATTGTTGTGCTAGTGCCAGACAACAGATCTGCTGCACAACAGAGCATGCGAGTGCTACCTGTAACAGAATCTGATGTCTAGAAAGCAGGGTGATAGTCAGCTTAAAATAAGACCTCAAATATTATTTCTGCTGGGCTTAAATAAATGCTTGGAGGTTGTCAGAAATGGCTAACCTAAGACCTGATAAAACAGTTCTCAAATAAACAATTCCAATGACAGCGGAGAGAATGCACATAGTAAAATAAGTAGGATTCGGGGTTATTTTGGGGGGCTTCCAGTTACCAACACAAGCACTAGGATGGTTGCTACTCCTGGCTTTTTCAGTTGCCAATTTGACTCATGTTTGCCTTTTGGCACTCTAAACTCTTTGAAGCACAGTACACTAAGAAATAGCTATGTATTTCAGCATTAGTCAGGGATGTTAGGACTGCTACATGCAAATTTTCTAACCAGAAGAAAAGCCCATTTTATCCAGAGTGTAAATAACGCCCAGGGAAAGTGCTTTCATAAATCATTATTCCTGCTGCAAAAGGGACCACACAGCTTACAAGCAAAGTCCTCTCTGCAGGGTCATAAACATCACTGCAAGTGCCACGTAACCCTGAACCCTGCCCTAGCTGAGCCATTTGGAGATCACTCAGCGATACCAACACATCAGTACTGGCACTGCAGTCAGAGGTACAGCATCTCCTGCCTTAAGGATCCCTACACATTGTCCCACTCCTTCAAACTGGAACATTCAACTCAATTTTCTTCCACTGACACCTGACTGTATTTACACTTATGTCATTTAGAAGGCCTGGGTACACAGCTAGGAGTGAGGTATATTCCAGTAGCCACCTTTCAAGTACAAAAATAAATATGTTTTCTGAAAGAAGAATTTTAAAGTTGTGAATCATCAGGGAAAGCGAGATGTCAGAATGACCTACTGAATCAGAGCATGGGTTTCCCCAGAATGCTTAGTAGAAGTTAAAGAAATTATCTTTACTTTATGGTCCATTCCTTCAAGTTTATTAGAGTTTCCAGGAAAAAATACTGCAAGGTAACAAGCGGTTGTCTCCACAGTACAATATTCAACCTCTCTTGTCGCTCCCTTCGCTTCCGTTCACTCAACAAAGAGGAATCTGCAAATGAAAAGCAACAGAAATGTAAAAGCACAGGCTGGCAGTTCAGATTCTATCCCACCCAAAAATATACCAACTTTTTTTGTGTGTGTGTGCTTTGTTAGGAAGTTAATGTGAGCTCCCAGTCATCTTTTCTACTCATCACAAAGCATTTGCTCTGATGGCATCAGAAATCACATAGCCTTCCTGCAAAGGAACTAAGGTGGCTTTTTTCCCCCTCCATTTAGCTGACAACCATTCAAGAATGCAATTGGCCCAGGGTGCAAAAAGCCTGGCCTATCTCTTAGCCTTTATGCAAGGTACCACACTGCTGGTTAAAAATCAGCTAATGTATGAGGTCAAATGGAACTGTATGACCCACTAGAGAGACCACATTTCACTGTGAACTTTTGAATTTGGTTCTGTTCCAAAGCTATTCTCAGACTTCTCCAATCAAACCAGATGGAATTACATGTGCTCTTTGTACACTTCAGTCACTGTGTAAGCGGAGAACAGCATCTCTCCTCCCAGTCAGGATCCTCTGGCTATGGTTAAGCCTTGCCACGCTCTTCAGCTTCTCCAAAACAAGCCCAGCAGACAGGAAGTGCTCCCATGAAAAGGATCTGCTTTGATGCCACAGCCCTTCGCTGGACTGACAAACATTTGGTTGCTTTTAGCTGCAGTGATTTGGTTATAATGCAGAACTCAGTGCTACTGTAACACCAGTCACTCTACACTACCATACCAGTACAGAAGAAAGGTTCTTCTAATAAATGTGTTATTCTGTGCTTACTGTACAGTCCAGGTTCATCAAAACCTCAGCTATTTTTCGGATAAGAATGTCTTGTTCAAAGGTTGTCAAGCTAATGAGCGGTAATAATTTTTAAACTTTTAAAGAAAATTAATTCTGAAATAAGAGAAAAAAAATAGTATCACAAAACAACAGAAAAAAACAACCAAAATAACTCTTGTATCCAAACAGACTCCATACTTGTTTAAATATCACTTACCACACAAAGTCAAAACATATGTATTCTGGTTTGTATACATTTAAAGCACTGCAATAATAGTCATAAATTTTAAACTTGTGAAAAAAGGTTGCATTTAAATTATTAATCTAATCTGAATCCCCAGCATATTGTAACTCAAGATGTATTATTTCAGTCTCATTCCAGTAATTGAAACATGCTGCCTTATCAGATGCTAGTATTTACACAGAAATTGCATACCTCGTTAGTCACAGAGCCCACTTGATTTCATATTCATTAGCTGTAATCATCAGTTGCTTTAGATGAACTAACAGAAATCCTCCAATGGCAAATTCTGGATAACAACCACATTCCCTCAGAGTTACAGAATGATTTCAGCCTTTAAGTAAAAGGCTTTGATTTGTTCCATATATATATACATACAACTCCTCTTTAAGTCTTGTCTCATTCATGGCATCAAGAATTTTTATTATCTATTTTCTTTACTTAATATGTCTAATAAAACTGCTTCAACCTTGTTTTTTATTACTTTGTTTTTAGTAAAGGTCATAAAAGACAATGGTGTAAGACTGCATACAACTTGAGAAATCACTTGGTTGCAAAACTTAATTAAATATGGAACTGCCACATTCAAAGCTGACAGAAAACAAAGGAAGATAATTGTAATTTCTATGCTATACTACACAACACACACAATTCAGTCATATAAGGCTCTTCATTAAACATTCTCAGGTTATTTTTCACGAGTCCTAAACATCAACCCAAGCCTATTTCAGACAGACCAGTAGGAAAACAGAGGTAAGGCAGGAGATGAAGCAGTTAACTGTTTTGCTAGTAATTTATCATTGAAACTGATATATGACAGTGAAGCCAAATGTCAACAGAAAAGCTAGAAACTGGGAGACTAATAACTGGATTTCTCCCAGAGTAAAACAGATTTTTATTACCAAGTACTAGCTGTTCAGTGCCAAAGGGTGGGGCTGTGCAGCCTCATTTCTACAGCCACGAATTTGCCAACATGGTTTAGTTTTTCAGCTCAGTCCTGTTGCAGCCCCTGTTGGTACCCAGGTCACCTTTACAGGGCTCACAGGGATATGAACCACAGAACAAGAACTTTGTGGGGAGAAAAGAATACAAGAGAAAACTGAATGGAAATACAGAGCATAAAACCATTCTGTGGCTTTACAATACATAAATCCTCTAGACTTCTGATTTAGAGATGACTGAAGTTTCCAAGACTAATTCAGGCATTGAGGCCCTTTGTATTATCTGGGCACAAAATACACCAAGGCAAATCCCCTTTGTGCACTGCAGTGGCCACTTCACACACCGAGCTGACCAGCTGAGAACATTCAGTCACTTTCCACCTACCTGTAAAGTTTCCATTGTGCTGCTCTTTGATCATTCCTATGCGTCTCTGGTCACAGTCTGTTCCATTCTCTGCCATTTCATAGATCAGTCACGTATGGGGATCTAACAGCAGAAGAAAACCAAGAAACATCATAATGTCCCACTTCTCCATAGTCATAGGATACAGGCAAACATCCAGCATTCCTCCAAATCCAAATCACGTTTACCCTGCATTGCACCATTAAATAGGAGCAAGTGATTCAATTCCCACAATGACAAAGATTAAAACATTTCCACCTACATAAATCTAAATTTTCACTTAAATGACAAAAATCCCCCCGTTCTAACAACTGAACAAAAGCTTGTTAAACAACCCCTTCTACAAACCAGCCCACTGTCTGGGCTCCAGAAACAGTAGAGCTTCATACAGACCTCAGTCCAATCCTGAGAGACATGCTTAATATTTTATTCTCATATTAGAAAGTGTCTATTCTGGTACCAAGCTTCCAGGTAGTTAATATGCAAGTAGACCTCAAAAACCTCACAGTCTAAAAAGACAAAAAAATAGCCCTCATTATGGTAACTAAGATACAGAACTGCATCTGATGTTTTGCACAGTGTAATATCTCTAAATGAGAAAAGGTGAACTCTTCAGTGGAAGAGAGCTCTCTGATGGAAAGCTTTTTTGCCAAGTGTACATTCTGCCTGCTAGTTCAGCCTCTCTCTAGCAAGATCAGCCTTAAAAAGTGCACAAGAACAGCTGTGGTTTTCCTTATCCAGGAGAGTAAATAGTGCAATAATTGGAACCCAGCATAAATCACAATGTTGCAAGAGCTTCTCTCCCCCCAACTTTAAAAACACCAAAACTGAACAGCTGACAATACTTATGCAATCAAACACAAAGAAAGTGGCCACTCAGACTCCTCCCTTTGAAAATCCTCTCTTGAATCTTAAAACAGGTTTTGGAATTTTATTTCAGAGAGTCCCACAAAGTTAAAGCATCTTATTTGCATTGCACTTCTCCCTGTAAGCAAACATGATTTACAGTTTTTGATATGCTGCTTTTGTTGGAAAGAAAAGTAGTGCAATATTAAAATGACAGGTTATATAAAACTGTCTAGTGGAGGAAATTAAAGTTTTACAGAAAAAATACTGCCCCTTTGATTTATGTTAGGCTTAAGAGTCAAGCAGCAAGTAAACAAGAGGGAGATCGTCCCTTTGATTTAGACTGTAATAATTTTGTCAATTTTAAAAATAAAATATTAAAAGATTTCAGATACTATATTTGTTTAATATTTCCAGAGTTTCAAAAGTCATTTTTAGACAGATGTTCTTCTGAAAAGGTACAAGCCTTGTGCATTACTTGTAATACAGATAAAATTGCTAGCTAGAATGCTACTATTACAGGTTTTCACTTAAAACCCAATAGTTAAAAGCCTCAAGGTCTCAGGAAAGAGTCCTCCCTCCAACATCTCCTCCCTGAAACGAAATGCAGAGAAATAGAAATCTGTCTAGTTAAATAAGCCAGTAGAAACTGATCTCTTGCATGTTACAGTTTTGATTCATTGAAACTTGGGCCCCAAGAATACCCAAACCACCGAGAAAATTAACAAAGCAGCCTTGCCAAAGTTTGCTTCTGACAAATGCTGAAGGGCTCCACAGTCAGTCAAGGACAACAGAGGACTGACCTGCCGCAGCATCATTCTGCAGTCACTTGCAATCAAAGGTTTGCTGTGAATTGTTAATCAAACACCAGAGAAACGTGAACCTCCTCCTCTCCTCAGATCAGCTTTATGGCAGCCTGACACTCTGGAAGTCGGGGGAGTTACACCAGTTCTTAATTGAGGATAACTGGCCAGTTGCTACGGTGACACAAGGATCAAATGTTTAGCCATCTCCTAATTTCATTAGGACAGTAAGTCCCTGCAGGTGGTGGAGTGTTCTGTTTCTGCTGACTACACTGGCTCCTGGTGCTCTTATTTATATACATATCTAAATATGTATTTATATGCATACATATATAAGTTTATATACACAGATACATATGTATATCCATACACAAAGGGGTTATGCACACACACACACACACACACACACAGAGCTCAGATTGCAGAGGGGAATATTTAAATTGGGCATCCACAATTAGAAAGCCTGATGTTCAGAGAAAGTTGCTTAGGAAGCAAAAGCCATCAGAGCTGTTCTGCACTCAGCCACACTAAAAAAAAAACCCAACAAACGTTTGGGTTTAGGGAACTTCAGTCACATTTTGTTGGCTTAAATAAAACAAACATTAAAAAAATAAACAACTTAAGTGGAAACCACACGTTCCTCATTTCAAAGTTCAACTTTTTTTCTTGTGCAAATCTAGCCTTCAAAATTGAAGTCTCAATTGATTTAGTCTCTAAACTTAATTACATTTCAGGAAAGTTAATTTACTGTGATACATGTTTGATGCTAAAATCTACACAGGGCACAACACTCCCTATCCACGAATTAAATTCCACTGCCATCCATTAAACATCTTACCAGCACATAAAAATCATCATTCTCTAGGAATCTCAGGTGTGTTTAGGTACACGTTACAACTTTCACAAGTTCACTTAACAGAGCCAGTTTTACCCACCTGCTTGGAAAGGCACTGATCTGGGATTAGCTTTGCATAACACTACCTCAAGTACACAAGTCAATGTTTACAGCAAAGCAGACAAATAATCCCCTTGCACACTTCTTTAGGGTGAATACTTGTTAAGAAGCTCTTAAAGTTCAACCACTCTGCAGAAAAGCTCTAAAAACTTGTATTTAAGAACACAGTTGACTAGGAGATTTGATATCTATTACATGGCAAGTCCAAATGGACTGCAAGTCAGAAACTGAATCCTTACTGATTCAGAAAAAAACTCCTTGGTTTACCAAAGTCTAATTATACTTAAAGCATCTCAGCATAAGGAACTGGAGGATATGCATCCAGAAAGCTCAGCCCTCTGATCTGTTGCTCTGTTTGATGCCTATTAGAATCACTAGTCCTGCACTAACATCTCCCCACGGAGATTAATCAAAGTGGGAGACTTACCCAAAATTGAGTTACCCTTCATTAACTGAGTCCACGTTCTCAAGTCTATACTAAATCCATGATAGCTCACCACAGGAAATTAAATCCCACTTCCTAAGCAGAAGTTCACTTCTTGTGAATGCTGAAAAAGACACAGAGTCCGTGTCTAAAAATAAATTTGCCTAATATATTGAGCAGTTACCAGCAAACATAAAAATAAACTATTTAAAAGGGTGAGAAAAACAACTTTGAACAGTTTTTGTATCAGAGTCGCTTAGATCATTTGTTAGAGCTGTGCTCACACAAGAACTTCTTTGTGGGGCTGAACAAATAGCCCACAATACACTATTCAGCTTTAGTGCAATCCATATCGTTAAGTATAAAAAGACAATTATTGCTAGTCAAAATGGAAACTGGCCAACAAAAAGGGCTTACAGTAACTGTGACTGGCACTTCACAGCATAAGTGAGACAAAGCATACCAAGCTATTAGAGCACAAGAACATAACAAAGTTAGGCACTGCGATCTCTGCGCTCCGTAATCAGAGAACAGGACAGAAGTATCTTCGTTCTGGAGCTCTGGGGAGGCTGCAGGAGCACCCAAGTGGTGGGGGTGCTTACGTCAAAGGAATCAGTTTAAGACAAGGCACTCGTGTGCTTGCACTCTCACTTGGAGGAGCAGAATGTGGACCTGTGTTCTGTACTAAGGATTCTTTGAGGACTCCTTTCCAACGTGCTGGAACAACAAGGAAGCTGTTAAACTATTTTAATGACCTCACTGCTTTCCCAGACATTGTTTGAATCGCTGATTCTTACCACTTCTTATTTAAGGAGACTCTGGAACCCTGACCCTCATCTCCATCGAAGTCACTTGTCACACAGCTGCTGGAACAGGGTTTACAGCTTAGCCCATTGTGCTGATGTTTTCTCCCAGCCACCCCAGCACACAACATTTTCAGCCTTTTGTCATTTCTTGCATTTTAACCCATATGCTCCAACCCTGTCATTATCCCGCTGCTTCCTTCTCCTCAGCTTTTCTGTTAGCCCTTCCTTCTTCTTTATCTACATCACTGTTCTTCAGTTACAATAAAGGGAAGAAAAGATTAAAACCCAGACTTCCACGGGTGGATAAGTAATTGCACTAAACCAGAGAGCGTTACACATCTGTAATAAGGTTTTGTTTCAGTCATCAAATGCTCTACATAGGCAACAATTTACACAGGAGAATAAGTTAACAGTTTCTTGGCAAAGTAATGGTTTGGAGAACACTCTCTCTCAAAAGTCAAAGGCTGCCTGGCACATAAACACATTTAGGTAAGGGATGAGATCAGTCCTGAAGTGAAACATTACATACCCTTCCAGCTCCGTACAACTATGTCACTCTTCACTACTTCTTCTGTCTTTGCAGCCAGTGGAACAGACAATTACGTCCTCAGCTCTGTAGACATTCAAGACCAAAGCAACTGTTCTTCCAAACCTTCTGTCCCTACAGAGTAAGACAATATTGTTCATCATGTGATACAAAACTGACACAGTCCCCAAGCTGAAGGTTAATAACTTTCCTAAAGACTACAGAACACAGAAAAAGTAACTGCTTGATTTTTTCCAGTCCTTTAACACTCATGGGAAGCATTCAATTAAAATAAATTAGGACACATCTGAAAGACGTTCAAAATCTCCATAGATTTGCCTATAACGAGTTACTTTTATATGAGTGCATTTATTTCCATACTAAAAATGTTTTTCTAACTAAAATAGTTTAATCCCTCAAAGGAAAAGTAATTCAGTTAAAGACCACAGGTTTCCATTTGTGGGTTATGCCTCTGTGCACCAGACCTATTTTCCAATTCCTAGCCAAATACCATTTCAAAAAAGTCATTTTACAATTTAGAGTTAAAATTCCCATTTTTCCAAAAAGACTGCAGGACACTCTTTAGGAAAGAATGATTTAATATTGTTGTAACATGAGTTTCAGGGATGCCACGCATTTTCTTTTGAGGTTACCAGAAGTTCTGTCCCTACCATTAAGACCACATATATTAAACTTCTCTTTGGTGGATTTTCTCAGGTGAAACATGAATATTGATGGTTGTTTGTGTAGATCCAGCAGTAGAATCAGGCACTATAATAATACAGCAGCGTCAGTACACAATATATAGATTAAAAGGCATGGAAAATGGTAGGAAAGACAAAATTAATGTTGTTTGGGTCTTTGCAGTGATCTCTTGTTGAGACTTTGGAAAAAAAAAAAAAAAGAGATCTAAATAAAGAAAGGAAATTGAAATAACTGGGAATGTGAACATTATCAGCATCTCATGCTACAATGCACATCACTGACCAGCTTTGAGCTCTTTACATGGGCAGGAGGCAGCAAGTCTGGGGTGCAGATCATCTCTTTTACAGAAAAAAGACCATAACTTAGTATTCAGGTGACTAAACAGACACAGAATCTTTGACATCCACAGCTCCAGAGGGCTCTGCACAAATCCATGCACATACTATCTGCCAAGGTGTTTGTCTGACAGCCCTCAGACTGTTCTGCCTACAGAAGGCGGCAGTCCAGCTCTCTGCTCTCAGCCTCCCTACGCTTCCAAAGGGCACACAGGAAAGAAAGGTCACAGGAATTGTCACAAGATGTAAACACACCCTGCACAAAAAGGCCTGCTAGAATCTGACTAGGGAAGAATGAAGAGTTAGGAAAATAAGGAGTATAAATGCAGCCTTAAGAATTACCACCTCCAACTCCTCCAGAGCTGGTGGACAGTGCAGGTTTGGTGGGAACTTTGCTATTATCCCATCATGTAAGTGCTGGGAGAACACTTTCCCCACAAGAAGATGTGTGAACCTGCCCAGCCATGCTATCCATAGTGCTTCTACTGTAAGAGGAGGTCCAGCAGAGATGAGAGGGAATGAACAGAAGTACTAACAAACCCTATAGAGAAAAGCAGCCGAAACACGTTCCTCAGATGACAACTTCTGCTTTTCCTAGAGGTCAACAGTCTCTAACTGCAACCATTTCAGGTTACACTACGGCTGCCTTGGCTGCTCAATGCAAATTCACTGCCCACATACAAGGGGAATCAGAGAGGTTAATTCTGAGCCTTGTATGAGAGAATAAAATTATTTTGACAAGTCTGAAATACCCTGAACTGCCTGCCTCACTAATAACAACACCTTACTGTCTCCTGGGTCCACCTGGTCAGTGCAGCACCAAAACCAGCAAGGTGCTGCCCCAGGACGATGGGCTCAGCCTGCCAGAGGAATACAAAAAGCTTCGTGTTGCAACAGCTTCAAGGTTGTGCTCTTTGTTCTCATGGAAGGGCAAAGTCCATCCAACTCACACTTCTCCACAAGTAACAGAAGTTAAAGTTCTAACCTTCAGATATGTTTCCCATCATCTTTACACCAAAAAAATGGCCTTCTCTTCTTCTACAACAGCAGCAATAGTTGGGTGTTTTGTTTGTAAAAACAAAGCTTGTTAAGAAATAAGAGGAGATCTCAAAATATGCACTAATTACACAGAACAGTCTGAGGAAAAGTATTCACAAGGTGTAGTCAGAAACAGTTTTGACATTCAAAGGATATTCAAAGACAACCACAGGAGCACAGACAGCTAAGAGGTTTGCTTCCAGTATACTCACCTTCCTCATTGCTACTACCCACTTAAGAGCTCCTAAGTCTCCTCCTATCCTTTCCCACAGAAATTACCAGTACCATTGATTTCAGCTGTTAAGTAAGACAAGAAGCTTAGCTCAAATTAATAAGTAGTGCTCACCTCCCATTGCACAAGTGGAAACATGTTTTTTTCAAACTCTTATCTGAAAATACAGGATGAAGCAATCATTACAACTGCCACTTACTGCCAAAAAGGAGCAAAGGAAAGTCCATCCCATGCTGCAGAAATAACGGATTGAAAGAAAGATTGACTGACCAAATGAAGCCCATTTCTATAGGTAAATTAATGCATTAAGAAAAGCTTATATATCTGTCATAAGGTAAGATGGTATAAAGTATGAGAACCCCCAGTTGGCCTATCTGGCAGGAACTGGGGTGAAACAACCTTAGAAAAGCAGAAGTTCTAACAGTAAAACAGTACCAAAAGCCACTGCTCAAACAAAATTCACATGCTCCAGGGCATAAAAGAGCAATACCACACTCCCTCCACCTCAGAGCGCTCAACCCATATTATCAACATTAACTAAACCAGGATACCCACTTGTTGGTAAGCACACAGCAGAGAAAACAAGGACAGGAGAGAACCCTGAGGGAATTTTATACGTGAAGTTCAAAGGGGATAACCTGAATTCACAGAACTTCATAGAAAAACAGCCACTAGCAAACAAACTTATTACCCCTTCGCTCAGGTCACCTAAATGACTTTTCAAACATCTAAGAGGCAAAACTGGAGCAAAATGGGAACCTTGCTGCTTCATTACTGTCTGTAATCACTAGATGACACTGGCCAGAGAACCAAAAAGCAGACAAACACACCCAGGTGCTTGACTTCAGTCAACAGAGCCAAGATGTTAAGAGTCTCCATGGATTTGGGCCTAAATGCCCAAGTGTGTAGCACAAGGCCCAGTCTCCAGGCTCAGGGAAGGGCTGTGTGAGGCAGCGGACGCATCTCACACCCCAGCTGGGAACACACAGCGCATTTCTACGGGGGAAGCTGACCAAGCCCATCGGTGTCCGGCCCGTCACAGCAGGAAGGGTGAATTTCTCCCAGTGTCATCAGTCATCGTCTCCTGGGCCAGAGCTATGCGACTCCGCCAGCCCGCTGCCGGGGCTTGTCCTGCGTGAGGGGAAACGTCCCGGCAGAGGCAGAGCAGGTCTCCGGCGGGGGATGAACCAGCACCAGCGCTGTCGCCCTGAACGACGGCGACGCGCGTCCTCCCGCGGCCCGGGGCCGGCTCCCTCCCTCCCCTCCCGCCCCCCACCCGGCCACACATCTGCACAGCATCGCGCGGGCCGTGGTTGGGTCACGGTGCCCCGGGACGCCGCCGCCACCGCCCCCTCAGAGCCGCCCTGAGGCTGGAGTTCCCGCCTCGCTGCCGCTCGCGCGCGGTCACCATGGAGACAGGGGGGGGGGGTTGGAGGCACGCGACCCCAGGGCGGGGTGGCCGTGAGGGGAGCGGCCCCAGGGCCGGCGCTGAGGGGACGGGATGGGGGAAGCCGGGCAGGTACCGCTGAGGGGACGGCGGCGCCGACCCACGCCCGTTGGGGAAGACCCTGCGGGAGCCAAGCCAAGTTGAACCGAACCGAACCGAGCTGAGCCCCCGAACACCCCCGGCCCGACCCGCAGCGCCGCACTCACCACGCTCCGCACCGGTGACTCCCGCTGGGCCCGGGCCAACCCGGAAGTGGAGGCGGAACCAACTCCGCCCCTTCCCGCCCACCGGCTCGCGTAGCTTCCTGCGCGCCGCACTTCCCGTCTTCCCCCTCATGAGGGCTGTGGTTCAGCCGCTCCGCCCCGGTGACGTCATCTCCGGGCGACGGCGGGGCGGCAGCGGCCTGGTGGCGCGCGGCAGGTGAGCAGGGCCGGGGGAGGGGTGTCCCGGGGCCCAGCCCGGTTCGGTCTGGTCCGGTTCGGTTCCGCCTCCTCGTCCCTCAGGTTCAGACTGAGCGCTGCAGCCGCTGCCCCCGGGGGTTGCCGGTGCGCGGGCCCGTGGCTCCGCCCCTCGCTCCCTCCGGGCAGTGACCCGCAACCGGATTTAGAGTATCGGCTTATAAAAACCCGACCATTTTACCAGTTTTCTCCCCATTTTTAGGTGTAGCTTTCATATAATTTGCAGGTTTTTTTCATAGTTCTGTTTCCGGAGTTGAAGCCCGTTACCGGTGGGTTCTGCACCGTCACGGGTGACGCGTTGGCGGTTAGAGAGTAGGAGACCCCGCACCGAGGACGGTGCCTCTGAACGGCCTTCCCAGCGCATGAGGACAGAATAGTTTTTTTTTTAACAAATGTGGCCTCCAGATACCCGGGTGGACTCTCACAAGCTATAAAATGCTCGAGTAAATTCTGTTTTCCCCCCCGTTTTACACCCAGTTTCCAAAATCCATCATGGATTTAGGTTATAAAATGCTCAAGTAAATTCTGTTTTTCCCCCCATTTCATGACTAGTTTCCAAAATCCATCATGGGTTCAATACTTAAAATGCTCAAGTACATTCTGGTTTTCCCCCCCATTTTACAGCCAGTCTCCAACCCCCACCATGGATTCTCTCTCCAAACCCGGGCTCCTCAGTGTCATCGCTGGAGTTGCATGCGGCGTGTGCCTGGGATGGGGCATTCGCGGGAGACTTTTAAGACATCCCAAAACCGGAATGAGTGCGGCTGCCAACAACCTGGGGAGCGACGCTGACATCATGGGAGAGTCCGGGGAGTTCAAGATGGTGCTGATTGTCCGCAACGATTTGAAGATGGGGAAGGGTAAAGTAGCAGCGCAGTGTTCCCATGCGGCTGTTTCTGCCTACAAGCAAGCTCAGAGAAGAAATCCTGAACTCCTGAAACAGTGGGAGTACTGCGGCCAACCCAAAGTGGTCCTCAAAGCTCCTGATGAAGAGACTCTGATCCAGCTCCTGGCTGATGCCAAACACCTTGGGCTGACTGTGAGCTTAATCCAAGACGCGGGTCGTACTCAGATAGCTCCGGGCTCCAAGACAGTCCTTGGCATTGGACCGGGACCAGCTGATATAGTAGATAAAGTTTCTGGTCACCTGAAACTCTTCTAAACCAGGGACCAAAGAAAGCTGAATGCATTGGTATATATCAGTCCTGAAGAGATAAAACCCCAGTTTGGGGATTTTTTTCATGTGTTTTCTCAGTATAAATAAAGTAACCAGTTTTTGTAGGAGACGGAACTTGCACATCATGAGTTTCTCCAGCTTCTGTTTTGTGTTCTAAAGTAGGAAAGAAAAGGCCAGGCTCCGTTGAGTCGAGGAAACTACAGCTGGCAGAATTTTACTACCCATAAGAACAAACCCAGTATATTTAAGACTTGTGCAATTAATTAGTTCAGGATTCTGTGCTTTCTCTGGTTTACTGGCTGAACAGAAGCATTAATAAAGCTTAAGTGAATTTGTCCCATGTGTGAGAAGCGATAGGTTCCCCCTCTCTGCCTCAGGAGGGTTTTTTTTAAAGAAGTAACATTATTTAATTTGGAAAAGATGAGCTGCTGAAGCAGTTCAGAATTGCCCCATTCAGCTGGGGGCAGCTGCAGCCAACTTCCTGCACAAACAGTCTCTAGTAACTTCAGAGTAACTGATGCAATAGCTTGTAACTGGGACGAGACTGACCCAGTTAAACCGGCTTTGCAGCCCAGACCTTAAGAGCCAGTAAACAATTGTGGGGAGAAGCTGGAAGCCACGCTCCCTTCTGGAGCCATGTCTTCCAGTGAGTGCCTATGAAATATGTTGTAAAAGAGTGAACAAAAGGATTTGTCTCCCATCCAATTTACAGACCCAGAGGGAACTGAAATGCAACTGTAGGCAAGTGCAATAACCACAGAGAATGGAGAAGTTTTTAATACTGCACTTCTTATTTAGGCATAAATACTCAGTAAGAGTATTTATGCCTATAAAAGGCTGACACTGCTCACCACACACTTCTTACTTCAACACACTCTCAAACAAAAACCTACAGCCTGTGGCAGGTTAAACCCCCCCAGATGCCAACACCCAGCATTACACATGGAACTGCTGCTGGGATCACAGGAAGCTGGAACTCACAGGAGCAAGCAGGAAGGGAATTCAGCCTCCGAGCTGGAACCTGACACTGAGGACGGCTCCTGGTTAAGAGAGAGAAGCTTCTGCAGCTATCACAAATACAGCCAGTGCTGCAATACTCATTACACTCAAATATGACAGTATTCGTAAACATTTAAGTCCATTTTATTTGAAGCTAAATATATTTAAGGCAACTTACATACCTAGAACATGATCTCAATTTAACTGACACACTCTACTACAATCCTAACGTATCATCTGCTCAAATATGCTGTAGTTGACCACAATGCAGCCAACTATTGAAAAGTGCTATTTTCTTCTTCCTGGCATAATCTTTCTATAGAAAAAGCATTATATATTTTCTTGTATTAACCCCTCAGTGCAAGACACCACTAATGGTCTCCATTGCTGCTCTCCTAATGGCCCCTCATACCCTTGAACGTACGGCACTTGGATGCCCCACACTACTAGCACTGTAATACTTGGTTTGAGTTTGAAGGTCCTTTTTGAAGACAGTAAAGTGAAGCTACCACTATGCAGCATGTCCACAGTCCAGTAATTTATTTTTAAATCGAGTAATTTCAAATTGCACAAACAAAACTGAACAGCAATATGCTTGAATTCTCTCTTCTGTACACTCAAAACAGTGATCTAAAACACCACAATATCCAACATACACAAACCTCAGGGCAGGGTTAGTAAATACACAGATTGGAATCATGGTGCTCTGTTCCTGAATGGAATGTCCCACAAAAGCACAGGATACAGCACAACATAAGGTCATCTGTTACATATGGAGTGAGCAAAAAGACACTAGCATTTTCTATATGCATAACTGGAAAAACCTGCATAGGTTAAGGAAATAAAAAAACAAAAACAAAACCCAAAACTTTTACTCATTTTAAGTCAGGCAAGGTTGTCTGTACGCATTTTTAATTCTTTTAGAGCTATGCAATCCAACCAGGGTAGGATATGCTGATTAGTGTTGTCTCTTGTCAGCAGTCTTGCAAGGTCACATACAAGTATCTTCGCTTTAGCTTTCTCCGAATATACAGTGAGACTTAAATGCATTTAGAATAGACAGTACATACTGTAAGCTGCTCACATACAATGAACTTAAGATTCAATATTAGAGTTTAACACTATAGAGTGCAAATCAGAATCTTCACAATAGACTTAATGGTAAATAAGCAGTCTCGCAAAAGCCCACTTGAACAAAGTTGTTTAAACTATTCCCCTTTTAAAGTAAAGTCTAAATGACATGGAATGTGAAAAAGATTTAACATAAGTGATTCAAATAGTTTGCGCTAGAAAAAACAGTCCTTCATGAAATAAAGGTTACAAGAACACGAGGCAGAACTCTTGCTTTTCCCTGTTATGAGTTAAAGCGGGGAGGGACGGTGGAGTTTCAGTAAGAAAATACGCGAGCTCCGAACTGACTTGTGCTGCATCTCACATGCTGTACCCAAAGCCGGGCTGCGGCTGCCCGTACGGAGGGGCGGTGTAGCCGTAACCAAAAGGTGCTTGTGGAGGAACTGCGACACTGGGTCCTGCTGTCAACATTAGCTGTGGCTGACCTGGAAGACAGAACAGTTTTATCTTTATTCCTCAGTAACAAGAGTTCAGCCAGCAGAATTCCTGCAACTTCCCTGGAGATATTTATATGTTGAAGAATAACTCCCTAGTATGAGCAAGGACAATCTTCAGTCCTGCAGTCCATATCCAATCTTAGCAGCAGCATTAGTGGTACTTTATCTACTATTTTGGAACACATTCCTTTAAGAGTTGCTTTCACATAAAGAACGTTCCCATTTCCAAGGACTTCCTTGGGAAAAAAAACTATGACTAGAGAAATGTTGTTTTAAAATGAAATGTGTTAGGGACAGCACATGAACTAAAGCATTACCATAAACGATAGGTTGTGTTTCCGTAGCTTGTTCCTCTTCCTTTCTCAAAGACTCTGATGCATCCAGTTTATCCACCTGGAATTAAGACCAACAATTAAAAAACCTCCTCTACAACAGGTACTTACTCATGGCAGAGAAGTGGAAAAGCCTTAGTGGTATGTTAACACCCATCAAGAAAAGGAGACCATTTACAAGTTAAGATCAAATCAAGTAGCAATGTTGGTACTGGTGCAGTCAAGATTGTCCATTTCCTGAAAAAAACTCCTAATTGAGAGATTTGTGGAACTTCTTTGAAAATTCATTCCAGGCTGAAGCTTTATGTGAAAGGTCCCATACTGGACTAGAGCTACTTTGACATCAGTAAGCTCAGTCTCTGTTGCTCCAACTGCTTCAAACCAAAAGCCTGAGGGCACAAACTCAGATTTTAGCACAATGTCAGTTGGAGACCTTTCATGTTGGAGCAATTGCTGAGATAATGCCCAGAACCTGGAGAAGTTTCCCTGAATATGACACTGAGGCAAGGTAATCTGAAGTTGGTATTTGTATACAGCAGACTGCAATAGCATCCGACATGTCACTTGAGCCTCAAGATTTCACTTTCCAAACCCATTCACTCATGCAATTTAAGTTCAAATGCAGAGAATGCATGTGTATAAGACTTGCTTTTTTTTTTTTCCACTCCAGAACTGTGTGGCAGGCAGCCTAAACCCACAAATACTCAACGTGTTTGAGCTTAATACACAGTAACAAGACAAGACTAGCCAGCTTCACTCTGCTGCACAGTGAGTGCCATTGTGCTGTTAGCCCACCCCTACAGAAAGGCAAGACAAGAAACTTATTCTGTAATGAAATATTGCTTGTTGCTAAAACAGATCCAAGGAAACTCAGCATTACTACAGTCTAAGGCAGGCCCTGAAACTAAAACCACAAAAATTAGGTCTTGATATTTTACCTGGGAGGTAAGATTTAGAATAAAGTCAGAGACAATCATGCCAATTACTTTTTAAGACAGTAAGACAACTCAAACCAGATTAATATTTCATTTGTGTCCTTAATAAAGGAGTTTGAAAACAGGTTTCCTGTACTTACACAGGGTTGGAATTATTTATGCAGCTACACCAACATCCAGGAGTTGAACAGTTTTCAGCTTAACTGTGCTACATTAACAAATATTTGCAGGCAGCTCTAGCAGCTTTCTTCTCTTTAGTTATGAGTTACAACATGTGTTCCATAAACTCATTAATCTGTAACCTCAATTAGAGGCATAAATCCAAGAAGTGGCATTAAGTCCTGAGCTTTATGAGTTCATTCATTGACTGGGCTTTCGTGGCAAGCCTCTTTGTTGTCTCACACCAGTATCTGGCTTGCTGCTGTCAAAGTGCACAGGAGCGTACGCCAGTGCTTCCAGACTCATTTCCAGACACTGTGCTGAGAACTGCACTGTTTTTAACTCAAATAGCAACACACTGAACACAAAAGCAGAAGTTTAGAGATGCAAATCCAAGGAGAATGTACAGAGTTTGCTACTAAGCAGAGGCGTTTGGTTTACACGTGCACTTGGAAAGCCTCCAGCCCAGGACATTTAATGCATTTTTTAACCCAGTTTTGATGCCTCCTCTCAGAGATAAACAAATCTTTACAGTAACAAGCACAAGTTTTAAACCAGCCTGCAGGATGGTTCTTACACCACTTGCTCGAGCGTCACCGGGTTCAGTACCCTACACACTTGTAGCAAGATTGTTTTAAAGGCTTTTCCACAGGTACTGCAATAAGCTGCAGAGGAAAAGTAACATGCATTCAATGTTATTGTGTTATGTGTGCATGAAAAAGAGGCAAAAGTACTGAAGCAAGAGTGAGGTCTGAAGATGACTGCCATACAGGCTCCCCCCAAAAAACCACACGCAGCCCACAGCAATGCCTTGTAGCTTAAGGAATAGTGGGATGTAATTGCAATGACTGCTACACATGCGTAGTTTATGCAAACACTGCAGTTCAATTACCTTTTTTCACACACACGCTTTCTTACTGCCTCACTTACTAGCTGCTGAAGGACCTTACACTACACATTTTAGTCAGGTTAGCCTTGAGTTCCAGTGGTGTAATTACAGACATCTCGTCACCAAGAAGCAGTTTGCATCTAGTCCATCTTCAAGCCATTTGTCAGGTTTTTTGCCCTTTGCTCAACCACATTAATGGAAAACTCACACTAGGGCTGACCTCTGGTCTAAGAATCAGAGTGGTATTTGTATGGAAGCAGATGGACAGAAGCCTTAAGAGACTGACATTTGGAAGGGCAAAATTGCATAGCAAAAGGTAAGTCTCAGAGTAGCCTCAGAAGAGCAATAAGCATTACCCTTTTTTTTTTTAATGAGGTAGCAAGAGAAGCCTAATGAAGCTGAAGAGCTTGGAAGGCAGTTTTTTTGCACAACTACAAGGAATTTACTACAGGGAAGAGAACCACAGACTTTGTGTCTAATAGCTGAAGTTTTAAGTTGCTATGTGAACTAGAGAGCACCACGTGGATTAGACTAGCACCATAAGAACTGGACACCTGAATGAGGAAGAGTCTCTTCTGAAGCAGCTAGTATCTACTCTGCCTACTGTCAGCACGCATTAGTAATGGTCAAGGGATCAGAAACTGGATCACAGCCCTTAAACTAGCAAATGCCACATTGATTTATGGTTCAGAGACAGTGGTCCAAGACTTTATTTCTTATTGTAGGAGCTTCTTCCAGCCAGATTTGCTGTCAAATAGTAGCACTTGTGTATCCTTTTGGTACCAGATTGACTGTGATCCAACTGATCACCTGTATGCCCTTCCTGAAGATCTATTAGCTTATTAGTAGCAAATGAATCTACTTTTGTCCTACAGCACTAGCTACTTGTAGAGTTAAACACTTTGCATATGCTTTAGTGATATTTTGTTTGGGGGGAAAAGCAGTAGCAGCAGTGTAGTAAACGTAGGAAAGAAAAAAAAACTCATGCAGAATCCTTAGACTTAGTCCTCCAGACTTAAAGATGGAAAACAAGAATCAACTTTCACCTTTTCCTTTATTGCATCAACCTGCAAAGGAATTCAGAAGGTGCAGCTTAGAAAAAATCAAATTCCATATTTAGCATATAAAAGGTAGAAACAAAAGCGTCAGGGAAGAAATAATTAAGGTACAGGCGAGTAAAAACAAAGATACACCAGAAGTATCTGCTTCAGAAAGGCAGCTCTGCTTGTAGCTAGATCTTACTGAATCAATTTAATTAGCTACACTATAGTTATTTCCTAATCCTCTAGCAGATAATGAAATTTTAAACTTGAAGAATCCTACTCCAAGACTGCTACTCTCAAGAGTATTAGCTTGGTACATCAGCCATATCTGACAAGCAATGCTATTGCTTAGATAGCTCCCCACCTCCCCAAAACACAGCATTTAAGGATAGCAAATTGCTGTAGGAGCCTTCATTGACTCCAGCTTGAGCTAAGCTTTTACTTCCCACAGAAATAGTCCCAATCATTGAGAAATTTACACCACCTCACTGGAAGATACTCTAAAAGCTTCATCTGGGCAAATCTTGCTAGTGACAATTGGTATTTAACTCAAATATGGTTCAAGTCTGTCAGAGCATTACCAAATACTTCTCCCCATCCTGAATTCACTTCAAACAAAAGTGAGTCATAATTAGTGCCAGTAAGTATCAGAGCCACATTTTAGGGTTAAATGCACAGCAGACCAAGTTAACTTAAGATGGAGCTACAAAGCTTTTTTAGTAGACAGACTAGAATTTAGTTAGAGCTTGATCCCAGCTGGGATTCCTGACTGACACAACACATAAAAAGCCTGAATCCTGGAACTGCTTTAAGACACTGCCTATGGTCAGGCAAATACTACTGATGTAGGTTCTGTAACTGGTAGACAGGCTGGAGTCTGCAAGTGTTTCAGTCTCTTAGAGGGCGAAGTCTCTCCCCAGATGGACTGAAAAATAAGTGTGGACATGGACAGACAGACATTTGACAAAGCCCATATCAATGTTAGTAGCAAGCAGACAGTCTCAAGGCATACACCACAGTGACTAACAAGCTTTCTGTGTTGGGAGAAGCACCTGCCCTTACCTTGGTCAAGTATTCCTTCATGACCTGAATAAAGTATGGCATGGCAAAGTCCATGATGTTGTGCCTCCACGCTGTTTCCAAGACAACATCTGGCCTTAGGAGATCATAGCAGGTGAAGAGACAAGCACCAAAGCATTCTTTCTTGTTCTCCTGCAAGAACCACTGCAACAACTCTTCCGCCAACTCAGTATCTTTGGATTCTGAAGCATACTGCATTGCATCCTACAACAGGAGAGAGCGTTTAGCCTCAGGTGCTGTACTACAATCGCTGACATAGATGTGGTCTTCATCTAAGCTGCAATCTATTACTGACATTAGCAGAGAGGAGGCATTCTATGACTTGCTTCCAAGAAATTTGTCCATCTACCTCCTCTCTGAAGCAAGATTTCAAAGCAAAATTTGCCAGATTACCAACAGGCACCACCTAGTGGCATCCAAAAAGATGCAGCTTTACTGGGAAGTCACAGGTCTCCAACCAAGCCAAGTGTTATGCCAAACCAGATGTGTGTAGTGGTCCTACCTTATAGAGCCTGTCTTTCTTACAGAGTTCTACACTCTGCTTCCAGCGATTGTTTCCTTTGAAGAGATACGCGGCGATTCTTCGGAACTCTATCAGTTCATGTTTCTCCAAACGTTGAGCGAGAGAAATGTTGTCAAAGTTGTCATAAGCATCTATGGAAGTCCTAAGAGCCTGAGTTAAGTAGGAAAAAAACAAGTTATTTGCACTTCAAATGTACAAATGCATCCAGAAAGATGCAAATATCTTCTGTATATCTTAGCTCTGTATTCCTGCTTCTAGGAGGATAAAGTATTCTAGCCAGACCTGCAGAAAGAGATTTTTTTTTTTGAGAAGCTAGTGTTTGACACACATGTTGTTTAGGGTATTCCAGTCAGTATTTTTCAGTAGTGATTGCTGAGTTTAAGAGCCTCTGGATAACAGAGAGCTGTTCTCCAGAAACAGCAGAACAGCTAGACCTCACAACTGTTTGCCATTTCGGCGAGTCTCTGCCATTTCTCCTTAACACTCACTGTTTGCCTTAAATAAAAGCTCATCTGTCACACTGATAAAAGTCGCCAGTCTATCCCCAGCAGGAATCACCCAAAAAGCTCCCAGAAAGCCACTAACAGCTCTCCACTTAATCCATGGCTAGTCACCACTAGTTTCAGTTTGAAATGTCAAAGAACATACACTTCAGGAATTCAACTTAACAGCAAGCAGGTAAAGTCTACTGAAAACAAGAGAGAAACCTGTGTTTCCAGCCATTAAACACAGACCAAGAATATGAGGTTAACAGTGACACAGAAGCCAGCTTGAATAGAACTTTGAAATTCAGGAAGAGCTGCTTCTATTATGAAGTAGATACAACATGCAAGTCAATATCCACGTGAGATATTGCCATTTCAAGACAAGACATACCTGGTAGTCTTCTTCAATAATGAAGAGGTTGTTCAGGGACTCATTCACCGATTTGTTGTTGTGATTTTGAACAGAGCGCAGGTAAGGCTTAACCAGTGGCAGCTGTTTAACCTTCAAGGAATCAGGTAGACAAATTTAAAGTCAAGAGAACTTTTTGTAGGGTCTCCTAACATTTTCCCTGTGAGGCAGTGAAATAACTACTAAGCATTTTAAAATGCTACTACAGCTAAATGCTTTTTGAACCTCAACTTTTCTTTGATCTGGATAGTAGGAAAATTACCTTTGTGAAGAAGGTGACAGCACGAGTGTGGTCAAGACGAGGAGACAACACCATCAGCAGATCATTGAGCAAGAGAGGTTTAAACTCCAAATAGAATTGAACTGCCTTGTAATACAGCTCCACGTTGGCCACCTGGAGATAAGTAAGGATGCACAATCAGAGCAGAAGCTTCACTGGAGAGGAATCCAAATGAAAGAAAGGCATAACCTTAGATATTCCAGCACAACTGAGCCACCCATCCAAGACTCACTCTTGTCTCTAGAAGTCTCTTTAGTTACTGTACTTGAATTGCTTTGAAGTTGCATGGCAATATCAAGAACTTTGAATTCTGAACAGGCTATTAGTGGAGAAAGGGAACTGAAGTGCACATAGCAAGAAATCTACCTCCTTTCACTAGGAAAGTAATACCTTAGTGATGATATCTTTGAACTGGCCTTCTTTCCAAGCATCTGTTGGGTGATTCATCATAGTGATTATGGCGTTATCGTATTCTTCGTACTTATCATATAAGAATACCAGCTCAGCCCAGAGATGGGCTTGTTCTGCAGCTCTCAGAACCTAAGCAAAAGGCATATTAGAAATTCCAGTTAACATATATCGCTATCAGTGTCCATCAGTGCTCAGGCTTTAGTGTTATTAATAACCTCAAGAGCTGCTATTGCAAAAGCTGGGGTACAGACAATCCCGACAGATGCGTTTGAAGTTAAATTGAAGGCCTCAGATTTTCACCTTGGGGATGTTGACTCTGGACCAGAACAGCTCCAAGTGCTCCCTCATCTTCTGTGGCTTGAATTTGGAGTAGAGAATTGCTAGCTCTGTAAACATCCCCATGTGTGCTCGCTCAAGTCCAAGTGCTGCTTCCAACATAGTTATCAGCTCTTCAAAGTAGCCACGATCCTAAAAGATACAGACAGTGAGAGATGTTTCACATCAGGAACCAACCTGACTTGATTTCCAGATTTGGACAGAGCTGCCATGAAAGAATTTAGACTTTGACTGTACAACAGGAGTTAGCTTAATTACCTGGTAATAGTTAATTAGCTCTTCCAACTCATCTGCATGCACTACAATGTGGAGTCCACACATCTGGGCCAGCCGGAACTCTTTCCCATCAACACAAGCAAAGCAGACCTGGAATTGACAATTGCATTATTGCTTAGAATCAAAACTTCTGAAGAGGCTACAGCTTTGAAGTCCCTTAACTTACACAGTCATTATCTTTACCTCTTTCCATGTGCGAGTACTGTTTGCTTTCCTAGCACCATCCACAGCTGCCTGGTATTCACCCAGGTGAACTAAAGTCGAGGCCAAACGGCCAAAGTTGGACACGTTGTTATACAACAGCTTGGCTGCTTCATACATCTTCTCATCGTAACAGCGATCGCCAACCTACAGGAGAGCATAACCAGGTTATTCTTGTAGCTTTTCAGTCAAGGACTTGCATAAAATGTGTAGCATTCAGGCCATTATCAAACTAGCAATGCCTTTGAAGTGCAAGATGTGTCTGCACCATCCAAAGAGACAGAAGTCCCAACACCCCTCTGGTTAGCAAGGCCTAAGGAGCCTGCTGCTGTGATTCAGCAAAACTGAACCTCAGTCTCACTCACCTGCTGGATATGTGCATTGTTTGGTCCATTAATAAACTCCTCTAGCTCTGCTAGACGATTTGTTTTAGCCAGAGCAAAGATTAATTCCGTTTCCACATAGGACTCCCTGGCCTTCTTGCGTGCCATCTGGAGATACTTCACCAGTTCTTCCCAGTTTCCTATGAAACAGAGTTCAGAATGCTTACTTCCCACCACTGAGGACACTTGTGCTTAAGCTACACCACCAGCTCAACCAAGTTTGATGTAAGTATTTCTACAGCTATTCCCCAACAACCAAAACTACTGCACATGCTACATTCAATTTATAAGGTCACCTTATGATGAGCCTAACTAAATAAATCCTGATATTTAATTTCATGTGAAGACCTCCTTGGTAGCAGCTGCTCTGACAGAAGTCTCCAGCTAGCTCTAGAAGGTAGTTACAAGACCAATGATTATCTGCAAATGGAACACACTATCTTTTCCTATTCTAATTTAAAGTGGTCTTTGAAGAACCAGATTCCTCTACTTGCACCAAGACACAGGTTGGGCAGAACTGCAGCTTGAGCAACAGAACACACAAAACAGCTGAGCAACATTGACAGCAAAGACTTAAATAAAATTTAATCATACCACTGGCATTGGCAGCTTGAACAACTTCCATGTAGGAGGAAGGATCATCTGCTTTAATATACGAGTCAATTGCTTCCTTTACCATCCCTTTCTGAAGCTGTGCTTTAGCCAGCTGACTCCACACAGCAGGCTCATTGCAGCGTTCAGCAAATTCATATGCACGATCCAGGTTTCCAATGTGCTCTATTAATACCTAAAGAAAGGGTTACTATGATCAGCCACTGTCTATAAAGGTCAGCTTTACAGGACACTGAGCTGTGTTTTATGTTAGTTCTTCAAGAGATCCACAGTTGCTTTTAAAATAGGGACTATTCTATATAAACCATGCAGCACAAGTCATGTCATGGTATTAAGTACTGAAGTCAGAAGTTAACAGCAGAGTCCTCACGTGAGGATGCACATGTCACAAGGAGTTATCACAGACTGAGATTTTAAGATACCTGTACAGCTGATGTGTTGACATCAAACTTCCTGAAGATAGCAAATGCCTCCTCAAAAAGCTCATTGCTGATAGCTATGTTGGCTATGTCTGGAGCATCATAGTTATCCAGGCGATTGATGTATTCCATGACACGGGTGCGATCAGCCTTAATGGCTGTAAGAATGAGAAGGTTCTGCAGATTCCTAAGTAGAGAAAGAAAATATTAGCACATATGAGGTAATGCTCATGAAATTCACCCTCCCTGCTCTGGAGAAGGTATCAGTTTATTTGCTGTTCCACATTACAGCAATTTAACACCTGCCCCAGGTGTCATCTCAAGTTTTCTGACTTAGTTTTGACTTGACACACCTGTGCTCGCTGAACACAGAGTTATCAAGAACTATTTTCTCCAGCAGTTCAATCAGCTCATTAGGAAGATCTGCAGTCATGAAGGCCTTCACAGTAACAGAGACCTCCTCAGGGTCCTGTGTCTCCGACAGCGCAGTCTGTACAACCTGTAGGAAGAGTCAGGCCATTGACAAGTCAGTTAAGTCAGGTACTAGCAAGCCAGATCAGGACAGCAAAGGCTTTGAATGTTCTCTCAGTTATACCTGGTCAATGAGCGGTCTTCTGTAAGGGTTGCTTTCTAGCAGCACGCCGGCCCACAGCTCAGGGTCTTTACGACGAACTAAGTAGCGGGAAAGACTTTTGAAGAGGGAGTTCTCATTGCACACCTAGTGAAAGGCAAAGTTTATTCAGAGTGAAGTCACAGCTATTGAGCCTACAGTGGATGAGCTAACTGTATTGCAACATCAAATAAACCTGCCTGAGATGCAGACTAGAAATCTCAGGCTTTGATATTTCCATTAGCCTCCTGTTCTAGGACATCCAGGAGAGCCTCCCCTTTCTTATTAAGTTGTAGAGGGAGATTAAATATTTACCTATTCTATTACAAATGAGCAGTTCCTAGCTTAACACTCTTCAGGAAATAAATGCTTTTGTCAGTCATAAACCTGAATATCTATCCCATGAATACTCATGTTATAACTTAACCCATGAGTCAGCTGCCTTGGCATACATACATTAATGAGTTCCAAATCGCACTGTCCACGCTCATAAGCCACGCAGGCCAGGTGAGGGTCCCTCTTCTCGCAGTACTTGCCGACAACACGACTGTCGTAATAAGGATTCTCACGCAGGAACCTTTCCGGGTTGTTGTTGCTATCAATGTATATTTTGGCCAGCGCATTGTGAGTTGCAGGCTCCTCACAACCCTCGTGAATTCTTGCTTCCAGCCAGGGCAGAAGCAGTTTCAGCCTAGAAGGAAGCAGTTTTCACATTAGAGAAGTTGAGTGAATAAACAGGTATCCAACTTGCAGAGTTTCTTCAGAAGTCTGACTACAGAAGTCAGCTTCACCGTAGGACAGAGTCGGTAACGAAACCAGAGTTACAGTATTCCATTTTGACTTGTGTTCTGGTCCGTTATTGTAAGGGTAAAACTCCCTGACACTGTGAAGAACACCACATGCCAATGACTCTCATTATCTGGAGGCTGCTTAAGGGAGGTCCCCACATCAGACTTTTGCTGTGTGCTCACCCAACAGCAGCTTCTTGTTAGGTCAGGACCAGCTTTATATATGCACTGATGGATGAGCAGTATAACCGTTACCAGTCTGGTAGTATTGAGAGACTTGTAGAGTTTAATACCTGTTTCTTTTCTCAACCTCTGCAACGAGCTCATCAGTTGAAAATTGACCTCTCACTACAAGGATAAGGTTCTTTATCACATCTTCAGAGCAATCCACATCAAGCAGTCCCCCAATAACAACAGGCAGACGGCTTGGATTCACCTAAACAGGATCATTTAAAGCAGTCAGTGTGTTGTCACGCAGTACAGGCAAGTCAATACTTATCCTTAGAAGAACACAAGAAGGCTGCTTGTTAAGATTGACCTCACCTTCCTGCCTTTACTCCCAGCTTCCTGAGTTTCCAGACAAGTTTGAAAGTAAATTCTTCAGTCAGCAGGGGTTCACATCAGTTTAGTGGCTGACTAATACTCAGTCCCCATAAGAAGAGCTCCTGAGCAAGCCAATTTGTCCCTGCAGGAAGTATAAAGGACACCTTCCTCCCTCTCAAGTGCTGGAAGTTAAAATTACCCTAAGAACTCCAAAGTTGTTCTACCAAGTTTGAAGAATACATAAGAGATCTGAATCACATAAGGGCTAACTTCCCAAGGGCACTAGCAGGTACTTAAATGTCAGTCTTGAGTACAAGGCTCTTTGCAGAATACGTGCAAAGACAATGCCTATAGTTGCATACAGTACTAGAAAGATCGATCAGTGACTCATTAAATCCAAGTGACAGATTGTAACTTACCTTCTGTACATAAATCTCAATGTATTTTTGGAGATTATTTCTGTACAAGTACAGCACCAAATCGTGGACAAAGTCAAAGCGATCGCATACAATGATGAGTGGTAACTGGTCAGTGAGTTTTGCTTCCTATAAAGAGAAGAGCTTCAGTAATTTGATTTTCTTCTCAGGCTTAAGCAGACAGATACAGTCACTTAAACTGTTAAAGCAGCTGAATTTGGAAAGCCAAAACTCAGTCAACCAAATAATGACAGCTTATTGTTCAACTAGTTGTTTGCAATATGTAGCAAGTAGGAGTATTCACACCCACCTCAGGGCCTACAGCAAGAAGCTTTCTGAAGTTTAACCCTGCTCTTTGCGTGGCAGAGTCTACAACGTTTTACAACGCAGTACAACTATTACAAGTCTAAGCTATAGTCAGCATTTTTAGTTGCCACTGGTGTTTGGTGTGCAGGATTAGCACTCTGGGATTTCAAAAGGAATTTAACCAAGACTAGATTAAGTTGTGGATCATAACACGAAACTTATATACAGAATTGACTTCAAGTGCCATGTGTCTTGCGATACCTTCCAACTATGGATTTAGACAACAGTAAGAATCAAGCAAGTAGCAGTAGTACTTAAATTGCTAATCAGATTAATTACCTAAAAGCATTCCAACTTCCAGCATAAGATTACAATGGTTACAGTACAGAAGCTCAGTCTATGTGGCAGACAGTATTCCGGATGCATATTTCAGATCATTTATTCAAACATGCACATCCCAGAATATAATCCTACATATAAATTACACTTAAGGACTTTACACAGGGAGACCTGTACTGGGAGATTTACCTGGTACATGTCCTGCACATTCCAGACATGGAACAGCACAAAAAACAATAGCTTTCATCAGGAATTTGACAGCTTGATAACTTAGCTTAGGTGGCTTGATCAATTTACATACCTTACACCTTGGTGACACCAGGTTATTTTTATAGAATTCTCATTTGAAGAGTTTTGCCATCTTCAGATATGATCAGCAAATCTAAGACTATCCTATGCAACCGACAAACACGAAGGCAGGAAATGTTCCCAGATAAAGTTTTTCCCTCCCGCTGTGTCTCAGTTATTTCTAGCAGTGTTACACGTGTCAATAAGCTCAGCACTAACAACAGAACCTGAACTTTCAGCGCATCATCTCTTTCCACTCTTCAGAAGTGTTTCAGCAGTGCTCTGAATCCCACTGTAACAGTCAGTTAGCATCTATTTACACTGCCTGGCACATCCTGGCAGAGCTAAACTGCTGTTCACCTGGCTGAAGTTGCAGTAGGTGTGTATGAATTAGGTGAGTGGGACAGATCAACCATGAGCTCTGAAAGCATTTATGGAACTAACTGACACTATTCATGTTTTGTTTCTGTCATTGCTCAGTTGAAGCAGATTACACCATAAATAGGCATTAAGTTATGAACTCATTTGGCATTATGGTTGTTCTCAACCTTCAAGTTACCTGTTTCCTACTTTACAGCAAACACCTGTAACAAGTTCTAGATGAGCTGGGGCTGTTACAACAGTTGAAGAGTTCAAGCCAGGTTAACCTTACTAAGAGCAGTGAGGAACTGATCTGACAAATTCTCCACTCTTTAGATATTGCTCCAGGCTCAGGCTCTATTAGGAGGTACTGCCAACATGCTAGATACCGTTGGATTAAGAGAACAGACAGATCCCCAAGTGCAGAGGTTAAGACCTATCTGCATTTTCACAGAGCTGCCTCATTTCACTAGTGACACACACCATGTTTTATGAGAATCCCAAAGAGGCCAAGACAGTCCAGTGCTACCCAAACATTACCTTGAGGAAGTTTTTAACACGTTCTGGATCATAGCAGTTACTTTCCCTGCAGATTCTTTCCACTTCTTTAATTTGTCCAGTCTTGCATGCAGCTTGAATATACTTGAAGTGCACATCTGGATCCTGGCTGAAGTTTACAATAGAGCCCAGGAAATAAAACAAACCTCGAGGGAAACAGTCAACATGTTATTCTGCTAAAGCACTTGAGTTGGACCAATATTTAGCTTCTAAGCAAGTCTTCCAAATTACAGTTACATGAATATTTGAATCTGCCTACTGTGGAAGATTCTAGCATTGTAATTGTTCTACAAAGAACAGATTTGTCCCAGCTGAGTTGAGCCTGTTGTTGTTCCCCGTGTATAACACAGACTAGAGCGATATATGCAACTTAAACGCTGAGGTGTCATCATCAACTGCCATAGGTCAGCTTTGTTAAAACACCCAGCACGTGCCTTCCACACACTCCCTAGAGAGGAGGGAAGGAAGAGTTTAGAAAACAAAAACTAGTTGTGCCCAAAAGCTACTATCTCACCTTTCACTAAAACAAAAAGTGCAAAAGCTGCTTGCCACGACCCACAGCTAAAGTTCCCTTAAAGCTGATGCCATGTAGCACTTGGCTACTTCAGACAATGTCTGCCAGGTCACTTAGTCAAGATCCACGTGAATTTGTTGGAAAAACACACATATGCTGCCTATGCAAGAAGCCTGTCTACAACAGCACCTTATTCCACTAACTGTTCTCCAAACTCCAAGAGTCCAGATTGTGCTGTGTTCTTGGTCTTACAGGTGGTTTCCTTTAAAGTTTAGCAAAATGCTGTTCAGCCACACACGTGCAAAGATTTAACCACCGACGTACCACCATGCTGACCAGACTGCACACAGCTAAGTCTTGTTGAGAAGTACAAAAGCTCAGAACCCAAAGGCTACACAAATTTAAGATGAGCATTTGGGACAAAGATCAGCAGCTTCTTCAGGTAACTTTTTAGGTTGGCTACAGTTCCAAGCTTTTTGGTAGCATTTCAGAAAAAACAAAATATGCAACACAATGTTGGCACCCCCCTTAATGGGGAAACTTTAAGGTTTAGGTCAGGTTTAGAGACAGCTTTGAGGTCTTAAGGTACTTAAGTACTCCTAGGTACTTAAGCTCAATATGGCTTTCTAGATTTCAGCAGATAAGACAGTCCTTCACATACAATGCATGACGAGGTGAGCACTAGGCTCCTTCTGCTAGAGGCAAGAGCATGAACTTACCTTCAAAGCTCTTGAAAGACTCAAACAGCTCAATAAGTGACTGTGTTGACAGCTGTTCATGGTATTTTGAAGCTACCTGGACACAGATCTGCAGGTTCTGACGAATGTTAGCAGACAACATAGCACGCAGACACTCCAGAGAATCTTCTACCGATAAGGAACCAAAGTAATTCACTAACCACTGCAAAGACACATAAGGCATTTTAGACTCAAGCAGAACGCTCTACACTCTGAAGTCAAATGTTGAAAGCAATTATTAATTGCATGGCTTTTGGTAGACTCAGGATATTTGATCTCATACCTCAGGATTAAGAAGATGAGTGTGAACTACCGCACGCTTGATGTCATACAGGTCTGTGAAGTGTTCAAGTGCTCTCTGTAGCAAGCCAGCTTTCTCACACAGCTGAGCTATGTGAGCCCGGTCGTAATGAGTAAACATTTGGTTTCCCAGGATAGCATCTGCAACCTAGATGGAATATGGAAAAGTGTCATTTAGTTCCTAAACACTATCACTGGCATTTGATATGGACCACAATGTAGAGGCTAGTCTAGCTACAGACAAGCCTGATCCAGTGTAACTCTGAGAGAATACCTGAGGTGCGTGCATGAGGTTCATCTCGAGTAAACGTGTTTGCAGAGGACCTTCCGAGGGACGATTATTCTTCAGTGCATCCAGCAAGAAGGCTGTACATTGCTGAATTAAATTATATTCCATAAAGACATCCACAATCTAGAAAAAAAAATTAGGCTTTCGATTAGAAACTGGAAACCTATTTAAACAAAGTCACATCAAGTACAGCTTCCAAAGCTAAACTGTTTGTTCTGGCACTGTGCTAAGCTGTCATTTAAACTACACAAGAAACAGAATTGTCCTGTTAAGGTAAAGCCAAACTCATAGTTCAAGAATCTTCCTCTGATGGTAAGAGTATGGCTTCTCTTACCAACTTAAGGCCTTGAAGTTAACATTTCACAGCAATAAAATTATTTACTTGTGTTATGTCTGCAAGAGGCTCTTCATCTTGAACAAGCATTTGTGCAAACTGCTGTCCTTGATCAGGGCTGATTCTCATTACATTCCTCAGCAAAAAAATCCAGTCTGGAGTATATCCAACCTGAAAAGATAATGAAAAGTAGTAACTCAGCAAGAACACATGCCTTGTTAAATACAGAGCTCACTAAAAGCTACTATCAGTAGCTTACACAACCCAGCCAGGATTTCCTCATTTGAAAAAAGCTACACAGGGAAGTATGAAACGATACAAGTGTGAAGTCTACCAGTAATTATTCATAACAAAACCTTAGGCCAAAGTAGGTACTACACAGGCTCTCAGATTCCCTCACAATTACTTTTAGCTACTTTGGAATACACACTAGTTGTTCTTAAATACAGGACAAATACGGCAATTTGATTTCCTCTCACCTTCTTAGCATACAAAACAATCTTCTGGACTTGTCCTGTTTCAGCAAAACACTGGATGACTTTGTTTGGAACACTGGCTCTCAGGTAGACACTAAGTGCTAGTGTAGGATCTACAGATTTCACAAGGTCTCCCAGCTCCTCTGAGCACTCCAGCTGTTTAAAAATATAAATACAGTTAGTCCCCATGCTGAAATGCATTACTACCTTCTTCCTCATTTGTCTTCCTTTTGGACTTTTCTTACAGGAAAAAAAAAAAATAATAAAAAAAAATTACCTTATCTTCTTTTAACCATTTTTCCAAGAGCTGTTTGCGTCCCTGCTGAAGCACTGGTCTGCAGAGTTCCAGCGACTCATACTTATTCAGCTGCCCTTGGTCAAGCAGAATGCCAAAGTATTGGAGTAAAGGGGAAGTTTGCCCCGGCTGAGCTGGAACACTCTGGAACCGGCGTATGGTGTCTGGAGTACGCAGGATTCCCTGCCAGAAATAGAGATGCACTTTAGTTTTCTGTTCTGCTATTGTGGCTTGGCAAGAGTTCCTCCAGAAAGCTGAAGTTAGAAATGCTTGCTACAGCAACATTATGTTTTGCCAGCCCAGAATAAGTCAGAAGCTTTAAGATTCTTCCAGCACAGAATCAGTACTCTTAGCACATTAAGTACAGGTTCCTCACAGGTGTGTTAAGCACTACATAAGGGCAGGAGCAGCAACAAGATTCTGGTCTTGCCACTTATGAAACCCAGTGAGCTTTCCTGAAGCAAGAAGCTTAAGCCAGCAGAGTTCAGTACTGCTTTGAGTATCAGTCTATTACCTTTGGGGCATTAGCTGCCACTTTTGCTGCCTCTGAATAGTTCCCTTGTGCAAAGAGTGCGTTGAATTTTCTGGCAAAGAGTTCCTCAGCACCTGCCAGGTTGTTGCGGACAGCCATGCGTAAAGCTAGGTCAGGGTTCTGCAGCACGTTTGTGATATAGGGAATAATATTCTCTTCTTCCACACACACTGAGAGCACCTGAATAAATCAAGGAAAACTTCCAGTTAGTCCAAATATAAAAAGCAAGACAAGGGCTAGGCTAACCTCTAGAAGGAAAGCTATGGCATACATGGAAAGCTTTTTCATCCCTTGGAAACTGGAGAGTCTTGTCACTTGATTTAAGAAACAGACCTCCAGTTAGAAAGAACCTCTGCCATCCCATTACAGCATCAAGGCAGATGATTAACAGTCAGTTTAAACTGAGGTATTTTCAGAGGTCAGAAACACAGAGATATGAACTACTGTCTTTCTGTAACCTGTACTCAGTGTCTTAAGTGACCAATCCTAGGGGTAAACTAAGAACAAGCCTTCTGCTCTGTATTACCCACGCTCAACAAGCAACAACATTTGAAATCAGTTCAGTCTAGAGGCACAGCTGTACAATATGAATAGATTGGTTTAAACTAGTAAAGTTAAATGTGTACAGAGATAGAGTAGCAAACTTTCTTTGGGGCACAGAACACTGTCAGACATCAGATGTTCTGAACAGAAAGTTCAAAGTTAATGTATTTAAGACTTCCTTTAGCATGTGTTCTGCAAGAGGATACAATCTGCCTCCAAAGAGAGATGTCTACTCCAGTTCCATACTCCCAAAATCATACAACCAGAATCTGAGTTGTAGAAGAAACTACAAGTCAGACAAGCTGCAATCCTGTTCAACTACCTGACACTACCATAGTCCCCATTCTATTATTCTGTCTTATTAACTTCTGGAAATAAAAATTTCCATTGATATGAACACTGCAGTGTATCGTTAAGGGCCAGTGGAATTAGCTAAACAAGTGGTTTCCAGGTCAAGCTTCCTTACTTGTCCCTTTCTGTTTACTCCAATAATTCCAGCTGTTGCTTCATGCTGTGCTGTAACAAATATGGTTTCTCCACTGATTCTGTTCATGTAGATGCAGGTGCCAGTTTCCAGGTCATACAAGTGGATATAGCCATATTTGGTTATGAGAAACACCACATCGTGCTTGTCACTGATCTGCAAAACAGGAATAGATTAATCAAATTTGGTATTGGGTAAAATGAGTTCAGTGCTTTTAAGAATCATGTTTCATTTTTATTTAATACTTGAGTATTATCACAGTAGAATGACGATTTAAGACCTTGAAAGAGAATCCTTCTGAAATATGGATATTTCTTCCATAAATAAGAATATGCTGCCTTTGAATGCTGCTTTAGTCTCTACCTTTAATGCTACTGAAGCAGGAGCAGAAGTCACACCAGTTTAGTGCCAAACCTCAGGTCAATATATTGACCCCCTGTCTTCCAGTGCGCTGTTACAGCATCACATCCATCAAGAGAGACTACAGCCTTGTTCTTGTGCTTGCTTGCGGCTGTCATACCTGCATGGCAACAGGAAAGTCGTTTTGTGCTTCGGGAGGAAAGAAGACATCCACTGCTTTCTTTGGAAATGGCTGATTCCCAGTAGGTGGTGTGCCAACTTCAATGATATGCAACTGTGTAACAGATAAGATTTGTCTGTTATTTCTCTTATTAAATTGATGTAATGACAGATTCAACAATGAAGATACAGCAATTCTCTTGCTGCTGAGCCTTAATCCCAAGCTTACACAAAGAAACTAATTCAGTCTTCCTAAAGATTTTCACTGGCTAGAGGTGTGGCATACTGTATCCAGGTACCGTAGATGAGGGAAATAGTTAAGCATGATCTTTAGTTACCCCTAGCTACTTACAAGTCTTAGGACTCAGCTAGGTCACTTTATTCATTCTCTTTCAACTTGGTTAACTTTTCACAGAGACAGTTCTGAAGATATTTCTCTGAATCTAGCTTTGCTTTTACTTTGTTTTAGCTGTCACAAAGTAGTTCAGTAATTCCAGTGTTAGTACTAGACCACTAGTTAGCTTTGTAACACTAGTGTTTAATTTTTTTCATCCAGTAATTTGGAAATGAGTTAAGCCTGATACTGGGGATCAGCATCAAAGAAAGATTACAACAGCTTTTCCCTTAAGCTCAGCCTGTGAAGCTGAGTCACGTGTTTCAAGCAGCTAATTAGGCTGGTCATGACATGCCACCTCACTTCACGACTCGAAACAAACTCCTGCTACATCAGGCAGCTCCTGCTGTGAAGCTCTGCATGCACCAGTTTCATATACAGGAGATATACAGCATCCAGACTGACACACAGGCCTTCACTTTCTTCCTAAAGGCAACTTTGTGCATTAAACCACTTGCTCTCCTGGAAGCAGATAACCAGGGTGAGTCATTAAGATTACAGCATATTCAGAACCAAGTCTTACCTTACCCCCAGCTTGCCCTCTTACTGCAAAACAGAAGAGAGTGGATTCTTCAGCATTTCCTTCCATCTTGAACTGTGCAAAGCTAGCTGCGTGGCCTTCGATTGGCTGTGACACTTTTCTATCTACAGAATATAGCTGCATTGCTCCCACAACACGATTTTGCTAGAGAAGACAGAACAAGAGTCAGGAATAACAGGCACTCAGCCAGTACTTTCATTCAAGTTCGTGCTGGAAAATATGTTGCTGTATCAAGCTGAAGTACCACGCCACGCTTTCTCTTACAAAGGCATCACTTCAGACTCTTAACCTTGTGCTAGTGTTTACACCATTACTGTCAGATTTTCAGTTACATTTGAGTTTGTTATTTGAAGATCAAGACAAGCAGTTACATTCCGAACAATGTTTTAGGAAAGAACACAAACATCAGTCCTGCTCCTACAGAAGGAGGAAGTGAGAGCAGCTCTGGGCCTCCCACAGCAGGAGTAACGAACCTGTGCAGATATGCCAGTGAGCAGGAGCCATTTCTGCTTCGCATCGGTCCGGTAGTTGATGATCTGGCAGCCAGCGAGACTTGAATGGCGATCAAACATTTTCACAGGCTGGGACTCCCCCTCCATGCTCCAGTGGTAGACTGCATTATCCGTTACAAGGGCAACAGTATTCAGAGAGATCCACTTCCAGAAGGTGACATCATCTGTCATTGTATGAGCCTTCATTTTGCTCTTCATTTCAATGTTAAATATTTGAAGTGTTTTCCCAGCTAGAAAACACAACATTGTTAGCCAGGTTGCAGTTTCCACTTGTTGCTTCAAACACTGGTTAAAAGTAGAAGAGCTGCACTATATTAACTCTTGTAACTTCCTTTAAGAAAAGGCTGATATATACTGGCAGTATCTTCAGTGATCAGCTGTTACTTTTAACCAGACCACACTCCTAGGTCTCATTTTACCAATTTGCCACTACTGAGCAATCAAACAGATGTGGAAAACAACTTGGCAGGAGACAAGAGCTTCAGCTACACGAACCAGTTGTATGATACTTCACATCAAAACTAGGTTACAAGATTGCTGAGTCTCTTGACAGTTGTGAGGAGAGCTATGCCAGTGTCATCAAAAACTACATCCACATCTGTTTTAAGTATTAAAAAAAAAGAACAACACGGAATGGTGAAGTTGGCAGAGGGCTTTCATAATCCAGACTCATTAACCAAAACCCTTAGGCTGCACTAATGGGGCACCGAGAGCTACTGGCTGCAGATCAGACTAAGAGAAACTGTGCAAGGAAAGGAATCTAGTGACCATCACAAGCTCTAGAAGGTAAGAGGAAAAGTTCTCTGCATTACACAGAATGGTGCATACACACATTCTGAACAGCCACCTGCAACCATTTCTAACAGTTTTTACAATGCAGTGGCATTTAAGAAATTATTTCTTCCTGCTGAGAAGATAAGGAAGGTTCTGGCCAAATTCTGCTAGTTTTAGGAGACAACTATTTAAGCATGTGCTAAGCGTAGCCCAAGAGGAACATTAAAGATCATATGAAACTAGGTGCAGGTCAGAACAACTGCTACAGGTACTAACTAATTCACCATTAGTTCAGCTACTGATGTAAGACACAGAGCCAGGAGTTTCTCCAGAGCTTGGAGAAGACTGTCTAATGCAGTGTTACTAGGACTACAGGCTAGCAGTTTATTTCTCCATCTAGTGCAGCTGGAGCTTTAGAGTCACGGGAGATTATATTCAGGTAACGTATCCTACATGCTACACAAGGCATATTACAAGGCAAAATCTAGACTTAAGTCAAAAGGGTCAGTCCTGTTTATAAAAAGCTTCATATCAACACTGCAATAGTTTAAGTACACTTTGAGTTCTTGAGTGGATTCATTTGCTTAAGGATTCCCTCATTTGGGAGTGATTGAAAAACCTCTGAATTTTAGGCTTTCAGCTGCTTAGCCATGTGCAGAACCATCTGATTCTGCTTTCTCTTTTCATAAGACAGGACAAGGAACAGTAGTCAATTGAAATAACTCACCATCTGCACACACAAGAAAGCATTAAAGTTGTGACAAAACAGGAGCAGAGTATTAAAGTCAAACTTAAGTAACACTGAATACATATACATCTTTATTAGCAATATATGCATTTATAGTGACAGTATTTGAGCTTCTTGGGAGAAGATATCTACATTTCTGGAGACTCCAGAGGAATGCTTGCTCCCTGTGTCAGAGATACCAAGTTAGCCAACCTTGTGCTTTATTCACACAAGTCTTCTCTGCATAGTTTTGCTTTTCTTATCACTGACTGATATAATAAATATGCACAAATTGATCCACTGGCCTCTTCCAGCAAGGCCAGACTAAGGCCTTCAGCAATATTTTCCCTCCTCCTCAGTCTTACTTTTCCTCTCTGTGAAGAGAGGCTTAGTTAATAGACTTTATACACTTAGGAGATCAGGTCTCACTTCCCCCCAACATGATTCCCGACTAGAGACTCCAGAAGTATCTTAAAGCCTGAACTTTCCTTCCAGCTCTCCCAGCTCAGGAGCTGTAAGCATTCTGACTGAAGCAAAAAACCCATCCTAATGACCAGCAAAACAGCAGGAAGCCTCAACTGAAGCTTAACTGCCCAGCTACCTTCAGAAGAACTGAAAATGCATTAAATTTCAGTTCCCATTAAGGCATCTTCCCACACAAGCTGCATGAAACTTAAGTCAGTCACAAACTAGTCTTGCAGAAAGCTCTCCATCCACTTCAAACATTTCTTTATCAGACCTTCCATACCTTTTAATGCAATGACTTTACTGGCAGGGTTCATGATAGCACTGTCAGCTGAAATTGGTCTTCGAATGGGGTTGCTGGGGTCATTCATGTCAATGATTACCACTTGAGCCTGTTCTCCTACTTTCTCTCTTATGCAGATGAACTTGTCAGACTCCATGGTCAGAGTGCTGAACCCAATGTTTGCTGGGTTGATGCCCAGATTTTGGAGCTGGAAGAGAAAAAGGGTTTAGTATTAAGTTACTATCTCAGTATAACCATGACCAGCTTTTGTGAAAGTCACAAGAGATGCCAGGCTTCACACATCTTTTTGTGGCAATACAACCATTTTGCAACCAAAAAATGTCACGGCACACAAATTCTTGCCCACCTTCAATTAAGCCCAGCAGGCTTCCTGAAGAAACCCTGCAGCATTCAAGTGCTTGGTACCTCATCTTCAAGGTTCACTTACAACTTACCATTTTGAGAATTCAACTTCTGAACCCCTCAGATGGTTTAAGGCACACTGAACTTCCCCACTCCTGGAAGCTGAAGAGTTGCAGCTTCAGTACTCACTCTCCTCAGCTTTGCTTCCAGAGCCCTAACTCATTCCACTGAGCTTGGCAGCGATCACCATTTCAAGCTTAACGCCACATGTGAGGCGTCTGAGCTTTATCTTTATCCTTGTAGAGTTAAAAAAAGCTCCCTGTCTAGCAATTAGCCTAGTCCTGTCTAGCAGCAAGGCTTTGTACCACCCAGGTGACACAGCTAATGTAGGAGATGGACATTACTGAAATCAGAAATGGCTCATCCACAGCCACATTTAATACAGAAAATATCAGTAAGCCACCTCCTCTTCTGCTGAGCTGCAGTCTGCTTCTGTAAACCTTTAAATGCACACCTTTAAATTAGGCTTCTAGCATGGCTTGCAACAAAATATGGTTTAGTTAATACCACTTCATTGTGTTTGCAACAGAGTAGTGTATTAGGATATCAGTAATGAAACAAAGTTTATTCCATTTTTAACACCAGAAAGGCAGAATGGTGAGCTCACCTCACACACAGACACGTGGCTTGTAGGTGGAGATACCTTAGGAACTCAAGATCAGTTTTCTACCATTACAGGAATTATCAGTTCTAATCCTTCAGATATTTTTCTCTCTGAGAGACTGTTTGAACTTCAAGCCCAAGGTCTCTCAAGAAGGGCGAGACCTTCAAAGCCGTTTTAGTATTATTGTACCAGTTTGAAACAAAACACTCAGCTCTTATCAGCTGTGCTCTGTAGGAGCTCCGAGGTGACCACGCCCCAGCTGCTCTGTCCCTGCCTCCCTGCAGCTTCCGATAAAGAGGGTGTTTTACTCTACTTCCCCTTTGCCTGGACCTTCAGACAGCACGTGGGAGGAACAAGTCACATCTAAGCTATGGCACACCAAGTTAAAGGAACAAGCTTGACAAAAGGTACTTCAATGAATGATCAGTCAATCAAGAGAGCCAGATCTCCGTGCAGCTTAAGGTTAAGGCTCAAAAGCAAGTCAGTTTTATCTCCTTGGGTCTGCTGAAGGAGAGAATTTCTATAAGATTCAGCCTTTGTATATGGTTCTCCAGACATTTAAGTCCTTTGTCCTAAAGGACACAAACACACTGAAGTTACCTCATCCTTTCAACAGAGGTCTTCACCATGTGAAGCTCCTCAGTCAAACAACAAGATCTCAATGCTGTACCAAAAAGAAGTTCAGGCTTTTTTGATGTTTAAGGGCTCATTTGACAACTGGTTTACAGAGAATTAACACCGATCTTTTGGTACATTTAAGGTCTACCCAGTTTTTCTACTTTGAAGGATTTTAAGAGAAATAAGACTAGAAGCAGAACAGATTTAAGTGTCATTCTTGAAGCTAGGCATCCAGCTAGCTTAAGTCATTCTTCCAAGGCAGAAGACACACACTTCCTGCGACTTAACACAGTGACCAGTTTCATTCTGAGACGGCTCCCTTTACATCCATCCACCTGGCAACACAGCCAGGAAACTCTCAAGTGAAACACAAGTGTCTTTTTCTGTTGTCCCAACAGAAAACTGCCTTAAAGCTGCTACAGCTATAGAAATCAAACCCTACCTCCTTGACACGTCAGAACTCTGTTACTCAGGTTTAATTGTTTGAGGTCCAGCATATGCAACCTGGTCACACCCCTGGCAGGCAGAGGAGGTGTGAAGATGTAAGAGTTTCATCTGCTAGAGATGGAGAAACTTCCTAGGATGTGACATTTCCTTTTGTTAAGCTTACCAAGCGCAAAATCATTTATCAAGCACTCAATTTCCTCCTTCATTTGGTAGAGGGCAGTTTCAGGGTGCCAAGTACTCCGCCCAGCAGTAACCCACAGCACTGTGCTCAAATGGGTGCTGTTAGCAGAACAAACCCAAGAAGCAAGTCCTGGCAGACCTCTTAGGGAGGTCTGGAGGTAACCACTGAATCCAAGTTGCTTAGATGTTGCAAGACAGATTTATCTTAATCATGATCAAGCTGCCATCTGCTCGGTGTCAGTCTGAGGTATCCAACACCAGTCAGTAGTAGAAGATGGGTCCTTTTTAACTTAAGGCCATTTCCAAAGGCTAGATATTTCTCTGAAAAGATTTAGATTGACACTGGAGCTCTGAAGAAAGCTTGGAGAAGCTTTCTGATGGAGGCACAGCCACTAGTGTATGAACCAAGTCTGCTTCAAGCAGAAAGACAAGAATTTGACTCTAACTGTGAAAATCTCTGTTTGATCACACAAGAATGTCACCAGCCAAGAGCAGCAGCACTTGCCTTGCTCAGCTGGTCAGGCTAATGGTAACTTTTCATGGCTGCACTCACTTGATGCACAGAATTCCTCAGAGTATAGATTGCTCCTTGTACTATAGGTTATTTCCTTCCCCAAACTGGCTGGAGTTCAGGTGAGTGAGGCAGGAGCATTCATAAAACTAAGCAAAGTAAGCAGAGTCTAAGATTACTATTAGGGAACATAACTATTTGGAGGCTTGTATTGTGAAAATTTCAATACTATTCTGTGTAAACTCCAGAGTTTACTCTTCAACTAAAAGAGTACAGGGTTTTTTTTTTACCCCTTCTCCTCTTATCATAGAAAAAAAAAAAAAATCAAACATTTAACACTGCACATTTAGGTTCACTTCACCAACTCAGGAACAAGTTTAAAAGACTGGGGAGAATGGTAAAGAAATCATAAGATACTCCTACAAAATACTACAAAAACCACTTCCTTGGCTTTGAAGCAGACACAAATGCAGAACTTGCCAGCTGTGCTTGAGCAACCAATTTACAGTTGAAGTAATTTACACCAACATTTGCTGGAAAGTTCAGTTACAGCAGTCTCCTGAAAGCATGTGCAGAAGGAAGTGTTCTGTGAAGTCGCTGCTCCATTAGAGTGGAACCATGACACAGGATGTCAGAGACAGCAGCAGCTCTTCTGTTGGGCAGAGATGACACCTTGAAGGACTCATCTGACTCCAGGTCAGATACTTCAGTCAATTGCAGGCTGTACTGAACCATACAAAGCTATCAACAACACTTATCTGAACAGTGTGAGAGGTGAATCATTATAAAATGGTAAGTGAAAGTCTGATTAGTAAAATTATTTTTTAACTGGAAGATAATGCAAGTGCATTTTGGGTAACTTACCCAGAGAAGTTGTCCTATTACTTGCATGTTTGACACCAAACTGAATGGTAAAACTGCTGACAAGAGTCTCTTTGTTGACCCCTTCCTGGAACATTCGCTTTCTTGTGACAGTTTGCTTAGCTGACAAATAATTTCTCCTTGCTTACGAGGAAGGGCAGGGAACTGCTGAGTATGCATTTCACCTCAACTCTCACACTCAACAGGATATAACCACTGCTCTTGTAGCCACAAGCAGCCGCTCCGTCTCTGCCCAGAGACTCCTTATCTGCACACAGCTAGAAATCATGTAGCTGGGAAATGCCAGTTAACAGAATTATCCCCAGTCTTTTGAGAAGCATGGAGCTCCTTGATGTGCATTGAGTCACGTTAGCTCTATGCAAGGCCAAGCTTTACAAGGCTTCCACTGAACGAGGCAGGAGCCAGGCTACACTGCAGCCACTCATTTAGTTCCACACATGAAATTTAGCAAAGCAAACTTAAGTTGTATAAGAGATTTATATCCGTGCTGACCTGTTAGAGCTACTGACCACAGCTCTGTAACACAGGAGTCCCACAGCCAGTCAATGGCTCCAGAGTAATTCACATCTACCAGTGCAAAGCAAGAGGGACAGTTTGTGACAGGCTGGGAAGTCATGTTTTCAACAGATAAGAGACCTCTATAATATTGAAGAGCTCCTCTATTTCTACATCCTTCCTCCTCTCTGCCTCACCCTCACACAGGCTGCGGTAGCCATCCGGTCTCAGCAGCCACAGACGTGCTGTGTGACTACTGCAGTTACAAGCCACAGCTGAGACTGTACCAACGAAGCCTGAGTTCAGAACCACTGGCTGCCATCACACATCTCTGGTTAAGTCCCCACAGCCCCAGCACAAAGTGCTCATGAGCAGTGCCACCAGGACACGGGCCTGCCGAGTTCCGTACCTGCAGCGAGGGACATGCCAGGAGGAATAGCTTATAAACTGCTTAACTCACTGCTCCCATCCAATTAGCTGACACAGACACACACACACACACAGACACACACACACACACAGACACACACACACACACAGACACACACACAGAGACACACACACACAGAGACACACACACACAGAGACACACACACACAGAGACACACACACACAGAGACACACACACACAGAGACACACACACACAGAGACACACACACACAGAGACACACACACACAGAGACACACACACACAGAGACACACACACACAGAGACACACACACACAGAGACACACACACACAGAGACACACACACACAGAGACACACACACACAGAGACACACACACACAGAGACACACACACACAGAGACACACACACACAGAGACACACACACACAGAGACACACACACACTCCTCAAGTCTTCGATGCTTTGTCACAGACTTTTTCTCTGTAAGGATACTCTGAGCTCACTGGTTTCAGGAATTCAGATCCACTAAGAAGCAGAGGAGAAGAACCCAACCAAAACAGTCCTGGGCACAGCAGTCCTCTCTAATCCCCAACTTAAAATACCAACAAAAGACAACTCCCTCAAATTAATGCTGTTATAGCAGAGATTTAGTATTTTGCAGTATATTAAACTGTCTCACTGCCAGCAGAATACACGGAATAACTTTGTTGTTTGTCATTATTAAAGCAGTAAATTTGTAAGTTTTATTATACGATGCCTCAGCTGTCCAGTGCTATTCAGTTAGCTCTTTGCCACAGCTAGCTATGATTTGAGAGCCATTTCCCTACCACCACACTAGAACAGCACAGCTGCCATTCAGGTCTGCACCATCGATGGCCAACAGACACAAAAATCCTTTTCCCAGTTTAAAAAGTGGAGTTGTGTGGCAGCATCAAGCACACAGCACGAGCTGACAGCTTTCTGGACTGTCTAGACAAGTCTATAGAATAATTTAAAATTTTAAAACATATCCTTAAGTTCAGAAGAGTGTTTATTAATGCCTTAAATCACATCAGTACAACGGTGTGCCTGGTTTTTATATATTTTCATATATTTCAGGGTAGAGTGGCTAAATTTTAAACAGCAACTACAGTTCAGCAGCTAACCTGTCTGGTTCCTTCTCACTCATTAGGAACTTGTAATCCAAGAAAAGCTCCATGCACCTACCACAGTAAGCAGCTGTGTTTTACCTTTACCCTCAATACACAGAGGCACCAACTTATGGAATCTCTAAAACCTCGTGTCCAGGTTTGCAATCACTTGACACACTGAACTCTGATCTCCCACTACAGACCCACTGAACTGTTTCCTCATGGCTACTTTAAAAATAAACAAACAAATAAATAAAGACACTATGAAGTTTTGTAGCGTTGATAACACAGGAATCAAAGTTTATCCTTGAAAATTCCCAAGGTAAAAATTTCTCCACAGTGTGTTGTTGATGTTCTTTTGTGGCAAGGCAGACATCTACAATAGACAACACACAGATAACATCCTACATATTTGCAGCTATTGAGATTTCAGAACCATGCCATGGGACTCAGACAAACAAAACCTGAAGCCTGACTACACATTTTGGTTTTAGACTTTACTTAGTAAATACCCAGAAAGCTTATTTAGCCCCAGCAAGCTGACTACTTGCCCAGACTAGATCTTTAGCTCAAATTGCAGGTACAAAGCACACTGTTCTGTGTACCCAGGAGACAAGGAGCACAACAGCACAGGGCTCCTGGAGCCTTTAACCCTTCATTCCCACATCACCCAGCCGAGATGCTGACAGCACAGATAACGCCAAGGTGCCTTCAGTAACGTAACATGGAGTGCAACTGGGTGCAACTGCAGGGCAGCTGTAGCTCAGGACAAGCTTTGTACAGACAATTACTTGACTGTTTTCTGATGGATCCATGGAGAACTAGTACACTACGTGTATTGCTGCCTGCCAGTCTTCTAGATTGATTAATTAAAAGCAACTTTCAACGGTAGCCTCACAAGAACCCTCTCAGTCATACCCATCACCTGCCTTTTTTATGAATACAGGTCCAGTTGGGTACCTTGTCTTTTGTTAAGCATGAACTACAAACTTGCAAGTGTTGTGCAACACCTGTATGACGAGTTTCCTAGACAATATAGGTCAGGCACAGTTCAGGAAATCATATTAGTGAGCCCATGAAGACCTCCTATGAACAGCCTGGAATATGCTAACGCAGCTCTGGATAGCAAAAATGTAGCAATATCAACGTTTCTGCCCACAAAATTTACTCCAACAGCAAGTCAGAAGTTTCAGCATGAAAATGGTACCTCCAAGAATTCAAGTTCCTCTGAATTTTTTCAATGAAATAAAATGGGGAAGTTCAGGAGGTACAGCAAACTGAAGTGTTCTGGGCAAGAGCCACGTGCTCAGAGGGCTGGGCTCTTACAAAAAAACAGCTCACGGATGCAGTTGTAAAATACATTGCTTAAGCCAGTGCTCTACATTCAGCAGGAACAGGGGTGGGGGTAAAAAAATACAAATAAACAGAATAAATAGATAAATCAGTCTTTAGTTAGAAGAGTCACATTCCACAACAGTGCTGGCCTGAAACCTCTCAGCACTTCTGGAGTGAAGCAGATGAGTTTCCTTACGTAACAGTCCTCATGTCATTAGAGACCTGGGAGTGGGTCACATGCAGGGTTTGGATCTTAAATAATGTATCATCCATGCATTTCCACAATACTTTATTAAAAGCTGGGCTACCCAGAGGGACAAGTTTCACCCCAGTACACAGAACCTTCTCAATACCCAGTTCTAGGCTCTGCCACTACCAGGAGAGAACACTGAGCTGAAGCTCTGGCCAACTCATGAGATCTCTTGTCAGTGCTGCTCGCTGAAGGAGAGTCCAGGGCTACACCTCAGCTATGAATTCTGACCTGATTTTAAACTGATATTGAAGTAAAACCATCCAATGCTTAAACAGTGAACTACCTAGATAAAAAACAATCATGGCAGCATTTTTAAAACTTAAAAGTAATGGTGGTAATTTACACAGTAAAATAAGTATCTTGCAATTGTTCTTTTAACAAGGCATCTAGAAATTAAATTATTTCCATTTGGGTTAGAAAAGAGTCACTACAAGCCATGCAAATCCATCACAAAGCACATACAGACACTGACATCACAGGGAAGCAGGGCTACAGACAGGCTGCTATAAAATACCTGCCTGGGTATGTCAATGGAACTTTTATTATACAAGTTCTCCTCAAAAAAAACACACCTCAGCAACGAAGCCAAGCTTCACACCACCACAGCTAACAGCAACTCAGAAGCATGGCTTGTAGTACTTCGCCCTATAGACTTGTCAAATAGGAAGTACATATTGCACAACTGTATTACCACTTCCAGACCCCTCCCTGCGCTCCAGCTTCACCCCCAGACCCCAGGCACACACTTTTTTGAGACAATAACCTCGCATTCCTGCAGTGGAGTGGTTTTAAGATTTGTTGTTAGTGTCTTTAGAAAGCCACGTTCAAAGAAACTAAAGGCCAGCACTTGGAAACAATCTATTAGCAGCTGGTTATGGTTTAACGATGTGCAAACCTAGAATGTGTCAGAGGCCAGTAGACAGCAGACGGCAAGTGTGGAGCTGGCAGCTCTGTGGCTGCACTGCCACAGCCGTGCTGCAGGGCAGCCCGCAGTACCTGTCACACTGCACCGCAATACGTGCTTTCGCTTCACGGCAAGTGACGTTACGAGTCAGGACATCAATAACATTATTTAATACATTATTGTGACTGTAAGGAGTCTTAATTTCATTTTAAAAATTTTTTTTAAAATTAAGTAGCAGCCGGAGACAGCTCGGCGACCTGGTTACCTCTCCCCCCTCCCTCGCAGACCCGGTGCCGAAGCGGGATTTCCCACCCTCACTGCCCCTGGGAAGTGGAGGCACCATCCGCCCCCTCCCACCGCCGCACCGCCCCGCAGGTGCCAGGGAGGGCAAGGCGCCAGCTTCGCCTACACCGCCGGCACCGACACGCTCCGCCGCCCGGCGCGGGGACCAGCCAGGGGCTGTATACCCGGTGCCCGGGGCTGTGTGCACGGTGTACCCGCCGCCGCGGCCCCTCAGCATCCCCCCAGCACACGGAGGAGCCCCCCGCGGGGCCGCGGCCCTTCCCCTCCCATCCGGGCCCGCACGGAGGCAGCAGCGGGCGCGCTGGAAGGTGCCCTTCGGGGCGGCCCGCGGCGGGAAGGCGCTGCCCGAGCCAGAGAGCGGCGGGAGGGCGGACACCCCGCTGTGGAGCGGCCCGGGCCGCCCCACGGCCCTCAACGAGAGCGCGCGCACAGGCCCGCGGCCTCTCCTCCTGACACCGTCCCCGGGCGGCTCCTCTGCCTGAGGGAGCGGCCCGCCCGCCCCGGCCCCTCCGCACCCACCTGGAGGTGCTCCTGGAAGCGAATGGGCAGGATTTGGGCCATGGCGGCGGCAGCGGGCTGGGGCTCCAGTCCGAGGCCGGACCAGAGTCACACCTCAGCGGGACGCGGGCGGCGCGGGGAAGCGGGACCGCAATGGCGGAGCGGGCCAGCGAGCGGGGAGAGCCGCGGCGATCCGGAAGCTGCCCCCGCCGGCGGAAGGATACCGCCGCGGCAGGAAGAGGCCTTGCCCTCACCTGCCGGGACTGGCCTTAACTGCGCCGGCCGGGCGGAAGGATCCCGGCGAGCGGGGTGAAGTACGAACCGCGGAGCCAATGGGAGCGGGGGAAGGATCCGCCACCGGAAGGGACTATTTGACGCCTCATCACTCCTCCCTCCCCGGCCTTTTTTTTTTGCCACATCATGCGACCGAGGTGCGGCTGCGTCACTTCCGCTCCGCGCTCGTCGCCCCGGCGGGTCACGTGCAGGGGGCAGAGCGGCCGGGCAAGGTGACTCCCCCGGGGCTGCGGGGGGCAGTTGCCATGGAGACGGGCGGGAGATGCGCTGAGGGCGGCGGCGGCCTCGGGCCGGGTCCCCTCCGTGACCGAGGATCTCCGGGGCGTTCGCCCGGCAGCTCCCGAGGGTGAGGGCCCTGCCCGTTCCCCTCAGGCGCTGCCCACCCGCCTCAGGAACCGTCCCGGTCTCGGCTTGACCGAGGCGCGGTCCTGCGCAGGGGCAGTGGCTGGAGGACGCATCTGACCTCAGAACGCGACACAAACCCCATTAAAAACAGAAAAACCGGGGCAGGGGAGGGCCGCGAGCTGCTTGAGCCGCCCCTTCGAACGCCAGCGGTGGCCCAAAGGACCCTTCCCCTCTAACACTAGGAATAAATACAATAAACAGCATAAAGCTTCAAATTTCCCCTCTCTATTTATTAACTTGTAACGTAACGCCAGGTCAAACTTAGCTTTTTACCAGACTGCAGCACCCAGGGCATTCCCAGTGCTTTACAGCGAGGCTGGGTGCATTGGAACACACCAGCACCCCAGCACATCTACCACAGCTTTTCTTAGATCTTATTTTGCAATCTCACAGTTATTTCCTCATACCAGCTTTGCTTTTGTCTTAAATCATCATTTCAATACTTCTTAGCAGCCCTGGAACACATGGGGGGGAATAAAAACCTTCTTTCTTGCTTAGTATTATTAAAAAATAATAATAAATAAAATAAGAAAGCATTAGGATCTGCCAAGAGATAGAGCCCCAAGCAAGAGTAGATGTTCTAGGTAATGCTTTCAGACCTAGTGTGTGGTGCAGATGTCATTTGACTTTCAAGTGGCTATGACATTGAAAATATAATATAAAATCAAAATAATCAGCAATCAGTTGTGGGCTTTTGCAAATTTTATGATCAGCTGGTCTGTGCAGAACAGAGGTGAAACACTTAAGGCTTTACACCCAGCGCTAAGGCTTCCTCACAACATCACTGCAACAGCGTTACACACACAGTGCAAACAACCAAGGTGTGAAAAATAACAGTTCTTCCAGTTTTTTTGGAAGTTGTCTTATATAAAATGTTGCTAACTGAAAGTGGAAAATAGTAAAAAAGACAAGCTCCACCCTGGAACATTTGAGGATTATTAAGGTGACAGAAGGAAACAAACTTTATGATGACAAAGCATCACAGCTCTTTGCTTTTTATACACACAAGTCGAGGAAAAAAGGTAGTATTTCCTTGTGTATTCTTTCTACACATTTAAAGAGTCATTCTGCAGACTAAAATCCATACATTTTAAAAATAACAGTCACCAAATTAATAAAAACAAGCCCACGAGGCAGCAGCCTGCTGCCAGACTGCAGGGTGTAACCTGGCTGAGTACTGGACTGGCTGGGGGGGTCTTTTTGCCAAGTGGAGCACACCCAGTGCTACGTCACCCCTGACAGAAGTGATGCAGTTAGCAAGAAAGTGAAAACATTTACAAAGTGCTTTGCAATGAGACATCTTCACCCAGAGTCATCACTGTACATGGTACAGCACAATACACGGAGGAAAAACACTGCAACAGAGAATGCAGGGGGTAAATGTCCTTTTGGATTTAGATCCTGCTGGTTCCATCATTCAAAGAGCACTTCCTACACATTTGCCTGAGTGGTGTTGTACAGCCACAACCACACAGAGTAAAATGGATAAAAAGTGACAGTTCCACTCCTTTAAAAAAAACAAACTTAAATAAATTATTAATAATGGCACTGAGACCACCAAGACCTTTCTAAGTCAACTAAATGCCACAGAATTGGCACCACAGTATCACGTCTTCATCCACATTTGAGGCTGCTAAATTGCTGCTGGTGACTGGTAGCAACCAAATTCAGCTTGGTAACTTGGGTAACTTTTCCTAGCTGGATGCAGCAAAGGAAGGTTGCATTTGTATGCCTCAGCACTCAAACTTACCACAAAGCAGAAGTTTTCCTTTGTTCCAGTTAGTCATTTTGCATTATGCAAACACACCCAGAACAAGTGCAGCGAACTGCCTTTTCTCACAGGGGGAGCAGAGCAGCCCTGAGCATTACTCTGATTCTTTCACTGGGCCACTTAAACCCTCTGCTCTTTGCTGCTTTCTCTCCAGATAGCGAGCTCGGGCATCCAGTATTGATTTATCATCATTCCTTCTCTCCATCTTCTTTGCAGGGTTGTCTCTGACTCCTTCTGGGGAGAGAGGATAAAGAGAAATATACTCTTCTGGGTAACAAAAAAAAATACCTCAAACCAACCCAGCATTCCAATTCCTCCTATTTGCAAAATACCCCAAAGATCCCAAATGTTTTTCAAGTCTCAGTCAGTCATTTGAATGGCTTCCAGAGAGGACAGACTGTCCTGCAGCAGGGAGGGGAAAACAAACAAATAAATAAATAAATCCATGCCTGAACTCCCATGTCAATATTTGCAGCTGGGCTCAGCTCATCCCCAAATGTGTATCTTGTTTTTTATTGTAACAGATACAATGCATCTTGTGTTCCCATTTCTTCCCTAAATTACACATCTCAAATTCAGGTTTAGGCTGGAGAGGGACAGCAATGGCACCAGGGGGGGAAAAAAAAAGCTTAGAATAAACTATTTTTATAAATTTCTGGAGGTAGGAGGAAGAGGGAAGAAAACACACAGATAAAGGAGTGGGAAAAGTCAATACTCCAGAGCAGACACCATTAGAAGTGCACATTCTCCCACTGAGCTGAGACCTTGGGAGTGCTTCTCCCAGAAGGAAAAAAAAAACAAACCAAAAACAGGAGATATTTTCAGTTTAAAATAAAATTTAAAATAATAATAACCAAAAAATATCAAAGACACTGAGAGCTTAAGTATGAATGAAGCAGCTACTGCAGGCTGTTCCTGGGGCTCTGGGCACCAGATTCTTTGATTTGAGGAAAGAGCTTTAATCGACACTCTTGGAATATTTGTAATTATTCTGTATTAAGAGTCAATTCAGCTCATGCTGCAGCCTTAATTAAGCATTTGTCAGCTATTCAGCCACCTATTTTTATGAAGCTCCAAGAAATACACCACCTGTAAGGTCAATATTAATCTCAAGTTGATTTACAATTGCTTGGTGAAGTCAAAATTTAAGGAGAAAAAAAAGAGAATAAACCTCAGTTCCTTGGACTTTAGATAGAGGAGGATCCTCTATGTGATCCAATAATGCAAATATCCTTTCCATCAAATTTATAACCAAATCCAATTCATGATTTTATTGTTTAGAATGGTTGTTTTATATAATAATGCAGGACAGAAAGAAATGCTGGTCTGAGCATAACAGTCAACATGTTTTCTATTGTTAAGGAAACTGAAGAGAATCTATATTGCCTGTCCTGTATATTAAATTCATGTTGTGGAAGGGTCAGCTCAGGAGTAAAGAGGCCCTTGGAATACTTGGCTGCTTTACAAAACCTGCTGACGGAAGAATTCAAAGAATGTCAAGCAGTCAAATCAGTTAGCAGGCACCAGTTTTAATTCAACCTATTTAAACATACAGCATTAAATTCATTGGCAGAATGCAACATTTGCCAAAGTGTGATACTTTTTCCTCTGTTTTTTGTTTGATGGTGGTTTTTTTGGTTGTGATATTTGTTTTTTGTTTGTTTCCCCCTGCCCAAACACACACCCCCAGCACTTAGGACTTTCCCCTCTCAGGACAGTATTATTTTGTGTATCTATGCCTAAATACCCTTCACAAATTTAAATAATAGCCAGACTCAAAGTGCTTTTATTCATCTCTATATTAAAGTTCTGCTCCTGTCAGCTATAGTAAACCAAAAGAAGGGGGCAGCATGGCAAGTATCAGTAGACAAACACCACTGCACACACTGCCAAGGCAGGAAAACAAGGATTGCAGAGCTGTAGTAAGACAAGAAAATAGCAGAGCTACACACAGCAAATACATTAAGCACATCCAGACTAACACCTACTAGTCCAGAACACATTCAGTGACGTAACAGACACACGTGTCCACAACAACCAAGGAGACTACGCACGCCACAGACATGGACTAGCAATGTGCTTACCATGCTGCCTTTTGAGGTCCTCCTTCTGTTGCCACTTGGTTATTTCCTCTTCAGTTACTTCTTCCCGTGCCACACTGCTCAGCTCATACGCATCGATTTGATGCAACCGGGGCAACAAGTCTTTGACCCATTCATAGCGCACGGGACACACTGTCCTGACATAGATTTTGGATGTCACTGTGACATCGTGGAAGATGATCCACTCCAGGAGAGTCTCCTGGTTATACAGCTGAAAAATTAAAAGATTATTTCAGAACTGTTAAAAAAAAAAAAAAAAAAAAAAGGATTTTTATTTCTACAGCACCCTCCACTGGAATATCTTCCAATGCTTCAGATGCAAGAATGAGATAAAGCTGACATTACCCTAAATTTTCAGACAGGGAAACTGAGGCATAAGGACTTACTTAAAATTGCCCAGGAAATCCAAAGAGCCAGAAAGAAAACTCAGTCTAGTCTATGTCACACTTGTTTCATAAGCCAAACATTTACCAAATTTGAAGAAGTGAGGCTCTTCCCTACTCTCCAAATAAACACCACAACAGTGCTTCTCCTGGCCATAAGTTCACACAAACCAAACAGAAGAGAAGGAGTCTATAGGGATGTGCCTTTTATAGACCCTGTTCTACTTTACTAATAGAATTTGGTAACTTACTGTAGATGAAGGATGGATATAGACTATGCTGCCATGTCCATCCATTGTGCAGAATGTCCTGGCTGCAGATCTGAAAGGTTTGTGGAAAATAAATAAACAAGCTGATTAATAAATTACATATAATGAAACATACTTTGCTGTGATTAGACAGCAACACTAACTAAGCAACACAGAAAGTGCTCAAGTATATAAGTAAGGGAAGATCATTCCAGAATTAAGCTGTAAAAAAACAATGAGGAATAAATATCTGTCTGATTTACCACAGTAACACTGCAGATATAACAACACAACAATAAACAGGGCTTGGGATTGAAATCTTTGACAGATGCAATAATTTGACATTTCCAAGTCCTTAGTTTAATATCTGGAACTCCTCAGCAGCTTGCCAGTCCATTTCACAGACAGACAAACCATTATTCCAAGGATGTAAGGAACTTCCCTGGGAATGTAGTGAGTGTCAAAAGCAGAGAACCCAGGATTCCAGCCCTGTGCAGAATCACCAGCTTCAGCTACAACTGCTATGTTGCTACTTTTAACAATACACAGCCTTACTGTTCTGCTTCAATATGCAGCTACACCTTTAAAGAATATGCATAATATATTTTCCATTCAAATATCCAAACTTTATTACTTACCTCCTAGCTACATTGATAAAATATCCTGCACACAGACATCTTCTTAGAATTTCAGTTCTGGAGCCTTCAAATGTCTCTTTAGGGAAGTCTGGTAGCTATGTAAAGAAAAAGCCAACATGAATCAGGGTCTGTGCTAAAGAAAAAGTGGCTATACCCCCTCCATCCCATGGATTTTAAACTCTGGGTTTCTCACCCTATGGAAACCATGAGGAAAGGAGGAAAAGCCTCCTTCTTGCTGCCACCATCATACCTGTTAGTTACACAAGCTACAGAGGATGCTCTAATAAATATTTAAGTGGATTAGTTTCTACTGGAGAAAGGCAGCAGCCATCTGGCAAAGGCTCAGTAGTCCAGTACAGGTCTTAAATATAAATTCACGTAACTCAATCATACATTAAAATTATATTTTTTTTACCTGTTTCAGTTTACTGATGATTTCCCGAAGTTGTTTTTCCACACTAAAAGCAGATTTTAAAGCTCTCCAGTGGATCCAGTATTTCTGGCACCAAGCTGAAGGAGACTTGCTGAGAACAGAAATACTTGTATTATAAAGAAGCCCTTTGTAAGCTGAAGGCAGAAAGTTGCTTCTATTTTTTGTTATAGTCGTACAAAGAAGGCAACCTACACAGGCAGATACTTTGTTAGTTTAAATAACAAGTGTCTTGATAGAAATTACAGCTCACAATAAAGAATAAATCTGCAACTAGGTATGAGTACATACATGTGCATATATGCAATAGATTTAAAAAACTGTCAGCAGCTGAGAGTTATGAGCAATGCAAAATCACTCACTGTAAGGAATCATTTTATACCTTGCTTTACACTGTTCAAAAATATTTAAGAGGGTTGCAAAGTCATTGCATCCTCCCACTTGTGAGGAAAGCTCCTGGTGTTGAAGTTCTGCCTCCTTTTGCTTCTGAGGATCACCTGAGGAAGTAAGTTATATTTCACTTCAACAGAGTAGTTTTTATTTATCACTCCTAACTTATTTTCCATTAGTATCTCTTCAAAGCGTGTCTGACAATCTTGGCTCTTTATTAATGTTATTTTTAGATTTGTTTCTCCTCCACAGCTGCATTTACAGCTCTTCCCCCTTCCACTATTGCTGAACAAGAATACATAGATGCTCTTAAATCTGTGATTAATCTCATCAGTCAGCACTAGAGATGAAGACTTCTAGTCTCTTAGAAAGAAAGGTTCTATGTATTGCTCTCATAATCAACTCAGATGCTGACACAGAACAGCGATCAAACAACAGCTCACAGGGATCAAGTGAAAGTTTTGCTCTGGAAGAAAAAACAAGGCTGCTGAAACCACCCCATCACAGCACCATCTAATTGAGTTAACTCAGCTTTTGTCCTAGCACTCAAGTGCCACAGCAATGGAGGTCTTAAAAAAAATAGAGTCTAGAAAAAATGTGATCTGTGAGTAGTTACTAAATGCTAGGAATGTACTAGGCAAAGCAACATTTCCAAAGTGTTATTTCAAGTTCTAAATACTCAAAGAATTTCTTCACCAGCTCAGCCTATGTCTGCACAGGCCAATGCACTGCATTGCTGGTGTTCTGCAGATGATGTCAGAAGTTTGTGTGTATTACAAGTAACATGGATGAAGAAGGAGATTGGTCATACACATATCACCCACAAGCAAGTGCCTTCATGATGGGAGTCTCTGTATTTGTGTCCTAATGTACAGGGCTGCTGGAGAGTAATGACCATGTGTGCATTAGCTAGCTGAACAGATAACAGGGGCGTGTTGCCAGATGGAGGATGGGAAAGGAAAAGCACATTTGTGGGAATGGGAAGGACCCCAGAGCAGAATCCAGGCTGTTGGTACTGTCAGCCGTGTCTTTAGCTGTTGCACTAATGGGCATGGTTAATAGACTACAGAGATAACTGGACAAGAGCCAATGAGTGACTAGAAAGGACAAAGGTCTCCCACAAAGATTGTGCTACATACAAAGAGTATGTGTAGCACAGTTGGGGGGGTAGCAGGGGGCAGACTGGAGGGGAAAGGAGATGGGAAGGAGGACATGGGAGACTGAATTTAGCATTAGTGAGAGGTGTCAGCCTGGAACCCCAGCAAAATTACATTTTCCATTTAGAAAAACACTGGAAACAGAGGCAGTGACAAGTTGAGCTTCTCACAGAAAACTAAAAGGTCTGTTTAGTTAAACAGAGTTATTGAACAGAAAAGCCAAGCTAGAGGTGACCCCATTCCTTAAAAACAAATTAATCAGTCCCTGTTGTTTGTACTTAGGCCAACAGCAAAACATCTGCTGTTGTGTGTTTCAGTTTTTTAGTAGGTTCTTTTCCTTCCTGTAACAGGTTTCCCCCTTATGACCTCTCAGCAATCCACTCACTTACCCATATGTTGCTTTTACAGCTCACAGCCTTGGGATAAATGCAACCCAACTCCATGCTATTGGGAAGTCTCTGGAACAACTGTTGTCCAATTCCTAGTGCACAATGTGCCCTCACTCCAAGACCACAGAAAGCTGTGAAAGCATACAGGCAAAGTGCCATTGTATATTTGCCCTAATCTTAACAGTCTTCCCTACAGATCCGCTGTGATGTACTCTGGCAGACAAGCACTGCACTTGAGGAACCTTCCTCACACTGCAACATAAGGGTTATTTAAAGCTTTAGTTTAAGGTAAACACTTTTGCCTCCCACCAGTATTTGGCTCAACTAAGGAGACCAGCTTGCCCCCCAGCAGGATTAACTTACTCTCAAGTAAAGGCTTGTGCTACCATTGTTCAAAATACAAAACCACTTCCCGCTTTATAACCTTGAGATACATCTGTAAGATGCTGCAGCCTCACAAATCATTAGTGTAGAAAATTATTGAGAGCAAAAAAACCCCACAGAGGGAGGCTGTAGGAAAGGTCTCCAGGTGAAACACTGTGTGCTGGTTAACCATTGCCTGAGATGTCCCTGTCCAAGCAGAATTCCCCACTCACCCATGGATGATTTGGGATAAAGAGCTTCCTACCTGGACGAATGAAGACGTTTTCCACAGACAACATGGCTGCTATGGGAAGCAGCAGATCTTCACAGTCAAGAGAAGCAGCTTTTATGACAGCACAGGTCAGGTTGGGAGGGAGAGGAAACTGCACCAGGAATTCACCCAGTCTTGTCACATGGCCTCTCCTTATCCCAGGAAAAAAAAAAAGATTCAAATACCAGATTCAACAAAACTGTGTGTGTGCATGTTCCCATTTATATTTAAACAATGTCAGCCACCATATACTGACAAAGAGCATGAAAACAGCATTTCCCTCCGGACTGTTCCAACACTGCAGCCTCTGTGCCCAGACAGCTGCTGGAGGCACAAAGCAAGGGTCACTAGCAGAACGTTTCACCTTTCTCCAGTTTGCTCATGCCTGCTTCATGGCAGGCAAAGCCAGCTTCTCCAGTGTACCAGATGCTTAAGATTTATTTTTTTTTTGCAAGAAGAATTCCTGGAAGCTTAGGATAAGATCTCACTTCCTGTCTTGAGTTCTTGGATGGGCCTCACAGCTACTGCCTAAGAACCTTCATCACAGTCTGGGATCCACGACCAGGAACTACAGCACAAAGAGTTGAGGTCATTTGTCTGAGGTCACCCAGGAACTCCAGGACAATGTGGAGAAATTAATCTGTATCTCTCAAGTCCTAAGCCATGGTCTAACTCTAATTCTATAGAGAGTGTATTAAAATCCAGCAGTTAACTTCCCGGTCTAATGAGGAAACATACTCTACTGCTGGGGTAAGTCCTTCAGTCCACATAAACAACTCAAACATCAGTTAAACCATAAGATTTTAAAGTATTGTAGTGACTACATCCCTTTACTTTTTACCTGTCAATAGCATCACACTGGTAAAGTTCCTTGAGAGCTTCTAAAATATGCCTTTCCTCGGGGCGGTCCAAATAGGGAAATCTATAGTAAAAAACGAAGTAGAAAAGCCTTGTTAGTCTTCATATTTATTAAAATACTTTTGTAACCTTCCAGTACCAGTTTCTGACCAAAGTGCACACAAACACCCTCGGTGTATGGGTGTGTTACAACACATCCAGCCTCCAGCTGAAGAATTACAATGACAAATCCCAGCATGGCACATGCAAAGATGAACTGTGTTTTCTGCACATGTATGATCCTAAAATTAAACACTTCCACAGAGATGAAGCTTTTATAAACATTAGTATTTTAAAGGAACAATGTTAGCTGTTTAATTTTGGAGAGAAGGAGCTAGTTTTAGCAGAATCTCAAACTGAACTTGAGCTCAAGATACAATCTGGCATTAAAGACCGAGGAGAAGAGCTGGAAAGCTGTTTGTATCCAAGTGTCACAGTTGGCTGGGGACCTCGTTCTGCCTCCTGTCAAGAGGCCGTTGGTGCCTGTGCTGCTGAGACTCAGGAAGAAACTGATAACTGCCCCCATTCCATGGAGGTCACCTTATGACATCATGCACAGAAAGGCACTTCAAGGTCAGAATCACAGATGTCAGACTGGTTCTCTTGATCTCTGGCACGGTGTGATCAGGCATGCACCGCTCCCAGAACTCCTTGCTGTACAGCCGATAGCTTTTCCCGGATGATGTTCTGCCAGCTCGGCCGGCTCGCTGCCTTGCTTCACTCCTGACAAAACAGGAAGACAGGGAAGAAAAATCCACACTCTCGATCCCTTCTCTTATTCTCCAAAGAAGCACACTGTAACTATGATAAATAATAGCAATTTCTATGTGTGTAGATGGAAGATACCTCACACTGTGCAGCAACTGAGAAATCCAGCCAGTCAAGAACTGGCAGAATGAAGAACCATTTCTGTGCAAGGGAAGATTATTTTTTTTTAAACTTCTCTGAATCAGACTGTTGTATTCAGCAAAAACAAGATGACATGTGAGCCACTGTTCAGACTACAGACAATGCATTGTCAATTCCTTCTTAATGCCTGTAACTTATAGGAAATTATATGTTCTGAACCACTTTCTGTTTAGCAGCAAAATGACTAAATTATGGAGCCTCAAAGCCACCCATCCCCCTTTTTTCATTTTTATTTTTAAAGATCAATCAATAACCAATATAGTCAGAGCAACTCCAGAAACACCAAGCACATGACCTTTTCAAAACTTACTTTGATATGGGAACCACTTCCAATATGTCCAAGCCAACCCGGGGGTTATGATTCAACTGCTTCACAAATCCGCTATCAACAACATATCTGAAACAAAGATTCATACTCTGTCAGAGAGGAAAACAGAGGTCTCAGCAGACAGACAGGTACCTGCCACATGAGCAGAGCAAGAACATGTCTGCCCCACAATCACTGCACACAGGTTCTTGCCCTTTGCTGGTACTGCAGCCCTGCAACGCTTCAGTCTACAGGATGTTACTGATCAAACCCCCCAGCAGCCAAGGAGATTAATGGAGCTGAGATGTGATTTCAAATTAGGGTCCAGCAATACTAGTCATTTATAAGACTATATAATGGTATAAAGGGTTTTTTTAATCCACTACACACAAAAAAGGCAATAGGTAATTACTGGGCAGGTATAGCAGCAGAAGGAAGTCAGACACCTTTTCCCAAATCTAGTAGAACTTTCTGAATTATTCCCTGTGTTACAGATTTTAGGAAGGATAGGAAGCGATACCTGACTCCTTCAATGGTCAGAGATGTTGCAGCAATGTTTGTGGATACCACACACTTTCTAATACCCCTCGGAGCTGGCAAAAATATGCTTTTCTGTTGATCTAAAATGACAGGTAGTCAGTGAAACATTTTACAATACAATGCTCTGATTTCAAACCACATCTCTAACACTGTGCAAATGTACTCAAATACTTAGCGAAAGTCATTTAAACCAAATTAGAAAGTGAATCACATAACATTCTAAAATATAGATTTGGTATTATTTTAGCATATGCCAGAAATCAGAGAATATCTTCTTTATTGTTTACATATTTAAGAAGACTTTGAGATCAAGAAAGGCCAACTCTCCTGGATGTTTCCTAACCCAGAGCTAAGAAAAACAAACAAGTTGTCTGGTCTTAATAGAAACTTCATGAAGGATGTGAAAAGTTTTAACCATCAGAGTAATGAAGGTGAATATGAAAAGATCCTTTTAAACTCCTTATGTTTCCAGCAAATCTTTTAACATGTAACAAAGTAGCATATGCAATTTCCATTAATTCATTTAGCTTTCCAAGGAAAAAATAAGGGAGGTGAAAATTCAACTCCTCCCTGAAATTTTCTCTCTTAAGTTATTATACTTGAAAAATATCTAAATCTCTTTAAGGATAATTCTCTCTTGTGTATTTAAAAATATTAAAATACAATGGCCTCTGAGAAACTACCACCAAAAAAGCAAACAAGCAAACAAAAAAACCACTCTCAGTTGGGAATCTAACACCTCTCATGGAGCAAAGAAGCAGCTACATCTTTCTTATATGCAACATTTCATTTTGCTCTTTCAAAAAGGTAAAAATTGTGCGCCCTGTCTGCAGATCATTACCAGATCTTTCCTCTCAGCAGCACTTGGAAATTGCTGTCCCACTCTTCTGAACACTTATTCAACCTCTTGGCATTCTACACACCGCACCCACACATTTAAACATCGCACTCAGGTTCATCTGAAAATACAGTGTCTGTGCTCAGTAAAGGTCAAAGGACCTTTGTTTTTAACTCTTTGAAACTAACTGTGGCATTGCTGCCAAATAAAACAGACTGACTCATTCTGATAACATGTACTTTTCTATATTGTGTAACATCATATCTTTCCTTACAGGTCTACTCTCATCACCAAAAACCCACTGGCAACATCTTTTCCATGTGAAATAAAAAGTGAGGGCCCAAATAAGACATCTGAACTTTCAGTTACACAGTCTCTCCTTCCTAAGCTGGAGACCTTGATGCCATGTGAAGCCATTCCCAGTGGATATGAATTTTAACTGGAGGTTTCTGTGCAAGTACAGAGAAGGCTGAAGTTTGACCAGTTTATGAACACCACAAAAAACCCCACAGTGCTACAGCACTGTAACAAATGGGTTAATGAATGCCATGTTTTCCAATCACAATAGAAATATCCGAGTAGGATACTGTTTATAACAACTCTTGCAGTTCACACTTATGTGAATTAAGTTCCATATGACATTATACGCTCTTACCTGTTGACATTGATCCATACAATGGTAAGATAAGCAGGCCTTCAACAGACCGATCACGTACTTCGTACCGGTAATCAATAGATTCTGCTTTCTTGAAAAGCAAGTCACAAGCTTTTTCTATCTCAATTTGACCTAAAAAACATACAAGAGCATTTAAACAACCTATGTAGCTACAACTCTGCCTTCCTAGTCTGCAACACCTTTAAACAAGATTGTTTTGCCAAGTTATCAACACCATGACAAGAAGGAAGTTAGTTTAGGAGGTGCCATCCAGCCTTTCCACAGCAGCTCTCACCAAGGCTTTTCCTTACGAGACGACTGAGTAAGTGCCTGGCCTATACACTGATGCAGGATTTGGCAGCTAAAGAAATTCTCCCTTCCTAAATTAACAACAAAATAAAACACACAGACAATACAGAGTAAAACTGGCACAGGAAGAAAAAGCATATGCACATTTTTAAGTTAATGCTTTTCTTATCTGATCTCATAGGCATGGAAATACCTAAACATGCACTTAAAACTGTCACTTCACAGGACTATGGGTGTCAACCTGCAACTTTCCCTTCTCTACTTACTGCTCTGGGATAAACTAGGCAGTCACTGGAAGGATGTACTGTTTTGCTGGCAATGCCATGCTTCACCTGAAATAACCATTAGTTGTTGAAAGAAAAAAAAAAATCTCACCTGTCAGGAAAACCAAGATGTCACCTTCTGGTTCATTTAAGTGGATGTCCAATGTCACTTTTACAGCCTAAAACAAACAACACACAAGCCAATAACAGCTGGAATCTCATTTACTCTTTCTAAAATTCATAGTACTAATTTTTCACTATATCCTACAGAGGTGCTAAGAACACAGCAACACAGCACCTAATTCTTGGGGTCTTTCACAGGTGATAATCATACCAAGAACAGAGAACTCAACACAGAAACAAAGAACATGCCAGACCTCTGTAACATACGCAGAGCTGCCTACGTCCCTTGGGCTGAGCAGGTTGCAGAATATTTCCTTGACAGGATAACTTCTTCCTGGAATATGCAGCACTGAACACTGTCCAAAGAACTCTGAGAGCTTGTCTACCTCCAGAGTGGCTGACATCACCACCACTTTCATGGCTGTCTTCCTCTCTGGTGGTTGCTTCTGTAGAAATAGTTTCTTCAGCAAACCAAATAAAATGTCCTAACAGAAAAACAGAAGTAACTTATTTTAGTACCTCAGTTTTCTTAGAAGTACCTGACAAACTTGGAAGGGACTGATTCTATCCCACTGATATAGTGAAGAGAGAAAAATCACATCTTCAGGGCTTAAGCACTCAGAATACATCACTTACCCTGGCCATCTTGTACGCACACTAATTGGTTTATAGAATGTAATTGATTTTTTTATCATCTCTTCTCACAGCCTATAAACAGAATCAGTGTGACATAAAATCCTTTGGTTTTCATTTTTATATTCTCATGGTCAAACCATTTGCAAGTAGTTACTTCAAGGCCATCTTAAAAAGTCATCACCTTTGTCCAATGTTTGTTACCTGGCTGAGTGTGCACCCTCCTTTGTTGTAGTATTTAATATTACAACTTCAGCAAGTTTATATTGCTCTGGCTTAAAAACCTGCTTCTTTTAGCTAGACACAGGTGATGGAGCAGTAACTTCTTACATCACCCTAGCTCAATTACTTGCAATATTCTCAGATACTTGAGGGCAGAACTAGGATTCAGAAAGCACTTTCCCTCTTCCCCAGCTGGACTGATAGATTGTTTGCTGGACAGGGAGGTTGTTTGACACACAACAGTCTTGAGGACTGAGTGACTCAAGTCTCACTTTGCTTGTCACAGAAGGGTCAGAGTGACATTTGATAGCTTTTGGTACTTAGGTCAGTCTAGATACTTCCATGATCCCAAAAGCCGTAATCTCTCTGCACAGTCACTTACACACCCTAAGAAACATGAGGCCTTAGAGTGAGATGTTTCAGGGCTTTGTTTGTGTGTGTGTGTTTTATCCCTGGAGACTGTACAGAAGTGAAAGAATGGTATAAACAGACCTCAGAAAAGGAGACATAGTGATCCAAAAGGACAGATACAAGGTGGCACTCACAGTGCTGAGGCTCCGCTCATGGGCTTCATCCAAAATGATGATACTGTACTTGCTGAGAAGGGGGTCTGCCAATATTTGCCTCAATAAGCAGCCATCAGTCATATACTTAATGGCAGTATCCTGAAAGGTTTAATTAGAAATTCAACTGTTATGGTGGATTTTTACTCCAAAGTAAAGCAAACACTTCTACATAGATCACATATTCATCCAGAACACGCACTCAGATTGCATCACAGGTGCTTATGCACTGCATCACAGGTGCCTGGCCATCCCTCACTTGTCAGGTGTTCAAAAAAACTTGATCAAACAAGTTAAATGACACATACAACCACAGCTTCACCACAGCTGGGGCAGATGGCTTCTCCAGGCTCTGAGATCTCCTACACACAAACTCCCCCACCACTCCATGGAGGAACCCACAAGCAAAAATCTGAGCCGCAGCCCAGTGACCCCAGCACACCCTGTCACCACACACCGGCGGGAACACCGTCCTCAGAGCCCTACCTCGGTGGTGCAGTCATCGAAGCGGACCTGGTACCCAACCACAGTCCCCAGCGAACAGCCCATCTCCTCGGCCACCCGCTGTGCCACCGAGATGGTGGCAACGCGGCGGGGCTGGGTGACACCAATGGCCCCATGGCTGGCGAGGCCTACGGGAGAGACGGGGAGAGCAGGGACACTGAGTTGGGCTGTTCCGAGCCGGTTTATACACAAACACCTACCGAACACGTATTTGTTTTTAGTCATAGGGGTTTTTTTTTAGTTTAAAAAGTTTAATCCGGACACCACCTCCTCTCAGCAGAGGCGCACGGCACAGCCCGAAGCCGCGTCCCTGCGGAGGGACCGGAAGGATTATCAGCATTTATCGGTGTCTGTGTCCCGGGTTTCGGGGCCGAGGCTGCAGAGCCAAGCGGGGCTCTCGGGGGTTTCACCCCTCCCTGGCCGTTACCTGCCTCGAAGAGGTACTTGGGCAGCTGCGTGCTCTTGCCGCTGCCCGTCTCGCCGGTGACGATGAGGAAGGGCCGCTCGCTTACGGCCCGCACCAGGGCGCGGCGGTGCCGGTGGATGGGCAGGGCCAGGGCCGCGCCCGCCATCACGGGCCCCACACCGGCCCGGCCCTCACGGGACCCCGCGCGGAAGCGGCGCCGGCGCGCGCTGATGACATCCACTGTTGACCCGCGCGCTTAATGGCCGGCGCCGGCCTCTACGCCCCGCCCCTCCCCGGCAAGCCACGCCCCATGAGACCGCGCCCCTCCTCACAGGCCCCGCCCCCGAGTTCTCCTCAGCCCTCTGCCCCCCCCCCCCCCCCCCCTCCATTTTAACCAAACCCGTTATTTTATGCCCCAACTCAGCCGCAGTTTTTCACAGCGGCACTTGCTTCTTCCTAAGGGACGTTAGCAGCTCAGGAGCACCTCTCCTTGTGCCGCCCTGGCTGGCCGAGCTCCAGGCACAGGCTGGAGGGGCAAAACCCCTCAGCCCCTCATCCCCTCATCCCCTCAGCCCTTCAGCCCCTCAGTGCCTCATCACCTCAGCCCCTCAGTGCCTCATCACCTCAGCCCCTCAGTGCCTCATCACCTCAGCCCCTCAGCGCCTCATCACCTCAGCCCCTCAGCCTCTCAGAGCCTCAGCCCCGGCACAGTTGAACTGCAGCGTAAAATCAAACTGTGCACAGTTGACATAACCAGTGGTTCTCTCTCAACAGGTAAAACAGCCCCTCACCACTGACACAGTGTAAGGAAGGGACTTGATGGCGGAAAACATCTCTGTGGAATCAGAAGTCTCTGATTTACCACCCTGAGGATGCTTGAATCTGCCGCCCCAGCCCTGACCAAAGGCCCCAGCTTCCTGCCAACGCCTGTGAATTCACACAAGCCCTGAAGGTGGCAAGCGATGTACAGCGAATACGGAGCCACCCTGCACTCCAGCTTCCCAGCGCTGCAACGACCCCCCCGGTTCGGCTAAAGCACAGATTTTGCCTTGTGTTTTGTCTCTACGTCACGTTTGTTTCCCGTACGAGTCCTGTGTATGTTCACGTTTCACCCTCCATTAGGCTGTATCAGTGACAAGAATCACACAGGGAATTTGTCATCACACCAGGACTGAATTTAGGCCACCCACTGACTCCAGTTGTCACTAATCACCTCAATTTCTGCCTCTGACACAAAGGGAGGAAGATTTACCTGCTGGCTCAGGCACCGCGGCGAGGGCTGAGCCGGGAACCTCGCAATGCACTCGGAAGCCTAGGAAATGTGACATCAGTCCCCATCGTTGCCAGCTATGGATTTATCTAACCTAGAAACATTTGTTTAGTCTGTCTACAAACCAGCATTGTAAAATCACACAGATAAGCTGTTTTTCTGCCTTTCCTTATTAATACAGCCAAAGATACCACTGCAGGAACTGTTTCATTACAGTACCACGACGAGGAGAGATACCTGGTATTGTGTCTCTGGGTTTATTGCTTTGAGATGTTTGCAACCACCTCACAAAAATGTCACAGAAAAACAAATATCTTCTTCAAAAGTACACAAACTGTCCATCAGCCACTGGCATTTCATTCACTCCTTGGTCTTTTTTGCAGCTGCAGATTCCTACTTTGAGTATCACTAAGGTGTATAAATCTCCCTTTCCTGTCTGAGGCTCCTCTGTAGCAATCACCTAAAATAACTTAAATGCCCCTCTATAAGCAGGAAAATAATGTCAGTCACAGTAATCTTATTATCACCAACCTACAGCTCTGCTCACTTGGGTACATAATGGAATGTGCCAATATACTGTATGTTGTTACATCCCTTTATATCATATTTATTGCCTCACCACGTACTAATGCCATGTTACCACTAGTAACTCACACAGTTAATGGTCATCATATACACTGCTTTATTATTGCTTATTGCAAACTTCAAACACACCCTCATTACACTTTTTGATACACATTTACTAAGAATTATTTAATGCTTTTCATGGATACATACGTATGCATGAATGCATGCACACTTGCACATTCTGCTCGGTTTTATTTAAATCACATACTGCTTTTGGCAGACACAGGCTAGGTAAGGGGTTTCAATTTTCTTTTTTTTTTCCTCCTAGCCTGAGAATAGCAGATTTGGTTTTAATCAGCCTCTTTGCAGTCTTGAACCTTGTCCTCTTGGAATATAGTGCCATTCATTTAAGGATTTCCCTCTGTCTAATAGACATTAATGAATCACACCCTACAATTCCCTTGTGATCTTATCTTGGTTTCACAGATGGGGAAAACACAAAGAAATTAAGGGGTCTGCACACACCACAAATCAAAGGCAGAGCTGGGGGAAGAACCCAGTAATCCTAGCACAATTCCCTGCTCCAATAACTCTGAAAAAACATGTTTTCTACCCATGCAGCTGCTCTGTCAGGAGCTGCATGGCACAGGGCAGCACGGTTACTTTCAGGCCAGCCAGGAAAACTGACATTGCTCCTTTCCTAAGGTTTAGCTTTACCCATAACTGCAAATTCTGTGAGGTGATAGGCAGCTGCGGCTCTGCCAGCTTCCTGAGCTGAATTATCCAAGGATGTCTTTTTCCCTTCTGAACAGAGAATATCTTTTCTTTTCTGGTGAGCAGAGATGTAGCAGGATACAGGGAATATTCCAGTCTCTACTTGTACACCACAGGTTTATCCATCTTCCCAGAGGAGAGGCCTGATGACCCAGGGAATTTTCTTGTCCTTGCTCTGGACAAAGCAGTCCGTTCCATGATGAACACGGCATCCCTTGGTGCCTGGGAAGAAAACCACATCTATTAATTACACTGAGCGAGTGAAGGCAGATAATTGCCTTGTGCCTGGAATTTCTAAGTAGGGCCACTTTCTAGAAGAAAGATCCCTGAGCTGTAATTTCAGTACAGACAAACAGAATAAACCAATGTTCCCTGCAAGCTGCGCTCCTGTCAGACAACCAGCAGTTTTCCTGACAGCCAGGATTTCGGTGGCACCGGCTGTGAGTCATTATTGAAAAGCTGTTATTCTTAAATCAGAGGATGAGCACTGTCGAAAGAAGGTGTTAGACATAGAAAAAAAACCCAACAAAACCCCTTTTACACCTCTGTCTGATACCCTGCAGTGCGTTGCTACAAAACATTTACAAATTCACAAGTTTTATTGCAAATTTTGCTCTGCTTGATAAAAATTGCTTCTTTTTGAAGAGAGAATCAGATACCTTAGCCTTTCTCCTACTTAATGAATAGATTTTCCTTGTGTTTAGCTCAATAGTAAACAACAATTTCTACAGTGCAGCCTTCTGCCAGGATAGCCAGGTTACTCAAGACTGAATTCACAGGTCCTGCTAGAAAAGGCAGCGGGAAATACAGCGCTGGCTGCAGTCTGCACTCTACTTGCTCAGCTTGTTTTGTTCAGCAGGTGGCAAGGGACAGCGTATGGCCACGTCCAGGCTAGGACTTGCTCTACTAGAATAAAGTACTGGTATTTCTGTGCTAGGAAAGGATTTTGCAGTGTCCATCTACCCTGAGAGCACAACTCAACAGCAATCACTTGCGTGACAGCCCCTGCAGTAGCTCCTCAGCCAGACCTCACTTAGCTGCTGCTGGCATGGAGGAGGAGATACCTGCTACAGCAATTCCTTGTCCACTTGCTGTTGGCCAGACAACCCTGCACAGCTCGTGCTGTCCCCACACCCCTTCCTGAGCCAGCTGGTCCCAGGGTGCATGGCCACAGCCACAGCCCTGACCTACAGTGACTCGTGGGAACAGATTCAGGTCCCAGTGCCCCAGTTCTGCAAACGTTTCTGCACAAACCTTGTTGTATCCAGTAGAAGAGACCTGGCTTACTCACTGCAAGCCTCAACTGTTAGTCTTAAAACCCTGTTTTCTTTTGTCTATGACAGGCCAGCAACTGACTTTGTTAATTTACCCCCCTCACACATATGTCTGCGTCGCCCTTTTTAAATTTAACTACAGTGTCAGATCTGCAGCTGTTTCTGAGGCCACAGAGATGAATGATTGCTGCTCCTGCCAGGTGCAAGTATGAATCAAAAGGTCATGGGCTGATGGGGAGGATTAGGTTTTGGCTCAGCTGTTTGCATTCTCACACAGAGCACGGTCTGTCTATCTGTCCATCCGTCAACTCGCACGCACAAACCAGACAGGTGAGGAGCTGAATATTGCAAACAATTCAGTGACGCTTGTACAAAGCCACTACCAAAGATGTGCATTCTCTGCAGTTTAAAAAAAGCTTTTACAGCAATCCACTGAGCAGCCCTTGGATCAGTGAAATTATCTGTACAGAAATATAAATGCAGAACAGCATGGGAACAGTCTCCCCGGAGACCGGGGTGGGGTGGATTGGAGAATACCTAAATCTTTATATGGTGCCTGAGATTTTCATGTTAAATTGGAATATTTTCTTCCCACGCTCACCAAAGAAGATGAAGGCAGGCAGCTCCTTCTGGGCAGTTAGCACATCCACAGACTACTGAGAGCAATCAGGGCAAAAAAATCCACCAGGCGTGGACCAGTCCCATTTCTCTGGGTCTCCACCTGAAGTATTTCACCAATTCAAGGCCTTTTGTACCTGCAGTAACGAAAGCTGATGGCTATTTTAAGACCTTCTCACACTTGCACTTCTGTTACAACCCATGGGAGGCTTCTGATCTATTTCTGTATATTGGACATCATGTCTCTTCTGACTTCCTTATCTAAATGTGCAAAATAATCAATAATTCACTTAGGCTCTACATTCCCATCAGAGTGCACCATGGCTGTGATTTAAATATATTTCTGTGACTGTAAAATAAGCAGATAGCCTGAACTATCTTGGAATTGTCCTTTTGTAAGTGACAGCACCTCCTACCACCCGAAGTAGTTTTATTTCCCCAACTGTTAAATCTGGGACAAAATACTACACTTGTGTTCTATATTAAGACCATAGACTAAAAGCAGCTGACTGCTTTCCCAGCCTCGGTTCTCCCAGAGGGGAATGTGGGGTGAAGAATTAACCCCTGGCATGAGCTTTTCTCATGATAAGCCATTAAGGAAAGCCAGATCTCCTCAATGCTTTCCCAGAATTAGATCATGATGAACTGGAGACACCCATTGCCCTCCTCCCCTTCCCATAGCCCTCACCACGCACTGTAGTTAAAGGATCACCTGTGATTACAGGGCGATCTCTTTCCACAGCCTTGTTTCAAAGGACATGAGATTCATGTACCTTAATTAAGAAGCAAAAAGGAGGCAGGAAACCCTCTCATCTCATCTCATCTCACCTCACCTCTTACCACTGATGCTGTCACACCTCCCGAGTCAGTAATAACCTCACCCCTCACTCCCCTCTGGGGTCAGCTCGTTTCCTAGGGGGGAGCTGGGCTCCAGGAGATGAAGTGACTTGGCCAAGGTTACACGTGTTGCTGAGGGTGTTTGGAGCAAGAGATGCCCAAGTGCCACAACCCTGAGTTAAGAGATCTGGCTGGACACAACTGGCACTGAAGCTCCTCCTTACCAGACACTCAGCCATGAGATCCAGGGACAAGGAGACAGGCTGATCAAACAGACCACCAAGAAACAACTCAGGTGTTTTGCCTGTGAATCTACAGCCCAGGGGTTGCATTTCCCAATTTCCTCTTGTCCCTGTGTTTAACCCTTTGGTATAATCAACTCTGGGTGCCTGCAGCAACTGGTGACAAGGGCAGAGCACACGGCAGCCACACATGTCCTGGTAATGACTTCACTTCTTCCACCAGCCCTGGAAAAACAAAACCAAAACCAAATCCCTGGTCCTGCATAATCGTGGTCCTGTTATTCATGGATCTTAAATTGTACTCCTTCATGAATTTTAATGTGCAGTCCATTTTCTTTCCACTAATCCTACATTAGGCTGGAAGCCTTTATAGACAGAACATTTGCCCTCCTTGGCTCTTTATTCCCTGCAGCATCGTGGCTGTTGTGGCCCCAGGCATTGCCCTTGTCTCAGCTGGTCTGACAGCCAGGGTCAGCCAATATTAAAGTGTTTTCTTATTAGATACTCTAGTTTTGTGTATCTGTGACAAAAGCAGCAGGCCTGGTGAATAGACACCCTGTGAACAGCAGCTTATTTATTTTGTCCATGATTTGCTACTCTGTTGGCGTGCATTAATTGCACAGCATTTGAGACAACATTTGTCTGTGAATCTTCAATGCTATGCTTTTCTAAATCTCTTTTTCCAGCTAAAACCAACTCCACAAGTCATCAGAAACAAGTGAAAGCCCTCCAGGAAATTCTCCTTTCCAAGGAGCTGCAGAATTTCTGTGTTGTTACAGGTGAGCAACACATAAGAGCAAACCACAGACAGTTGTACACCACCATAGACCGTAAGATGCTCAACAGCCTGATTTTAAATGGCATTTCAATTTGAGAGCCAGACAGAAGGTCTAATCTGACCTTCTGTGCAAAATGCAGTTTGAGCCTGTTGTTTCACTACTGAATTCAGCAATTTGTTCAGCTGAAGTGATGCTTCTGAAGGAAGATACCTAGACTGGATTTGAAAAGATGCCGAAGCCACAGCTTCTGCTGTCCCAGCAGAATCACTCTTCCAGATCTGTCCCGAGGAGTGGAGTCTACAATAAATTGAGGCAAGATGCTTTTTTAATGTAAATTGCTAAGAATATATCAAGCCTGCCCTTCCATGTGCCTCACAGAACCCTTATTAGATGAAAAAGAAATATTGTACAGTCCTCCGCTATAAAGTTCTAAAAATATGGGAACTTTGATGTATAAAATGCTTGTTGAGGACCTTTCTGGCCCTGGCTACGAACATTCCCAGTTGCCACTAATTTCACATCACTTGCAGAACCAGCAGTAGTATTTCTTTTCCAAGATATACAGAATATAGTCAGTGTTTTAAAGATCCCAGCCCTGGGGATACGTTGTGCTGGCGTGTGCCGTGAGTGCAACAGGCAGGCAGGCGCAGGCAGAAATGAATCTGACTTCAGATCTGATCTGACTTAAACAACACTGACCATATGCGACACGTGGAGTCCGAACCAGGCCTGCAAATCCCATCTGGTTCTTATAAAGGCAAGCTAAAACCCTAAATCCAAACAGCTCTCAGCTTTGAATCCAAATTTTGCAGCTTGAGTCCATTACTAGCGAGGACGACGGCTAGCCCGGCACGGACTCGCTTCTTCAATTGAACCCTGGGATTTATGGCACAGCATTAAATGAAGGAGACACATTGTTGGTTGACTAACAGCTAATTTGGGAAGGTACTTGGAGACAGAGATTCATGGGTTGGTCAATAAGTTGACCCACCTCTTTAATCCCCATAAAATTGTTATGGCAACACTTGTGGACTTTAGCGGTGGTTTGAGGGTTAACTGGTGTTTGAGAGCAACTCAAATAGTGATAATAGTAGGAGCTAATGAAAACCTGCACTAACTCTCTGTGCTAGGTATTCTCTCAAGTTACAGTTTTTGCTGTTTTTTTGCTGTGATTTGATGTGGAAAAAAAAATCTAATCTGTAAGCAAACAGCTTTTTAGGCTTTTATGAAAAATAAAAGTGAGTGTATTCAGAAAAAGCCTTGTCTCCATCCTTTAGTTCCAAAGAACAAAGCTGGTGGAGGCTGGTCTCCAAGGGTGAATGGAATTTGGCAATACCATTCCCATTAGTGCAGAATAACCCTGTTAAACATATAACAGCTAGGGTACAATGTAGATTAGAAAAATAAGCGTGGAACTGTAAGGGTCCTGATTATTTTCCATCCATCCATCTACCTCAAACACCAAGTTTTGATGCTTCCCCTGCTGCTGGGTAAATTATTGAATTTTTAAAGTGATGCTCTGTTTATAGAATTGCAATCACTCAGCATTGGCCTTTGTTTGGAGAAGAATCCTCATCCATCCTCACTAATGGCTTCTTCTGATCTCCTCCGACGTGGAGGATTTCCTGAGCAAATTAAAACCATTATTCACTCTGCCTTTTTAGCTTAGCCAAAGATTTAATGACTTCAGCATAAGAACTGTATGTTTTGCTGTATTTGAACTAGATTTACTCCCTGATGGCTGATGCTGTGCACTCTGTTCCCTACACACGTATATAGGTGCTAGGGGAGTTCTTCAGCTGGTTAGATTATAGATTTTTTTGAGGTAAGAATCCTGGTATTTAGTACAACTGGGCATATGAACCTCAGAGTACCTTCGACACCTGAAAACACGTCCAGGTCTCACTGCCAGGGCTGGGTGAGCATTAGCTATTTTTTGCACAGTGGAGCTTTGTGCCCTTCCTTGGACTCCCCAGTAGAACCTGAAGTTCCTGAGATCCAGTGCTGGATCCATCCCAGCCTGGACAAGGTAGACACCCACCTCCAACACAGCTCTTTTTCCACTATGTATGAAACAGCTTTCAGCAAACATCCAGTTTTTATTTACTATCATATAGGGTGGGCGTCTCTCAGAGTTTAGGTAAAGAAAAACCGGAGTCGCTGGAGTAATGTTCCAAGATCAGGCACAAGGCAGCAAAAAGCCAAGGAGATATTCAGTCCTGCTGCTGCTATGTCCTTTAATTTGCAAAAACTCAGAAATATTACTCCCTACACCCTGAAGCAGAACGTCATGATCCTGAAAACGCAGCTTGTGTCTGGGATTAAATCGTTTTGTGGCACATGGGTTCAAGTTTAATCTCCCACTGGTACTGCAGTGCTGCATCCTGCTCCTCCCTGGCACCGCTGGGACCAGCAGCCCTCAGCTTCAACCCAGCTGATGTGCCACCTGAATCCATCACTCACTCCAGGATTTAAATCTTCTCTGTCACGAAGCAAACCCTGAGTGAGTCGCTTTGCTGATGAGGATTTGAAACCTTTCTTGTTTCCCCCTTCTCCTGCACTCTGAGGAGATGGATCCCAAACACCGCTTGCTGGGCTGGGTTTGCAGAGCCCAGGCTTCACCCTGCACCTGGCCATGGTGTGGGAGCCCTTGGGGTGCAGCAGCAACGCAGCCACATCTGCTCCTCCACAGGAGACAGCTCCCAGCCTCATCCCAATTAATTGTCTCCTAATGACTTTCTGAACCGAGAGGATTTCCTTAATTATACCACACATTAGACTTTAATCAAGAAATCAATCTTCCACGCTGCCCAAAACCCGAGGGTACGGCGCGTTCGGTGAAGAGGAGCCCAGGGCATCCCTTGTGCTGCCCTGAGGAGGTCCCTGCGATGTCACAGCCGTCCTCACACACTGCACCCAGGGCTGGGCAAAGCCCAAGGACTCCCTGGTCACATCCGTGGGGGACAATGCTGTTGTCACCAGCACTGTGAGTAACTTTCACTGTTCCAGTGTAGGACTCCGGTGTTTTCCCCAGAGTGTGACCCACTGGTGGTCCCCGGCTGAAGCCACCTCTATATCCCATGATATAAAACCAGGGGACTGTGTCACACACAGCCCTTGTTACACCAGGAGAGGGAACGATCCCCATTCACTGGGGTGCAAACGCTCTGCGAGGAGAGGGGTTCGCTGTGTTCCCGCTCACGCGCCCGCTCATCCTGCCCCAGGGACCTCAAAGCAGCTGCAGCCCCCGGGGAGATTCCCCATTTACAAACCCCCGGTCACAGATCTGCGGGGATGGTCTGCACAGCAGAAGAGGAACAATCTGCAAAACATTAACAGTTTGCTGCCACCCCACAAAACCAGCACTCTGCTCTTTGAGTAACGTGGTCAGCTGCTGGCGGATGCTCTCGCTCAGCCGTGGCCGTGCCCTGCGGCTTTTGGCAAAGCCGTTGGCTTCTCCTCTCCCCTGGCCATGGCCAAGCCGGTGCTGCTCTGCTCGCCCTCTCCCGCACCCTCCGCCGTGCATCCGGAGCTGATCCCTGTGCCCATTCATCCCCACGGGGCCCCAGTGATTTATTTCTTTAACAAGGAGCCGCAGCAGTGGGTTATAAGTGGAATTTGGAAGCTGTGCGTGCCGGTGCAGGGCTCATTACCGAATCTAGCTGGAAGTGATTTAATTAAAATCCCTGCACAGCTCCGTGCCTGTGCCTCAGCTCAGCCCAGCGCTGACATCTGGATATTTTTCCTGCCTCCTGACGCAGGATGCCAGGCAACGCGCAGCCCTCGTGTGCCGGCTCAGGGCCTTTGTGCCGGGCTGGGCACGGCGGGGAGAGGATTTGCATTGTTCGGCAGGCGGCTGCCATGGTGGCGAAGCCTCACGCGGCTTCACCTGCTCCCAGCTCACCCCGAGACGGACGCAGCCCCCTGGGCACCTCCTGCCTCTGCAAACCTGGTGAAAGTAAATATCAGTCCCGGGGTTGCTGTGATCTGTTCCTGTGTCAAACACCGTGCGAGGCTGCTGTGGCCCAAAGAACATGTCAGATTAAATATTAACCTCGCTTGTTTCTCCCCGTTTACAGGATGCCGAGAGGCCGATCGCAGCGAAGGATTTATCTGAAGGATGCTGAGGGCCCTGGTCAGGCAAGAACCCCCTGTTTGGAGTGGAGGACAGGCTGATGGGCATCACTGGCCTGATCCAAACCCTGGCAGCATGCGGCACTGACGGCAACTTTAAGGTGCAGCCTTATTGATTAATAAGTGGGTTTTAATTTTCTCCTTCCTGAGGAGCTCTGGCTGGGGCCACCAGCCCCAGTTGCTTTTATTTTTCCTGACACCAATAGGGATTTTTTTTCATGAGCAGCTGCAAAGACCCAGCAACTTAAAAAAAAAACCAAACACAAATTCCTCCAGTTTTCACCCCCCGATTTGCTCAGCCGGGCGCAGGCAGCTGCTGGTCTGGCTCTCCCCACACCCCAGGAGACTCCCCGATCACAGTGAGGCAGCAGCGGTGATGGGAGAGGAAAGTAGAAAGGTTTTTTTTTCTCCTCTCTGTTTATAGAAAGTTTTTTCTTGCTAATAAAACACAAATACAGGAAGCAAAGGTGTGATGCAGCAAAATGATTTAAGTAAAAGTCTTGTGGTAATGGAAGGAGGAAGACAAGGCTGAGCTCTGAGCTCACCTGTGCCAGCACAAAGCTGGTTGGGATTAAATCGAGGTGCTAACGAAATCACTTTGGTGCAGGTGTTTCTGCAGAGCTCTGCTGTGCCTGTGCCGGCCATCGATGTCCTGCCTGAGCTGGGGCTGCTCGGGCACCACGTCCCTTCTCCCATCTTTCACCTTCTCAGATAACGAGGACGCTGGGATGAGGATGGGATTTCGAGTTCCCGCTGCCTTTGTGAGGAGTTAAAAATAAAACACATCTGCTAAAAATAATGAATGATCAAGGAAAAAATGTTAAACCCCAGAGATCGCCCTGGACGCTGAGGATTAATTTTAATTTCCCTTTAATCCAGATAGTGACATCGCTGCCAGAGGGTACGGCTCAGCCCCAGGACCGCAGCAGGAGTTGTGCTTCCCTGTCCATCCCGCCTGGCAGCTCCCCAAGACCTCACTTGCTCCCAGCACAGCTGAACCCCAGCACTGAGATTTTGGGTGCATTCTAGAGTAAAATGGGCAAGCTGCAAGCAGGAAGCCACCAGGCTTCAGGTTCTCCTGCAAAGGATGTGGCTTAGCCCCTGTGGCCACAGCTCCGGAGGGCGACTGCCCCAGCTCAGTGCTTGCCATGCTGTGGATTAGAGCCTCGGGCTTTGTGCCACTGTACGTGCCCAGCTTCGGGATGCTCCACTCCTCTATCACACTGTGGCCTCAGGTGAGGGAGGAAAAGGGACCAGATGTCCCAGATTACAGATGGGACTTGTTAAAAATAAGATTTACCAATACTCTTTACTTTTAAATGGAAGAAAAATACTGATCAGAGCAAGCTGCTTAGTTTGCAATCTTACAAAGAGACAAAAAACCCCTAATTCCTGAAAACACACGTAAAGGAGCAAAGGCTGCTCTGGACCCAAAAGCCTGGGCTCCGTGAGCACCGCAGCCACCACCCGCCCCGTCCGACCTCAGAGCCAGCTCCTTCCTCCAGATCCTCCAAAACATTTTCCTGGCTTTATCCAAGCGATAAAACACGGATAACAGGAGGAGAGGAGCACGGGCTGGGCTCTCCCTGCAGTTCCCCACCCTGCGCTATGGACAACGGGGCTGCTTGAGCATCATTAAATAGAACCATTGCTCCCAGCTTCCCTATTGCAGGCTGACATATGCAAATATATGCACATGAATTTACATACAGAGCTGGTGCTTCAGTACTGGGAGGAAAACGCCCTGAATTCCTTGGACGAGCCCAGGGCTCGGTGCCCCCCAGGCAGCAGCTGAAGTTGGGGTGGGAGGGTTGGGGATGGGTGGGCTCAGAGGAGGGGGGGCAGGAGGACGTGCTCTGGGGCTCTTTCTGCACCAAGGTCTCAGCCTCAAAAATATTTTAAAGCCAAAAGCTCATGAATAGATACAAGGGCTCACAGTCTGGGCTGTGATTTATATGCAGAAGCACATAAACACCTGAAATGGGGGCTTGAAAAATGCCTCAGACTTTGCTATAATGCTGCCACTGTGGAGCCAACGCGCATCCCCGGAGCCAGCGCTGCTTGGAGGGGGAAAAAAAACCTAAGAAAAATCAAATCTAAGCAATTTCTTACAAGCTGCTCCAAATGTGTTTTCAATTCAAGAGTGGCCAGAGAGGTAAGTAAATATTTTTCTGGAAAGGAAATGACATTGTGTTTACACCGAACGCTGTTTGCTGAAGCGCTGCCCGCGGTCGTGCTCCAGCCCGGTCCGTATTTACCCAGCTGGAGGAAGCGCTCGGCCGAGTTTGGCTGTGCTGGGCACGGTGTCGGTGGAGAATTTGGCTTTTATACATATAGGAAGCTCTGTGGTTTCGTGAGCCACGATGCACAAGACCCAGCATCTGTATTCTGGGGTGTGTTTTTGTGAAGCCATGAGACCTGGACAAGGGGCTGCTGTTGGACCAGGGCTGTGTGGCCACTTGGCAAGGACAGGGTAGATAAAAAGCAAATATTTAAGTCAGAAGAGCCCAACCTGTGGCCCGCTGGGGTCTGACATTGGTCTGCAAGGCTCTTCCTGTCACAGTGAGCTTCACTCTGCACGTTGGGAAGATCTCCCATGGCTTTCTTTAAGACTCACTGCTCCAAACACTTGAAGGTGACTGACCCGAAAAGCTGTTTGCTGTTCCTGCAAAGACCTTTTGGCCGCCCTCCTGTGCTGGGCACAGCGAGGCTGGAGGGACACGTCGTGTCCCTGTGCCTGGTACCTCCCTTCCTGAAAAGCAGATGGGAGAGACCTGCAGGAATGGGCTACAGAGCCCCTTCCCCTGGGAAAGCTCTGTGTGTACAGTGGGTTTAATGGCTGGTGCATCCCCCAGATCCCACCTAAAACCTCTCTGGAAAGGGCACGGCCCATGCGGGGCGTCTGTGTCACAAAGCAGAGCTAACCCAGGCTGGGGTTCACATATTTCATAGAAACACGTTTGCAAGACCCTGAAAATAGTGGCTGGAGTCTGGATACATTCCCTGGACACGGGCAGGACAAAGGCACTCGCTGCCACGCTGGCGGCCTGGGTGACCCGTCACTGAAGCGCTAACGAAGGTGCCTCTGCGACGCCTTTGCTCACCAGCCTGGAAACGAGCACAAAGCTCTCCCCTCCCCAGCTCCGACCTGCCCAGAGCTGCTGCTGCTCAGGCTTCAACTCCACAGACTTTGGCGAGAGTTTGTGCCATGAAATCCCCTCCAACACCTCGGGAGAGGCAGGTCTGAGCTTTGCCTTCGGTTAATCATTGCTGAGTGGGGTGTTTTTGCCAGGCAGTGCAGCGGGAGCGGCCGGGGGACACGGCCAGGCTCCCTCTGCCTGCAGGACCTGCTCCAAATCTCCCCATCGAGCCCTTAATCAGCTTTCACCTGGGATTAGCTCAAACATTCCCAGCCCCTGGTTCAAAATAGCTTTTCTTGCTTGTGGGCAACTAATCCAAAAGGAGCTCTCTCTCCATCAGGCAGCACCTCCAGCAAGAGGTTTGGGTTTTTTTAATTAAGACTTGAACCTTAACTGGTTCCCAGTTCCTTTTATTGAGAAACCAGGACATGGGAGGCACACGGAGATGCTCAGAGCTGGGTTGTGATGTGGACTGATGGCTGCAGCTCCTATAAACCCAAGCAAGCCAAAGCCTGGCCTGGTACAAGCCAGGTACAAAGGGCACAACCAGCTCAGCCCAGGCTGAAGAGGCTGCGTTTGGGGGAAATTCAGATTTTGCAGAAGGGATTTTGCTCAGGAGCTCACAGGGGGCTGGGGACACTGTGCAGACACTTCCTGTGTGAGCTGAGTCTGTCCCGGTCACACTGAGCTCCTCTTCCCCTGCTGACAGCAAATGGAGCCAAAGAAACCCCCTTGTATATCTGAGGCTGTTGGGACCTGGGGATGAACTGAGGAGGGGAACCCACAGCTCCGTCTGTAGGATGGAGCCCCAGAGCAAAGAGCTACCAAAAACTGTGCTGGTTTCACTGGGCCAGCAGCTAAACACAGCCACTCCCTCACTGCCCCCACCCCTGATGGGATGGGGGGGAGAACTGGAGGGTAAGGGTAGGGACACTCATAGGTCAAGATAAGAACAATTTAATAATTGAAATAAATTAAAACTTAAAATAATAATAATAATAGTAATAAAATATACAAATGAGAAATGCCCAGTGCCATTGCTCAGCACCCACTGTTCCCAGATCATGATCCTGGAGGAGCGACAATCCCGAACCGAAACTGCAATCCCAGGAGAGCGAGAGCCCGAGCGAGAGCCAGAGAGAGCCAGAGAGGAAGAGCCCCTCATGGATCTCCTGCCCATGGGGGACAGGAGATGGAACAGCCCCTTGGCAGAGCCCAGTGCCCATGGAGCTGATCCATGGCAATATTCCTGACCCCTGAGCTCTTGCGCTTGCAGACGGACAAACACAAAGTCCTTTAGCGCCAGGGACACCAATGCCAACATGGGGATGTTCTCAGCGTTTCTCTCCTAACAAATCCCAGCTGAACCCAAACCCCAGTGCTGCTCCAGCTGCTGAAATAAACCCAGCTCTAGCCCAGCTCAAAACAGGGACAAAAACCCACAGAGCACACCAAGAGCCCCCATAGGAACCCATCAGAAGGAGCTGGGTTGGGAAGGGATGTGCAACCCATCACATCCAGAAACACAGCCACGTACAGTGTGGCTATAATTAAATAAAGGACATTATTGCTGCCTTGCTAATGGCTCGGGGCACCGGCAATGGAGCCGTCCAGCTGCCAGCAGCTCCCAGCTCATGGGAGCTCATCCTCACCCAGCATCAGTGTTTAAAAACTTAAATTCACCTTCCCAAGCCTGCAAACAGGATCCACACTGACAATCCCCCATCGCAGCCGCGGTGACAACCTCCTCCTGCAGCCCAGATCACGGGGAGCACAGAGCCACAGCAGCTCCATCAACAGCTCACACAGTGCATTCAGAAAGCTGAGTTCAAATTAAAGACAAGAGAGACTCATCCCTTCAGCCAGTTCATTTCCTCCCCTGGAAAACCAGCTCCCACCCAGCTCCTTCCCCTGGTCCCCAACACCCAGCCCAGGGAGACCTTCTCAAGCAGCAAAGCCCAGCCAGCATCTCAGCAGCAGCGACACTCTGGATACAGCTCCCTCCCAGCACCAATATATCACAGTTTCTCCAGAAACCAGTGAAGCCCAAGGGCTGGTGGAAGCCCTGGTGATGAGCACAGCTGAAACCTCATCAGTGGCATCTCAGCCTTCGTTATCCCTCGCTGCAGATTTATCTCATCGGTGGTGATCTGGGTGTTGATGAGCTCCCATGTGGGAGATAAGGGACAGCAGTTAGACATTTATATTGACTTGTGAGGTGGCCACTTTTGTGCCCTCTGAGCCTGAGTTTCAGTTGCACCCCTGTTTTGTGCCGTGAAGGCTTCCCCTGGGCCACCCCAGTTTGTGCAGCATCAGCACCACAGCCAAGTTGCCTCCAGGCAAGAAGATCCCCCCAGAAAAATCACTGGGAGGGAAGGATGGAGCAAAAGCCCCATTTTGGACAGGGCGAGACATCTGCTCGGGAAGCGACTTGGCGCAGACGGGAAACCTGCGTCAGAGGCTGAACCCTCCAACGCTTCAGCTCCTCTGACGCCAAAGCTCGGCTGAGAGAGGCCCTTGATTTCTGTCCTGAAACCTTCATAAAAATAACACAATTAGGGGGAAATCCTGGTCCAAGTGGAAAAGCAAACACCAGTCTGGGTTTCACGAGGAAGCAGAGCCATATAAAAGCTCGCTCCTAGAGCCTTCTGTTATTCCTGTAACGCGTCCAAACACTCGCACAGAAACCCTCCACCGAGGGGCACGTTTCCACGGGGCGAGGTCGAGCTGCTGGTAAAGTATTTTATTTTTTTTTCCCCCCAGCATTTTACTTCACCTCATCAGAAGTTTCCATACGTGGAGAACAAAACATCTGCAGAAACGTCCTCTGGGGCACCGCGCGGGGCAGCCGCTGTCGGGAGCGGCCACTCGATCCTGGGCCATAAATAACAGGGCAGGCTGGAAAATCTCTGTGTGGTTTTTTTTCACAGAAGGCGAGTTGGTGATGTCCCTCACCCCTGTCCCCTCTGTCCTCACAGCAGCGTTTCCCCAAGCCCCTGGTACCTGCCCTCATGGCCATGATCTCCTCTTACAGACTTAGGGTGAGCTGGCTCATGGATGCCTCTTTGGGAAAGATTTAGTGTAGAATTAATGCAGGTGGCCACTCCACGCGTGGCCCTGACACAGTTTGTGCCCAAGAGCTGGGTGTAGTGTCCCCAGGTCCCCCCAAAACAGCGCTGAGAGGCCGAGGAAGCTTGCCTGGCTGCGGGGCTCACTGCAGGGTTGGTGACTTTTGGCCCCAGGGACCCGTCCCTGCGGCTGGGACAGGTCTGTACCCGTCCTCGGGGTGACATCTCCTTCGTGCCCAGCCCACGTTGCTGGGATGTTTCATGTCCGTGCCGTCCAGTGACAGGGAGCAGCCTGACACCGTTCATGTGCCGGGCTGGAGCCAGGTAAAAATAACCCCGGCGTGTTTGGCAGCCTGAAAGTGCTGCTGTAAATCCTCCCTGTCAGCAAGAAAATCCCCCAGCTCGGGTCGGAGCCGTCGTCCCCAGGGGAGAGGTGACACAGGGGAAGCCTGGGGGTGTCTATGGGGCTGAACCCCAAGCGCTTTGCCCAAGAGAGGACAAAAGGGTCAGGTAAATCAAGGGAAGCGTGACCAGCAGCATCCCTCCCCAGCGCCCATGTCCCGTAAGAAGGGCGGAAGAGCAAAGCAGGGGTGTCAGCTTGCTCTTGAACCAGGATTAAAGGCCGCCAGCCCCGCTGTATTTTTAGCTTCATGATCAACTTTTGAAAAAAAAAAAAAAAAAAAAATCTCATTGTGACTGGTAGGAGCTGAGAGGAGCTCTGGGACCTGCCCCGCGCCCAGCCCCGGTGCTCTTTATAGCCCGTCCTCTGGCTGCAGGAAGAGGTGATGGTGGCTCCTGTGGCACCATCACCTGATGGGACGGCACCGCAGCGACTGAGGAGGGGGCTTCAAGCACCATCCCACCATCCCTCCTCCCATCCCTCCCTGCCGCGCTCTCCGGCTGCGGAGCCGTGGGCCAAGTTTGCGGCAGCCGCTCGCCAGAGCCCACGTCTGCTGCTCTCTGAGTCAGCTTATCGGCGCTGGGCTATTAATAGCTCGCGTTGGCTTCCTCGCGCTCTAATTGCAGTTTAATAACATCGAGCACCAGCCGGGGAGAGCTGCCCCGTCTCGCAGATACAGCGGCTGTTCCCTGCGACTCCGCTCCTTGGCCCGGCTGGGAATCGCCCCGGGAGAGGGGCAGACCCTGTCCCTGCCACGGTGGCCGGGTTCCACCCCCCTGCTCCCGGCCGAGGGCTTTGCCCGGTGCCCTCAGCGTAAGCTCGGCCCAAGGCTGCGTCGTGGTTCTTTTCCACCTTCATCCTAACGGAGCCAAAGGGCTGACACGGAGGCGGAGGCTTTTCCCGGGGCCGTCACTGAGAGAGACCCTCGGTCGTCCCTCCTGCTCCTTCTCGGCTCCTCGGGATGGGAAATGCTGAGCGCGACAGTTTTTCCTGCTGGGAATCTCCCGGTGTCCGAGCTGCCGCGGTGCCGTGGCCGATGCTCACGGTTTGGCTGGGAAACCAGAGCCGCTCCCAGCGCGGAGGAGCAGCCGCAGCCGCCACATCCGTCCCGTCCCGTCCCCATCCCCACGGGGATTCCTGCTGCCCGCGCCGCGCAGGATTGCACCCTCCCGCCCCAGCAGAAGGTTTCAGGGGAAATAAGACAGAAATATTTTTATTTTCTTCTCTAAATTAGGTAGAATGGGAGTCAATGAAAAGGGCCGGGGCCCTGGTCTCTCCATGCCCGGCGGTTTGGGGCTGTGGCAGCAGCACACGGGTGGCCTGGGGGCAGGACGGCCACGCTGGGCTTCAGCCCCACCGGGCTGTGGTCCCACTGTCACCCGCTGCACCTCGAGGCACAGGGAGAGGCTCCAGCCTTGCCATGGCGGGCTGGACAGCGCTGCCCGCGTCCTCACCCCGACGGGAACAGCTGACTGCGGCGGAAACCAAATCCCTGTCTCGAGCACACATGGGCGGCCACGGGACGCGGGCGCTTGGGCAGCTGCTCTGGCAGTGGGGGAATTGTTGGTCTTGACAACGTGAGATGGAAACCGAGTTAAAACCTTTGGGCTGTCTGAGTGGCCCGGGAGCAGCTGTTTGTGCACAGCAGCTCCGGGGGTTTGTAGGAACAAGCCCAGCGATGGCACAGCGGCGAGGAGCCGCCCCGCACCCTGCTCAGCTCCCGGCACCACGGGGAGCCCGAAGGACCGGCCTCGCATTTTTTGGAGATGTCATCATCCCCGAGACCTTCCTGCCGTGGAGGGCGGAGGCTGCACGTGTCTCACCCTCCCGCCTCTCACAGATGCCAGGGCAGCCTCCCGCGCACACGCCCCGCTCGTCACACGCTGCACACATTGAGGTTTTGGTGAAACCAAGAACTCAAATTACCTCGAGCCCGTCGGGCAAGGGATTAATTGTATCGACTGTCCCATCAGCTGAACCTGTTTGCCCACACTATGGGCACACATCGGTTGTCAGTCCACAATCACATCTTCCCTGGCTCCTCACCCACCTCCCACGAAACCCCCCGGCTCCTCCTCACCTCCCACCTTTCAGGTGCAGCTTTTCTTGCTACGGCCCCAGCTACACGCTGAGTTGAGGACAATTAGCAGCTGGCACCACCCTGTCTTCTCCAAAGAGGGTCAAGTTGCTTTTTTGGACACATGGGGAATTAAGGGCGCTCAGCCGGTGCGTGGCAGCACGGTGACCTGCTGGGGATGGACATGGGGCACGGGGAGAGGTCCCAGCCATCTTCAGCAGTGGGATGAAGAGGGAATCGCATCAGCTCACCCAAAACCACCTCGAGAAGACACCGGGATCAGAAACTTTGTACCTGACCCACCTGGGAGCAGAGAAGCGATTCTGGCATTTAAGGGGACGCTGCCAGATGGGACGAGCGGTGGCAGGCAGCAGCTGCTGCCAACAGAAATGGTTTGTAAACACGTCACAGCGCGTATCCGAGATGGACAAGCTCCTTCCACCATCCAAAGGAATTCATTACTCTGTGTTTTAAAATCAAAGGATGGGCCCTTGGTGCCTTCCCTCCTCTGAAGCACGAGCTCTGCTTCCCACACAGGTTTTCCTTTGTTTCAGGACAAGTGTGGGTTGAACCCTGGAAAATCTCATTTGCTGAACTTCAGAACCGGACATTTGAGTTGCAAATGCCCAAACGCGCCCGACAGCTTTAACTGCGAGGAACAGGAACCTCCTGCAGCCACCACAAGACTTTACACAGTGAATTCTACCAACAAGCAAAGCTCACAAACCCTGGGGTGGTTTTCTGGTCACCGGGAATTTCTTGACCCATTCTACCACTGCAGGCACCGCCACGTAACAGCGCTGACAAACCTTCATCGGCAGAAAAGGTTTAATGAGAATTTGGGGATTTTATCTCATGGGTTTCTTGTTATTGTTGCTGTTTTAAAAATACCTCAAATAATGTAATTCCTCACAAAGCAAAGTGTGTGCTTCCCTTGCTGCTCAGGCTTAGGGAAAGGCACTTGGTTACTCACCTGGTGCCAGGCAGGTCAGCGCTGTCCCCGGGTTTCCTCTTGCACCAAATCCCAGATTTCAGGGGTTATGGATCATCTTCCCGCTCTTCCCGATGGGATCCGTGCCTGTGACTGCAGTGTCCAAGTGCCAAAGTGATTCAGGTGCACACCAGGTGACTGCTATGGACTGGCAGGTATCAGAAAAGAGGAAGATTTGACTATTTTCAAGCTAAATGTAACATTTCTTGAAAAACCAAATTTGCTGCCTCCTATGTGTGCACAGTGTAAGAAATTAAACCAGAAACGTGGACCACAGTGGGTTTAGTACTTGAAAATTTTTATTTTCTCAAATGAGCACCAACACATATTGTAAATATGACAAACAAGACGCCTCCCTCTAATACTGAAGAACTATATACAATGTACAAATACATGAAAAGGTGAAAAACAATTATCTGAAAACAAACAATTGCATTTATTACTGAAGCAAACGACCTGAAAGAATATGCCAAAAAATAAAACTCAAATCAGATCAAAGAAATAAAAAGTATACACACAATCTGTAAACACAAGAGCATCAACAGACAGGCTGGTATTGGAAATATTGTCCTTTAGTTTTGTCAGTGGGGAAAGCATTCCCATTTCCTTATGAAAAACAAACCAAAGGATACACACAGTCTGGAACAACGAGAATAGCTTATTTGTGGTTGTACCTTACACAATGCCATTCTGCTTGCAATTAAATATGTTGATTTTTTTTGTTGTGGTTTTTTTTTTGGTTTTTTTTCTGAATTCAAAGATGATTTTGTTTCCCCTCTTCTACTTTTTCTTTTTAAACAAGATTCTGCAAAAATCTATGTCTCACAAAATTCTTTCTGAGCCTTTAACGTCTACGGCCTCTCACCTGGTGAGAAGAGCTCCTTCCCCCTGAGCTGAGCTCTGGTTCTTGCCAATCTCTTTACCCAACCGGGTGTTTGGGTGTCACCTCTTCATCCAAGAACTGGTTCACGCAGAAACATGAAGCTCCTCCCGAAACAAGGAAGTGCAGTGAAATGCATGATTACCACACTCACAGACCAGTTAGAAAAATGCATACAGAGAAAATCCTCACTTGATCATCACAAGAACAACAGATTTCATTCGTAGGGTTTTGTGGGGTTTTTTTTTCCTGTACATTTTAAAATCGTGTGCACCAAAAACAGAGAATCGAAGAGCGTGCAACAGTTATTGGGCACTGAGAACTGCTCCTTGCTCAGCAAAACACAGTCCAGTGGTTTGTGCTGTTGGTCCACTTTGGGATAAACAAGAGACCCAATGAATTACAAATGAAGAAGGGTGAGAAGGGGGGAGGTTAAAAGACAGAACTGAAAACAAACAAACAAACAAACAAACAAACAAAAGGTAACTTTCCTGCCAGAGAGGTAAACTTTTACTCTAATTTGTTATGTAGCAGCCTGGTTTAAAAAAATAAAATAAAATTTAAAAACACCAAACAAAAAACCCCACACACAACAAAAAGAAAACCAGGATCCACGTCCAAAGACTTCTGTCTTAGTTTAAAAACAATGACTAGTTAGAAATCTCCATCCTTCATCCCTGCTGCCCCCAAGCAACTGGAAACAGCGATTCAGAGGTTGCAGTTTACACTCAACCCTGTTGTCTAAGTCTCAACATCTACTTCACTCCAGCCAATACTGGTGCAAGAGAAAATTTCAGGCCCAGATCCTACAAACCAGATCTCCTCAGGAAAACCGTGCCCAGACGGAGCCCCAGCAGCTTCCGTGGGGACTCGCCATGGGCGCGGGAGCTGACACGGGGCTCCGGCGGCCGGACGGGAGCTCCGGCGCGGGGTGAAGGTGTTATTCCAGCCCCTGGAGCACTCCTGGGGTGCCTGGGGCTACCTCCCATCCCACACATCCCTGCCTGCCTGCACCAGAACCCGGCCACCGGGACGGAAGCAGGAGTGACTCCCCGCTCCTGCCACATCCAGAAGGAAAATGGATCGACTTGAAGAGGACAACGTATATTATGGGTTTTTGTTTCCCTTTAAACATATTTTCCAACAAATACAGAAGGAAACAGCATCATTTATAAACAACAACAAAAAAAAGTGCTCTCAGGGAGGGGCTCTGAGAAAACAGCACCAAATATATTATTATTATTTTTTTAAAATTAAATATTATTTACAAAAGTATATTTCACAAGGTAATGTGGTTTTTTTTTCTGCTTTGAATATATTATCATTTGAATATTTATTACAGGGATCAGGATTTCACACCAGATAATCCACCAGAGCAAAACAATTTAAAATTTACTCAAGTCTGAGCTTTGGGGTAGGCGGGGGGGGATGTAAACTGAAGGGTTGCACGCAGCTTGCCAGAGACGAGGCTGCCACATAAAGAAAGCGCAAAACTCGCTGCTGTTCGTGTTTTCTCGAGGATATCACTCATGGAAAGCAGCACCACGGTGCTCTGCGTTCACAGGAGGCCGTTTCCATGGGCCACACCTCCCACCTCGCTCACCTCAGTCAGGAATAAACCAGCTACACTCAACTGACACGAGCAGAGGGACGCAGACAGCGAGGTTCTTTGGTTATGAGATCACTCAGTGAGTCACTAACGGAGCCTGTGCTGACTGTGGTAGCCACTAGCACACAGATCTGATCATCCTGTCTGGTCACCAGCTCCCAATACTGTTATGTGTCTTAATACAGCACGTCACAGATGAGTTAGCAGCAGACTAAGTACTTCATATTTAATGGGCACGTAGCAGAGAACAAACACCAACGAGCCTTACAAGCCCATTTTTCCTTATCTCCCTGCACAGTGTATTCAAGTCACCCCACAGATAATTCTCTGGGTGTTGGGGATGTTCACAGGCATACATATTTTTTTTTCATACCAGGGCTTGAGGCCAGATTCTCAGCAAATGTGAATCTCTGGGTGCTGATGGGACAAAACTAATTAAAACCAGATTAAGATCTTGCCGTATTCAAGCTTAGACTGGTTGCCACTAAAAGCGTAACCCCTGTGAACAATTAAAACCAGCCTGATCTGATGGATCATCGTCCTTTCTTGTCCCAAATATATGGATAAAAACATTTACATCTGGTAGCTCTCTGCAGTAACTGTTCTTATTTCTCAGAGCAGTCCTCTAGACAGGCCTACCTTTTAAATCGCTTTTTTATAGGCAATCACTCTAAATACCCACAGAAAACCATGAGCCCAAGTGCTCTTTTTTTCTCAACATCATATTAATGATTTGGGGTTATCCCTCACTTCTCCTGGCTCCAGCCTTTAAAGGTTTTGTATATGGGGAGACCAAAGAGCTCTTCAAAGAACACAAATGACTTCCCACTAGTAAAAACCCAATAAATTGTTATGGATCATCAACCAAAGGACAGGGAAATGGGGCCAGGTCAGTGCCAAAGTCAACAAGATCACCGGTACTGCAGAGTTTTTGATTTCTACCAGATTTTTATCACTGGAGGGGACGTGGATGATGGAAGCAGAGATGATCAGAAATGAAAGCTGAAGCAGCTGTTACGTAGCCACAGCAGAAAGGGTAAAGGCAGAAGCCACCTGCTAACAGGCTAGCCACCAGCTGAGCCAACTCCATCCACTGCAGGAGCCATGGCCAGACCCCATCCCACTTCCCTCTCCGAGGCTGTACAGATCAGTGGTTCAAGAGAAAAACCAGCCTTTGTGTTTGGGCTTCAGCACAAAGACCCAACAGGTAAGGTCCACCCTGATCCACACCTAACGACTCTGCTCACACCCCCTTCATTTCACAGCTCTGACTTTCTCACCACCCACACTCTGTCCTGATCCCCAGAGCTAACAGAGTATCCTGGGGGTGGGGGCAAACGGCAGCAGATTACAGCTCCACAGCTTCGGTTTCATAAGGAGCTACAAACCCTGCACAATACGCTTTCCTTCTGGATTAAGAGAGATCTCCCCCAGTGGATTAACCTACTTGAAAGAATTCCACAAACAAAAAGAAAATTCACTCAGAGAGAGAAAACTAATTCAGTTACATAGCCTTGAGTTATGCACCAGATACTGGCTGGACTGTTGCAGAGCAAACTTTACACTGTCACTGATGTCTAACGCAGCTCTCCTCTCTCACACAACGCCCCTTCCCCACCAACCACCTCGGGAAGGTCCACACTAATTAAAATGAAAAAAATTAAAATGGGAAGGACTTGTCCCATGCAGTTATGATGCCCACATCTACCCCTCTTCTTCAAACTCCAAGGCATAGAAAATTTCAGGGGTAGGGGGAAGATATTTAGGTTGTTTTTTGTTTTTTTTTTTCTTTCCCATTCCCTCTCTGCCTGCAACAGGCTTCTGGGAGTGGGAAAAGGGGGAAAGGTTTTGGGGAGGATACCTCATGGCTTGAAATATCCACCTGTGCAATACTGCTACAACCAACAGGCTCCTCTGCTCCCTCCTCTCCCCTCTCTCACACCATTTCTCTGCCACGCTCCAAGGGCAGAGCTGGTGGCTGGGGCCTGGGATTTAAGAAAAAGGTTCTGTAACAGCATTTTCCTACTCACACTTGTAAAGGATTGGTAAAAGACCCCCAAGGACACTCAGTGGAGGCCAGGTAATCAAGGGGTACCCTGCATTACTAAGTTTGTCCCCATCCTCCTCTAGGTAATTTCCTCTTTCTTGCCTAGCACGTGCCTTTTCCTCCCCCCGTCGTATCTGCTAAGCTGCAGCTCCAGCCCCATTGTGCCTTAAGTGGTTTTCTCTTCCTCTCTGAAGGGCTCAAGAGTCAGGATTTGGTTTCTCCAGCTGTGAGGATGCTCCCACAGCTGCGCTCTGTTGGGATGTTTGACCTACCTACCCTGAAACAGTGAGAAAAAGGAGAGGCAGGGAATCTCTCCAGCTTTCAGGTCCTCTCCCCACAAACAACAAGCAAACAGAACACAGAGTTGTGATTAGCTGGTGGGGGGAACTGGTTATGACTTGTGCTCAGCCGGCTCAGACTGAAACTCCAGCGATGGAGCAGCGCTTTGACCATCGGAGAGAACGCAGCCGTGAGGTATTTTTCTGTCCATCTAGATAAGTAGATAGTTTCAAGCCTTGGTTAACCAGGACTCACAGGAGAAGTACAGTGTCAACTTCTGATGACTTCCCTTTGGGCCCACTCCCCACCCCCTATCACTTTCTCCTGCCCAGAACTCGGGTCTTCCTCCCGCCCCGAGACCTGCTGATCAAATGCCACCACAGAGCCAACTTCAGTTTGCACTCAAACCTTCGTCAACATGGAATGGCTGTCGGGCACTCGGTGCATTCTCTTAGCCCACGCCAGAACAGAGAGAGAAGCAGCCAGGGTCAACTCACAAACAGATACAAAGCAAAGAGACAGAGAGACAGAAATTTAGAGGCCAGTCACCAATAAAGATGGAGAAGGGTGTGAAGATGCTCCCAAATTGCAGAGCCTCTAAATGCATGGAACCAAGCGTTCAGTCACTCTCTCACTCTTGGATATAATGTTCGGTTGGATGGCATTCTCTTACACGCTGGTAGGGCTGGGCTCTTTCCATTCAATCCCAGCCATTATCCTTGATCATGTGAGCTAGTTCAATGATGTATTTGCCTTCTTTATACTTCTGGCTGCTTTCAAAAGCGTGTTCCTTAAAAAAAAAACAAAAGGAGAAAGAATGAGATCAAGATGATATCTGAAGGCAAAGTCACCGTTACAGATCAGATCCAGGAATGCTGGTACAAGTCTTAGCTTTGTCAACAGAGTAAAACAGTCACAATGCAGGTCCTCCTCTTGGCTTTCAGGAAAATTATGTTGGAAGAATCCTAAATCCTGCTTCTAGCTGCCTTTACAGGCTGGAAAAAAAGAACCATCAGCATGACGTAAATGTGCAGCTTTCTGCAGGCCAACAGCAACTTCTCCTAGAACCGTTTTTGGAACCATCAGTGATAAAATCCACCTCTCTCTAGGGTGGTCTGAGAATTTATTAATGTTAAGAATGCAGAGATCCTCTGACTGTTGGATCAGAGACAGATCATGGTAAACTTCACGTGGAAGTGGAGTGAACGGGCACTGAGGGACGAGAAGGACCCACGCTACACAGCGGCGTGACTGCAGCGACAGAAACACACAGTGCTTAACACTGCAGCACTGAAGAAGTAAGGAGATCCATGGGACCCCTAACCAGGAGGGACTCCTGCTGTTGATCAGGTGTGCTCTCTGCATACATGCAATGCAGCTGAATTAATGCAATTCTGTTGCTGCAGAGGTTTGGGCTCATATTTACAAAATTTTGTATTTTGTTTTGCAATAAACTCGATTTCTGTACTTAGTGTCCTTCTCCATTTGTGAGATCCATGCTGTGTTTCTGCATGAGTTCCTACCACATCAATTTTTGATGCTTTACTTTTTTTAGCCTTTCAACTGATTTATTAAAGAATATTTCTGTCCAGAGGCTGCAGATACAATATATGTTTTGTTTAGACACTGGCCAAAATGTTTTGACAAACAAGTAGGCTGCGTGCCTCCTGAGGCAGAAATTAGGATGTAGCATAAGCCTTTATTTGAAGGTAATTGAATTTATGAAGAGCAAGAGACAGGAAACAGATAAACTCATGGTCAATAGCATTTCCAGTGGGAAGGACACAGGATTAACAATCTATGCACCATTCTATTATTCTGATATAATCTGGGGAAAAAAAAGCCAATAAGAACCACAAGAATGATGTTATCTTCATTTATGTTAAGTATCACTAAGGGATGCCCACCAAAATAAGGCCCACAGTGCATATTCTTAGGAAAAAAATATATAAGCTATGAAGAGCTCCTGCTCTAAATGGATAAAACAAAGACAAGAGAGGAGAAACAGGAAAACAGACGTGGCTATGGACCAGAACCCACCACGTTACCATACACACACCTTCAGAAAGGGCTGGAGCAAAGACATCCACAGGAAAAACAAATTAGACTGATACTCACATATTTCCAACCCAGTGTGGTTTTGCAGTTTTCACAGTAAATATCTGCCACCGCGTGTAATCCCGTTAATAACACCCGCTCCTCTGCAGGGCCACAGCCCACATTAACTCTGGGGAAAAAGGAGAGATGCTCCCTATTAGTGTGTCTTTCCACATCAAGATGCTACAATGAAGCTGACAGCAATTTTATGGCAGTAATTGAAAACAAGCAGGAGGTTCAGAATACTGAGTACCAGAGCTGTGCCCAGAACAAAGATCTCTCGCAGCTCCTGAGCAGAATGAAAAGGTAAAGCAGAATTTTTACTCAACTAAAAATTCTACAAAGCTTTGAACAGAAGATTAATAACATTCTAGTAAATTGCACTAATTATGCATTTGAGAAAGATTTTCATTTTCAAATTGATAAAATGCTACTTTTACTTTCCCAAATGGGAAGTTGAAAAATGTAACTGAAATCAGCAGTTCTTCTGACAGACATCCCAGCAGTGACCTCACCAAAACTATTTTCAGTTACTGGGAAAATTACACTCAGTTTTTCTGCCAGCTCTAAAAATTAAGTTTGTGTTTAGATATCATTTATTCTCTAGATTTACAAAACTTTGACCCTTTGGTTCAACTACATTCTCTGAGAAGAGAATGACTCATTGGTTAGCTCTTATTTCTCCATCTGATGACGCAAAAATCACCTTTTCCTAGCTTCTTATCTGAAACCTTAATATAAAATCAAATATGAATCAGTGCTATTTCCTGCCTCTTTCTCTAAGCATTTTCAGCAAGCTCCCAAGTCTTTGGCAGAGGTTTTCTAAAGGAAGAGGTTTTCTAAAGGAAGACTCTTTTTGTTTTCTTCTTCATGGAGCTTTTCTTAAACCTCTCCTAAGAGATGCAGAGGTGACAGGTACGAAGTTATACTCACACTGAATTGAAGAGGTATGCTCGTCCTTGGCTTCCTTGAAAGGACTGAAAGGCAAGAAAACAAGATTCAGTTGGCTGGTTGATAGAAACAAAGCAAACCCAGGACCTGCCCCCAACAACTGCACCAATGGCAGCTACAGCAAGTGAGCCAGGGCCTGAGAAACGCACATCGTTAGAGTCTTCGAGATGGAAAGAGCACGAAGCACGAGGAGGAGATGAGCACTGATGAGCAGAGGTCTTGTCCTGCAGACAGGAAGGGAGCAGCTGCCTCCAGGCCTGCCCGTTTCACAGGGCATACTGGCACCCACTGGGAACTCCACCTGATACTGCCAGCATCACCAGTGCCGTATCGAGAGCTAAGCCGTTTTCTCTCTTATATCCCAGCAATCTCTATTTTCACTCTTCCAGTTCTGTTTATGAGTTCCACACCACTGCCTCAACCTCACCCAATGCAGCCTCAGTGCCAAACACTGATCTGAATCTCTTTTCTGAAAACAAGGTGCTCATGGAGGCTCCAGGTGCACTGCCACAGACTGGAAACACCGTGTTGTGCTTGCGGGCCCATGAGTTCCCCCTGGAAGACTGCACAGGTCGATGCTGAACCAAACTGGGAGCTACTTGTGCAAAGTGCTGTGCACACCAATACCACCTCTCCTCTAGGGACTTTACAAAAGACCTTAACATTGCTGAGGCATCTGCAAGCCTTCATATTCCCACTGATGCCAGGGAGATCTTCAGGACTGGATCTAAACAGAGGACAAGATGCAACTGGATAAAGATGAATGTGGGCAAGACAGAACCACACAGCACGGAAACCACATCAGACAGTCACCAGCCATGACACATCCTCTCTGCTCCACGTTTCCTCGGGATCTTACAGCATCACTGTGAAAAGGCAGGCAGTGTTTTGAAGAGAAGGGGGTAATGCCAGCCTGGCAGGGCACTCCAGGTAGCCAGGACACTTCCAAGAGCCAGCAGGCTCCATTTGTGTCAAGTCTGTAACATTACTCTGTGATGGTGCCTCGCTTATGAGAGCTGGCTCACATATAGCAAGTTCTACCTGCATTTTTAATGTACTTTGACAAGCCCACGCTGAATTAAACATCTGGTGTTCATGAGCAGGAGCACAGTTGATCTCTGCACCCAAGTTACCTTACGAGACACCTCAGGGAATGTATGCACGGAGGGGCAAGGAGCTGGGAAAGTCAAAGAGCAGCTTTTTGGGACCATTTAATCCTTTATCTTGTACCTTATCAGGAATCTTGGAATATTTAATGGTTTTCTTAAAACCTCAGCTTCCACAGGTGAGCGATGATTTCAGACTAAATACCCTTAAAAGGGAGGAAACAAGAGTTCTGAGAGAAAAGAGAAACATTTAAGGTTTTACCTCCCCAGCCACTAACACTGGTCATCTAACACTGCTCACTTTAGAGCAATCTGACCCTGGGGCAGCACAAATGTGCTCTCCCCATGTCACATAAAGCTATCTCTGGGGGGTCCCTGCCCTTCCCAGGCTGTCCCCTTCCACCAGTCCAGCCCTAGGGATGCACCCCTACCCTGCCTCACAAAAGAAAAGCAAAATCAAAGCCGTGAAATCCTGCAGCTGGATCTGGACCTCAGTTCTTACATCTACAGACATTTCCATTAATCACCTGCCTCCTCCGTGCTGGGGAGGCTGCTGCCTGGTTCCAGCTCATGTCCTAACTCCCAGAGCTGGGTACCAACCCATCAGCATTGCTTGGGTGCTGCCTGTGGTGACAGCAAGCAGCTCTGTAAGATGTTCTCTCCATCACGAGTCCTGTTCACGTGAAGGCAGAGACGGGAAATTCACTGACCACCAGGAGAGAACAAAATGCATTAAAGGTGTGATTTAAAACCACCCTGACAAGGGAACAAGTACAGCCTGTCACAGTGGTTACTCTAGTGCCCTTCTTGGTGCCAAGGTACTCTCCAGAAGTGGTGAAGGCCCAGGAGAAGACCCCTAATTGCAAGGACATATGCAAAAAGCTCCTTAGCGCAGAGCAGAGGCACCTCTGTGGGCAGCCACGATGCCACGGGGCGCGCAGGCAGGGAGCCACATCCAGCAGTGACAGCTGCCTGTGAGGTCTGGGTGGCAGCAAGGGCTCTGCCAGCCATGGAGTCACTGCCTGGCAAAAGCATTGGCTCGGTCCTGGAGGAATAACTGTTCTTCAGAGGAACCTTAAGCCCAATATTAGTTGCCACCCAGGGCACAGAAGAGCCACTCTGGATTCAGAGAGGACGTCTGGGGCACTTGGGTATCTCTTTCACTCAGACAAAAGCAGTGCCCTGAGGAATGCCTCTTTTCTTGGGCAGGAATTAAATAGGACACATGGCTCAAGCATGTTTGTGTAATTGCATTTATTAGAGAAGCTTCTTTTAATCCTTCTGCAGCACTCAAGTTCTTTATTACTGTTCCTGTCAGCTGGCTGATACCCCACATGCCAACTAGGTTTAGCCTGACTGCTACAAAACACACACTGCATTGTTTCAGCCTCCTGCGTGGTAAAGGAGGAGCCAACACAAAGCTCATGCCCCCCAGGCCAGAATTAAGAGTCCAAGCCAGAGCCAGGCAATGTTCTACCTCCCTACAGCAAGCAGCAGGGACATTGGCTGCCCAGGCTGCAGGAGGAGGATACCAGCCTGGAAGGATGGACTGTGGATGGGGTACAGGGATGAAACAGAAGGTCCCACAGCAACTTGTGTGCCATCAAAGCAAAATGAAAGCAGATGAAGTTGGCTAACCATCCAGTCTTTCCCCATAAATACTTTTCCATAAACACCAAAGTGACTAAGTTTGCCAATAACAACAACCATGGGAGCAAAGTTTTTATTGGTACAGAAATAGGATTTTCCATGACTGCTGTACAAAGGCCTGTCTTTAATAAACAACAAAACCAAAGGCATCAGCTTTGTGTTCGGGGCTCACTGGAAACGATTCCAGCCCACTCCCAGGGGACAGCAGCATCCTTTCAGAGGTGCCCTTCCTTCCAGCTCAAACCAGTGCTTTAGGGTATCTAAGGGTGGTCATTGCAAACAAAATAAAAATCACATTATCTCCTGCCCAAGCAGAACTTTTCAACATACCACTGCTCAGCTTTCAGTGCTGCTGCCTGTCTTAATATCCACCCCCCAGCTAGCTAAGGATTTGGGAAATCACATAAAAAGCAGTGAGAGAAGTCACAACCACCTCAGTTCACCAGTGTGTGTGCTCTCTGCAAGACTAAGCTGGCTGTATCTTTATGAAGGTAGCACAGGCAGGTTTTAGCTGGGTCTTGTAACCTCAGCATTTTCTGGACATGTTCCTTCTCTTCTGGCACTGCAGAAAAATTGCCACATGCTGTAAGGGGCACTATGAAATCAGAAGAAACAGGTATATTTATACACAAACAGATGTTTTTTTCTTTGTTTTAAGAAACACACAAACAGATTTCCACAACAGGCTTGGTTTTCACTGAACAGTGACAGCCAGCAGTAAGACCTGCTCTCTGTGCTATGCATTTTCTCTAGGTAGATTTTCTCAATACACATTCAAAGGTGTATTTCACACACACACTTATAAATCCAGACTTCTTATTCACTAAAACAACAGCTCCCTGGCATCACTTTCCAGCTGAAAGAAATGGAAAGGATTTTTTTTGTTGTTGTTTCCCACTGAAAGCCCAAGCACATATTTTTCTCTGCACTGCTAACGCTCAATGTCTGGCTGGAAACACATCTGTATATGCCAGCAACAAAACTCTCCCTCCCCATCCTGCCTGAGCCCTCTAAAAAAACAATACAAGCTTTTGAGATGTGCAATGCACAAGAGCTTATTCCTCCTGACTACTCACATTCAAAAGCCTTCCCTGCTCCTGGGTGCTTCGCTCAACAAGGAGGCATCTGAAAGCTGCAGGGCCTTGGGAGCGCTGATCTGAGCACCCAGGTGGGAAACCACAAGCCTGGAGTCAGCTATTTGGCTGCAGATCCTCGCGTGCCAAGCTGTCTTTATGGCAGAAGCTCCATGTTAAGATGCCTTTGGTTCTTATCAGTTCCTATCAGGCAATTTACAGACACTCATTATGGCCCCCTCAGCTGTGCTGATTCCAAATTAGATCTGTGAAATCATTATTTTTAAAAACAAGTACTTGGTGTGTGTGGGGAGGCATTGAGGGAAATAGTTTTTTCTCTTTGTACCATATCATGGATCCAGTTTAAAGGGCAATCACATCACACAGACTACTCAATAGTCACAGTATGGGGGGCAGACACAAGTCATTCAGAGTAGGGAGTTCTGAAACTAAATTTGCTGGCAAAGAAGCACAGTGTGGAACTGCAGCTCTAGTGAGAGACAGTCTGCAGGAATAGGGAATTTGGGTTTCACAGACGCTGTTAAACCAGATCTGCTGCAGAAGGAAGCGTTAACACGCAGCCAGCATCTACCAAGTGCCAGCTCCTTTGTGGCAGACGCGTTCTGCTTGCTGGAGACGGACTCAGCCTGCAAGATTCAAAGCTGAATCTGTGCATATGCAACACCCATGACCTTGGGAGCTGTCAGTTTGGTTTAGTCCATGGGTTATATTCTGGCCTCCATCTGAAGTGCTGAATCTACTGTTCTGTTTGCTCTGAGCAAGATGCACGATTCCTTCAGAGCCTCCTTCAGCACAACAACAGCGCGCAGGCAACCGCAGAGGCGTGCAGGGAAGGGCTGTGCCCCTCCATCACTCCAGCCTGTTTCACCTGCCTTCCCCCCGCCCAGACCTCTGCAATTCCACGTTCACAGAAGGAAATTTTTACATTCAACCAGTACAGCCAGGGGAAGGCATGAATTCTGAATGTGCTCCAAACACGCCCCCACACCATACCCCTTTTCCCTGGTACCTACAGCTTCTCATTCACCGCCCAGCCCACTCAGCAATTCCACACACTGAACAGATGACAGGATTAATACACCCCGAGTCTTTGTGATGGCATTCAACAATAGGCTAAACACAAAAAGAGCTGGCTGGAATCATCTGGAAAAATAGGAAGCAGTTGCCAGGACTAAATGGCTACATTACTGATGCTTGTTCTCTGCAGACTGCAGCAGAGAAAACCCCCACTTACCTAGATCCAGCTGGCAGCCTTTTAAGAATCCAATAAAACAAAAATGAAAAAGGCAACTGGTCCCAAAGAGGTACAAGAGGAAAAAGGAACAGAGTGTGCCCCTCCAGGCTACGCTCTTGAAAGCTACAGATAATTCCCACTGCAAGGATGCAAACAGGAACAGAGGGTCCAAAGCCACCGTCGGAGACCAACGGCAGTCGGCACGTCCTGGTAGCATCAGGACAAGCCAAATGACCAGCAGTGCCATCTGGACTCTTCAAAAAAGGACATGTCTTCTGTGCTGGTGATACCCCCATTGGGACAGAGCAATTCAGTGAGGAAGAGAAACAGTATGATGAACTCCTGGGTTTAAGAGGCACTGAAGTCTGTGGGAGAAAAATTCATCCAACGATCTATTCAGAGATAGCTGTTATCACTTATTTCCCACCTACACCTACAACTTTTAAGTTACTACAGTCATTTGCACAACACTGACTGTATGATTTATCTATTCTGGCTGCTGATTTAACCCTTTTAACATGTAAGGGTGAGATGTTCTCATAAAATACAATCTGAATAGGGAGAGGAGACCTTTAAGTATGACCAAAGCATGACGTCAGTGCAACTGGAGTGCGTGCACGTTTGTGGTATAAAGATATGTCCAAAGCATGGGCTCTCCTCACACCCATCCTGCCCCCTCTGGCACTTAATCCCAATTCCTGTCAGCTGCCATCCCACCTAACAACCAACATCACACCCAGAGCTCTGCCTTAATTGGTACCTTTCAAGCCATATTCATTATGGCAATAATTATTTGATTAAAAAGGCAAGTCCTGCCATGTGTTTAGAGGAACCACCATGCCTGGTAACAGCACTAGGTGTACGATGACTCTGTGAGGAGGTCACTTGTGAGTCACTGCACAGTGGAAAGAAAATTGGGAGAATTAAACTATGAAAATACCTGCTGCAGATTGTGGGGGCTGCACTGGTGATGATTCGAGCCATTTCAACCACCTACTTGCATCATATTCAAGTATTTCCCAAGGGAACACAGGTTCAATTACTTGGTCCCTGTATCTGCACAGACTACAGAGACCTCCTCAGAGTTTATTAATTCCACCTTGTTCTTCCTCACAGAAGGGACAGTCAATGATCAGATTAAACTGAGATTCAATTTTACTCCTATTATGTGAGACACAGACCCACGTCAAGGGAACCGGTCACATTATTCCACCTCATGCACAGATGTGACCTTACCCTGTTCAAACCACATTCCTGAGTTTTAATTGAGTTTTAACATGGGTCCTTAATGCTATTTAAAGCCCAAAGTCGATATGGAATTAGTGGAACCAAACTCATCTCTCAAGTAATTCAATTAATTCAGCACAGCCTTATTGCCCAGCAGTTTACATTGCTGTGTGATTACACAGTGAGTAATGATGAGTCTGCCCTGTTTCATCCTAGGAGCAGCTACCATCTGAGCAGTTTTACACCGTGTTTATGTCTCAGGTTATCTAGTCTGTGAGAAGGAAGATGCACAGACTGGAAAGATGAAAGATATTACTACTTTTTTTTTTTTTTTAAATTCTGATGGGAGATGTTATTACAAGTTTTTATTCTGCCTCCTGGCAGCAGCAGGTGTTTATTCAACCCCCTCATATGTGTTTCTGATAAGAGTCTTTTGTCCTGACAGGAACCAACTCAGCACTTTCACCACACAGGATAGGTGGGGAGAGACTGCAGCCAGACAGTGCAAAAGGTCTGAACACACAAATACCAGCAGCAGCTATCCCGCTGGCATCGCCTCCACCTCCCGTGAAATAAATTCTCTGCTGCTCAGAAAAGGCTGTGTGATGGTGTTGTCAGGGAAAAAGTCAATTTAATGCAATTAAATTGGCTCAAAATTCAGGCAAATTTAAATACTAGTTGTATTTTAATTTTTTTAATAGGAACTTAAAACAGGTTTTTTATAAGGGAGGGTGGGTTGTTTGGGGTTTTTTTTTGTTGTTTGTTTTTTTTCTTTTAAGTTTTTCTTATTCTTTTCTTCTTCTTTCTTTAAATCTTTAAGAGATCCACATTTTCATGTTACTAGGAGTTGAAACTGAGAAAAATCAGCACTGCTCACAAGACTTACAAAAAATGCTAAGGAAAAAGCACGTTGAACCACAAGCTGATATTCAGTGCACACTGCAGCGTTATCTCCATAACATCAACGCTGCTTGGGAAGATGGAAAACAACTGGGACCACACAGATGCCCAATCCCACCAGGAGTGAGCCACCAAACGCTGCCCTGTCCTGCCCATGGGAGCAGTTCTCCAACACACACCAGCACCACACCAAGGTGACACCGATGCTCCAGCGGGGCTGGGTTGCTCCCAGACAGCCAGGCTGTACAAACTGATTTAAATGGGTCAGGATCCAGGAGCAAATTCCCAGTTATTAACTCATGTGTCAGTATGACTGGCCATTATCACCAGAGGGGAGAGCAAGAGATTGCTTTCAAAGGGAAAATTTATATTGCAGTTGTAGAGGAGAGATCTCTTTGGAGGCTTTGCAATTAATGAAGATCAGTATTTACAGAAATACAAATTGCCTAAAATTGAGGTTTTCATTTGCCCTCAAGCACATGGATTTCTAACACAACTTAAGCCACTGCTCTGCTAAGCTAAAGCCTGAACAAAGCCAGTTAAAATTCAGAGAGGAGCTGCAAACTGCTCTGTCCCCTTCTCCCTCCAGTGTGCCTGGCAGGCTCCCCGCCAGACTTTGACTCAGTTCAAACGCAACGCTGTTATGTCTCATCATGTTATCACCAGGCCTGTGCTCTTCAGCCTCCTCACAAAAGCCCTGGGCTCCTGGACTCTGCCTCTTATTTATTTTTATATGTTTTTCTAGCCCACAGACTTCAAAGTGAAATTTCAAAATGTTTATGCTAAAGGCACAAACAACTGAAGGCAAATAAAAAATACAGCAAATTTATGACTTCTATAAAACTTGACAATATTTTGGGGCTTCTCTTGTGATTTCGATGGTCTCTGGCTGCTGCTGCTGCTGTTGTGCTTCAGAACTTTAAGATTAAAAAGGATGGAAATATTCTGGGAAACAAAGCAGATGCAGTATCAGAGTAATTGGTTTTAAAAATGAATTCTGCAGGAGACAGAGCCCCCTCTTCTCTTCAGCCCAAGCAGGGGGGATGGATGTGTGTGATAAGGAGCCCTGCAGCCCCCTGAGACCAGGGAGCATGGGCACTGCATGGAGGACTGACTGTTCCCTTCCTCTGCTGTTCAGCTTCCCTCTGCCAAAGGAAAATCTCCTCCATCTCACAGGAGAGTGATCTCTTTTTGGGCAAACAGTTTAAAAAGATCTAGGCTTTTCTAATGATCTCCACCAACTTGTGGAACTACACCTGTGTTGACACCAGAGTGCTTAATCAGGCAAAAAGAAGAGTATTGCCTAAAAAGCATTTCTAACCCCAGGGGAAGAGGGTGGGGGAAAGGGCAGGCACGTGTCTTGGCGATCTGCTTCATTTCCCACAGATGACTCCAAACAATAAGCCAAGCCACCCCACGGAAACAGCACTGGATTAGAGAGAGAGGAAGCCACAAATTCATCTAAACAGAAAGACCACAGGTTAGTTCCTGCTGGATGACAAGTAGAAGACCACTTGCACCAGCAGACCAACATTTACCCAACATCAGGCCAAGGAAAACTACCAAGGTATGCCTGCTGGCAGAAACAACATTTATTCATATGAAGTGCACTGAGCTCCTCACAGGAGCACTGCCATGAGCCCTGGAGAAGAGCAGGTCATCTCCCACACACAGTGCCTGAAAGGAGGTGGTGAGTTCCACATTCACTGTCTGATCTACATGACACAGGGTGGGAGAAGGAAACTAAAATCTGCTTCTGCCAGGTCTTCATGCAGGGCCTTGGGCCATGCTGCTGGTTGACACTAAACCTCCACAGCTTCATTCCCAACAGACACCAGCATTCCCAGATCTGCAGGAAGTTCAAGGGACTTGAGATGATTTTGGCATCTCTGGCACTGAAGTCAAAGACATTGGTTGAATGCAAGTCTTTAGATTTTGGTACGCAGAAGGGCAATATGGAGAGCAGCACTTTGTTATTTACTGTGAAAAACGACAGAAGATGAAAACAAAGCCCAGAAGTGTCTTTCTGGATACAAAGAGATGAAAAATGCATTTTATTCTGGTGAATCTGCAATTGCCACAGCAGCAGCTGTGGGGTTTTTCCCCCCATTTGTTTGAGTGCTGCTGTCTTCCCGTAGGTTGTTATCAGCCCAAAGCATCCAACAATCAAGTCATTTTAAAAAGGAGTGGCAGAGAGGGAGAGTAAAGACCTTTCTTCCTGCATTAATTATTGCTACTGTATGGGTTTTAGAGATAAACACAAGATAGAACTGGGATGGAGGATGGAAACTGCTAATGCAACAAGTTATTTAATTAGCAGCATAATAGCGACTGGCCGTCTCCAGTGAAACACTGCACTCTATTAATACAGCCACTAAGCTCACAATAGCACCAGTGCTGACAGTGAGAGCAGACTGGCTTTTCAGCACAAGCAGATCTGTCCAGGGCAGCAGCTCTTCTCTCTCCCTGGATAAAACCCACTGCAGCGAGATGAAGCCATCATATGTGCACCTTGCTGCTGAGAAAGTTTATCAGAAGTTATCTTTCTTTGTTCAATCTACTGCATAAACTCTGAAGGTTCATCTCTACTATGAAACAAGGGTTGTAGTATTGTTCTTTTTATTACTGTAGATGTGCCTTCTAGAGAAAATGAATCAAAAAATGTGTGTACCAGAGGCCAGATCCCCAGACACTGAGGTTTCTCAGCCACGCCAGATTGGAAGCAGAAAATGTGTGTGCCCATGCCTGAATTTCTCCCCAGCTTTCCCCTCAGAGCTGGACTGGAATCGAGGTGTCTGTACTTAAGATACTCCATAAGCAGCTAAGCTTAATCTGATTTTATCTCATCCCTTCCGTTGCAATCACTGCTCAAAGAAGATAAATCACTGGAAATCTTTAAATTCCGGGTTTCAGGTAAAGACAGTTTCAGTTTCTACCTTTGTTACTGCTACTTATCCTGACAGTTGTGGTTTCCACACAAATACACCGAGTATTTTAAGAGAAGGGACTCTGGGTGGGGTTTCCTTGTGTGCTTGAGCTTCAACCCTTGCCCATTTCAGTTCTGCTGGCTGAGAAAAACTGTCAGGACAAACACCTCCGACAGACAGATGCTGAGGCCCCTTTCCAGGAGAGGCCAGACTCTGCTTCTTGCTGGCAGACAGAACAGTTCCCTTAACACAGATGTGAAGCCCTCTGATAGCATTTCCTGCTACTATAAAATGAGACTGCAATAGAAATTATCACAAGAGACTCCTCCTGAGAAGCCAGGGTCTCCTCCTCAAGAGGCAGCAAGTCAAACTCGTCCTGTGTGGCCCCCACACTCACGTGTGACTGAATTACAGATTAAACCAGAGGCCTCAGGTTTGCAAGACTCCTATTTGCATTTTTCCTGGGTTTGTTTTACAGCTATAAATCAGATTAAAAGTACCCACCTGCACGGGAAGTTCACAGGGCAGTTCACCCCATCAGCAAGCCACCAAGCCTGCTGGCATTTCCTCTTCCAACTGCAAGGGCCAAGTGAAACACCCAGGAAACCCAGGGAGGCTCAGACCTGACCAGCTCCGTGCTCCAGCTGTTCAGGATTTGCAGCAGTTGCAGCACAAACCCTGATGATTCACTGCCCTTCGTCCCTGGCAGTTCCCTGGATAATAAATGGGAACTATATTTTATTTATGCCCAAGTCATCAATTCTAAGATAGAGGAAGCAGCAGACAAAAGGAGAGTTATTTCCATAAAGAAAGTGATGGATTAGAAAAATCCATTTTTACCCTGTCCTTCGTCCCTGACAGGGAATCCTGAACTGTTTTGAATTATTACCTTTTTCCTTCTTTTTTGGAACAGAATTAAATATTTTAAAGTCACATAGCAATTAGCTGCTGTATAAACACGATCATACAAGGAGGTACAAACTACCTTGAGTTTTTTTTCTATTAAACAACCACATTCTGATGAAATAAGAGGCCTGATCCTGACTGTCTACAGAGCCCATTATGGACAGTAGGAACTGAGGGAGCACAGTGACTTGCAGGGTAAGCCCCAGAGGAAGCAATTACACAGGGCAGAAAGATCTAATTTAGGTAGCTGTACTATGGAATAGGTGCTACAAATACTCATTACACAGCTCAGATTTCATATCCTGACTTCTTCCTGCAAAGGGCATTTTTGTTTGTTTATTCCCTCTCCAATGAAGGCTGCTCAGAGCTGATGAGAGGTACTCAAATGACTCCCCTCCTCCCTGCTGCCATACAGGCCAGCAGTGGCAAGGACAGCAAACACCAATCTGTCTAGTAAAGGTCTGGGGATGAGTTTGATTGCAAGAGTTCATCTTTGTCTCATCAGCACTCAATCTCCTGGTCAAAGCGCTGAAGGAGAAGGCTCCCATTTCACAACTCTGATGACACATTGTTCTACTGAGAACTGAAGTCCTCTCAACCCACTTTTCATTTTAAACTTCACAGAAGCCCAGAACCACAAGATACCTCACCACTAGTTCACAGCAATGAGATGAGAAGCTAAAGAACTCCAGTGACTCCTCATGGAACTGCTTTGCTCTTCATCACTTACAGCCTGAACTCTATCAATACTTGCAATTAAGAGCAAGCTCTGAGTAATACCTAAAAGTGACAATTCATTAGGGAACAAGAGCTGAAAAGCAGGATCCAAAAGCTACTGGGCAGCTTCTAGAAATGTGCATAAAATTGATAAACCTGGTGCATAAAGAGCTAACAGCAAATAAATGAACAGAAGCTTACTGTGCAGTGCTGAGCCAGTAAGACTAATACAATTATGAAATGTGTGTGCTGTAAAGATGTTACTGCTGAGTCTGAGGCTGGAACAATGAGACCAGCTCTGTTTCCATTCCTAAAAAGATGTTGAAATGCTAAAGATGTAAAAGAGAACCACAAAAATTATATGGAACTGGAAAAAACAACATTGTCACATGACAAAGTTGAATCTGTTTAGCCTATCAAAAAAGTGATCCAGAGTGATCTTGGTTACTACATACCACAACCCTTTATAGGGAGAAATAGTCAGTGCTATAGATTTATTTCATTAGTAAAAGAAAAAAAAAATATGGGAAGCACAAGCCAGACAAATCTAAGTTCAAAGTCTCTTATTTTTAATGGTAAGGATGATTAACCACTGGAAAAAAAGAGACCAAGGGGAGCAGTCAATTTTCCCACTTGAAGTCTTCAAATCAAGACTAAATGCTTTTTCTGAAAGACACGCTGCAATCATGATGAAATCTGCTGGCCCATGCTCTAGAGGAGGTCAGATGTGATGATGTGATGCTCCTCCTGGCCCTAAGAGTTCATTACTGTAAAGCTAGAAACTTAAATTCACATTTGGGAAGAAATAAGTTCTACTTTTAAAGCAAGAAGAAACCCCATATAGTGAAAAACAGTAAGAACTTTACCCATGAAAAAGGACTACTCACCTCAGCCCACACACAGTTTTTTCCTATGATGGAAATGGAGGATTTTCACTTGACTGTAGTCTTGGACACTTACTAAATGTCTCTTTCTTTTCCATTAAATTAAAGTTTTGAAACAACCACATCATAGTTTTAGGATTATTGTTTTAGTTTGTGTGCACGTTTCCCCCCCCCAGCAAATAAGTTCATGTCTTCAAGGTGAACTGACACACAAACCCTGTGTGGCTCATGAGAAGTGAGGCACTAAGCATTACACACAGCCTTCCCCACAGAGTCAGAAGGGAAAGAAAAATAAACCCAACAATTGCTGTTGAATTCACCCACACAGGGTGCATGGAATGTTTCGAAGTAGCTGAATTCATCCACAGCTTCTCTGAAAGCCAGCACCAAAGTTTCAAATCCCTTTTTAAGATCCCCCAGTGGCAACACAGAGCAAAACCTGATGGTTTCAGCGCGCCACAAAGATCACTCAGAGGCTGTTGTGCCAACAAGCTCAGCCTCCAGCAGCCTGCCAGCCAGGGAAGCAGCTAAGCTACAATGACTGGGAGCGAGGTTTGCTGATAGACCTTGCAAGTCCTGTCAAGGAAGATAGAAAAGAGAGCTTTTGAGTGTTCCCTAGCTACCAATCTAATCCAAATGGAGAGAGTCAGGCACACACAAGTTCTCTGTTTTCCCTAAATTCTCTGTGCTGGAGGAGCTGCAGCCTTTTGTGTTGAAGGATTTCACATTCATGTTCAGTAAAGGTCCTGTGCAGACATCAAAGCAAAACACTGAACTTCCTCAGCAAGCCTTAGGCTAATTTCAGAGGATACATCCCTGCATAATGCTTAGCAGTTGGATCACAGTAATTCATGAAAAAAAAGAAACTGCAGGACACCCACAAGACATTCCCTGCATATTTCCATAATCAGGGACATTTCTGCTGAATTACTGTTCATATAGCAAAAAAAAAAATCAGCAACCAAGACACTACTGCAGCTGTGTTTGGCCTGAATCTTTCTGCCCTTGTTCACATCCTTTTTGACTGGACAACAGGTACATACAAATTCAAACAGAAGAGGCTGACAAAGAGTCTGAATAGCACAGAGTGGGTAGAAACCAGCATCCTATCTACCACTTTGAGAAAGAGAAGGGATGCTATTTACACTGTTGAGTGTCTTATGTTAGCTGTTCCCCCAGGCACCACTAGAAAAGGATGCAGAAGGCACATTTCTGAAGAAAAGCCTCTCTCTCTCTCTTTTCTGGAGAGGTTTTGTCAGCATGGATTATCAAATATATATTTTTCCAGGACATTCTAAAAACCATGAGTTGTGTGCCTGGGAAGGATAAATGTAACAAGCATCTTTCCCTTATTTCTTGGCAATTGGAAAGCACTGAAATATGCTTTTTAACTACAGTTGCCTGGCATGGTATTTTTGTTTTTACAGTAAAGCCAAAGAGGATTAGGACACACTGTACTAATTCACAAGAGCAGACAGTACCTGCTCCAAAGCTTTATCTTCCAAGCAGACTGGACAAAAAAGCAGCATTTTAATTGTACAGGTGGGGAAAGGAGGAACAAAGACATTAAGTGACTTACTCAAGGTCACACAGGAATCTGTTGCAGGGCAAGATTGAGTTCCCAAAGTTTTAGTCCATTTAGCATTGGAAAAAGCAGTGAAACAGGAGTAGGTACTAAATTTGGCAGAAGTTTCTAAATGCTGCATTGCTACAAGGGAACAAGAACCTCCACTCATGCTAACCCAGGCACCAAAGGAACATATAAAGGAAAATGAGTTACTCACTCCACCCAATCTATCTGATCACCTTATATTTCCTAAGTCAATAAGACCTTTTTTGGCCAGACGACCAAACCCACAATTTAGATCTCATTACAAAGCAGACACAAGAAACCACTTTCTCCCTCAGGCTGCAGAAGATAAAAGGCCAAGGAAGCAGGCAACATTTTGTAACTGGCTTCATGTAACAGCTTCGGGTTTTCTTAAAAGCTTCGGCATCGATTATTTTCTTTAAATAGCAGTGGCTTATTGAGAAACCTCCTCCCCATTTTAATGCACAAGATTTTCCTTAAGTAGAAAAGAAAGCAAAAACTACTCTGCCAAGGCATATTTGTCAAAGAGTTTTAGATACCTAGTCCTGGAAAAACACTTTGAAGTCAGAGTAAGTTAACAGTGGTGCTGAAGGGCTAAGAGAGGAACCTTGGAGATGAGGAAGAAATAAAAGTATGAACTGACACAGAACAATACTGGGATTCAGCTTCAGCTTGTGTTTTGGCCAACAGCATGAGCCAGTGCTGCAATTTGTATGTATCCAAAGGAGCTAAAAGCTCATGGCATGCAAAGCAGCACAGCTCTCATGTGGTCTCTGCACAACTTGGGGCAAAAGGAATAAAGGAATTAATTTAATGAAGCCAAATCATCAACACCCTGCTGTTACATAAAAGCCTGTTTTCTGGGGAATGTTTCCAAAGATGGTGTCATTTGGGTTGTTTTGATTAAAGTGACATAGTCAGGTTCAAGATGGGATACGCTGCAGACTGAGAAACACTCCAGTTTGACAAAATCTCCCACTCCCTTTTCAATCCTCGTGGCACTTGTCTCTTCCTTCCGCTCGCCACATTTTCATGTGGAAAACTCGCACAGCAATTGCACTGCCTGGTTCTCAGATGCTAATATAAGGCTGTGATGAAAGAACTGCAGAAGGCCTCAGGGAGATGTTTAAAACTTTACTCAAACAGATAGAAAAAAAAATGACTAAGTTTGCCTGGGAAAGTTTCTACACATATTGGAAACCCCTTGAGGCAGGGACTGCCCTTCTGTTCCGACTCTAATAGCCAGTCGTACGAATTATGATTGCACAATTACTTTTATATAAGGTTTTCAATTACACAAAGAACATATCTTATTAAGGTTTATAACTCTGAGAAATAAAACCTAAAACCCCAAACCCTTTGCATTCAAGTTGCATGACCCACTAGCACTCCACCAGCAACGCAGTCCCAACACTGTCACATTTACACCACAGTCTAGGATGAACTTCTAGAACGAGCAGATACAAGCACTGCAGCACACTGTAGTTCATACTTCCATGATTCAACACCCACAGCCTCATACAGGGCTTTCATACCTTCCCTCTTGTGTCCACATTGTAGCAGTCAGCATTCTTGGGCAGTTTCTGCATGCCTTGATGGCTAGAAGCTCAAATTCCAAACAGTCTGCAGCACTGCTGGAAGTTACTTACCTGCAAAGCTGGCTGCACAGCACAGCAGACCAGAAGGAGCATGGACATGGAACAAGGAAGGGAAGGAAGTGTCAAAGGTGAAACCACTGGGCATGCATAGCCTTGTGTTTTCCCTGGCTGGGGACCAGATAGCTATGCTTTGTTTTGTTTTTTAAAGGGCAGAGCACAAACTCTCATCTACCATAAAAACAGTCAGTAAAACAAGCCTCCTTCTTTCTCTGGTAAAACATCTTCTGTGTCACAACAAAAAATGCAGCTGGTAACAACTCTCCCAACAAAAAGGCAGGGAGGGGAGTGACCACCCCGTTTTACAGACCTCTCAACTGAGCACAGGAGCCTAAAGTCACAGAGCTGATCCAAGAGGTTGGATGTATTTCACATCCAGACCTGGGCACAGACTGCTGTTGATATTTACATTCCAAAACTTCTTTCTGTTGAGGAAATATAAAAACTTCTCTTTAAAAGCTTGAGGCTTTGTGGTCCTCAAGGACAGCTCTGCTAAGGACACTGCAATTGCACCAGGGCAAGAGGAGTCCCCATGAGGTCCAGACCAACTCGGAGGTGACAGCCTAACAGGAAGCCTGCCTATTCAGAAACTGCAAAAACCAAAGCTGTAGCAGTCTGCAATCAGCATTATTCACACCTGAATACTGAAATTCAATTCTCTGCATGGAGACAACATCACAGAGGTATGCATCAACCTGGCCCATGCAAGAGAAAAAGGAAGGAGACAACCTCCAGTGGAGGACGACAGGTCTGAGCACCCAACACGGAGACTCCACAAGGATCTCCACAGCTGCGAAGATCTCAGCTCTATGAGGACAGATGCCCTCGGTGTAAGGTGACACAGTCTCATCTTTTCCATGCAAACAGGAAGGGGAGAAGCACCACACACTTTCTAACGGGCAGAGCACCTCTGTCCTTTGTGATCCTGCCCTTCTCTCAAGGCTGCTCCAAGCAGCTGGACTGGTTTCAGTTGCGTGCGCGCACACAGAGCTCACAGCGCAGTTTCCTCTTATCTCAGCCAATAAATCTTACGGTGTGTCGGCTTTTTCTGAACACAATTTTATAAGCTGAATAAACTTTATGGAACAGTTGATTGCCAAACCAGGAAACTTGATGCCTGACCACAGCCAGGCGCGGCAGGCTCCAACAGGCGCTCTGAGAAAGTCTAGTTTTCGTACTTCAGAAAGAGATCCTCTTGCTGGCCTGCTCCCTCTGCATCAAAGGCCCCTGAAAGCTGTGAATTTAGCTCATCTTCAAGACCCTCTCCCTTGTGACCAACAAACCAAACAACAGGACAGAATCCCTCCACTCTCCCCTGCTCAGAGCACATCCTACCATCCATCTCTTGCTTTTCCACTGCAAAATGTCTTGTTAGTGTCTTGGCAAAAATATAAAGGTTTCAACAACTCAATGTTTGGGAAACCCTCTAACATTCCTGCAGAAACATCAGAGAACCTCCCCTTAAGTAGCTGCTTTAGTGTAGTCACTTGGTACAGCTCAGATTTTAACAGAAAAAAAACATCTCCAGACATTTCACCTCCAAATCCTGATCATGCAACAACCCTTTGGTTTTACAGCTGGAAATGAGAGGGAGAAGGCAGCACCATGGGGAAGAGACAGACCACCAGTAAGCACTCCAGAAACCCCAGTTGGGAAACCTGTCCCCCACAGCTATTTCAAGCTCACTTAAAACAAAAGCAGCAGTTCACAAGTAGATCCTCTAGGCCAAGAGCCCATTTTCCAACCCAAAACTGCAGTACTGGTTCAGGCCAGGCACTTCCAACAGCAACTGACCTGCACCGGGAGCGAACGCGCCCTTCCGCTGCCCGGGGAGGAGGCGCCCGCCCAGCACCTGCAGGCGAGGTCACGCACGTACCTTGGAAATGAGCTCATCGTGGTTGGCGAGATGAGCCCTGCAGTGGATGCAGCTGTAGGTCCTGTGGCACGAAGGCAGATATGCCTGGAAAGTCTTGGACCTTGTCATCTTCACCATTGGAGCCACTGAGCGTTGGGTGAACTCTGGGGTGGCCCAGGAGGCACTCCCACAGGATGGGTCGCACGGGAAACACCGGAAGACACAGGTAAATGCCGTGGTTTGGCAGGTGATGGGTGTGGGGCAGGCTCCACACGCTGGTGACCGCTTCAGAGGAAGAGAATCGGGCAGAGGGAGTGGGGGATGTCACACAAACCTAAGTTCAAAAAAGAAGAACAGAGAACACTCAGCTCACAAAGGCAACAACGGTCTCCTAGCCCACAGGACGTTCCAGGGTTTGATCAGGAGAGCAGGGAAGAGTCAGAGCAGCCAGGAGAGAGCTGTGATGTCTGCAGATTAGATGGAGGAGGACAGAGTTTTATTCACAGCTCAGCCACTGACTTGCTGACTGCCCTCACACCTTCCTGCTTCCGTTATCTACCATCTTCCCATCAATCCAACACTTGCAATCTCTATTTGTTCCTCCAGCACTTAATGGATTTGGAAGCAACCATAAAGCTACAAAGCACTAAAAAAAATTTATTTCCATCAAACCTAGTCTCCTAAACACCTCTGGGAACTGCACACACCAGAGCCCAGCTCTGCACCACCCTCTGGAGAAGCCAGGCTCTGCTGGCTGGAGAGAAAGCCGGGACACGGAGCCATCCCTGCCAGCTGCTCGCCCTGCATGACGTGCCAATGTGACGCCAGGGCAGCCCGTGGGAAAGCTGGGAGCTGGACATGGGTTTCCTCAGCCACCAGGAAAGTGCACAAGTCACCAAACCAGTTCTTCTCTCCATTCTGCCCTAGTTTCCACATGGGAAATATGGACAATGACTTCATCACGCTCTCCTTCATAACTCCCTGCAAGCTCTGAAGGTAGAAGCTGCTCCATAAACTGCACTCTAGTATTTTGTTTTTGTTTTTTGACATCTGACAGCAGTCAAAGCAAGCAGCAGCCCCTCTCTGAAGGCTATTCTTGATAGCAAGAGACAGTTAAAAACCCTTTTCAGGATGGAAACATCTTCTTACAATCCAACATCATCTGACAGAACCTACAACGCAGCTCAAGTCTAAGTCTCTTTTTGTTGGCAGCAATCAGTTTCTCAGATCCCAAATCTATGTGCCTTACCAGCTACAGATATTTCTTTTGAGGATGGAAGAAGCATAAAGGCTAAAGGCAGCAGCTCCCCTCCCTCTCATACATGGCGTGCGTGCATGCTCCAGAAATTAATCACGGACTGGCTGCTCCTCTCATGAGGATTTTATTTTCTTTTCTATAAAACATGTGATTCTGTTCAGTTTCTGAGCCTGCACCTTGTGTATGAAATACTGGAACAATATCAACACCACCCCACCCCCCTAGAAACAAGAAAACCAAGAAACAGAACCCTCACACCTGACCTGCAATGGAATTTCTGAAGTGGACAAAACAGAAAAGTACAAGAGCTTAAGAGCTGGTCTCTAAGCTGGTATGAGTAACTTGCCTGAAACACAGCTGATAATCTGCCAGGTTACAATAAAGCCAGCCCAGGTCGCTACGCTGCTAAAATAGATCCCTGGAATTTGCCTGCTAAGCTGGCTCTGCTGCTGCTCAGTAGGATGCACCTTCCCCAAAAAACCCAGGCTCTCACCTGGCTCAAGGTGTGCTGCAGAGAACAGCTGGACTGGGGCAATTCTAACCAAATACAGCTCTCTGGCATGCAGAGGGGAGCTGTCACAACAGCGGGATGGAAATCAAAGTGAATCAGGAAACTGAAGGCAGGGCCCAAGAAAATTGTTGCAGGAGGCAGTCCTGTAGAGCTCAGAAGCATCCCACTTCCATGATCTTTTCTGCCCAGTGTTTGCACTGGTGACAAGTATCTCATCCTGACAAACTGTCCAAGTCATACTCGAACACAACAACAACCACCAGACTGTCAATGCGTTACTGCTGCTGGCTGGAAAGCCTCGCGCGTGATCTCTGCCAGACAGAGAGAGCTGCAAAACCCCTCATCCCTGAGGTACCCAAGTGCCATTTAAGGAAGCCCCTGCCTTCAACACTTCTGCTCCTAAGTCTTGTTGAAAAAGAAGATTCATGGTACCCAAAAAAGCTCTACCCACTGCCCCTGCTGCCGGCTGGACAGTCCCCCACAGCCAGGCACGCCAGCCACAAGGTTTCCAGTGAACACTCCTCCAGGTGCTGTACTGGAGGGTTGTCACAGGCTCACAGGGACATCGTTGGGTGCAGTCAAAGCTTCACTATATCATGACCATGCACAGTGCCCAACAGGAGGCAGACACCAGTAAGACAACAAGGATACCCATTTTTTCCATTTTTCTGAAATATTTTTTTTCTGCTCTCCAGAAGGCAGCTCCCTCACACTCAAATGGGGAAAAAGAAAAGAGCCTTACTCATCCAGCAAACTGCTGATGAAGCCTATCTATCATGATCATAACAGTCAGCACTTACATAGCACTTTGCATCCTTAAAGCTCTTTGCAAACACTAACTAATCAGATTAATCTTTTCCAATTAAAGTTACAGCGAGAGCTTTGGAAGACCCATCCTGACACAGAAGGGCTCACTTCCCAGCTTGTTAGGAACTAAACCTCCTCCTGTTCAGTCAAAAGGGGTCTTGCCAGGAATTTATCTGGCCAACCTGTAGCTAAGCAGACTGCCTGTGCACTATTTGGTACATGGTTGCATCGCTGTATTTCAGCAAGATTTGTCTTTTACACTAATTGAGAAGATAAGAGAAACCAGGCAGCCCTCACCTTATCTTACCCCAGTTCTCCACATGCACCAGAATTTTGTCCAAGCTGAGTTAGTTTTGCATCAGGCAGCATTGTTTTCCCTTCCAACATGGATTGATTCAAGGATTGAACCCTAAGTTTACATTGAGGCAGAAACAAGATGGAAACAAACCCAAGCAGAATCCTTCCTTATTTTCTGCTGATGAGATGTACATAAAAGCAACAGATCCCAGCCTCCCTGAACTAACCAAGTGCCAACCTTTACAGTCACAGGACGACAGAACCATCCCCAGATTCCAAGCCTCTGATTCAGCAGCCCATAGGACACATCACAGCCCTAACAGATCCCACAGCCTGGAATTTCTGAGCCATGTGCCTTGTCCTCCAAGCGCAGGGAAGCAGGAGGCTGTGCGTGCTCCTTCTGAGGCCAAATGCAATTGGATTCCAAGGCAAAGCACCAAGCCCTGTCTGAAAGAAACAGATTACCTTGGACAGACCATCTGGAGGAAAGTGCAAGGAAGGACTGGCAATCACTTCACTGGATTTCTGAATGAGAAAACAGACCGTGTCTAAACCCCAGATTTCATTGATTTGTAATGAATTGGTGCAATCCAACCACCAGTTTTACTACTTCCTTGCCACACTGCCATGCCAAACCTTGCTTTTCTGATGAAATGCCTTGCACTGCAGCACAACAGCTGGAGAATAAGTCCACAGGCATCCTCAAAGCCAAACCGAGACACAAATGATACTCAAGCAGAACAATCTAAGAGCAATCCTTTAATTTGTTGTTTGCTGACCCCTCTGTCCTAAGCACCAATGCTCTAGAACGACGAGTGAAACAGGAAACACTACAACTGCATTTATCTAACAGAGAAATGAACACACACACACAAATTATCTGCTGCATGCAGCTTTCTGCAAAAGCATTTCATGAGCATTTGTTTATTTGACCTCATAACACATTTAACATCAGCAAAAACATTTGACCTTTTAGAAATGGACCAAAAAAAATTCAAGTGAGATGGTATCAGAGCACAGATCAAGATTAATTGCAATTCCTGTTCTCTGCACTGTGCTGAGTAGGCAAAACAAACTGATCTCTTTGCTTAAGTCAGGGGGGAGAATAAAGATTTGTGAGCTAAGATCTTGGTGGGAAACCCAGGTAAGAAACTGCCTTGAAAAAATCTTCAGGTAAGCTCATATATGATCTTTACAAGGCACTGCCTTCATACAGAGTTCAGCCCAACAGTCTGATCATTTGTGTGCTCTATCAAAGAGCTCTCTCCTCATCACAACAAGGGAAACGAGGGAAGAACAACAGGAAATGCATTTTTACATCCTACAAGCACAGCTACTAGCTTACATGGACCCATTTCTGTCTGGAATATCATCTCAAAATGGATTAAATAAGATCTGGGTCTCTCGGCAATGCAAAAAACCAACCTCCTGATTTTTTTCTGTCCTAGTAACACACACATTTGAATGAAAACACATTTAACAGCTAATGGTGCACTCATTCTATTGCAGAACAAAGGCATGAGGATGATTTTAGGCAGTGCCTCTGGTTTTTCAGAATGAGTTAACATTCATCAGCCTCACTGACAGTGGGCATTAGTGGGGTCACTCCATTCACTTAAAAAAAGGAAAAAGATGCTTTGATTACTTTTTCATCATGACCAATACCATTAAGAGAGATGAGTATCTGTCACCAGCAACATAACCCAGTGTTTTTCTTTTCTCATTCTTCAAGAGAAATTTATCTCTGGGATGGACACACTCCAGTTGATGGAACAGAAATCTGTGCATCTTCATTAGTTCACAAGAAATCAGAAAACTGGTTTAGACAAAAGGAAAGAATTCCAGGGCAAAAGCTTATCAACACTGTTTACTGTGGTCATAATGTACAGCTGAACATAGTGCTTGTATGCACTGTGTGTGTGAGGGCTGCCCTGCTTCATCCTGCTCAGTTTTAAGGAGATGCTGCCTTCATGAAGGAAAAACCATGACACACATTTTGCTGTTCAAACAATTTTTTGGTTTAGTGTTCACCCCCCACCTGTCCAACAGCCACTTTTCACATGGAGCTGTTGGCAATTCAGGCAATGTGAAAAAGGAGAAATGCCAAGTCTGTGCTAGACAAGGCCACTGCTCGCACGAGCCCATATGCCACCACGGCAGAGAACAAAAACTCTCTCACACAAAGCTCATTTTGCATAAACCCATGTGCAATGCAGCTCAGATGCAAATGTTCCTGTTTATTCTGGCAGGACAAACAACAGGTTTGTTGGGTCTGAGGGTTTATTTTATGGATTATTTGATTTTTAAGATAAACTTCAGTCCCTTAAATACTTAGCAGAACACAGCAAAGGCCACAGAAAGCTGCCTGTAGTAGGTCTAAATAAATCCATTTGGAAACTCAACCTTTCTTCTTTGGTGTCTCTTCTCATTAACATAGAAAGAGGTAGAGATGTACTTACACCAAGTGCAATGAAAGCTCAGGAGGAATCAGGTTTGGAGAGTTCTCCACTTCTACAAGGTCACAAACCATAGCAGCCTGAGTTGCTCCGAGGTCTTAGCATGACTCTAACAAAATGTTTGAGGTAAGCACACTTACCAGGGTTTTCTTGATGTGGAAATTGCTTTAATGTTGCTTAATGCATTGCAGTTTGAAGGAGGAAGGCTAGTCTCTGAGGTGATAGGCTGAAATTGGAGCATGGGTTTAATGCCCAGTTTTGCTGGTCTTCCCTATGGAATAAAAGTTAGCATCAGAATTTCAGGTGCTGAACTCTCCTGAGACACCTGGCACAGCTAAGGAGCTGTCATACTCTGCTGATGTAATACAACAACAAAAGATCCTGGTTTGGGGCAGCTCTGGAGATCCTCACTACCACAAGGGACTGCAGCAGCTTTGGAAAAGGTGAAGCCAGATCATCTGGAGGTAGGAGGGTAGGATGTACCTTGTGAAAGGCCCTGAAAGAGAGGATGACCATTCTGAATTTAAACACACAGCACAAGGGAAAGCCAAGGAAGGAGTTTAAATAGCATATGGGGTACACAATGTACCTTCCCTCCTTCGGGATCGAGTTTCTGAAATGCACCAATATCAAACACTGGATGACACTGCCTGCAGCTCAGCACTGCTACCACCATCAGCAAAAGTCATTACTGACACATGAACCATAAAGAGTCCTTCTCCAACGCCTGCACCCCTTCAGCTCATTCTCCAAACCCTGCAAGCCCTTGGAGACAGGAAAATAACACGAGAAATGGTGGAAGATGCCTGTCAGGAATCCTCTGCATTTACTTGTATCAGATACATGGACACAATTGCAATAGAGATCATAGTATGGAGCAGATTTCCCAGAGCACCTTCAACTGGAAGCATACTGAACCCCTTTTATTCCTCTGGATATCTCCTAGCAAGCCACCTCATTTCTGCACGCCCTCTCTTCTGCACACCGGAGACAGCACCGCTGGGAAGCGCTTTATGGCTCTGGGAAAAGGGATCTGGATGGATGGATGGATGGATGCAAAAAGGTGATGGTGATGGCACAAAGTATCGCAGACAATTGGCAGGTAACCACCAGAGGGCATCCAGAAGAGATTTAGCAAGAAGCAATTAAAGCCCATCCGGCCATAGGGAACCAGGGCCAGGCAGGAGGCCAACCGCGCTGCACCTGCCGTGCTCCACATACCACAGCCAGCCCGGCAGGAAAAACATCAGAGGAGCTCTTGTGCTGAAGGGCTAGCAACACTGAACCTGTCAAAACCACCACTGAAATGCTATTCAGTGTGTGTTCAAGTTTTTTTGGGGTTGTTTTTTTGTTTATTTTTTTCTTTTTTAAAAAACCAGCAAGATGCCAGCCCATGGACTCATCTCTTCCTGGTCTCTCTCTGATGGAGAGGTTTTCCATGAAGGTGATGGGGAAGGTACAAAATGAGTTGAAACTTAAAGGGAACAAACAGTAAATCCTTCAAACTCAGTTTGGGTTGGAATGGGTTTTTTTTAAGTCTGTCTGGCTTTGTCACTGGATATACTATTATTCCATAACTCATTAAAACCAAAGTAATTTTTGAAAATATGTTTTAAAATTGTTCTTTACAGTTGATTTATCTTCTGTCAATTTGCAGATTACATAAAAAAGTTCCACTTTTTTTTTTAAAATATGCAACATCCACACCAGTGCATTTTCATGTCCTCAAGTGCAACTGTGCAGTGAGTAGCAAGCCCAGAGGACTCCTGCATTCAAAGCAAAAGCTTTTTGTATTGAACTACAGCACACAACAGACTGGAAAGTGAGGGAACAGGTTAAAATAACTCAATGAAGATGGTGCAGAGATGCTGCTTTCCTGGCTGCAGACTACAGAGAGACAACCATGAGAACTTTCTGACTTTATTTACAGATCTAAGGCTGCTCTTGGACCATTCAGTTTCAGAACTGCTAACTCATCTCTCCTGAAATTCAGAGCAAAGCACACTGTTCAAAACAATCCACTCAGAGACACCACTGGGAGCAGGGAAGGGAAATCATTCCAGCAATTTTAACCAAATTCTTCCCTTTACAGTTTAATCTCGAAAGGCACAGGACAGCTAGGACAGACATCACCTCACAGGGCTGCTTCAGAGCTTGTTACCTTTTCTGGGCCTGTCTCAGCAACGACATGAACATGGACTGCAAGATTCAGCCTCTACTGAGGGATGACTGACACCTCTGCCTGGATTCTCTTCCCACTCTCCTACCAGTTGCCTGGCAGCAAAATCTTTGCAACACAGAAGACCCCACGCTGCTGAAAACAGGCAGCATGGCAAGCACTAAAACCACGAGCTGCCCACCCTCCCTTTGCAGGTGTGCTCTGTCACAGCTCAGTTCAATAACCAGATCACAGATGCCAACACACGTAACCAAAGGCAGGAGGAAGCACACAGCAAAGCATCATGGCTGGCCAGGGCAGATTTGAAACAAGCCAGCACTTTTGCTCCTACCAGCAAATCCCACTCATACCAGAAATAAACAAAAACTGCAAGCTGAACTAATTAAAACCACAAATGACTCCATTTCCTCCTTTACATCTAGTGAAAACTCAGGCCAGCGCCCGCTGCAATGGGGTAAGAGTCCTTCAGCTGAACTGAGCAAGTGGGTACGATGCGCTCCAGCGAGGTAACAGCAACAGCTTGAACACACTGCGAGATGCAGCTCTTCAATTCACCCCCATCCTCCTGCCCACAAACGCCACACATCCAACCTGCTGGTCACATCTGGAGGTCTAGATCAAGGACATCACGCTTTGCCAATATGATGCATACACAGTGTTCTACAAAATGAAAGATCACCCTTGCCTTGCTATTCCAGTACCAACCTGAACTGCAGACACCAAGGCAAAGCTCTTCCCATCCAACTGACCAATTACTGACAAAATGGAAACACTCTTTATCTTCCCGACTTCTCTTCCTCATTTGTTTTAATTGTAGAACAGTCTACCCATCCAACTCATCTTATATAATTGCTTTTTGTATTTTTTTGTGCTCCTTACATTGCCCCATTACCTTCCTTTTTTGCCAATGCAGGTATGACTGTGATTCACTGCATTTGGTCTGCTGGATGGATCATCTGTTTCCCTGATAAAGGCTGGGTAGTGACAAGGAACACAGTGAGAACATTTATCTACTGCAACTATCCTTTCAGTATCCTCAAAGTCATTTGCAGCCCAGAGAGGGATCTGCCATAGCTGCCTGTCATGACTTACTATTTGTGAGCTCCTCCTTGTCAAATCCTGTAAGTTTTCATCTGCTCATGAAACTCATCTGCTCTGAGGGTTCTTCCCAGGAGCGACTTTTAACCAGCACTGCACTGCCCAGAAGCACATCTGTCACAGGAGAGACAATGACTTTATTTTCTGCTCTGGTACATCTGTCTTTTTTTCTGAGTAAAGCTGTTGAATTCTGAGCTATCTCTGCCAGTAACACTCTTTATTCAACAGTTACTATATCAGTGAGGTACGTGCTCTCCACAGCAGTGCAGTCACCATCCTTCCAGCTTTCATCTCCACTGAAGGCACAGCAACCCATATGTCAAGAGGGCAAAGTCAGGTGAAGATTTATATCTTCAGTCTGCACATGACAGATATTTTATAACTGAATCTAGTTTAAGATGGTCAGGTCAGCTGTCACCTCGCCAGTTTCTGTCAGTAGTTCCTCCTGGATATCCTCACCAGGCTGCGTGTTGCTGCCAAGCTATGTGAACTGACTCACCTCGCTCAGTTCTGCGCCTGCTGCTGACGCGTGCTTGAGCTGGGAGTTCCTGGGATTCTCATTAAGGTTTCCCCCCCTCTACAGTTAATTATTAACTCCATCTTTTTTTGAGGATGCTGGGCAATCTGTTTTTAATAACATATTGCTCGAGCCATCCTTTAGTAATACTTCATGAGTGAAACTTCAACCTTCCAGAGTTCTGTGGCTGCGCTAGGCAAAGCCTAGGTCATACCACGCTGCATTTCTGTCCTCGTAACAAATCATTGCCAATGAGAAACAGGAGAAGTGAGAGTGCAGCTTTGACACCGCTCTGCCTTCCCTCTCAGCAGATCAAAAAGTTATCTGAAGGGCAAACTCAAAGTACCCTCGGCTTCTGAAACTTTTAACAGCCTTTGCTTGACCTCAGGAGTTCAGCTCTGCACAAGTCACAATGGTAGTAAAAAAAAAAAAGGGGGAAAAAACTGTGTTTTTGTGAGTCAGCAAAACATCCACATTTAACATGCTACACCAACACCTGACCAGGTGTAAAAGAAATGATCTCTTGTCAGACGTGTCAGCCTGCGCGAAGGGACCGGAAGGCAGCTCTCAGGGCTGCATTCCCACCCCTTCCAGTGACTCACTTAGCCTGGTACTATCATTTGTTAAAGCAAGAGTGAAGCAGGGATAATAGCTATTTACTAAAAACAGAAGAGTGTGATCAGCTTTAATTAGCATTGTCAAATGACTTGAGATTGTCAGGTACAAGATGTGGGAGAACCAAGTCTCATTAATTATGTTACTTCCTGCAGCCTTAAGTGGCTTGGCCAGTCCAGTGACGCTGCCGGAGACGAAGCTGCTCCCAACACGCGACACATCCCGTACCAGTGGGAGGGAACACTCAGCCAGGGCTGGCAGATGTGGCTGTTGAGTAGAGGGTCACAAAGCCACAACAATCACCTTAAGTACTGCAAGACAACTACCTGCCCTGATAAACAAGGAACAAAAAGGCAAATTAGATATGGCACAAAGCAGACTCGGAGAGAGAACTGATGTTGAGCTTCATGGAGGATGAAGAGCAGGGACTGATGGGGACAACAGGGAGTGTGACTTGGGGCCAGGACCCAGAATTCCTGAGCAGCATCTCACCTGGAAAACTGTATTTTCTTCCCCTCAAAGATAACAAACTATAAAATGTCTTTGTTTTGGGGAAAAAAAAGAGATAGAGATCTTCATCTGGCATCACACCACCACCAGACATGCTGCTTTACCAGCTAAAGGTCTGGTCTGAAGAACTGAAAAATCCTTGAGTCGGAATAGTCCCTCTCTTCTACGGACTCAGCTTGCCTTCTGGAAGGAAAAGGAAACCTATCCTTAGCCTTTAGTTACAGGGATTGGAAGGCAAGACCTCCAAATTAACAAAAAACAGAAAAAAGGAAGATCCTGAAGGACCAGCTTGCAGGTCTCTGTCAAGAAGGGAGAAAAAGAGGAAGCTGTATATTCTGTGATGGTTTCGAAGTGATAAATACTCTCTGCTACGCCAGTCTGCCTGGAACATCATGGATCAACTTCAAAGCAGCTGAGAGAACTGAACTCTCAATTTCTCCATTCCAGACTCCACTTGGCCATCCCTCCCGAAGCCCACAGCTCTAACACTTCAGAGTTGACCTCTAAGACTCTGCTTCAGTTCAAGCAAACAAAGGTTTGCCAGTTAATGACCAAAGCCCAATTAAAGCCTAGCTTTATTGGTGTTTCTTCAAGAGGCTTCCACACACATGGTCAAGGGCAAGATCGTGATGCAAGAACAAGAAATAAATGTTTTTTACTTCTCTGCAATCCTCACAGTGCTTGTGTAGTACCACTCCAGATCAAGGAGCTCCCACTTTCTAAGCTGCTAGTGAGGACCTACGCCAGAGTGACCAGTTCCTTAATTAAATTCTCCCTCAGCAACAGGTATTCAATACGTGAGTCAAGGAGCCTTTGAGGGAATGTGGATTTACAGGTAGTGATGCTGTCTTCCTTAACACAACCCTGACCCAACTACCCACACCAAACAGCAAAGAAAGGAAATCACTTATTCAGAAATCTGTGGATCCAGAGGACACAAGGGAGCAACACAGTTTTGCCAGTTATTCCAATCCTGGCACCACGAATGAGATACCTGCAAAGAAAGTTTATTGACATCTTCATCAGATGAAATCGATGCTTCTGCCCTCCCTGCAGCATTCCCAACTTTAGCTTCAAAGCACTAGGCTCATTTTTTAAATGGTCTTTCAGCAGGAAACTGGAATTAGGGCTCCAAGGAGAAAAGGAGAACATCTTAATTCTCTATTCAAGCACTGCTGTTACACAGCAAACAACGTTTACAAGAAACCAGAGGCGTGGACCCCAACGCGATGAGATCTGAACCAAAACCAACGGGAGTGCTCTGCAAGAACGAAGTCACGACACACATCCTCCCCAGGCAGGATCCTCTCATGGATTATAAATAGAGCTCTCTCAGTATCTGCTCATTTACAACCACCTCGCTCAGCAAAGGCCTCTCTCTGCTACCCAGCATAAACTTTAAGTAACCGTAAACGCATTAGCAGAAAACCCCGACCTGGAGCGGGTAGCAGGCGCTGAGGCAGGCAGCGCAGGAAGGCAGGTGTGTCACCCCGCCTCTCCCTAACCACTGTCCCCAGCAAAGAATGCCACAGTGTGATGGGCCTTCCTCTTTCTGTATTTTACAGAATCACACACCACAGCAGGGGTTAGAAGGGACTCTGGAGATCATCTCATCCAACCCCTAAAGACAGAGGCCAGAAAACAGCAGGGACAGATTCACTCCAGTAAATTCTGGGGAAAAGGGCAGAAGATTACATTTATTTTTTTATACCATTAAAATCATATTTTAAACTAGAACATTTCACATTCTTTTCACTTTAAAAAATGCATTATAATTGAAGCTAGGGACCCATAGCATGCTCCCTGGCTACTTCTGTGATCTTAAACTTCTCTGGCTCTTCTGGATCAAACCCATAAGTTTCTGTGGAGAAGCACAAGACAAAGGACCCTTCAACATTTTACCTTCTGACCCTACACCCCAGCATAGCGCTGCACACCCGAGGAAGCTGCTACACCTTTAACTAGAGGCCAGAGCACCACCACAGACCAGCAGTTACCCCTGCTCCCTGCGAGTTTCCACGCACCCGGTGCAGAAATCGCCTGTCTTTAAGGCCAAGCATCACGCAGGGCGGAGGATCCCCTCTCCACAGGCTGAGCCGGCCGCCCTGCAATCTCTCTTTTGCCACACCAGGCATGATGTCACTTCTGTAGCACAGAGCCACAGCCTGCAGCTGGGAACGGCCTGGTCTCCAGGGACTCCAGCAGCAGTGTTGGTAAATAAAGCAGCGGCAGGGCTCGGCTCAGCAGCCAGCCCTCGGGACAGGCTCCAGGAGCTGCCCCCAGCACCCGGGTGAAGATGCTGAACCTCTCCCCGGAGCCTCACACACACCTGTGCGTCGGCTGCGGAGCTCACCTGGGCTCTCAGCCTCTTTTATGGTTTTATTCGGGTGAGGAAGGACCATCCCCCCCTCCTCCTCTGGCGTTACCCGGCCCCACCGGCCACCCCTGCCCGGCTCCAGCAGGTCCCTCCTGTTGATCTCCTCGCCCCACTCCATGCCTGCAGGCGCCGGGGACAGGCGAACCCCTCTGCGCACTCTCTCGTACACCCTCCCGGGCTCGGACCTGTTGCCCTCCCAGCCTCCAGCCCCTCACCCGGCCTCGCAGACAAAGGCCGCCGCTCGCAGAGCCCAGGTCCCCTGCTGCCAGCTCCGGGGCCGCCTCAGGCCCGCTCCTCTAAGCCGAGGGGCCACCTCACCGCGGCCCTAAGGAAGCACCCCGCGCCCCCCGCCCCACAGCAGGGGGGACGCACACGACCCACACGGACAAGGCGGCCGTGGCGCAGCAGCCTGGCCCCGGCCCCGCCACCGCCTCCCTTCCCGGGCCCCACCGCCCGGCCCTCGCTCCCCGCCGCACTCACTCGCCGCGGCGCGGCCGCCTCAGAGCGCGTCCCCAGCGCAGATGGAGCGCGGCGGCCGACGCGCACAGGCAACCCCGCAGCGCCCTCCCCCTCCTGCCCGCTCCCTCCCCTTATACCGCTCCCGCGAGCCTGCCGGCCCTGAGCGGCACCACCGCGCACCAATCACTGCCCGCTGGCACATAGCAACACGCCGGTGATTGGTTGCGGTCAGCCGCAGCCCATTTTTTCGCCACCAATCAGAACGCTAGGCCGGCATGCGCGCTCCCGCCTCCCCCCCCGCCGGCGCGCACACACACACAGATGCACGCAGCGCCCCCCGCCCCGCCTCGCGCAGGCAGCAGCTGGGGCGGCGGTAGCCAATGGGAGCGGCGCTGGGAGCGGCGCTGGGAGCCAATGAGAGCGGCGCTGGCGCAGCCGGCGTGGAGCGCGGGGCGGGAATAACAAACAGATGCGGCTGCTCTTAAAGGCGCAGGCGCCGCCCCGGGGCTGGGCGGGGCGAGCGGCCCCGGTGACCGGGAAACCGGCAGCAGTGTCGTAGGGGAGCGGTAACAGCGGGTCATCGCTCTAGAACGTGTGGTTTTAGTAATGTTTTCTGTCTGGCCTTTTCCCACATCAGGGGATAAAAGTTCCATCTCTGATGGGCTGAAATATATTCGCTTTGTGCTTTTATTCGTCTTCTAACACTCTACTTAAGAATATTTTAAGCAATTCTCTATTAATTGCTAATTATTGATAACTAAGGACAATGTTCTGTTCCATATACGATGGATACAAGGTAATATTAGTTGTGATACTCTTTGGGTTTTTTTTTTTCTATTTTTATTTTGTATTACATATGGGCAAAAAAAAAACCAACCCTACCTTATAGTGATATAAAGTAAATATAGTTTTCTTCCACACGAGGACAACACACCCCTCTGACTGCATTACTAAGGGGGTTAAAATAAAAAATGTCATTTTTTTTTCTCAGAATCTAGAGGTACCACCAAGTACAATTTAAATACGGAGATTTAAGCACCATGGTAGTTACCAGCTATTAAGTATATTCAAATGAAGAAAGAAATTGCCGTGTTATCTTCAGCCAGCTCCCAGAGCCTACTTTGCAGGCTTACTTTAAGCTGCTGCTTTTCTTAGATAACCTCCTTCCTCTCCAAGAGCGAACACATCAGGTTTCCAGACCACCCATGCTCAAGGAAGCCGTATTTCACAGACCCAGACCAGGTTATGTGCAGGAAGTGGTGAAAAAAAAAAAAAGGGGGTTGAACTTTAAATCACCCCGACTTCTGCAAAGTAACCACAAGTACCCAGAGTCAAAACCATCAGCCAAATAAATTAACTCATCATGAAGAAGCTGCTGTGTAACTGTGGATTATTTTTCTCCACCCAAAAGTGAGTTGCACAGCAGAATTTGCAGTTTGCTAAGACAGATATATTCTATACACAGAGAACATCGAGATTCTTTTAGATATATATAAAGCTCTCTGTTGTAATAAGCTTGCTTTAGGATGCTGGTTAATTGGAATTATATTGATAAAAGTTCAGCATCACCATGGAAATCCAGGGAGCTCACACAGCTTTGAAGTTGTAGAAAAATAAGACCACAAAAAAATAAAATAATAAAAAAAAATTTCTTCTTTAACTATATGCTAATCCTTATGACTTAAGAAAACTGGAAGTTTTTTTAAGGGTAACTGCTTTATTAGCAGCATTTCATTTAGTTCAGAAAATAAAATGGGAATTGGGTCCTAGTTGCTTTCTCATTGAAGCTTCAGGTCCCATTTTCACACTTGATTCTGCCTTTTGGTTGCAAACTCTGCGAGCTCAGCTTACCCAGCACCACAGATACTTTCACTGGGCTCAGCTTTTGAGAAATTTATTCTTTTTTATTTTTTATTTTTAAATCTGCATTTTGGATCTCACCTCTCTGACAGCTTCCAACTGAACAGCTAAGCAGGATTTTTAATTTCTCTACTTGCAAACATCCATTTTTTGGAGCCTGAACAGCACAGCTAGTGTTTCCCTGCTCAGTGTCTTGAGATAAATTTTAGCTTTTATTATAATTTAAGACTAGAAAAGCCAAATGGATAAAGCATCACTGACTGGGGCTAACTTTTGCTACTCCACTGCAACAGCAATATTGAGAGGGGAGAAAGTATCAAATCACTCATAGAGGTATTGCCTCAACATTTTTACTGCTCCATGACAATTAAGTGGTACTTAAAATCTGCTAAAAATCTGTTTCTTAGCACTCCCAAATTTTATTTGTAGCTGGTGTTATTGGCTTTGTCATCAAGACACCTCACCTCATATTGCCTTTACTTCTTTATTTGTAGAGTGAGGATACTTCAAACCTTTTCGGAGACATCAGGAAACAAGATCTTCCAAGGACTTCAGAACAAAGAAGGGCGCTTTCAGCTATGAACAACAGCAGTAGGGTTTTTTCCCCCCCCACACACTCTTGCAGCATCACTATTTTTGGTCCAACAACAAAATGGCAAGTGTTCCCCAGTGCTTCATCTCGTCCCCTCACATCACCAAGATACCCCGACAGCTCACGTCCTTCCCCACGCGATATTCCGCATCTTGGGAGGAGGAACCAGACCACCCCCAAACCCACCTTCCAGCTCAGGGAGCCCCAGAACAGTGACAAAACCCAGCATCTGCATCTGAACGAACACCTGGTTTTGCTCCAGCTCTGCACTGCAGTTTCCTCATCATCTCTACCGGGAGCAGCCGCGTGTGGAGGGACAGAATCCTCCCGAAATGGCCCAGGAATGAGCAGGGCTGTGGCGGCCTCCCGCGGCAGGAGGCAGGAGGACAGGCAGGGACCTGCCCACTTGCCATTCTGGGTTTGTTCCAGGTTTTGTGGCTTTTCTTTTCTACATACTTTGAGTAAGGCATTTCACCCAGCCAGGAAACCAATCTGTTCTCCACTCACGCAAGAAATTCCAGGGACAAACCAGGATCTCTGAGATTTCTACCAACACCAATGATCTTGCTCATCAATGTAGAAAAGTATATCCTGAAAATACAGGGAAACAGCTGCACCTCAAACCTTCTTGCTTTGGATAAACCATGTTAAGTTCTTCTGCATATTCTGTTGGAGTAACAAGTGTTAGTACTGCAGATTTATGATACACAACCCAAAGAGATCGTAGATGAATCTTTCCAATGTTAATTAATTCATTCATTAATGCTTCCCAATTCCCTATTCCGATTTACTGCACATTCTAAATAATTAGTTAAATAGTAAAATACCACCCAGAGCAATCTGGGAAACCCTCTCATCAGCCTGCCAACATCCTTTAAAAGTTACTAAATACTGTCACACACAAACCCCCCCTTCACCTCTCTTACTTAATATGAAGCCTTAAGGCTTTAAAATTACACTTGACCTTCAAACCTGGTGTAACTTAATGGAAATCCAGTAGGAAAGCTGGAAATTTACCTCTAGGACTAGAGGAAACATTAACCTGCTTGTCATCAGAAAAAGAAAGCTCCAGAAAAAGATAACTTATAGCAAATTATCACCCATTGTAGGACAACACAACAGGGTCCAGAAACAGGCTACAAATGGAGAACTTGTTAATAGGAACATGTTCAGAACACAGCTAATTTGCTGTCCTCAGTTCAGAAGCAGACACCTGCCAGCTGTCAAAGGCTCCTTGTACTCCATAATCCATTCCTCTTTCATTGATCATCCACAATCTTTTGTGTAAGTATTCTACAAAGTGAGCAGGTAGAAGACTTGCTGTGTGGGGGAGATGGGTCATCAGAACAAAAGTGTCCTTAAGGCACTACAGAAAGGTATTTCAAGATAATTTAAGGGCTACAGTAAGGTAAATTTTAAAATTAAGACTAAATTATCATATATTTATCATTTCAACAAAGACCAACTAGAAAATGATGGTTATTAATAAAGTAAAAAAAAAGCAGATATTTATTTAGGTATGCATTACTGTGCTAAGGAATTAAGGATCATGATTTCTACAAATAAATCATTAGAAAGCAGCTCTGATGCAGACAGACATTATTACAGTGAAGTGCAAAGCAAAGGCCAACACCATTGCCAAAAACTGCTTCAGTTCAGAGTAAGACACTCCCTTCTTTCAGCAACCCTATCCACATAAAAAGATCATCACTGAAGTTCAACGTTTACTACAGTATAAATATAATACCATAATCTCAGAAATCATACTTTCAGGCAAAGAAGTCACAACTAATAAGTACTTAGTTTCAGATCTTTTATGAGCAAAGATGTTTTAATGTGTCACAATTCAAGAGCATGAATCTTTCTTTACAAGAAAAAAAAACCAAAACATTTCATAGATTTGGAGCTACAAAGGTTCACAAGACTTTCTGCAAATTAAAAGTGCATGGAGTACATGCATCATCCTTCATACATAAAATATTTTGCACTAGGATTGAGAACACAGTAAGTGTTAAACAATATTTAGGGTTAAAAGTACCTGAAAAGAATCTCTCCTTGGAGAGAGAGAGAGAAACTGAACATCCTCCTGGACAGCTGTGCAAGTTTGCAACAAATGCTTTTCTGTACAAGTGGTTTAAAAATCACACAGCAAGTTCTGGAATATGGGAAACAGTGATTTGAGAGAACAAACATTCTACAGTTACCTTAATTCCACATTATTTTGTTACAAACAGTTATCATGGCCTAAGCCCTGTGCACTGGTGCTCGGATTCATGGCCTTGGCCATGCACTGTTACCTGTCTCGAGATCAAACTGAAGCTCTTGTACCAAAGCCTAAATGACTGAATAAATTCAGCAGCTTTTCCATCACTGAACTCTTCCCTCCCATGTAACTTGACTCATTCAAATTTCAGATATTAAAGAGCAGACTTGTCTAAGAGAGGTCATGTATAAACAGCACAGTCAAAAGCCACATCAGATGTAGGAAGACTAGTGGTTGGGAAAAAATGTGTAGATCATCTTTGAAGGCAGAAGGTTCCAACACCACTGCTAAAGAGGAAAAAGATAATTCAATTTTAAAAATTAAGTTTGTCATTTCAATAATTGTGTTTTGTCATTCAATACAGAATAAAGCAAAATAATTTATTTATGCAGTGATGAGGGAAACTTGAGGGAGAAACTAAGTCTTCACCTCTCCCTTGAGAGATCAAGTCCAGAAATCACGATTGGTATTTTAAAACTTAGTTTTTCCTAGCATAAAAATTAATTTTTTTGACATAAAATTGCTATTTGGGAGTACTGTCTAAGACCAGAATTATATTTGCATCTTAATACAGGTGTGCATGTTGGAAACTCAGTAGCAACAAAACTGAGTTGAAGAAAACCACACTGCATTTAAAAAAAAATAAATAAATTTAAAAAATCATCTATCTGGAGCTCCACACTGGCTAGTAAACCAGATGAGGACAGAAAGGGTGGAAGTTTTTCATTTACCTACTGACTGGATATGGAGCCTATTCTGTAACTGTTCTGTGACTACTAGAAAGCAGGCAGAACTATGACCAGATTGATTATTAGCCATCATCTGACCAGACATAACTGGTCTGAAAGGGAAACAAGAAACTTAGCACATAATAAATAATTTCATTCATTTTCCTATGAACAGTTAGGAAGTTACATCTTCCTCTCTTCCATTTAATGAGCAACAAGTCTGATTAAATTAAGAGGAAACTGAATCTACAGTCATCTTAACAGGCAGGTATTTAGAAAGACACCATTAACTCATTTGCTACCATCATCACATGTTCAATTACAACTGCAGTAGTTTCTTCCACTTCATCCATGTAGAATGATCCTCAGAGTGGAATTATAATGCAGAAACAAGTATTATCCATCCAGATGGACTTGATGTTCTAACACTGGCAGCCTACTGAGAGACATAATAAAATAGCAAAGATGCTCTGTGATTACAAGTGTGGCAGAGCAGCCAGTGAGTGAAACAAGAGCCCTTCCAAATCTGAGCTAGCAAGGGAAAAAATAACTTATTTTAAAAGTTTTTATAGCAGTGAGTATATCTTGCAGTAAATACTATTAAGATCCATCATTTTCAAGTGAAGCTCCTTAAAGAAGTAGATACTATCAACTAAACAGTAGTTTTGTCCTAGCAGTATCTGATGATTACATGACTGAGCTTTATACATGTCATTGTGTGTAATTAAGCTACAGTAATCAAATTCCTTCTGAAAACCCCTACCATTAACACAACATCACCAACACACAGAGGCATTGCAGGCTCAAATCTGTTTGACACATGTATAACACCTCTTCACAATGACAGAACAGCACCTTCATTGCCAGAAATATCTCCCTATCTAATCCCATTCCATCACACTTGATGTTTCCTGGCTTTTGCCAGTGAAGTTACTTCCATGTCCATGCACAGAAACTTAATGAATATTGAATTTGAATTTTGTGGCAAGGAAAGACTAAAATCTACACACATCCTAGCCTGACACTTACTCCTTTTATAAGTATGCATGTAAATCTGCTTTGGATGCATTAATCTAATAGGAACATTTAAATTTTTTCCTGAAACTCCTGACCAAAACTTAAGTCTTCTTTGGTCCCTCACCCTAAAAACAACTTCCCCTTCATCAAGCTAACAGATGGTAGAAGTACAAATGTGCAAAAGACTTCTAAAAGCTTCCTTTATGAAAAGACTATTTAAAAGTAAATGTAACCTATAATAAGTGTAATCTTCCTTTCTGGAAAGCCAGCTACTGCCACGCCATGGTAGCCTGACAGGCAGGTCAGAACCAGGGGCCAACCTAGACTGCTGCAGTGGAACTCAGTGCCAATCCCATGGCTTAAATGCTCTATTTAGCCCTTGACTGGTAAGTCACAGTACTACCATCACATCAGAAAGGGTCTGAAGACAGTTGCAACTCAAGCTCAACTTCTTATCAGTAAGAATAATTAAGTACCTCTATACTGATCAAGTGAGTTAATTTTGGTTAAAAAGTGACCACCTTTACTGACTACACTTCACAGGCTAAACTACCTGGCTAGCCACAGACTCTGCTTTCCATTTCTCCTGTGTGTTGGTTTGCTTTTTTTGCCCTACAAGTTATCTGAAAACTAAAGCAACACAAGAAATGCCGACACACAGGGCACATTTTCAGAAATTCTTTCGTTTCTGCCCACTAGAATATAACTGGAATAACAGACACACCTTGACATCTGCTTAGGAACACTTGTGACAGGTAAATGATGCTTATTATCTACAGGTTTCCTATCCAGCGACTTTCGTCCTAGTCATCATTATTTGTGAAGTGCACTGTTGCTAAGAGAGCTATTTACAAATGTAAACTATGTAATTAAAACTTTAAAATAAATAGAGAACCTTTACATTAGGTAGCAACTTGACAATAAGGTAATAATAGATCATCCAATTACTTCTTTCAAACAAAATGATGTGTGTGTGTTGCTCAATTTTTTTTTTTAAATGAAGAAAATCCTTGGCTCACAATCTGTTCTGCAAGAACTTCCTCGGTTTTCTTCCCTTATGCTGGATAATTGTGTAAAAACTCCTTCAGTTTTGTTGGATAGTCTGTCATCACTCCAGTTGCTCCCAAATCAAATGCCCTCTTGTATTCTTGTTCCTCATTCAGTACCCAAATGTACACCTGTGAGATGGGATACAGAGACAAATTATTACAGGAAATACTCAAATTTAATAAAAAAAGGTGACTTTAGACCTAAATTGTTTCATGTGGGAGAGATGATGCCACCTATATTTTAAATTACATATGATTAAACTGGGATGCCGAAGACATGCACACAAACATATCCAGCTTCTCCCCCATCACTCTCCAAAAGAGGGAATTTTCTAGTGGTGACTCCAACTCCATTTCCTTACCCAAAACTTCAGACATTTTCAGAAGTCAAAATATTATTTTGTGAAAAGTCCAAAATAGGTCAGCAAGTCTAGCAGATTTTGTGGGCTTAAGTTTGATGTGGGGAAAAAATAATCTTAAAGGAATGTAAATTAAAGAGTCTTTTTTTCCAAGCATACAGTTCTTCCTTTGCAACTAGAGAACTGCAAATATAACAGCATAAGCTATTGCTAAGGAAAAACAAAGCAACTTATAATCCTATTGATGTAACAGAACACGTTGGAAAGAACATGAACCCATCTTCAGACCGTGTTTGTCTGGTTCACATTCTCTCTAGGTTAAAAGCACATTTCCTTTAGCTTTGCCACACTGTACCTGAATGCCCCGAGCAGTGAGGTGGTCAAAAAGTGCTTTCCTCATTAGCAGGCTGCAGAAAGGAGAGAGGCATTAAAGAACTTGAAGTGTAAATTAAATTTCTGTCATGAATTTTCCATGGAGTATTTAGAGTCAATGTTTTCCACAAGGAAGTGATTAGAAATCTAATAATAGAAAACTCTTAGTTCAAGCAATTCAAGGCTGGTTAACACAGACACTCAGAAATGTGCATTAGCTGGGGATATTTGCATCAACTCTTCTGAAGAGCCAATCCAGCAGATTTCCCCTCTGTCACACAGGTATCCTGTACCATATCCAGTGAATCAATCCCTTTGCTTTCAGAAGAGATCTCACCCTTCACAACAGAAGATGTGAAAACACTACTGGCCACTCAAGAAATCAAACTAACAAACATTTGTCAGACACAGAATCAAGAGCCAGCAGACACTTACAGTGATGGTGTTCAGCCTCTGAAAGCACATGAGGAAGCTTCCTTTAAAATGCAAAGTGCTCCATGTAAGCCAAACAGCATCTCCTCTGACAACGTTATGAAACAGTCACCATCCCCTGAAACGTGGATGCTGCATTCTGGATCTACTTGCATGCTAATTAACTGAGCACACTTAACGACAGAAACTAAATAAGACCAAATTGGAATGATGCCCACTGCCACTGCACCTCAGTGTGCTTCAGTGTATGAAAAATAAAAGTGTACAGGAACACCTACGTAAGACCTGAACGTGATTTATGCTGCACTGACAATAAAGCTAGAAGAAACTGAAAAAAATTACAAAATAACAAGTAGCTTAGCAATAGCTAATCTCAGTTGCCAGAGCCAACTGTTAATATAACAGTGAAATATAAATTAAAATTTAATAAGATTAAAATCTTACGTGTCAGCTAGCCAGATAATAAATTTCTGGCTTCTTGTCATCTTCTCTGGTTCTTTCAGCCTGTTGAGGAAGAGGGGGAAAAAAAAAGATTACTGGAGCACAGATTAAAATATTATTTGAGATGTTCCTGCAAAAGGAACATGAAGAATTAATCTTGCAGTTTCTCAAATTAGAGCAGTAATTTCCCTAAAACAGTGACTTAGAATTGGGTTACACAAGAGAAACGTGCTACATGGAAGAGAAGCAGCAGAGATGGGGATTCAGCAGTATTTTGAGTGAAGTATGAGAAACAGAGAGCATGTGAAATCTCAGCTCCACCCTATTACTGACTTGCCTCTTGGACTTATTCAGACTAATTTGTTCCCAAGAAAGAGGGAGAAAAGGACAAGAATTAGTTATAATCCTTATTATGCCATTGAGATAGATGCCTTCTATCTTGATGGCATCAGCACAAGCTGTGTTGTAAAGGCAGCTGCACGAAGGCAGCGTTTACAGGAGATGCTGTAAACACTGATACACACAGGCACCCCACACTAACAACAGAGAAACTCAGAGCTGGCTACAGACAGGTGAAATACAGAGGAGCAGGAGGTCTGCACAGTTTTCTCTTAAGAATATACAAAACCACCTCAACTAACAAAGGATACTGAGAAACCAATGCTCAAGCAGGTGTTATCCTTTGCTTGTTTCACTATCATTTCAGAGCAGCACCCACTGATGGACCCCAACTCACTTGAGGATGATTGAAGGCATGGGAATTTCCAAGAATTCTTCCTTGAAAGGAATGAATGGCAGCAAACCAGTGTAGAACAGGCCAAGAAGGAGGAGGACACGTTGAGAACAGAAGATGATGGGAATGTCAGCATTCTGCAGGAACCAGGAAAGAGAGATTCTGAATTATCTTGGTGGATTATTGAGTCTGCTGCCATTAAATTTACTCATCAATGCATATTTAAAGCTTAGCACTTGGCACCTGAAGATTAGGCTGCCAACTGTTTATGATATGCCTGCCACTGAATTTAAATTACTCTAGTTGGTAGCCTGTAATCCAAGCAGAAGTTTTACACAATTTGAAGGGGCATTGGGACCTGATAAGGTAAAGTTTCACTGGTCACAGCACTGCTTTTGTTACCCACCTTCATCATCCTTCCAGACTGTGTGACCCCCCTATGCAGTGTTTTGTCTTAGACTAGTATTACTGCAAAGAACAAGCTGTGCTTCAGCAGAGGACTTGTTACACTTCAGTATCACATCAACTCACTTCACAACACGTTTTTAAAGATGCTGGTTTATAAACCAAAATATTTGGGCATTGATGCTACAAAAATGAACAAATATAACTGTTGTTTAGGTAGGAAATGGTGTGTCATCCTGCACAGATAAATCAGAACAATATCTGTACTCTCAACTAAACCAATTTGGCTCAGGTGTGTAACTCCCTCAGGCTAAGCACAATTTTAATTTAATTCTAAATTGTACAATTCCTCAGCACACAAAGGAATAGAATCTATAGCTGTAAAACAGCTTTATACCAATATAACTATGTGTCAACTAGTGGCCACATCCATTATTTTCATAAAAAGAAACACACAATAAGTAATCCTCAGAAAAATTGCTTTTGTACCAGATGAACGATGCAGAAAACAGGCTCTAAGAATGCCTGGCAAAAAACCATAACATCCTATATTTTACAGAACAAGAATAAAACATGATTAAGCTTAATTCCTTGAGTATTTTACTGCAGAGTATATGGGTGTTCACTGTGCTTGATTTATTGTAGCAGTGTGGTAAGTAGAATACAATTTAAGTGCAAAATCTCCCATCCCATCTGAAAGTCTGGCAGAGCTGGCTAGATCTTGAATTACAGGGTGCTTCCTGTACATTTTGTCACCACACAGTAACAAGCAGGCAAGACCAAAGCTTAGCTGGACCATTCTTACCTCCTTAAGACACTTGGACACAACCTCATAATTGACATTCCCCCACACCGTCAAATGCTCTCGCTTATATTCACGGACCAACTCTGAAACCTGTCATGTAAAAAAGAAAAGCAGAACCCTAACGTGTATTCACTGAAAATTATGCACAGAATTATTTAACTGAAACTCTACTTGTTACTTTCAACTACATAAGCCATCATAGAAAATATAGTTCTCTTCCATCTTAAGATGACTGTGCTGCTTTGACTGGAAACAAACAGGTGTTTGGGTCAACAGATAAAAAGAAAGATCATTCCACCTACAAAAACCCCTACAGAGCTTAAGAAAAGGAGATGGCAAAATAGTATCTGATGGAAAGCAGATTTCCTTTTCTGTAACAGACACTTATCTTTACACTGACACCATGTTTTTACACTGCTCTGGTAGGCAACAGTCTGTGAGACGACCCTTTGCGTGAAGTACAAACCAAACGTGTCCAGCAGCGCCGGATCAGCTTCACGTCGCGATAAAGGGTCAGTAAGGAGCTGTTTGCTGAATGTCTTGCACAAGATCACTTCTGTGTCTGCTGCATTACCTCATACACAGAGCAAGATCTAACATGTGAAGGATGAAGCAGTCCAAGAACACAGACTGTGGTGTCACAGACTACTAGCAATGCCAATCAAACTTTTCTTTCGGGGTTTCAACACAATGACACGACACTCAGTCTTCTTCCAGGGTAAATTTTCATGTACCTTTTTGATCAACACATTGTTGTTCACTTTGATGTCAATGTTGACAGGAGTTTGTGGAAATGCCTCAAACACCTCTTTCAGGAGTGGAATACGGTTGTCTTTGCCCTCACAGTGACATTCTGGGGAAACAAGAAAGTTCTCACTGCTGTGACCGTTTTTAATACACCACAGATGAAAGATGAGATGTCAAAGCAATTGTTACCTTAACATTAAAAAAAAAAATAGTTCCTCAAATTAGCACACTTTTAAAGTAAAAAATGAAAAAATAAATTTACTTCACTCAGCTAGTTGTAACCAGTTATGACAATCTCAGTTCCATAATGAAAATGCCCTGAGCATATTGCACATTTAGGTTTGAACTTCATTAAATTCAGACATTATTTAGCAACAGTAGGAGTGCAGGCACCATTAAAATCCTGAAATAGCAAACCTGGGCTCAGTTACCACATACCAACTGCAATGAGATTAATATAAAACAAGATCAAATGAGAAAACCTTTCCATCTAGGAAAATTTAAGCATAGTAAGGAAAGGGAACAGAAGACAAACCCCTCCAGATTTTACTGTCTGAAACTGCTTAAGGCTCGAGGGAATTAAATGAAGGCTGTCACCATCTCTTTGTATTACAGCACATAAACAAAAGATAAATATGTGTGAAAATAAGTTGTCAAGGATCTCATCTTGGTGCATTTTCAGTATTGTTCAATTTTTGAACAGAAATGTTTAACACAAAATTTGCTTGCTGGGCAATTCAAATATGGAAAGGCTACACAAGATAGTCACAAAGCCCTCAAGCAAGCAACCACATCTGGTATCATCTCTGGTAGCTTTTTCTAGGTGGCAGTGCTCTCAATTTTAGCCTGTACACTTTATTCAAATTATAGTCCCACCAACCACAGCTTTCACAAGAAAACAGGTTAATCTTTTCCTAGGTTCTCCTCTCTTGCAGCAATATTGGTACTGAACCTTAAGTCATACCTACAGTAACTCCTACTCTTTCCATTCAGCCTTCTGAAAATATATTATCTGACATCTTGTAGTACTTCAAGCCCAGAGTGCACCAGCACAACGGCATTTCAGTCATAAAGAAACTCTCTTCTGCCTTCTCTTCATTTTTCAGAACAACAACTTTTCAATCAGCACCCTCTGAAGATCTCACAAGGGAACTGGAAAGTAGTTGCAAGAAGTAGACAAGCAAACAATCCAAATGTTTACTTGGAAAAAGATCTTGCACCTTAAACTTAGCCACTGCCAACTGGTATAAAAATATATTTTGGTTTCTAAAGCTATGATTGTATTTTCCTTTTAAACCTTCTCTTACCAAGATAGTGATAGAAGCAAATTCACTTTTTTACTACCTTTGGCAAAATAAGAAATTACCACACTACAATAATGGAAAATTAGTTACTGGTACTGTAAATTGAAATAGCTAAAGACAAAAACTTACCTTTCTGAAATGTGACATCCAACTTGCAGAGATAGGGTGGAAGTTCCTTAAAAATAAAGGGAAATGCAACACTAATTCAGATGCAGGGATATAATCAAGACTTTTATCAAAAAAGACAAAAAAATGTATAATTCATAAGCTATGTAGTTATCTTTAAAGGCAAAAATAGTATTTTTTTTAAATCTTCTTGCCCAAAAAGTGATTTAGAAGTACTGTGTTCATTCTTACTTTAAATATTTGGCATTCTTAGACCTGTGTTACCTGTAGCCGAGTAAGGCAAAATGTTTCCAGATTCTTGTCAGAAAATTCTGAGAATTCCACTTCAATATCAGATGGAAAAAAAACTTCTCTAAAACAGGCTTTTAAAACTGTCAGTGCAGGTGGGATCCATCTACTGGTTTTCCCATTAAAAAGCTGGTTATATGAGAAGGAGCTCGTTGACTGAGCTTCCTTTGTCATCAGCGTGGCAAAACAGACCCCTCTCCAGGAAGCAACTCATCCAAGCTACTCCTGGACAGAATTAATCATCCCCTGGACATGTGCCCGTTTTTCTCCCTTGACTACAGAAGGAGCCTAGTTAACTTTTTTTTTTTCAGTAAGACAAGATGAATCCTCTCCTTAGATTTTGGTTTACCACACACACACACACTTAAACCTTCCTGCCCACCCCAGACACTCGACAAACACATTTTAAAACAGCATCTCTAGCACTGATGATTTTTTATTTCAACTTACAGAGTATTTGAGGTCAGATATGTTGACATCAACTCCTGTTGATCTCTTCAGGTTCTCATCATGGGACACAACCACCTGCTCATCTTTTGTCAGGTGACAATCTAGCTCCAACATGTCTGTTCCTATATTAACAGCGCTGGAAGAGAAGAAGTCAGCCTTGAACCACACGTGTATTTTGTACAGGTCCAAACCCAACACACACATGCTATTCCATTAAACTAATCCCAGTGGAGGTACTTTAGATGCTTTATGATGCAATGCATCCTCACAATCTTGCTGCAAAGCAAGAAGCAAATAACTGCAGCAGTGGGAAAGCTGATGTAAGAATAAACAACACATGATGAATCAGAGATGCGATTTGAGCTCAGCAGCTTTGGCTCTGTCTTCCACAGAAATAAAGTAACATACCTGTGGATTGCAGCCTGCCACCTCCCTCTTGAGAAACCTACTTCTCAAGTATTGTTTCAGTATTTTGAGTGTGATGTTTATTAGTATCAGCACATTTACCACTGGAAGAAATGAGCTCTCTTTAAAAAGTTATCAATTTTGTGGTAAGGATAAACAACAAGTGTCAGGAAAGTAAGAGCCTTTTTTTTTTTACTGGATTTAAGTTAAACAGGAATGGATGGATCAGCAAATTTGCAATGGGGCATTCAGGTTTTTGTTTTTCCTGGCAAAACTCCATTAAAAAAACCTATTATTTTGATGAAAAAGTTTTAACTTTAAATTTTAAAAAACCCCAAAACACAACACTAAAACACCCAGTCATATTTTTCAAAGAAAAATACCTATTCTTCTTCCAACCCACTGCTTTGAAAAGTTCTAATCAAATCCAAAATCCACTTCACAGAAACTTAGCTCATAGGAGAAGGAGAAAACAAAAAGTAGTAATAATATTGTTGAAAAATAAGTACAAGAAATCTCACACCAGAACAGAAAAACTAAGCAAGGGAGTTGTCAAATTAAAACCAATTTGTTAACTGTTTTACAGTGCCACTAATTAAGAATTAGGAGAGGAACAAAATCCTGTTACATGTGGAAGATACACAGCTTGTCCTGTGTAATTTTTCCTCCTGAGGAAAAGCATCTCCAAACACGCTGCAGGAGATTTGCCAAGTCTGCAGAAGACATTCCCCTCTAGTACCACGTATTATCACTGAACCAGTGAAGTTCATTAGAAATATTACTGCTTAAGAAACTCAGGACTGATGCTGTGTGGAAAAAGGAGAACAACAACTTGCCTTGTTAACAAATTTGAGAGTTTGCCAGGCTCTTACTCGCAGCTTGTTGCTAAATAAGCTTCCTTAAAGTGCTGTGTCTTTTCAGCTGGAAATCAGTTTGTTCTGCAGCTCTAATAACACATCAAATCTACACTGCTCCAGAGAAGACTCCAGATGTCCTTCAGATTCAGAAGAATGTGTTGGATTCAGATGCAACTGCTCCAGAACTCAAGCTGTGAAGCAGGCTCACACTGGCAAAATAGGATGATAGAGCTCTGCTCATGTTTAATTCCAACTGTTTTCAAGTAACAGGACATACTAGGAAATATGCAAGAAAAGCTTTAATCCTGGGAATTAAATTCAATTAGGCAAAGCCTAATGGAGCACAATGTATAGAGTTCACAAATACTAAGCTGACCACGTACTTTTATTGCTGTAACTACAGTGTTTAAAGCTTTCTCTCTAAACCAAGTATGTTCCTAAAAGAAAAGGAAATACAATGAGAAAAATACCTGGTGAGTTTACTTAGCAGCTTCCTGTCAAGACAGTGCTTGAGTACATGGCTGCATATTGAACAATTAAACTGGTAATTAACTTTTTATTATATTTTTTATGCCAGATCCCCAAATACTTTAAGGTACTGCAAGTGTCTCTTTTAGCTTAAGACCAATTACTTTAAAATCTAAAATCAACTCAGAATTATTTAAATACAGTATAACATAATTACAGCCCAAAAGAATCTACTGGGTATTTCACTATGCAAACAAAAAAGATACTGTCTTTGGTACAAAAAGCTTCTAATTGCTCTCCAGAGTATTTGTAAGTTAAGCTAGTACAGAACTTGAAATTATCATTAAGGCCTTTCCTGCCACTATACCCTTTGTTTATATATTACTAGAATAATTTATTCATTACCATACAACAGTATTAAATATTCTCCAGTCACTGTTAGAGTGTAAACAGCATAACTAAAACTGTTTGCTTGTCAACACTCAGGTTACTGCCAACAAGGCAAAAACAAGGGGGTAGGTCTTATGTTGCAGACGAGCATTCTCGTTTGGATTCATCTACATCAATTGTCAAACGTCCCTGCTTGTCCAAACCTGCAGAAGCAACTCCTGCAGCCACACCCTACTTAGCTTCATGTAAAAACCTGATGGGTTATACATTGATTAGTTCATATCAGCTGTCTGAGCCAAATCCAGCTGATTTTTCACCACGCAGATCACCAGTTTTCTACCCTCTTTTCTCCCTTTCGCTAGCTTACCAGTGGAGATGGGAATGAGGGGATGGGAAGGACAAAGCCTTCACCCCTGCACAGGGGAAGCCAGAAGACTTTCTGGTGCCTAATGCAAAGGAATCTCTCTGACTCTGCTTTCTGCAGAAATAATAAGCCTTTATTATTCAGCCAAGACAATCTCAAAACAAGTAACTGACCTTTGCTATTGGGGGTTGTGATGAGTTCAAAAAGTGGACCTCAATGCATTTGTTACACTAGAGTCATAAAATAATTAAAATATTAGTCTGATGAGAGTCAGGCAAGTGTCTGTATTACATCAGAACATTATTTGTCTCCCAGCACAGTCCTTACTCTAAGTACTACAGCTTGTTTCTGAGAGTGGAATGAAATAAAAACAGGTTATGGTGTAACTTTCTTTGTAAGAGCCCTATACAGATAAAACCAGTACGATACTAAATGAAAATTAAGAAATGGTTAAAAAAAAAAGCAGCACTTTCCAGAAAGTGTGGTAACAGACTTGAAAAAAAGGCAGGCCAGCAGGAAAAAAAGAACCCAAAACACAAAACTCCACTAAGCTTCCATGGAGATAGAAAATACTGCAGTACTTTCAATAGCACTGCTTGGTTGGGAAAGCTGGCACTCCTCGGGCTGCAAGGAAATGTGCAAACTGATGAGGCTACTTAGCACAAAGCAAATTAAAAACCCCAAACAAAGCAAAGAGAAACCTACAGAATTTGGTCACTTCTTGTTGGCAGCTGGGGTTTTAGATATGCTTCTTTTTCAAATGCCTTTGAAAACCTTGTTAGAATTCACTACTTAAATGCTGGAGGCTTAAAAGGTTTTCCAGCATCAACTGCATTTTAAACCCCCAGATAAGAGGCTTTCACACGATGTGCAAATGAAGTATGTGTACAAAGGGAAAAAAAAACATAAGACAAACATTTTTAATAGCTTTGGAGATGAGATATTAAAAGTTAACATTAGGATTTCAGTCACAATAATTCTAGGAGACAAATTATTAACCTTCTATATATAGAGGAGGGAATTGAATGCAGTGAAACTGTGGAGTATCTAAGGGAATTGCTTACAGCCATAATCCAAGGCTGGATTTCAGGAAGTCTGCATCTAATATGCTAATTAACATATTGGTATAGGCTGCAATCTGAAATACCTTTTGAAAAACATCAATGTATCTAGAAAAAACAGTGTGTGATATTGGTTATGAAAAATAACTTTCTAATGTTAACCAAACAAATGGAAATCGTCGCCATGAAACACGAAGCAGTATCATTTCATGTTCATTAGCTATCATGCCTCAGTTTTATTTCCAATTCCCAGTCTATCATGTTATCATGTACAAATCATAGCTTGTGGTACCCCAATTAAATTGGAGTAATGTTTTGCAATCTCAGAAGTCACCCGAAGGAGAGATGACTTTCAGAAATAGGACACTGCACCCCAAACAACTGATGGGAGTCCTGTCTTTCTTGATTGCTTCCCTCACTAAAGACAATGAGAGCACCTCTAATTTAGGCATTATTGGTTCTGTTTGTACTCACTGGTGAAAGGCTGCCATCGTGTTTTCCAGGTTCTCTCCAGCACCTACAAAAATAACGGATGTTAGAACATGTGCAGTCCTTTTCCTCCTCTCAATCCCAGTGGAAATAAAAATAATGGATTTTTAAAATTTATGTATTTTGGAGAAATACTTGGAGGAATGAGTATGAAGGTAGAGTCAGAAATCCTTGTTGCCACTATGCTACTGGGGAGATCCCAGAGACAGTATTTTCCCAAGGTAAAGCAATTGTAAAAAAAAAAAAATAAAGAAGAAAAAAAATTAGAAGAGTGTTACCTTGGATTTGTATAACACTTTGAATATACAAAGCAAAGTCTTTATTTTACCAGAGGTTAGGTGCCCTGTTTTTCCTTAAAGGCTTTGAATTTGGCTATGACAACACACTCCATAGGCAGAGGAAGAGCATATGCAAAAAGTCTGCTTCAGAGTTAGAGAGAGGGGTAATAAGAAGAAATGTGAAATGTGTAGGGGGGGAAGAGAGAAAGAAAGAAAAAAAGCACCCAAGACTCTCTAAAGCTGATATTCCCTAAGCACATAACCCAGTTGATGCTCAAAGAGATGATAACCTCTTTTTTCAGTACAAGGATACTTCCTGAAACAGCACAAATCTGTCAATAAAGGTTTATGCTGCCGGCAAAGAGAGGTCTCACATGCAAGGAACAAAACATGGATCAACTCCAGTTAAAAATTGAAAGGATGAGCAAATTAAATTTTTTCTCAGGTAGGAGTGAACTCTGCAACTCTTAAGCCATCATTCTCTACATACAAATGTTTGCAAATCAGGCTGGTTAGGGACGGGAAAGGGTTGTGCCTTCTGCCTCCCTCAGAAAATAGGCGATATCGTCTACTGGGAAACAACACCACTTCAGGAAGATACATGCACTGATGAAGATATCTATGCAAATGTCAACTACTCATTGACAGTGATGAATGACAGACTTTGCAAACAACAATTACAACAGCTTCAAGGAAGGCCTTGCCTGGCACCAGCACCTACCTGTGTTCAGTTACTCAACGAAAGCAACGCAATTCCACGCACGCACAACTGGCAACTTAAAACTCCTGTTAGCTTGTGTTGGGTAGTTCATGAAATCAAAGACTTTCACTGACTTGGAATCACAATGACAAAATCTGCATGGTTTTAAGTAAAACAATATGGTAAGTCCACAGCAGCTTCTGTGATTAGATATTTACCACTATTCTACAGAATTTGATTGCAGAACTAGGCTGAGCGGCAAAAGTGACCAAGGGACAGAGGAGAGCATGAGAATCTCATCATATACTGCTGGTGATCTCCTGACAGATGGGAAACCTGCACAGGGCCTGGATGATCAGTTATAAGTTAACTGCAATAAAAATGGAGGTTTTAGATAACTTATCAGCTGCATCAATACAGCCCCTACATTCTAAATGGTAAGAGAGGAGGAAAAAACTGAGTCAATCTTCAATTTGTGAATTAACAGTAACCTAACATTCCTAGGCAGAAATTCCCAAAAATAAAACTTTAAATTACTGCTCTAACAAGTCACATGTTAGGGAGTTATCAAACCAGTTGGTAGCAATGCCTGACTTGTACTGGTTTGGGGAAATGAGTAAAAAAGTTGAGATCAGCTGAAACAAGAATTCTAAATCAGCAACTTGAACACACACAGAAAAGGAAACTATGACAAGCACGTGATTTGATGTACCAAGTAATTTTTCCTCCTTAAAAAATGAAAAAGTTGGGCTGACTGAAGGGCTCAATATTTATCTAAACATGCCTCCAGGCTGACGTGTTGTCCATTTGTGTTGTTACATTTCCCACACAGAAATTACCTTCCCCAGCACAGCTGAGCATCCTGCGAGCCACAACGGCCGCATCCAAACACGATGATTGCATACTCTAACTGTGAAAGCATCACCATGGGGCAAGAGGGGTCAATGTCAAGCACTGGCTCAAGGAGATAACCCTTAGAACTTCTGTTGTTTTCATTTTTTTTCCCCCCCAAAGTAAGCAAAGAAACCCGTTAGGAAGAACGTTGCCAGCAGGTCAAGGGCGGTGACTGTTTTCCTCCACTCAGCAGTGGTGAAACCAAATCTGGAGCACCCTGTCCATTCTGGGCTCCTCAGTACAAGACAGACATGGATCTGTGGGAACAAGTCCAGAGAAGAGCTGTGAAAATTCAGGGAGGAGAGATTCTTGCATGAGCAGCTGAAGGTGCTGGAATTGTTTATCCTGGAGAAGAGAGGCTCGGGATCCTACCACCATGTGTAAATACTGGATGGGAGACAGTAAAGAAGACTGAGCCAGACTCTTCTCAGTGGTGCCCAGGGAAAGGACAAGAGGAAATGGGAACAAGTAGAAAATCAATTTACAAACATAAAAAAACCCCCTTTTTCTTATTGTAAGAGTGATCAAACTCTGAAGCAGGCTGCCCAGAGAGGCTGTGGAGCCTCTATCCCTGGTTATATTCCAAAGCTAACTGGACAAGGTCCTGGTCAATATGCTCTAGTTGCCCCTGCTCTGGTCAGACAAGATGATCTCCAGAAGTCCCTTCCAATCTCAACTATTATGTGATTCTGTAAAAATCATCATGCTACCTATTTCAAAGACCCTGCAATCCAATTCATGCAGCTGGCATTGACAGACTCTTAACACAGAATATCAAGACTTAATTTTTGATCTCAGAAATTATCAATTTTAAAATTAGAAGCAAAGAAACAATTCAGGGATACTTCCACTGATGAGCTATAAACTGAAATAAGAAAATTCTTGCATGAAGAAAGAAGAGAAATCAAAAAGACTCAAAAAACTTCACATTCAAGGCTTCATCTCAGAGAGGAAAAAGCCAAACCAGTTAAGAGCTATCTTGATCTCCAAAGTTAACAGGAGTAATGCAATAGGAAACCTGACACTGAGTCTAAAGCTACAGCACCACTAAAGCCTGATGAGAATTTAAGTCCTACAGGAATTTAAGTTACAAAGTAAATACTACAGAGAGTAAAGAGTAAGCGACCTTCAGTCTCATAGCACCCAGTGAGCAAAAGGCTGCCGAGATGTTAAGGGTTGTGCTTCTACCAGAGGTGTATTTCACAGGATACATGTGAACACAGAACAATTTGAAGACCATGGACTTTGTCTCTCAACGCCTAATGAATAATCACAAGGCTTTCCTGTTGTTCTCATGGTGCTCAGTGCCACTCTTCGAAACACTTGTTTTCTAGGCTTAGAGCTGTATATCTTAACTTAGGATCACTGCAAAGAAGTGAGAATAAGAGAAGATAAAAGAGATCATACCAAGTTCCAACAAAGTCATCTGCAAGTTTTTAATGGCTTGCAAATTAACAAACAAACAGGCAACAATCAAAATTGAGAACCTTTGTTCACTGAATGAAAATACATACCTACCAGGAAATGGCTAATATATGCATTACAAACCAAAGAGCATTTCATGCTATACTTAAGACTATATATAGAAACTTAATCTGTTGTATAAACTAAATGAACAAGATGCAAGCAATAAAATCTATAAGAGAGGAGCTCTAGTTTTTGTATTTTAATAATTCAAGGCAGTAGCAGTAATCAAGGACCACTGGCTAGAACTGTGATCAAACACTGGATAAACTGGCACTAGATAAGGCATTGAAAACTGTTTAAACTCAGCATCCGACATCTCCCATGGAATTTCGGGAAAAATATTGACTAGAAAACTGACTATTTTCACAAATTGAATGAGGCAGCAGGGAAAAGCACAGAACTGATCTCCACAGGATAGGAAAGTACAATTTGCTGTATTTTTTTTCCCCTCACAGTGCTTTGGTAAAGGAAAACTTTAAAAGATATTTTTTAGCTATTTTAGATAGAAGCAAGCAGCCTGCCCACAAGGCCTTGGCAGAAGGTGGACGGAGGGGACAAGACTCTCAAAATGGGCTCGGGGTTGCCCACGGCACTGAACCATTCACTGTCTCCAGCTGCAAGGGGAGCGAGAACAGAGCCACAGCAAACCGCACCGCTCCTGAAACCAGAGAGCAAAGCAAACCAGCAGTCAGAGGCAGGGAAATTGATCTTTTTAGAGGCAGGAAAATTGACCTTCTCTACCTGATCTAAGCAACAGTCAGCCTCCTCTCTCATTGGGAAGAGAAATACCGTAACACCGAATCGTTAGGAAGAAGAAAAAAATAAATATATATACGGTTGAGAGGGAAATCATCACGATCGGAACCCACGTAAAAGAAGCTGATTTCGTCTGACGCGTTTTGAGTTCACAGATTAATTCAGCTTTGAAATCAAGCACTGGTCAGCAGGTGGCACCTAAAATTAGGTTGCGGGAGGAAGGTTTACAGAGAGCCCGTTACGGGCACCGCGCAGCAGCCCCTCACCACCCTCCGGTGTCAGGGAGCGAAGTGTCCCGAGGGCGTGGGGCGGCATCGCCCGCGGGGCCGGGGGAGCCCCTCAGCACCGCAGCCCTGAGGGAGCGGCGAGCAGCGAGCGCCCACAGCCTGCGCCCGCCTGAGGGGAAGGTGGGAAGCGGCGCCTCCGCGGGCGCGGCGGGCAGGGACCTCCCCACCCCGCGCACCCCCTCACTCACCGCCGCGGTGGGAGATGTGCCGGCAGCGGAAGCGCTGCCGCTTGGGCCGGTGGAGCAGCCCCGGACACTTGAGGAGAAGCGCCGAGGTGAGGACGTAACCGCCCAGCGTGGAGAGCACATACAGCGTCGCCGACATCCTGCACCTCTCACCGGCAACCCGGCTCCCCGCCCGGCCTCACCCGGCCCGCTCCGTTCCGTCCCGCCCCTCGCCAGGCCCGGCCCGCAGCCGGCACCAAGCGAGGCGGCGGCGCTGCGGGAGCCGCTGCCACTGCTGCCGCGCAGTCGCACCGCCTCCCCTCCGCCCCCGAGCCGGGGAGGAGGAGGTGCCGGTGCGCAGGCGCGGGGGGACCCCCGCCCTTCCCGCCAAGGGCTGGGCCGTGCGGCGGGCTCCCCTCAGGGCGGGCTCCCCTCAGGGCGGGCTCCCCCTCAGGGCTCCAGCCTGGAGAGTTCGGCTCCATCCCTCACACCGCCAGCAGCCACGGCTCGTTAATAAACGCCGCCAGCCATTTCCAATGGGCTGCTTTAATTTCGTATTTCCCTTTCCCCGCTGCCTGTAGCGCGGCCGCATCTCCGAGAGATAACTGTTCTCTGTAGTGCTTTTCATTTTATTAATTGCGCTCGGGCATCGCTAAGTGCTCGGTAAATTAAATTAATTAAGGGGTGCAGAGGGAGGTGCTGTCTGCTTCACAGAGGGAGGTGTTTTCCACATCCAGCTGATCAGAGATGTCTTCTGCTGAACAGAAACCAGGTCTCAACTCTGGTCCTGCAGTATAATTACTGCATTGTAACAATTGGCAAATTACATTTTGTATACATGCAAATTAAAAACAAATATTCTAGAACTTAAATTAGGTCTCAGCATACAGCCACTATCACTAATACATCTTACCACAACAAAAAGTTAGAAGTTGATTTACTGTGAGTAATTATTTGGCACCAACAGCCAAAGCTGGCAGGATTTAAGTTACCTTTCAATACATCATGCAGCGCATCTGTAGTATAATTCCCCAAACTCCCTCAATTTTAGATTCAAACTGTGCCAAAACTGTCCTTTTAGCAACCAAAAGACTCACTGCAAGTCAAGCCATACTGACAATTAAGCTGCAGTTGCTTATAATGAATGAGCTCATACAGCTCTAAATTTTCCACAAATTTACCAGCAGGTTTAGTTTCCAAAGACATGTCATTCCAAAACACAAAATAAATTCAGCCTTTTAACAAAACCTGATCAAATACAGTAAAATATTTCAACTCTATATAGGTAAGCACAGCTTCTGGCTATCGTGTTAATACAAATCAGAACTGCAATGCCAAAGACAAGATCAAATAAACCATTTCTCACATCAGCACATTAAAAGCATCAACTGTTTACATAGAAATAGCTTGTTTAGAAACACAGAAAAGATTCTGCCCATCATTGTCTCAATATGACAAAGAAAACTCTTGATTTCAAAGGCAATGCTAATTTTAAAATATTCCTAAATATGTAGGTAGAAAGATACGATGGGGAAAAGAACTACTATCAAAATATCTAGTAATACAGGCTTAGTATATTGTGGTAACCAGCTTTTATTTTTTACATATGAAAATTTAATAAACAGAAAATTTACATGTCTTCTGGATTCCTTTATCTGCTTTTGAGATCAGACCTTATTTTCAATCTATGTTCCAGTGACCTACGTTGGGCTTCACCAGATCAGTGATAGCTGTTGGGTAACAGACATTAATCAAAATCCGTTATTTGGATCAAAGATAGTATTTTAAAACTAAAACCAATCGATCAGAATAATTCTTATTGTGTAATCGCTTTCAGTATTCCTCGGAGAACTTTGTAACTCATTAATTGTTGGCTTTCCTTGGGAGGAAAGCAGGGTCCACGTTCTGTCACGTATGCGTAAGGAAACCTAAGCACCCACAGTCCATCTGATGGAAGGGTTATTTCCTGCTTCTCAGGGTAAAACACAGGACAAGGTGGTGGCCCTGGCTGAACCTGAAAACAAAAGGAAATATAAGTAGATAATCAAACATCATTAGAATAAAATAAACCCCCCAAAATTTAACAGCAAACTGAATCCAAGGAAGTCTCTTAAGTGTTCCCTACAACCAGGTTCTTATCCACTTGAGCACGCTCCAGGGAACCATTCTGCTGTTACAAAACATCCATAAACTTCCTATTTTATGGCGGTGAAGACGCTGAATTTACAGCTGCAGATGAGCTCCTACCAGAGATCCACAACACAAACACAAGCCAGTCGCCTCTCAGGCAGCAAACAGTGTTTAACAGTGGATTTCAATACTGCAGCACAGAATTCCCTGAGCTGTTACCCCACTCTAAAATAACATGAATTTTTAAAGATTTCAGCAACATTTAACAGGCCTCTTGTATAATTCATATTAAGAGATTCAGAAAGTCTTATTCACGCGAGGAACTGATGTGTGGAACCCACAACTCACACAAGAATGGATTTGCCAAATAAAACCACACCCTCAGGAGTCAAAAGCTGCGACACAGAAGAGCAAAATAAGTATCAGCACAAACTGAACCTTCAGTTTTCGCCTGCTCCAAACAGTAACATGATAAATTGCAAACCACACTGAAATATTGGTGTTGGTGTCAGGGTTCAGTCAGTATTCTCCCTTTAATGTCTAAAACAAAGCAGGTTTGTATCTGAGTAAATTGAAGGTAGAAGAAGCCAACTCCACTGTTTTGTGATTCAGTATTAAGGACCTTGTGGCACTTCCCAAATAGCTCAAACGGTTAAAAAATGTCCCAAATCTGCCCTCCCAACACTCATATGGATACTTTTTGTGCTGATTGTTGTTATTCAGTGATTCTACTTTACAATGAACACCAATTTTCTTGCTGTAGTCTAACAAATAATAAGAACTTATGTGCACACCGTATTTCATATAGCAGTAACTGAAGGAAAATACTTTTTAAGGTAGTAAAATACAAACAAGTGTAAGTGTTCATGGAGCTTTTTCTCCTGTTTTTTCAAATACACATTTGAAAATAGGGTAAAAAGAAAATATCTCTAACTTAAAAAACCACCACCTTTGCACCTCCTAAATTCCAAAGGTAACTAATAATAATTAACCTCAGCAATGAGTCACTGCCTTTCTCTGTGACGTTTAAAATGACAAATTCATTCTTATAGTCATTACTCACTGGTTATCTTTTTAAAAGGAATAAATTATTACAGTATGGAATGTTCTTAATTCATCCTTGATAAAATATTTTTTAAAGCTTATTTTGTACAAAGTATAAAGCTGGCAAAAGCCAATACTGAAGTTAAAAAACTGTTTATAAAACAGATACTTTTGGCAACTTCTGCGTCAGAGAACTTCACTGAAGTTGGTTTGAGCAGTTTTTTGTAGCACCCTCTGATACCCTTTGCCTATCACCCTCCTTCCTTCTGGTCCAGCAATTAATGTTGCAACAAACCAACCTGTCCTCTCCAGTTGGAACGCTCCCTCTTCCATTTCTTACCTGGGGCGTTAACGTGATCTGCAGTGGCGCGTCAGGAACCACCACAAAGAGTCTCATGAACTGAGCGTAATGTGGCTTGAGCCCTCGTCCCTGGGTCGAGGACAGGATGTACAGCGGCATGTCCGAATTGAGGGCTTTGATGGCGGATTCCTTTGGGCCCCCTCCCATCACTTTCATCACCTTATCGGGCCCTGAGCACATGAACCTCCTACCACGTGCGTCTTCGTACTCAAATCCTACGAAAGCTCGAGCTATGTCGTCTCGCCGTCTTCCTCTTCCCATCACAACCGCGCTTCTTTTTCCAGGAACAGCCTTGTTAGGGGCAGGCCAGGAATTGGTATCCAAGTCTCCTTCATCTTCAGTTCTCGTCCTGATGACAATGTCCCAAGGCATTAAATAGTTCGTTCCTGGGATAAAGCCTTGTTGATCTAAGCCTGTGTGGAAGTTATAAGCCTTAGCAGGCCCCAGCTTAACCAGTGACCAACTGGAGAATTTGGGCAAAAGGCCTTTGGGGCAATTAGAATGGAGCATCCCAGGGAGGTACTCGACAGTGGACGCCTGGCGATCTACCAGGCTTGGCCTTTTCTCACTTTTGGAGTCCCCACTCTGCCCATGGCTTTCTGCGTTGTCCCCAGCACCCTGGGTGTCAGGCGGGTAGGTGCCCAAGCTGCCTGTGGACTGACCCAGGCTGAGGGCTAAGCTCAGACCTGTGCTTTCTCCCTGAGTCTGAGGTTCTTTTTCTTTAAGTTTCTCAATCTCGCCTTCCAGAGGGGCAGGAGATGACTCATCCCGAGCAGGTGCTGGATCAGGTGTGCTTGGCTGAAACACAGGAAAGTTGATGTGTTCCAGTTTCCCACAGCATTTTTCTTCCAGGAGCTATGAGAAAGAAAGTGAGATTAACTTTCCCATCTTCTGTCTCAGAGATGAGGGAGTTCAGAGTCATAACATTTGGCAGCTACCATAAAGATTCAAGAGGTTTGTGCTACATATAAGAACCAAAGCAACGATGGGACTACAGCCCAGAGACATGATGGATTTAATATTCACATGAACCAACACACTTGGAAGTGTAAACAGATGCTCCTGTGTGTGTGCACTGGTGAAGATTGGATCTACCCACTCTGGTCAGCCCCTCGTGCAAACAATTTCTGCTCCCATAAATATCTCCCCCCAACAACATTTACAAGTCGATAAGGTTAAGAGGAAACTTACCTGTAGTCACTTCAGAATACAGACTTTGCTGATGAAGCAAAAGCACTGCTTGAAGCAAGAGAGAACTAATAGTTACCTGGTAAAAGTCATAATTGGCTGCTTTGATATCAAAGGGATCATCCCGAGGAGCTTGTTTCCTTCCACAGTTACAGGCACCAGTGGAACGAGCCCGGCTGTTGTGGTACAGAACTGGAGGATTTCTGTCTGCTTCTGGCTTTTCCCCTGAAAGCAAAACCAATCAGTCCCTAGATAAACTGCTCACCATTTCTAGAGATTCTTTAATTCCCTCCATCCACTGCTTCCTCCTTGATATATACCTATGCAAAATTATTTGCCAGCAACACCAGTTTGTCAGGCAACTCCTTCCCTTTCCCACATTTAATACAAAGTTCCAGTGGAGCTTATACCACTAAACCGAATCTTGTTTTTACAACCTCTTCCTAAAAGCCATAAAATTCTTCTGCCTGCAATAAACGTATCTCAGTTTCTATTCCTGGATTAACATCAATCAAGCTGTTTAAAAAAAAGAGGGGGCACTTAGGCTTCCTAGAGACCTTTTATTCTTACACATCTCGTTAGAAGGACTCCAGTGGAATGTCTCTAATTAGCAAGGCAGAATCAAAGTTACCACTAAAATCACAGTTACACTCGCTCCTAAACATTACTCAACACGAAGGAAACCTGCACAACGGCTCTGCTCTAATTAATCCCACTGTACAAAGATGAAGCTTTAAAGCTGCCCGAGCTTTCATCTTCCATAAACATGCAAGAGTTGGCGTTTTCAGCCAAAAAGAAGACATATTAAAGCAGACACAAAATTAAACCACGAGATCCAAGAACAAACGAGCTTCTTTACCTGCTTTTGGGAGCAGATGAAACTTATGCACGCAGTGCTGGTCAGTCAAGCTCCGCTCTTCGCAAAGCTGGTGCCCGTTGCTCCAGAACTTGTAGCAGTCCTCGTTCAGCTGCATGGCGTACTTGTGGAAGGCCGGGCCGCGGGCGTGCTGACTGTACACGCGCAGAGCCTGCGCCAGCTGGTTCTTATGGACCGTCATGGTGTAATTGTGGGGCAGGTTGGACTGATACGCGCTGTGGGCCATGGGGAGAGCTTTCTGGCAACGGTTTTCTGAAAATTTGGTGTCTATATCCAAATAGCTTTCCAAGACTTTGATACTGCTCATGATTTTTGAGCTGAGTTCCCCAGTAAGAGAGGTCGGGTCATCATCTTTGCCTTCAATGGTCACTTCATACAGTTTTAAAGCTGCAGCAACCCACTTCTGGTAGGTTGGGAGCTCAAAGTGAGAGGGCTGGGGGTTCCTCCCCACGCTGTCATCAAAGCCCTTCTTGCTGAGCACCAGCTCCACGTGCTGCCACAAAAACTCCTTGAGGGTGCAGTCCACAAGCTGTCCAGACGAGCTGGAGCTGCTGCTGCTGCTCTCTGCATGGAAGGACAGCTGCTGCCTGCCATGCCGCATCATCTGATACCTCCTGGGTCCTGACAGAGTGGGAGCCAGCAGCGAATCAGGCTCTCTCATGGTGCAGTTGTTCCTGAGTTGCTCTAGAAGTATGGCCACTGGATCATCTCCATCCTGGGCCCCACCAGCCACGATGTAGACGAAAGCCTGGTTAGCAGGCACAGTGAACAGGCAGTTGATGCTCTGGTTGGTCAGCACCCTGCTCTTGCGGAAGATGCGGTAGATCTGATCCTCCAGAGCATGTTGCAACCTCCTCTTGGGAGAGTGCTTCTTGGGGGGTGGCTTTTCCAGGTGACCGCAGGGGTCCTGGCCCCTGCTTGGGAGGGGATCCACCTTCAAGGCTCCATTAAGCTGGAAGAGGAAGAGAAGACGTGGAGGGCACGGCCTGCAGTTGAGCTTCCACTCCTTGCCGACCGGACAGTCTTTGATGGCAGCCTTCAGGGAGGGCAGGACCTTCTGCCGCAGCCCGTCCAGCGCCCTGAAGACGCGGTCGTAGGTGATGTCGAAGGAGCAGGTGGGATGCACCAGCAGCAGGATGTGGCAGACGGAGAAGAGGTAGAGGAGGCTCAGGCAGTGCAGCTTCTCCTGGTGCTTCCAGAACTCGTGGGCCTCGGCATGAGGCAGTGGGCCCGGGCCTCCGGAGGGGTGTCCGGGCCCGGCCTCCCTGCTCTCGGCCGCCGCCAGGTCCCCGCAGGCCCGCAGCAGCTGCGGGGTGTCGCAGATGGAGGTGAGCACCAGGTAGAGCACCCGGCTCTCCTGGCTGTAGTAAGCCTGCAGCTGGTTGTAGTCCTTGGTCATCGGATCGACCTCCTGCCCCGGGGCATCGTCCGTCAGCTCGGGGTCCTCCTCCCCGAAGAGGGGGAAGACCTGCCGGTCACAGACGGTGCTCACCAGGGCCTCCTTCTCCGAGCAGAGCTGCAGCGCCGTCTTCCCGAAGATGCCGACCACGCACACCTCCTCATCGCCCGCCGCGCCCGGCCCCGTTCCCGGCCCCGCCGCCGCGTTCCCGCTCCCCTCGGAGGCAGCAGCCGTGGCGCTTAGCAGCAGCTCCCGCAGGCTCATGGGCCCCACACCCGCCGCCGGCCCCATGGCTCCCGCGGACAGCGGCATGGCCCTGTCCGGCCCCTCTCCGCTCCGCCCGGAAGCGGCGGGGCCTCGGCCCCGCACATGCGCTGCCCGGCCTCGGGGAGCGGGCGGGGCGGGGCGCGATCGTGAGCGGCGCTTCCAGGGGCGGTACCAGCCAGAATCGGGGTGTACGGGGTGAGCGTTTTAATTTATACCAGGATTTAAGAATAGAAATTCTATTCTCTGTAAAACATTTGGATGCATAAAATATCCCCAGAGCGTTTTAACTTAACAACAGTCTCAAGAAGAGCGCAGGACATAGGAGTACAGATGAAGAGCAACGTTTGTGATGCCGCAGGGAACTTTGTCTCTTCCAACAGCCAGTTCTCAATATCTGAAAGCACAGCACAGCTCTTTCTATTTTTTCTTTCTTTTTTTTTTAATCTTTTCCATCAGCAGGGCAGGCAGAAGGGCGGCTGTCACACAGGGGAGCTCTGCAGTGCCTTTAGGGACTGGCCCAAGGAGCATTGAGACAAGTGAAACGCTGGGACACACAACAGGGACTGGAAGGGCTGAAGGAAAAGCCAGGCTCCCCTCGGGACCGGCTGTAGCCGAGACCCCGCCAAGGCAGAAGGGCTGCCAGGGCTGCCACATACACCTCATCTCAGGGGAGGAGACCCACCATGGGAACACTCTGCTGTAACCCAGGAGCAACCAGGCAGCGTGGCAGCTGAGCACTGGCCAGCACGTCACCATCCACGCTGGGAACCTCACACCCCAAGTTTTCCATCCTGCAATGCTGCGACCCAATAAAGGCACGGGGCAGGCAGGAGGGCAGCACTCCACAGACGATGCCAAGATGCCACAAGAATGATGTCACAGTCTGGTGTCACCTCTCTGCAAAGCAGCCTCACCACATCCTCATCCCGACCAGGAGCCACAGTCCAGGCTGGTGGCCTGTCCAGCACCGCAGCTGCGGGTGGGGTCAACTTTGAAGGAGGTTTTTAATGTGCCAGTGAGCTGACACCAGCCCAAAGCGACACACATTGCAATTGCTTCATACAGTCCTACCCACATAACCAAACTGTTTGTGGAAACTTGCAGCCTTTCACTTTAATAACATCAAAGTGCTAAACTGCTGCTTTTTCTTTGAACCTGTCTAATTACCATCAAGATCTTTGTTAAAAAAAAAGGTAAACAATACTGAATTTCAGCAAACATACACATATTTATATTATCAGCAGCACCAGTGCTGGGAACATAATTGTCCCTGTTTCAGCAGCAGCCAGGTAGCAAAAGACTTGGGAAATTCAATTTTTTTTTCCATTAAGAAAGAAGATGCAACCAGATTTGCACACGAGAAAGATGCTGCCTTTAAGAAGCAGAAATCTGCTACAGGGGGTATCATATGTCCCATTCTCATGCACTAGATTTACTTACAAATACATATGCCTGAGCAAGATAAAAATGTGATTCAAGCAGCTTCCTGACCACAAATTAAAAATACATTGTTCCATTAACCTACTTTTGTTCATCAAAGCTGTTTGCAGCGCTTAACCGGGCAGGAGAGGGACTCTTTGGATGAGCCATCTGTCAAAACAAGAAAGAGGTCTGATCTCAGAGTATGAACTTGGTACTAACTGTGTCTGAGATAAAAGACAGTGCAATTCTTAATTGACACCACGAAAGAAAACAGACACAGCAATTCCTTAAAATGAATGACATTGTTACCCCTCAGATTTTGTTCTCCTGGAAACTGGAAGGATGAAGTTAGAGATCACATTGAGGCACTAAAGGAGCCATCAAAAAAGCAACTTTTCCTTTTATTGTTGTCAAATAACCTGCTAGAAGACAGGCAATGGCATTTTCATCCTGCAGTTTCCTTACCATTAAAATGGGAATCAGTAAAACAAACACTCTTATTTGTGGGTACTTGGGGCTTTTGGAGGAGGATTATGGAGAGACTGTGATCCTGTGGACTTTACAGTTTATCATTCCAAAAAAAGAAAGAGACCATGACTTGCCTGAAATTTGCGCCGTAGTGCCTGTGTCATTATTGGTGTCAGCCCAGACCCACATTCAATATTTTCTTTATTATTTAGTGGAGTGCCACCAGGACTTCTGAAAAGATTGGAAACACAGGAATTATGATTAGTTATCTATTTATTTCCTAGAAAAACAAAACAAGAGAATAGAAAAGAACTTGCCTCTGTATATTGACTTTCCGAAGGTGTTTCCGAAGATCTAACTGATTTTTAAGAGGGGTACTGAAAGAACAAAACAAATGGTTAAAATTTTCCACTCTGTAAACAATGTCAATCACTGTCTAGAACAGAAAAATCTAATATCAAAGAAAGGAAGAAAGTGTCTTACATTAAGGGGTTTGTAATATGAGTTGATGGCTTGGATTTAGGCCTCAGACTAACACTCTGTAAATCTGAAACTGTAATTAATGCCCTTTGTGTCTTCACTGGTGATTCTGCCTAAAGTGAGAAAAGAAATGTTACCACAAATAAACTTTAGAAACTCTCACTGACCTTAAGGCTATTTGATATTTATCCTCTGAAAGACTTCTATGGTTTATGGCTTTTATGTTTTTTTGAATTATTAAGATTTTAATATGCCTTGGACAAAAATAGATTTATTTATTTAAAATAACCCCAAACTTCTGCAAACAAGATTTCAGCTGGGCAAAAGAAAACCTAAAATCTATCAATAACACAGACATGAAGCTACATGGAAATTTTGTGCTTCCATGTAATGTCAAATTAAGAGAAGTGTCCTGCATGCCAGCCAAGACTGGAGTCAGTAATTTTATTTCTTCACTCCAAATGGCCACATGCAGAATTAGAAGGATTACTTACAGCTGACCACTGGGTTTTTGGAAGAGAATTAATTTATAGAACAAATTCTATGAGGGGCTAAGACAAGCATTGCAGGAAATACACCAGTTCCAGGGTGGAGTTTGCCCAATACACCACCATCCATTTATCCACATGTCCTCCAGTTTACCTTGTCCATCCTCAGGTTGCTGTCTGTCTTCTTCAGTTTAACGTTCAGGAGATCTTTGAGCGTGATCTGCATCGGCCCATCTTTTTTCAGTGATGGTGCCTGAAGACAAAAGTGATTAGAAGGGAAATTATGATCAGCAAGTGACTGAGCATTCACAAAGACACATGTTCCTGATGAAACCATGTCCAAAGAACCTAGCCATGAGTAAAGAAATAGAGGCATGTTTTATTCCCTACCAGAAGTGCTTTAGAGCCGTTGCCCCGTTTGAGGAGGAGCGGTGCTGGAGGCAGTTTTGGTGGAGGCAGTGGTGGTGGTGGTGGTGGAGGAGGAAGAGGTGGAGGGGGTGCAGATACAGGCTGCAGCTGTATTTCAGAAGAACCAGATACTGGTGCTGGTGGACCTATCTGCATTTGTACAGGAGCACCCAGAACTGGTTTATTACACCTTTGACAAAGAGAATTTTCTGAAGACAAAGATGCAGTTCCACTCATCTGAAAACAAAACAAATAAATAAGAGAATATTAAATCCACTAGCAAAAGTAGATGGAATTTCAGAGAACAGAGGTGCTGGCTTCAGTTGACCCAGAAAGACAGAAAAAGCCTTTTCTGAGACTCGCCAGCAAACCAGTTCCCTCTGACTATGAAATAACTGCAGTTTGGTAATGCTGAATGCAAAGAAGAGGTGAAACACTGCCCAACGAGAAGCTCTTCAGATTTCAGTTTCTCTGCACTGACCACAGTTCCTTACACAAGTAACATTACCCTGCACCACCGAGACTGAGACTGACCTGGAGCATTCCTTGTAGTCTGGAAAATTCCGTTTCCAACTTTTCCAGCTGCTCTCTGAATGTATTTAGCTCCCTTAAGTAGATTTGTGATGGAAATATGGTGTCTTTAACCACTTTAAAACTCTAAGCATAAAAAAGAAAACAGATAGATGTTTTCACCAAGTTATATTTCCAAAGACAGAGCTATGACTACTACTCAACATTCTATCACAAGGTCTTCTCATTGTAGTCAATGATAAAAAAAGATAAAAAATAAAAATTTTCATCAAATATTTCCTTGTCAGGAGCCCAAGGAATGACTTTCCCAAAACAAACAAACAAAAAAACCTCCACCAACAAAACCAAAAAATCTTTATCTATGAATTCTAAAGTATAACTCACATTTGACCTGAAAAAGTCACACTAATTTCTGCTATGGAAGACTGCAGCCTCTGTCACTGCAAATCCCCCTGATACTGCAATAAAACCCCTACAATTTTATTTATTCATTTAACGTTCACAGTGGCCTTGACACTTATTCCTTCAACAGTAAACACAAAATATACTTTAGATATTTCAACAGACATAACTAAATGGACAGCTCAGTTCTCAAATCTGACCGTGTATCCTGCACCTGAGCGCTAGGAACGACCTCACACGGTGGTAAAAGTAGAGAAGGAGAAAATTTACCTGTGCAACCGTGTTCTGGCACCAACAATACAAAAATGATGCTGTTGTTGTAAAGGGTTTTACCACATTTTTTACACTGGGCAAGGCTAATGACCAGAGTGAGGACAGATGGCTTGGGACAGGTGATGTGTTCAGAGGAAGATCACTTGCTGACCTGGGACAGAACATTTCAGAATGAGGCCATAATATATTTATCATTTCAGCCTTTAAAAAAAGTTACCTGTGACCAATCATCCAGAAATTACAAGTACCAGCAACTGCAGGTGACAACAGTGTAAACATGAGCACAGAGACCAGGAAAGACCAAGATACATTTCAACAAAAGGGGGGAAAAATAATAATATTTGCAATACATTTTTATCCCAACTGCTTTTCCTGTTCATTAAAGTTAATGATAGAGTACTAGAAGAAGATATACAAGATGAAACAATTTCACAGCATCCATGTCAGGATGTAGATAGGCTTCAAAAACAATTGTTACCTCAGTTCCTTGTACCATCAGGACCAAACAGCTGACCCAGAAATTGAGTTAAAAGGAAAAGTTTGAACCAAGCCACTTACTGTGGAGAAGGACAACCTGGGCCCTGGGAGTTTGCAGCTTCTCCTTTTTTTCCTGCTAGAAATTTCGCTCTGGCTCTCTGTTTTCGCCGGCGTTTCTTATACTTTGCCATTACTGTTAAAAAAGACACATTTATCATTAATGTATATAAATATACCCACTTTCACGTGGGGACAGAGCTGTCCTCGAATAAGTAGGGAAGGATATGGACTGCATCTCAAAAACCCAGGCAGAAGTTACTCACTGTTGTCTTGCTATAAGCATTACATATAACTGATTCAAAATACATCCTTCTCTCCAGTTCCTACGATCCAGGGGATGTATTTGTATGTGAGAGGAGTGAGCAATGTAAAAAGTACTATATTCTATGGGCTTTTATTGACAGTTTTTCTTTATCCATGAGCCAACAGCGTGTCCTGGAAGCCAAGAGGGCCAACCGTGTCCTGGGTGCATCCAGCACTGCATGGGGAGCCAGGTGAGGGAGGGGATCGTCCCGCTCTGCCCCACACTGGGGGACACTAAATTGGTGAAGGGTTTAGAGGGGAAGGGTATGAGGAGAGGCTGAATTCATTTGGGTTTGTTCAGCCTGGAGAAGAGGAGACTGAGAGGAGATCTCATGGCGGTCTGGAACTTCCTCCCAAGGGGAAGAGGAGGGGCAGGCGCTGAGCTCTTCTCTCTGGCCACCAACGCCAGGAGCAGAGGCCATGGCAGGAAGATGTGGCAGGGGAGGGTGAGGTTGGCCATGAGGAAAAGGTTCTTGAGGCAGAGGGTGGTGGAGCACTGGCACAGGCTCCCCAGGGAGGTGCTCATGGCCCCAAGCCTGACAAGATTCCAGCAGCATTTGGCCAAGGCCCTCAGGGACATGGTGTGAATGTTGGGATTGTCCTGTGCAGGGACAGGAGTTGGACTCTACGATCCTGGTGGGTCCAACTCACCACGTCCTGTGATTCTATCACGCAGAATACTTGGGGAAAATCCCGTCCGTGGAGAACGCGGGGCAAAGCCACGGAGACCCCAGAGCAGGAGGCTCCGGACCTCCCCGCCCCTGGGAAGCGCCCGTGACCCCAACAACTGCCCCTCACCCCCGCGGCGCGGCGGGTCCCTCACACACAACCACCGCACCTGAGGCGGGCGGGGCGATGCGGGTGTCCGGGGTGTCCCGTGTGTGCCCTCCCTCTCCCGCCGCCCCTCAGCCGCCGCCGCTCACCTCCCGCCCGGCGCCGCCGATTCAAACCGCTCCCCGCGCCTCGCTCAGCCAATAGGAGCGCCGCTCTCTACTGCCCGCCCCCCCCCTCCCCGCGGCCCGCGCTAGCCGCTCACTGATTGGCTGCTGGATGGACGCGGGCTCGAGCTCGACGGGAGCGGCGAAGAGCCAATCGCGGACCACCTGGGGCTACCCCGCCCCCTCCTGGCGCGCACTGAGAAGATCCGCCCCGCTATTGGATAAAGGGTTTTCGGCTCCGCCAATCAGCTGCGGGACACCGCTCCGGTGGGAAAGGCCAATGGGGTTGAAAGGTGGGAGAGCACCGGCCCGGCGGAGGGAAGCGGCAGAGGTGACCGGCGCTTTCCCGGAGAGGGACCGCAGCTGATTGTCCGCTTCCCCTTCCCGCCAACTGCGGCGCTGCGCTCCCTACTCCAGCCAATCACCGCTAGATGCCACTCTAGACCAATAGTGACTCGAGGCGCTCCCCCATTTAGCCAATCACTGGCTGCAGCTTTTCTACCAACCAATGGGCTCCTCCCTACATCGGAGAGGGTTTACATTCTTCCCCACCCAATGGCGAGCGCCCTCTGTCAGCGGCGAGCCAATAGGAGATGAGCGGCGAGTGACAGCTGCCCAATGGGAGCCGCCGACTCTCCCATCCTGCGGAGCGGGGGGTGGGTATATCCCCGCCGCCGCCTGAGGAATGTCAACTATTCAACATGGAGACGGCGGTTAACAAGCTCGAGGCCATGGTGAGTCCGGGCGGCGGCCGGGCTGAGGGGCGGCCGGGGGCCGGCGGCGGGAGCGTCTGGGAGGGCACGGGGCTGCCGCCTGAGGGAGGGAAAGGGGGGCGCGGGCGCGGCTGAGAGGGGAGCGGCCGTTCTCCCCTCGCGCCCCTCAGCCGCGCCCGCGCCCCATCCGGGCCCTGAGCGCAGCCCGCGCGGCCCTCGACGGGGCGCCCGCCGCTCGGGTCTGGCGAGTTCCACCGGGCCGGTCCATTCTGCTCCCCCCTCCGCAACCTCCCCGAGGGGGGCGGGGCTTGACGGTGCCGCTCCATTCACCCCCTCAGCGCGGGGGCAGGGCCCGGCCATTTCCCTCTCACCTGGCGGGGGGGTTTCCGCGCAGTCCGGGGCGCGTTTCCCGCCCTCCGTGGCGGGGAGAACGGGGCCTTTGAGGGGCGCGGCCGGACCGGTCCGGTCCGTTTCATTTTCCCGTCGCGCTCTGGGGGGGGGAGGTGTAGAGCAAAGCGCTCTCGGACTAGTCCATTTTCTCTCAGCAGGGGGTGAGGGTGGAGTTCTCACCTGGGCTGGCCCATTTTCCTTGCGGGGGTGTCCGAGGAGGGGAGGTTAGCTGGGCTGTTTCATTCCCGCCGGCAGCGGGGGGAGTTGGGGGAGCGGTGGGATGGCTTCCCCCCGTTATCGCTTCCCGCCGCAGCCGCGCCTCAGTCTCCGCTTCTCCTCTGCTCGGGAGAACGGAGCAGGTAGAGCGGGGCAGGTCCCCGCTCGGGGCCGGCAACGGGAGAGTGAGGAGGCGGGAGCCTCCCCCTGTGGTCTGGCCGCGGGTGGGCGCTGCGGGGCCGGGCTGGGCCGCTCGCCCTCAGAGAGGCGCGTGTGGGGCCGGGGCGGCGGTGGGAGTCTCGCTCCCTCAGGAGCCGCGCACCGGCCTTGGCCGCCCCTGAAGGCACCGCTGAGCTCCCCTGTGTGACCGCCGCCCTTCAGCCTGCCCCGCCGACGGAAAAGATTTAAAAAAAGGCAAAAAAACCCCAATAAAAAAGAGCTGTGCTGTGCTTTGAGATACTGAGAACTCTCTGCTGGAAGAGACAAAGTTCCCTGCGGCATCACAAACGTTGCTCTTCATCTGTACTTCTGTGTCCTGCGCTCTTCTTGAGATAGTTTTTAAGTTAAAATGCTTTGGGGATATTTTATGCATCCAAATTTTTTACAGAGAATAGAATTTCCATTCTTAAATCCTGACATTAAATTAAAATGTGCGTATTAACATAGTTCTCCAAAATATGTTGCTCCTTTGGTTTTTGCTTGGAAACTTCCAAAAGTTTTTTTTTTATACTTTTTAATTGTCCAGAAGTTTTTTGTACTTTTAGTTGTCCTAGCAGCAGTGTTGGGTACCGTAATTGATAAACTACAAGTGTCCTCATGGAGGAAAAAATACACTAGTCAATACAGAGACAAATGATGCAATAGATAAATCTTTGTGTTGGTTTTTTTTTCTCCTCTGGCAATCTTAGTTTCAAATTCTCATTAAGAAATAAGTAAAAATGAATTTAATAGTCTCCTAGTTCTTACCTGTACACAGTGACATCACCACAGTGGAATATTCAAGAGAAATTAAGAATATGAGGAACAGTGGGAGAACAGGGAATATTGGATATCCACATTATCCCTTAACCTAAAGAGTGCTAGACTTTAATACACTAAATTGCTGTGCTGTATAATGCTCTGTGTTTAAACTTGTTTAGTTACTGATCTGTGGAATCAAACCTTACAGTTTGCAGAGAGTTATCAAGCCATTGAGAGTTGCCACCATTGCCCTGGGAAATTGCCCTTCTCTATTTGTCCTAGTTTAAGCTTTTGGGCTACTTGAGGGTTATTTTACAAACAAATGCTACATTGTTGTGTCGCCATTGTGATGGCCGTGTACAAATTAGGGGCAACAATGCATTTGCTCAGGTGTTTGTATAGGGCTCCAGCTCTTCAGTGAATCTTTCTATGCTCCACCATTATTATGGCCCAGAGTAATATTATTATGGCCCAGAGCCATGTGCTAGGCACTACTATTTTCCCTGTGGTGTGGTAGCCCATCCATTTTCACCTTCTTTCCCACCTAGATCTAGGTGTCTGATCAGTGTGTGTTTTACCATCTGGAACCAAAGACTCTATTTCTGCCGTACCTTTTTTGGCCACCCTTTTTTGCTTCTCAGTCCTCAATAGTTCCCTTTTGGTGAGCTTTGCTGTACATAATTGCTACCTTCTCTGGCAGTTGCTCTGCTTCCAGTAGTCTGAGAATTTCCTTTATGTGTTTTATGTGCTTCCCTTGGGTGGATAACAGTCCTCTTTCTGCTCCATGGGCATGAACCACCCCAAAGCATATTTAGAGTCTGTCTAAATGTTAATTTTTCTGTCTTTAGCAAGCTCTAACGCTCGAGTTAGAGCTGTTATCTCTGCCTCTTGTGCCGAAATGTTTGAGGCAAGGACCCTGGACTCTATTACCTTGTCTGTAGTAGTCACCACGTACCCTGCTTTGCGCTGAGCGTACTTGACGGAACTGCTGCCATCTGTGTACCCTGTGTCCTCAGCATCCTCCAGTGGTTGTTCCTTCAGGTCTGGTTGACTGGAGCAGACTGCTTCAATGGTTTCCAGGCAGTCATGGGTCACCAGTTCTCCTGTAATTCCACTAAGGGAAGATGCTGGGTTGACAATGTTAGTCACTGACATCTGGACATCGTTCTGCTCCACCACAATGGCCTTGTATTTGAGGAATCTCTGTGGGGATAGCCAATGCCCCCCTTTTGCTTCCAGTACGGTGGACACCGTATGAGACACTAACACTGTCATCTTTTGGCCCATTGTAAATTTGTGAGGCTCTTGGATGTTAAGCATTACTGCAGCCGTTGCTCTCAGGCAGCTGGGCCATCCTCTACTCACTTCATCCAGATGTTTGGAGAAGTGTGCCACGGCTGTCTGATCTGGGCCTAGGTTTTGGGCTAAAATTCCCAGTGCAATGCCCTGGAGAACAGCCAGAAAGGTTTCGTGGGGTCTGGTAACCCCAAGGCTGGGGCCTGCATGAGTTCTCGTTTTAAGTTGTGGAAAGCCTGCTCAGCTTCTCTATTCCAAGTGAGATCTTTTGAATTAGTTTTAATGAGTTCATTAAGTGGTCTTACCAGGAGTCCATAGTTGTAGAAATGACACCAAACCGTTGGGAGCTCCTTAACCGTCTGTGGCTTGGGAGTTTGGCAGGTGACTTCCTTTCTTGCTTTCCCCAAGGTCCATTCACCCACTGTAATTTCATACCCTAGATCTGTCACCTTTTGCTGAGCTGTGGAGAGTCAGTAACCCCTTAGTCCAAGAAAGTTTAATAAACTCACAGTCCAAGCTAAATTGTGTTCCTTTGTTTCAGTGGCTACAAGGAGATTGTCCACACACTGCAGCACAGCCCCAGTCCCAGTGGCGATTCCCGTTGTTCTAAGCTCTTTGCCAACTGATTGCCGAAATGGGTAGGGCTGTTCTTAAAGCCTTGTGGGAGTGCAGTCCAAGTTAGCTGTGTTTTCCTCCCAGAATCCAGGTTTTCCCACTCAAGGGCAAATAATGGTTCACTTTCTGGGCTCATAGGTAGGCAGAAAAAAGCATCCTTTAAATCCAGAACGGTAAACCAAGTCAATTCACGTATCATTACTTTTACTTTATTGCTCCTTCAGTCATTTTTCTCCAGCACCAGCATAAAGTGTCCCTTAATGTATTAGTAACAGTGAGCAAGTAAGTGTTTGTTGTCTCAAATGGAAGGCAAAAATAATCCCAGCTCCTCAAGAGCATGGTTCCTTCAAAGAAAAAAAAGACAAAACAAACCACACCACTTTGTTTTTAAAGCACAGTAAAAATGAGAATTAAGTAGGACAATTTGGATTCTCTGATCTTTCAACTAATGCAGGTATTTTGGCATTTGGTCAAATTGTTATTTTTTATTTCTTAACAGAAATAGTATTGTAGCTTAAAATACTCACTCAAAAGCATCTTACTATTGCAATGACATGCAGGTTAACATCTCTGAAATACACCTCAATGTCACTCATTAATTTCCTATATCTAAACCTCATTCATTTGTTTTTTGTCATTAAGTTAGTCAGAATATATGCATTGGCAACTATGTCTCACATATCACAGCTTTGTGTCTCTTGCTTTTCCTCTGCTCATTGTTTCTTCTTCCTGGATTTCCTGTGAAGTCAGCTCTCTCCACAGAAGTGTGATAAAAGAACTCTTCTAAATTCCCCACTGGTTTTGATGTGCATCTAATGGAAAGCTTCATTTTAGTCTCATGGAACTAAATCATGGGATAAAGTAACTTGTGTAGGAGCTTAAAAAGAACAATGTGTATGAAAATACCAGGTAATTGCTGGTTATTTGAGACTATTGCTCAAAGAACAGTAACAAGAAGAGCTGAATGAACCATAACATCTCCGATATCAGATGAGATTCATGGTGCAAAAGATTGTAAAGCTGCCTTATTAACAATTTAAATGAGAATACTGGGTGCTGTATTGTAGGTGCCTTGGGCAGTTGAGACTGTGCTGCACAAGTGTTCATTGAAGCCAGTTGGGACTGGAGATCTTTCCAACAGCTTCAGCAGACACAGAGTTGGGTCTCTAATGAAAATACACTTCATGGTAGTTGCTGGTGGTAAATGTGTCCTTCTGTACAACAACCATTTCATCAACTTTTAATCCTCAGGACTTCACTAATGCTTTCCAGTCTGCACTGAGAGTATTTTTGTGGACATCCATTTAGTAAAAGTTGATAACAAATGGAGAAACTGTCAGATGAGCTGAGAGTGCTTCATTCAGAACAGTTAGGTTAATTTCTGTCACTGTATTTTTGGTCTAGTGGACCTACTTTCTTCTTTGAGTGGTGTCTGTCCAGTGCCCTTTTTATGTTGTACTACTAGTGATCATGCACAAAAAGCAGTGCAATGTTAAAAGGGCATTGGCCAGCAATACTGTCTACGTTACTGGTTCTTCTTCTTACAGTCACAAGTCAAAAGTCACTGAGACCAGAAAGTGATTTGCAAAACAACTATAAAATGGAATTGCCACTCATTTTTGCACTCTTTGTCTTCTAGTTATTTGCCAAGGAGGAAAATTATCTGGCATCTTAATGACAAATACCATCAACTCTGTGTGTGGTTCCTTAGAAGGAAGTGCCCTACAAAGAGAAAAGATCACTGAGTAGTGTTCTTAATTCCTACAGGGTGTTCTAGAGAAATGTGAGAGGTGTGGAGTCGAGTCAGGCTGTTGCTCTGGGTGCACTGGCAATCATCTCTCTCTCCACTCCATCCCTCTGTTTCTCTGCATTTTGTTGTTATGAATCTTAGTGCCTTCAAACCCTAAGAGTTCTCAAACTTTTTATATTAAAAAAAATCCTGGTTTTTTGTTAAAAAGAAACACCTTTATTGAGATTTCTGAAATACACCCCCACTTTGGTGCTCTAATGTCCATATGGTAACCTCTGTGCTAATGTACATCCACAATGTTGGGAAGTGAGTGTGCATTTAAGTGTGTTCTAAAGTGATCTGACACAAAGAGAAATAAATAGAAACTCTGGTGTCCAGAAAATATTCTCTATAATGCAGTTTAAGAAGAATGTCTGATAGCAGTTTAGAATCTTTGCTTGCTGTGAGGCAAATCTAATAAATAAAGACATTTGGAAATGTAGTTTCTAGCTAAAAGAACACTGAATTGTGTGAAATTGAATTTCTGACGGAGCTGTTGAGCATCTGTTGGGTGTTTTTCTCCTTTTTTTTTCTTTTCTCCCCCCTCTTGGTCAGTGAAATGACAGGCATTATGAATAATAATAATAATAATGTCTTGAAATATGTGAGTTCTTGTGTCTGTATGAAGACTTGGTGAACATTAACCTCATCCAAATCTCCCTGACCCACAGAAAACTCTATTTGACTTGACCTGTTTTTTGATAGGAATGTTGTGTCTTGATTACATGTCCAGAGTTCTTGCTGCTAACGAGTGCTCTGACTTTATTGCACTACTGTACTGTACAGCTAGCAGTGCAATAGTATTGTCAAAGCATCTGGGAGCAGAGGAGGCAGCAGTGGCTCGAGGCCGGCCGCGCGGTTCCTAACGCTTCTTCTTCTAAGCCTGTGAGTAAATCCCAAACTCACACTTAACAAACTGCATCTTCTGGGTGATGGTTGTACAATACTCATCAGACAAATGGTCCTAACTTGTAACTTTAAGGTGAGATTTTAGCAGATTTATGTTTCCTGGGATACAGCAAGAAATAAATATTTATAAAGTAAAGG